>CM056721.1:30854867-32054867 GCA_029844215.1 Przewalskia tangutica
TTCTACAAAAGCAATTCAGAGAAGTATTGAAGATTTGTAAAATATTTTCGGGTCTTGAAAAAATATATGTAAAAGATTAATAATATTAAAGGGTCAGGTATTGCCTTGATAAAAAAAATTGAGTATTGAAGATTAATTAAAGTTAACAATTAAGCTAATTATAAATAAAATAGCTTTCGTCCAAAGTGAGAAGTCATAAGATATTTTCTTTTACGTATAGAGCTCTTACTTTGGATTCATCCGACATTTTCTCAATAAAAGATTCTCAAAAAATATTCTAAGAAATGAAACATACAAATAATTTCTTTTAACCTCACTTCCCAAGGGATTCTTCATTCATCTTCAATGTGGTCTGAACTTCTGTTCTTATGATATTAGAGGTCGTGCAAGAAGAGTTAACTTGGATTTTAAAAAAATATTTAAACTTATCAGAAATATTTTAATTTTATTCTTCATTATCTTTAAGTCATCTAATATATTATCTCGTATTTATTCCCAACTTTAATGGAGTTTTATATAAATTATGTAAATTTCATGTGTCAAACTACTGGTAAAAAAGGTTCAAATTTATTCATTTACTTTTGAGTGTGGTTTAAGTTATGCTTTGGAGTTTTACTAAACTATTTACCAACCACAATTGTATTCAACCTAAAAAAATGTAAGATTAAAATATTATTTCTTGGAAAACAACACATTGAAGGATAGAAAATGACATAAAAAAACTTGAAGTGATGAGTAAGACAGCATTATATCCTGTTTTCTGGATTGTGGCCAAAATCCCAAATGTTTTTCCTTCCCCCATTACAACCCCCAGCTTCATTTTCCTTTAAAAACACACTCATTCTCTCTATACCCTATTAAAATACCGCCTTTCTCTGTCCACTGCCGCTAGTTTTTTTGCTACAAAACACAGAAGAGAAAGAGAGACATCAAGAAACTTCCTTTTCTCTCTTTCTCTATGTTCAAGGGTAGATGTGTTTTTGCTGTAAAAATCCAATCTTTACCATTTCCTTTATGATTTGTGTGATAATCTTGGATACCCATTTCGTTTTCTTGGGTGTTGGATGTTGTTTGTATCTGAAAAAGGGTGTTTTGTTTAGTGTTCATTTGGTAAATCTGCCTGGACTCATTGGTTTGGGAGCTTGTGAAGCAATATTTCTCAGCAAAGGTATAGTTTTTATTTCAAGAAATTTTGGTTTCTTCAAAAAATGTATTTTGTGGGGTATTGAGATCTATCTATTTGAGAACTTGTTTCCTTCTTGTAGTTTCCCTTCACAAGGTTTATGATTTATTGTGTTCTGTGTATTGTTTTGTACAGTTTGCTTAGTTTGTGGTTTCTTTTGCTCCTTTGGGACAAGTACAACATATTCTTGTTGCTGTTTATATGCTAACAAAACCATTTAAGGTTTCAATCTATGCAAGTGGTGCTGCTTTCTGGATTAGCCAAATCTATTATTGTATATTTTTGGGGATACTGTAATTTCTTTTCACATTTTGTGTCTCTCTTCATTAAATGCGTTTTAACTTTTAGTGGGGAAATATTGAAGGTGGGATTTTCCCTTTTGCTTCTAGGTACTAGGACAGGGATGCTGATCTGTTTATTTGCCTTTAAATCCCATCCTATCCTATGTATATGAGGCATATAAATTGCACTTATCTGTGTAGTGTTTATACAAGTGTCCTCAATTTTGCAATTAAGTGTTGAACTAAAAAGAAAGATCTTTTGGTTTTATTGTAAACTTGTGGCGAAGATTCTTTCTCTAATATTTTTTATTAACAATATTAGTCTTCTTTTATTTGCTTTTGAATGAAACTTCTCTGAGTTCTATCTTTTTCTCTTGTGGAATTTGTATGGTAATTCTCTTTTTTTTTTTATGGATATAAGTAACTTGGATTAAGGGGAACCGGTAAAGTTGCCTCCATGTAACAAGGAGGTCACGGGTTCAAGTTGTGCTCTTGTGATCCGGCCCTTCCCCGAACCCACGCATAGCGGGAGCTTAGTACACCGGGATTTCCTTTCTTTTAATATGTAACTTGGGTGCTTAGGATTGAGTTTCCTTATGTTAAGTGAGATAAGGTTGAAGTACAAAATCACTATTGACCTTTCATAAAAACAGGTGCATTGAATTTATTCATGCTGCTCAATCTGCTTTATTGAGCAATATTGTTTTGCAATGTACAATCTGACCTAGGTCTTGTGATACATTTCTAATTTAACTTTCTCTCAAATGCTTGCTCGATTTTTTTTTTTAATTTCATGTTTCAAGTTTTGATGTTAGATGATCTTGTTATCCTCTGATCTGATCTTAGTATAGCTGATCACTTACTTATACTATAACGATAACTGTGGTTTAGTGATCAAGACGAGGTTAATTTTGTTTTATCTATTACATCTCTCAAATTTTTATTTTTCTTTCTGCTTTTAGGTTTTTGTCCCTTTCCATCATCATGGAAGGGGAAACCTCTTGGGTAAGTCATTGCCCTGATTACATTGCACCAGACTTGGTTAAGTTTGATTCATTTTCAGAGCTTAACGATGAAGACAATAGAGAAGCTTCCTCAGTTCATGTGGATTTGATACTGCCCGATGATTTATTGGAACGAATATTGGCCTATCTTCCAATTGCTAGCATTTTTAGGGCAAGTTGTGTATGTAAAAGATGGTATGAGATAGTGAAGTCAACAAGGTTCTTATGGAACTTCTCTCAGGTGCTGTCTCAAAAACCGTGGTACTTTATGTTCACAAGCTCAGAGGAGCCAGTTGGTTATGCCTACGATCCTTCCCTTCGGAAATGGTATAGTATTGAACTCCCTTGCATTCAGACATCCAATTGGTTCATTGCTTCTTCATGTGGATTAGTTTGTGTCATGGATAATGACAGTAGAAGCGAGTTATATATTTGTAACCCGATAACCAAATGCTGCAAGATCCTTCAGGAGCCTCCTGGTCTCAAGTTTTCTGATTATAGTGCTTTGGCGATCTGTGTAAACAAGAAAACTTCTTGTTACAGTGTCGTAATTGCTAAATCTAAGCAAGTACCAGGTAACTTCTTTCAGTGGGATTTGTCAATCCACATATACGATTCTGGAACGATGATGTGGGCCACCCCTTTGACCGAGGTTCTGACAGGTTGGAGAGGTGGGGACGAAAGTGTCATTTGTGATGGTTGTTTGTACTTCTTGATCTACTCAACTGGAGGTGGTGGGCCTGACAATCGTCACGGTCTGATCACTTACAACCTCTCAAGCAGATCATCCCATTGTTTGTTAATAAGGACTTTCATTCCTGTGCCATGTTCTCTAACGTGTGGCCGGTTAATGAATCTCAAGGAGAAGTTAGTAATGGTGGGAGGGATTGGGAAACCAGATCGTCCCGACATAATTAAGGGGATCGGCATATGGATACTTAACGGGAAGGCATGGCAAGAAATTGCCCGTATGCCGCATAAGTATTTTCAAGGTTTTGGGGAATTTGATGATGTTTTTGCCAGCAGTGGTACAGATGATCTCATATACATTCAGAGTTATGGAGCCCCTGCCCTTCTTGTTTTTGATGTGAACCAGAAACAGTGGAGGTGGTCGCAGAAATGTCCTGTGACAAAGAGGTTTCCCCTTCAGCTCTTTACTGGTTTCTGCTTCGAGCCAAGGCTTGAGATATCTCCCTAATCGATTGGTGCTCCTAAATTAGAATCCTGTCTTCCTTTCATGTCTTTTGATGTTGTACTCTTTTTGTTCTTTCCTGCCCTGCCTCCTCTCAATACAGAGATTTCTAAGGTTTATACAACATGTACCAGCCGATGAGGCTGCTAATTTATGAAATGAGAATATTATTAAAAACAATTGGCAGTCTGAGGCACACTCATTTCAACTTCCAAAGGTTATTATCTATGTTTATGTTGCTCACTTGCTCGGACACTCTAAAATTGTTGCCACACTCATGTGGATCCTTAAAAAACTCACTACTTTTAGGGGATCCAGCTGATGACATTTTGAAGAGTCGGAGCATTGAGCAACATAGGTTATTACATTTCTTGATCTGTAAGTTTCTGTGTTTTCCTAAGCTAGAATTCTCTCATGTCTGAAGGGATAATGTTAATGGCTAGTGTGTTTCCTTTTGCTTTCCTAGATAAGCAAACTTTCCATCTTTATGGTATCGAATTTTGAAGGGTTGCTATTCTCTTTCCTAGTCAGGGACAAGTTACGACAACAACATACCCTAAGTGTAGTTTCACAAGTGAGGTCTGAGGAGGATGGAGTGTACGCAGACCTTATCCCTACCTTTTTGGGGGTAGAGAGGCTGCTTCCCGGTAGACCTTCAGAATATGGGCCATCCCAAGATAGGGACAAGTTGTCTTTGCAAATCACAAAGTCAAAACTGGAAGATGGGCTACCCTAACTTGTGACCTGATACAGACTCTTCAGTAATATTTTTAGGCCAAAATTTCCCTTCTTTTTATATCTTTACCCCCATGAATCCTCAATTGGCAGCAACATGATTGGGCTTGTTTATGGACTTTTTGTTCTTTAGGCTAGGGACCACAGCTACTTACCAAAATGAGTTGATGACCATGAGGGTGGGCAACATGCCTTCCACATGGTAAGGGAATAAGTGAGCTGTTGCCAAGAACCATTGGTGATCCAAGATTTCACATGTCCACAACTAAGTTTTAAATGGCTTACAGTCTATTTTGGTAGTCATACTCATGCCCATGACTTGAGTGTGTTTTGAGTTTTGGTACATTCCTTGTTTCTTGTTTGTATACCAAGAACGAAAAGCAAGATTGTGAAAGCCCACTTTACAAGATGCTGATGGCTGCATCAAGTGAGCTTGCCAAAGTGCTGATGGCAAGTCGGTGATGAAGTAGGGTGTTCAAAACTATATATATATATATAGTATAATTTTCCGATGAAGGGTGTTTAATTGACCATTTTTCGGTATATGTGGCTCCGCCACTGAGCAAGTGGTCAAATTGCGTGAAAAATGAAAATTTATCGGCTGGAAGGTATCATGTACTCGGTGTAATAATCAAGCTTGTCTGAGCACAACTGAGGCTACACAATTGGTCACTAGTAGTATTTTTCTATAGAACTTTCATTCTTTTGAATAGTTGGACATTTAATTACTCTGATGTTGATATTTTTTGCATCAAATTATTATCATTTTAATTTTGTTCTTCACTACAAAGATTATACATAAATCAAAATAGTATTTAAGCTCCTTAATCAGCCAAACTCTTTCATATGAAATGGGATGAGATTATGAGAAGATGGTAATTTTTCATGTTGTTGCATGCGCTTGGATGACTATTTTAGTTTGATATGTAGAATTAAAACTAGTTACTCCCTCCGGATAAAAAAAGGGTTCACTTATCTTCTATTTCTCGAGTCAAAAAGAGTGTTCACTTATCAAATCACAACAACATATCCAGTGAAATCCTACAACGTGAGGTCTGAGGAGAATAGAATGTACGCATACCTTATATCTACCTTGGTAGGTAGAGCGGCTGTTTTCGAGAGACTCTCGGCTCAAGACTTAATCTTATTTTTCTAAATTTTTCCTTATTAAGTGTTAGGTGACCAGAACCCAATATCTATTTTTCTTCAGAAATTAATATTTTCTTAAGGAGTGTGCTAATGGAGTAATATATTTTTGTAACCTTGTGTTAAAACAAAATGGAATTTCTTAGTTATGTTGTCTTCTTCACACCAAACAATTACACAAATTCCTAGGAGGTATGTCCTATTATCCACTGAAGTTTGGAACACAGCAAACCAAAAAAATTATATAAAAATAACAATTTCTTGATTCATGTTTGAAAAATTACTGCTATACCAAGAGATGAAGCTGGCATTTCAGATCTAAAATCCATGTCAGACGCCCTTTTTTATCTTTTAGTATTGCCTCTATTTTTACCATTGAAGCAACAATAGGTTATTTTAATGAAAGTTCTTCAGTCTCCCATAATTGTTTAAAGATGATTGTAATCTGACAACAAATTGGGATTATCTAGGTAAGCACTTTGAAGTATAACCTTTATTTGGGCCAATTTTTTTTTATTTGATAAATAGAGTTTCTAATTCAAAAGTGTAAGGGTCTATTCATTAGTAAAACATAAACAAACTTCACACAATTTATGCACAAAATTAAAAAGTTTACCTTCGGTCTGAACGAGGTTTCTCTTATCCAACATATTGTTATTGATTCTTGATTTATTTATATCTCAGTAGAGGTTTGGTCATGTGATATAAAATCATGATTTCATATTTTGATTTTAAATCAACGTATTTTATGAAATTTGCATAAAGTTTCAACTTCAACTTTAAAATTTCGAATCTCAAATTCTCCAAAAAGTCATAGTTTGAGATTTCAAATCATGATTACATGTAAAATTTGACTCATTGTAAAAAAAATTCATAAGTTGATAGATTTATTTATCAACCATGTTTAGAACCGTTTATATTTAATATAAAAAAAGATTTGCAAGTTGGTAGTATATTTATAATTTAATAAATTTAAATTGCATGTCCAAACAAAACCTCAACATCAAATCATCTTAATTTCAAATCACTAATTTCATATCATGATTTTAAATTATGTTCAAACGAGGCCGTAATATCATATACATAGTTTGAATTTTTCATCCTTAATTAGAAATTTTGAATTTAAGCTTTAAAAGTCAAGAAGCTTTTGATAGCGTGTTTTACATAAATAGTTGAAATGTTAAGCTTGATCATATTCAGTGTTCAAGCAAAACTAAATTAATTTAGTATGATTTAAGTCATAAACTAACGTAAAGTTATATGTTACCTAACCCTAGTTAAGTGCTAAAACTAAATCATGCATTCATAATTTGGCAAATTAAAATACTATGTATATTAATTTTTTTCTTATAACATATTAGGGGAAAATATAGGAAAAGATCCATATATCTCCCTTGATGTTTTGACGTCTAATTAACACATACCTCTCAAAGTTTAACAATTACGTAGACCTCTTTTTCTTCACAATTTGTGTAACGAACTATAAATTAACTATTGCTTAACATTTACCCTTTAAGGGGAAGTCCGATGCACTAAGCTCCCGCTATGCGTGGGGTTCGGAAAATGGTCGGACCATAAGAGTCTATTGTACGCAGTCTTACCTTGTATTTTTATAAGAGATTGTTTCTACGGCTTGAACCCATCACATGCTAACTTTATCAGTTACTTCTAAGGCAAGTTAGGCAACAACATTTACCCTTTGTGCTTTAATTTAATTGCATACAAAATATTCTCGTATTATATTGGGTCATTTGTCTAATCCTCCATCCTTCATTTAATTTTTTCTAATAATATTTAGGCTCTTAAAAAGATAAAATAAAATAAAAATGTGAAGTAACATTTAAAAAGATGGTAAAGTAAAAAAAAACTCAAAGGAGAACAGATAAATCGTTTTTTTTTTCATTTTACTTCATGGTTCGTGTTTTCTTCGTCATTGATTTTTTGGGCTTGGGCTTGAAATATCTGATCTCCAATTGAGCCCAAAATATTTGGGCCTTTGTGGAAACAATGAGCTGTCTACTTTTTCCAATAAACGGAGTATTGCAAGTAGACCTGTCCAAAGCTCGGGTCGGGCCAGGTGACTTTTCTTTTCCTACTTGTCTGACCTTGACCCTAGTTTTTTTTTTAATTTCCCGCCCATGGCCCTGACCCTACGGGTCACGTGTCGACCATGACCCGGTCTACAAAACAAAAAAACGGGGGGATTTGGACAGATCGGATCCTGGGACCCGACGATTTTTTTTTGTTATTTTTAAAATTGAATTTTCAAAACTGAAATTGACATTTACACTTACATTACCACGAAATTCATACGTTAAAATATATTGTATATCGCGAGATCTGTAGTGAAAAAAGGGAAAATTAGAAATCGATTTGGAAAACGTCAAATCGATTGGAAAGACGTACATTTTTCAAGAAATTGGCGTTGCCAAACCGCCTTGTGACGTTTGGAACGGCCCCGCCTCGAAAAAATACGCGAAATAAAAAAATGGTGAAATGGACGTCCGAGCGCAGAGTTATGACCATTTAAAGTTGCATCAATTTACAACTACTTTCTTCTCTCCCTATATTTTATGTCAATGATTCACATTAAAACATAAAGTCTACATCACATATATTCTTAAAACATGTAAATATTAATAAAGGAAAAATAATATAAATTATATTTAAAAAATTAAGTGACGGGTCGAGGTCGGGTCGGGCGGGTCCCTGACCCTATGGACAGGTCTAATTGCAAGTATACTATATATTGGTAACAACTACTCGCCACGTCCCAATAAATGTGACATTTTTCGCTTTTCGAAAGTTAATAACTAATTTTGAAGCTAAATTGAATTATATTAACTCAATATTTTAAGATTAAAATTTATATATTGGAAAACTACATAAAACGTACTATAAGTTGCAAAAAAAATTCATATCAATTTGGTGAAAAAATACATGTTAAAATTGATCAAAGTTCATACCGGTAATAAAAAAATAACAATAAATTGGGACAGAGAGTAACAGAAAATTATTTGAAACCTTAAACAAAATAATATGGTGTCGCAATTTCTTCTTTTGCTTCCCACTTCAAGGCACCCTTTCGTCCAAATAAAAATGGTCTTTTTCCCTATCACAATCTTGCCTCGTCCTACTACGCATTATAGATCTATATCTTCCAGTAATGTTTTTCCTCTAGTCTATCGGACATATCTGTCGAAACTAACACTATATATGGAAAGAGGAATAATAATACGTAAAATGATAATCATCTACTTTGTTGGGGCATTAGGCCCATATAGTCTGTCCCAGGTTTAGTTGGATTAGCAATTAAACAATGAGCCCATGCCCATCAATGCAAATGTACTGCTTATCATTTAGCCAAGTTAAGGAGACTGTTCTACTTTAGTTGGACCACTTCAACTTTGTCAATATTCCTTTCTTTTTCCCCGACATTCTTCTTTCATCTTTCTAGTACCCTTTTCTCATAGTTACTGCAAAAAGAATATACTACTCAAGTTGTTAATAGAGAAGATAAAAGTTGGGTGGGATCTCGTCTCTTACAGGTGGGCAGCGAAAATAGAGAAAGCAAAAACTTTGAGGCGAATTCTCCTCTTGAAGAGGTAGCCACTCAGTATGTGATTTGTAATTGACCTTATACAACTGTTTAGGAAACTTGCTTTCAAAGATAACTCAACAAAATAAATTATCCTTACCAAAACTAGAAAAAAAAAAACACAAAGCTTTCCTACTTCTTGAAGCTAAATAAGAGCATCTGAGTGCATTTCCTCCCTATCCACTGGATCTTAGAAACAAAGCAATAATGGTGTTAGTAGTGTTTGATCGTCCCATTGGTTAGAAATAGTACACATTTATTTTCTTAAATATGTTTCTAACATTCTCCTCGCGTGCATGTATGATTCTCTTTCACTAGCCAAGTTTTTGAGTATCTTATTTGATGATGGGTGGTTGTGCCACTCGAACCCAAGACCTGATGTATAATTTTTAACATATTAAAAATATACTTGTCCCTCATCATCTCTGCAAGAGTCTCGAAAGAGATTTATATCGTTGAAATACAATTATAGTTGAAAAATAAAATAAAACATTTTCAGGTTGAGATATCAAAATCTTCACTGGTCCAACAATAATACTCTTGACTTGTCTCTGTGGGAAATATGTGTAGAGACAAAGAAATGTGAATGCAACAACAACAAGTGAGTAAGAAATTTGGAAATGATCAAATATGAGGGTTTGCTGAGTCGACCAAATTCTTGATATATCCTTAAGATAATATTGCCCCGTATATCTTTTCAACGGTTGTAATGGTGATGCGCGATTTAATGCACACACTTTAACGCAAGTGCACGTTGTCGACTCAAGTAATATAGTCTTGAAGACCGAGTTATCGTCCTCAGGGATTAGTGCTCAAGTACCAATTATCTATCCTTTGTTATTTATTTGGTAACCGATATTTGAGTTGTTGATTATGACTAATAATTATAAAGACTAATTAACTATGTGTTTACTTCAGTAGTGATGGAAATAGGGCTTCCAAGTCGCCTCAACTATCCTTTCAACGGTTGTAATGATAACTTATCTCCCAAGATAAAACAATAATCAAACAAATGAACAAAGAGAACTCAAGTGTTTGCTTTGGAAGAAAGATCTTTGAGTGTTTGTGATTGCAAGAGAGGAAGACAATTTCAAAATTGTTTAGTGAATGTCAAGTGTGTTTCCAAATGAGTCTTGTGTCTCATTTTATAGTGTGTATATGATGACCTTCCAAATTGCTAAGTAATGGCCATGAATGTCATATTAATGCCTTGAATTTAGAGTTACAATTCAGCCAAGTAATAGCTGAATTCATGAGCAAAATAATGGAGAGTAAATACTCCAAAGTCAGCCCAAGAATCAGTTTTTAATTCACCTCCAACGGATTGAAAGCGATCGAGAGCGCGGCGCCGGTTTGATAACTTACTGGGCGAAGCGTCAATTAGAGTCGCGGCCGCCGAGGCGTCGTGACCGCCAATTCGGTGAGTTCTCGAATTGAACGCCAATTAGCGCGATCCTTCGGGAGGCGCTGCGACCTCCGGCGCGACCACTTACTGGAGAGTCGCGGCCGCTTTCGTGGTGATTTCTGATTCATTTCATCTTTACACATTATACACTTCTTCCTTCATTTACCAAAGTAAAATCATTCGTCATTTGACCAATAACCGTCTATTACCTTACGTCTCAAACAATTCGTATACGTACCAATATCTCTTCCATTAAGGAAACTTTGATGTCACGACCCGACCCCGGATCCGTGACCGGTGCCTTGACCCGGGCACCCTTGTGACACAACATCAGAGAAAACCAGCGGAATATAAACTCAAAATAAAACAACCATAATGGTATAAATAGTCTAGCCCAAAATGGCTATCCCAAAAGTACATAAACCGAATGCCTATATCCTTAAACAAACCAAGTTATGACAAGACTACGTGCCTAAGAATGAGTAATACTATGACGGACAGGGGCCCCATCATGCCCAGAATGTACAAAATATCAACAACACCGAGAACTATACCAAAGTCGAGCTTAGAAGAAATGGAGCTTCGACACTGAGTAAAAGATCCAGGAATGAGGATCTACCACTGCTTTCACCTGTGGCGTGAGCGGCCCAGGAAGAAGTCGATCTGTGACGTACAGTATGTAAATCGAAAAATCGTAGTAATATCACAAGTCAAAGATAGTTTGAGTCATAGATAAAATCAATTTCTCAGACCGTGCCTTACTAACAATGAGAGTAACGAGTATAAAACTTATAGCATAAAAATAGGATGCTCACGATCAAACAGGTACCTCGCAGTAGTATCATTAAGCAATCCTACTCCTGGGACTATTTCACCCGCATAGGTCCTGTGGACCCGCATGAGGTCATCCGCCTCGTCATGGGACTATTTCACCCGCATGGGACTATTTCACCCGCATGGATCCTGTGGACCCGCATGAGTACCATCGCCATACTCGCATGGAACTATTTCACCCGCATGGATCCTGTAGACCGGATCCGCATGAGTACAAACGCCGCACTCGCATCATGGGTAGCAAAGCCATGACATAAGTAGTAAACCATCCTATTGGAGCATACCCGTGGGCCACCCATCGTGTCAGTATGTCCAAAGGAAATAACAAGAATAACCCGGGGTTTACCCGTAATAATATATATATATAACATAGCTCATCCGGCTATCATACATAACATAAGCACTACCGGCCTATCATACGTAACATAAGCACTACCGGTCTATCATATCATAACATAAGCACTACCGGCCTATCATAACATAAGCACTACCGGCTTATCATATCACAACATAAGCAAGTTAAGAAATCTCCTAACTTCTTATTAACTTTATTACTATATCCTCTCATTTTAGTATCCTAAGGCACTACCATGACTTTTAATAGAAAATCCGGGAATTCAACCCAAGTACCATGTACTTCTAACTTTTTTTTTGAAAAACCCTTTTTATACAAAGATTCCAAGATACTAATCACCATAGTATCAAGTTACGATTTCTTTTCAAGACAAGTCACATCTCCTTTTAGAAATATAATAGGCTTCTAAATCAAGTGACTTCATTTCCTTTAAAACCTTAGGCAACCAATGCCTAAAAATCAATTCACCTTTCTTAGTTTCAAATCCTTTACCCGTACTTGTTTTAATTAGAGTAAACCTTTCTTTGTGAACCTTTCAAGTAAACTAATATAACCAACTTCCCATAAAGTCATTATATTAGTGTTATCCCTTTGTCAAAAACATTTTCCCTCAATCCAAGGGACTTATACTTTTGAAATGAAACAAGTATCATATACTTTAAAACAAGTGTAGATTATCAAATCTTGACGATACCGTACTACATAGATACAACTATTCATGCTCAAGAGATAGGAAAGCTCTACATACCTCTTGGCCAATCCACTTGTTAATTCCAACTATCGCGTGTCGCCAACCTATAATGACCATAATACGTTTATTAACTCCTAATTTCAATGTAGAAATTCCAAATTCAAGTTACCAATTCCTAAGGAAAATTGGGCAGCATTTCCTTTGTTTCTACTCACTTTGCCACCTTTTTCAAAGGCCGATTTTCAACACTCAAACGCCTCATTAAGGCCCAACATCCAAACCAACACAAAGGGGATTACACACCTAATCTTGGGTGTGTAAAATTCTGCCCCATAAGTTATAATAATACACTTAACAATTCTAAAGTAGTTTTTAGGCTACAACATGCTCATAATATCTTTTTAGCCAAATCCTTCATACCCAACCCACATTTCTTGCATGCAATGACTCTAATAGCATTATTTACTACCACAAGTACTTCATTCTTCACATGCAATACTAAAAACTAATAATAGAGGAAGAATCATTACCTTAAAGCTTTAGCCAAATTTATCCAACAATTTGCTAGCTTATTCCAAGAACACCACCACAACAACCTTCACAAGCTAGCCACAAGCTTCCTTCTTGCCTTTTACTTTTTCAGATTTTTCCTAAGGCTAGAATACCTCTTGGAGTTTTAGAGAGAAGGAGAAGCTTGAAATAATTTAAGAGAGAAGGAGGAGCTTTTTCTAAGAGAGAGATGAGAGATGACCAAGTCTTTAAGACTTGGTCAATATAATGCATGCAATAATCAGATGGGGACACTTGTCCCCCATGTCCTTTTAAAAGAAAAGATCGATTTTTCTAAGTTTTTCGCGATTTCCCGCCTCGGCGCGGCCTGCGATCGGCGCGCACTCTGCGGACTTGAACTTTCGGCGCGGCCTGCTTCCCGCGCGGCGCGAAACTTCGACTCGCCGATCTTCGGCGCCTCGGCCTGTCTTGGCCGCGGCCTACAATCACCGCGCGCGTAGCCACTGCGCGCGCGCGCGCGGCGCCACGGCCAGTCGGACTCGAACCACGGGGTATAACATTTTATATTTGGCACTACGTGTGCACGTGTGTGGAAACAAGGTTTCCTACGTGCGGGGCCCCAATTGTTCGATTCATATTTAATAGGATTTACTTTATTTCACGTTTAATAAATATTTCCAATAATTCCCTCTTGGAAGAGATTTTGGTGCACACACATGGTGCCTTTATAGCAATCATTTGGCGGAACGATGTTGCATCCGGAGAGGTAGCCGGAGTTTTGAACCTTCTATAGTAGAATACCATCGGACATATTTACTTCGCGGTGAACGTGATGTCTTGAACCGTCAGTGTTTAGTATATGCCAAGACAATGGTACCAACACAACACATTTCCTACTCAATCTTTCTAGTGTTTTGTCCATCGTGGGTCGTGGACACCCTTGGATTCTTAAGTGCGTTCATTTGAGGCGGTCTGTCCTCGCACTTAAATAGGTGGTTTCCTACAAGGTATCGTGTAATACCCCGCTACACAAGCGTTAGGAACCATTAAAAATTTCACCAACCTAACCTCAATTTTTGATGATCATTAAAGGTTTGGAAACTTATCTTTTACCCCTCTTACAGGTAGCACTTTTTGTCTATCACGGGAACGACCTTGGATTATGTTTCTTTAAGAAATACACATTATCCGAAGTGCTCTTGCTTCTACCGAAGCGCTCACGGAACATTTATAGTTTAGTTGTTACACCCCGTAATTCCAGGACATGTTTAAGAGAATAGACGTGAGAACACAAGACTTGAAAATTAGTACGAAAGGAAGAATTGTTTTTCCGGAGGAAAATCTTCCGAACGTCGGAAAGAAAAAATGTTCGTTAAGGAGAATTAGATTCTCAAAATGCATTATTTGAAGAGTATGGAACTTATTATCATTATGGAAATTTATTTTTCAGATTTGGTCACTTAGGGCCCACCCGAGGAATTTTACGTTTTGTGGGGCCCACGAGGGTTACAGAATTTTATGGACGAATGGGAGGACGACACATGGCACCCCCACATGGTCTTGGACGAAAATTGACAAGGGTATTATGGTCATTGACCATTGTAGAAGATCAAGTCTTGCTAGCTTGAGATAATTGACTTAGTCAACTTGCCACTTGTATAGTTATCTTAGTATCCTTCATCCTAGCCACTCAAGTGTTGCAATCTAAGCCCTCCATTGTGTTATATATACTACACTAGTGTAAGACTAAGTCTCCAACACTTAGAAAAATTAGAGACTTTGTTCTTCACTTGAGATAGCTCTCGGGTTTGTCAAGAATCCCACACAAAAAAATTGCAATTGTGGTTCATTATTCACAAGACTTTAACCCAAGGTCCCTAAGGGTATTGTAAGGATATCTCAATAGAAAGATTTCGGAAAAACGACGTTTTCACGTTAGCCGCAAGGCGAAAACCTAAGTCGTTTTCATAGTTTTAGATTGGAAATGGAAGAGAAGTTGGTTGTGAACTTCTAAAGGCTTCAAATAGCGGATTGGCGTGTAAAGGAAAGGAGCTAAGAATTTCTAAGGAGCGACTTTGAATCTTGGAATTTATAAGGGCTTATAAAGGTAATCATCTTGTCGTTTTAGTAATTAAGGTTACTTATTGTTGTAGCTATGGATATTAGCAAGCATGAGGTATAGTATGCAGTTTGATAAGTGTATTGACTATTGGAACCCTAATTCGAAACTAACATGTTTAGCCTTTGAGATTACAATTCAATTTGATTATTAGTTTAAGTCATCACATGTTATATAAAGAAGGAATTATAGTTGTTAAAGTTGTTTATGACTATATAACATGTTAGACCTAAGAACTTGGATTGAAAAAGTATTGGAAAGGACTTGTGTTGTTGTACATGTTAGCCGAAAATGGTTTTGAATATTGAAGTTACTTGGTATTAATTGTGGGGCAGAATTTTACACGTATTGTAAGGCGTGTAATCCCCTTTGATTGGTTGGTGTATTGCACCTTAAATGTGGAATGTTGGTTATTGATTATCGGGCCTTGAAAAAAGTGGAAAAGTACGTAGAAACAAAGGAGGTGCTGCCCAATTTTCCGTAGAATAAGAGATCGTATACTTAGTATTATTCTACGTTAGAAACTAGAAGTTGATAGTCGTGTTGTGGCCATTATAGGTTGACAATTCTACATGCGGAGTATTCGACTTAGCTTGTGGATTAAGCCGAAAAGGTATGTGAACCATCTCCTCTTCTTCTAGCATGATTCCTTATGATAAAGAAAGTAAGTCCTACTCCTTAAATGATCCACTCCTTGATTGTACTTGGATTGTCTAATATAGAAGTTGTTCTATATACTTCCTTGATTGTACTTTGGATGTTTAAATTGGAAGTTGTTATAGTCCATTCCCTTAATGAAGTTTGGATTTTCAAAAGTGAAAGTATTTTACTTGAAGTACATAGAGTCTTGAAAAGGAAGTGGTTTCCAAATCTTTTGACTAGTGCCTTAGTTCCAAAACCTAAAGGTTGTTATAATAACTTTAGGGGAGTCAAATGAGTGATTTACTTAATTGATTTAAAAGAGGAGAAATGACATGACTTAAAGAGAGGTAACTTGTTTTAAAGGTGTGAGTTACTTGAGATTTAAAAGTAGAAGAAACTGGATTTCTAAAGTTAAGAAACTTGATTTCTAAAGATTAAGAGACTTGAAGTATTTTGAAAGTTAAGAAACTTGATTTGGAAGTATGTGATACTTGGTTTTAAAAGTATAAGTCTCTTGGATATAAAAGAATAAATTTGTCTAAAACCATAAAGGGTTATAACGACTTTATGGGAAGTTAGTTCTAACGGTTTTATGGAAGGTTAAGAAAATTGTCTATTTTGATTGATAGGCATGAGTTGCCTAGGTTGTGAAATTTAAAGTTACTTAGTTTCAAAGCCTTGAAATAAATTTCTAAAGGTGTAGTAACTTATTTTGAAAAATAGACATGTCTTGATACTACGGGTGTTAGTATCTTGGGGCTTTGTATAAAAATGAGTCTTTTGAAAAGAATGGACGTATGTAGTACTTTGGCTTGTTTAAAAGAGAATTATTCTATTTGTGCCTTGATAGTACTTTGACTTGTGTAAATGAGAATTATGCCTTGATAGTACTTTGGCTTGTGTAAATGAGAATTATTCTATTTGTGCCTTGATAGTACTTTGGCTTGCTTAAATAGGGATTTCTCTTGGTTTATGTAAAAAGGAAAGACATGGTAATTGTCTTGGTTTATGTAAAAAAAGGAAAGACATGGTAATTGTCTTGATTTATGTAAAAAGGAAAGACATGGTTATTGTCTTGGTTTGTATAAAGGCATGGTATTGTCTTGGTTTATATGAAAAGGAAAAGGCATGGTGTTGTCTTGGTTTACTTGCATATGGGTTGCTCATATAGACATTCGTGCAAGTGTCATATTTCCACATCTCCGCGTCCCTCCATAAAGGGCCGACAACTTGTTTCAAGGATATCATGGAGTAGCTCCCCATGGTGGTGAGTGGTACACACTCACGGCGGGTCGGTATTTGACTCAGGCGGGTTAAATTCCCGGGATATATATAAGCCATGGATTAGCTATCCGTGATGCGAGTATCGTGTACCGATGACTCATTGCGGGTCCACATGACCTAAGCGGGTGAAATAGTCCCTTGCGGGTGAAATAGTCTCATAATAGGTTGCATTATAACACAGATGGTGGTTGACCCTGGCACTGACACGACCTTCATGTTTTGAAACGGTAGTGATTTCATTAATGAAAGGGTGCAGTGTGTTTATGACTTAAAGTGGAACCGTTGGTCTCATTGTTAAAAACATAACTTAAAAGATAAAAAGGATTGTATTACTCTCATGATTGCAAGGTTCAGTGTGCTTATTGATGTTATATTATATCATGGACTGCCGGCAGTGAGGAAGGATTCCACGAGCATGATTGATATTATGGGCGTGGGACCCATGGTTATATTTGAGTAATGACTTTGAGGCACGCGTCCTCGACTTGATATGACCGCTATGTATTATGTAATCGTAGTTTGGCTATCATACATGTCTCATGTTTTGTATAGATCGTTATGATTTCATTACGATTTTTAGTTCACATACTTGGTACATTCTTCAGATCGACCTCCTTCGGGATGCGTTCACGCCAGCAGTTTAGGTACGCAGCTTGTCGACCTGCAGTGTATGACCGCCGTAGTTTTTGGATAGCTCCATCTGCTCGTGAGTTTATCATTTTGGTATAGATCCTTCAAGATGTGCTTTTGTACAAGCATGGGTACGGCGGGGCCTTGTCCCGTCATAGTTTAGTAAAACTCTTAGAGGTCTGTATTCATATGTGGGATTGGACTCATGTATAGTGTAGTACTTTTTGATTATGTATATTATGTGGCAGCCTTGTCGGCTTTGCCCTTGCATGTTCGTTGGATTTAAAAAAAAATGAGGTGTTATTTAATTCCGCGAATTACTTGTGTAAGTTAGGTAGAAGGGTGCCTAGGTAGGGCAACAGTCACGGGCCCGGGGTTCGGGGTGTGACATTAGTTTTCTCATTGAACCTTATTCCTGGGATCTCCAATCTGTAAGGTTGGGTGTCCACTATATCGATTCTTATTGTTTGGGTTTTAAGCTCATTCCCCTAGACAGGCAGAACAACTGATCTTTGGGTATTTCCTTCGTCAAGAGATCTGCGATATTTTCCTTAGATTTTATGTAATCAATGGAAATAATACCCGAGGTGATCAGCTGCCTAACAGACTCATGTCTCCGTCGAATATGACGAGACTTACCGTTGTATATTGAACTTCGTGTCCTTCCTAGAGCCGACTGACTATCGATCATTACAGAAGACACGGGTTTATCCCAACATGGGACATCCTCTAGAAAACCATGAAGCCACTCATCTTCCTCTCCCGCTTTATCTAAAGCGATAAATTCCGACTCCATTGTGGATCGGGCAATAAGAGTTTGCCTAGAGAATTTCCAAGACACAACTCCACCACCGATTGTAAAGATATATTCGCTGGTGGACTTGATGTCGTCGCTATCAGATATCCAGTTTGCATCGTTGTACCCCTCTAGTACCGCTGGATATCTTGAATAGTGTAACCCGAAATGTATCGTCAACTTTAGGAACCATAGTATCCTGTTCAACGCTTTCCAGTGATCCTCACTTGGATTTCGAGTGCACCTAGCCAATTTATTGACTGTATGAGCGATATCAGGTCGAGTGTAGTTTGAGATATACATCAGACTACCAATCACCTGCGCATATCGCTCCTGGCGTACGGGCTTACCCACATATTTATCAAGCTTTTGACTTATATCCAATGGTGTTGATACCGGTGAACTGTCGAACATTCCAAATTTATTCAGTACATTCTTAATGTAATGAGATTGAGATAAGACCAGTCCATTAGATGTCTTAGAGATATTGATTCCTAAGATGACATCTGTGATCGGTGTATTTTATATACACTTTTTGAGTCGTTTTTAGGGAATCTTTTGTCCCTTTTTGTACAAATACGTGTCGTCTTAGGATATATTTTCTTTCTTTTGAGTCAAATTGGTTAAAATGGCTGTTGACAGTCAATTTTGACCCGTTTTTTGTTTATTTGTTGCAATTTTAAGTATTTTAGCACGCCACATTTTAATCGTTATTTTGCATATTTTTACATAATATTCTATGTTTATTTCTTCACAAAAATGGCATTGCATCTTTTATTTTTAAATTAAGTATTATGTCGTTGTTAATATTATGTTTATTATTGTTATACAGTCGTTTTTATTTTAATAATATTCGCATCTTTTTAAATAATTAATCGACACCGCATTTTTTACTTTTAATCAGACATTAAACATGTTTTAAATATTGCATTTTAGTATTATCATACAAGATTTGAATTTTAATAATCTTGCATCTTTCTTTTTTAAATAATTTTCTTTTAAATAATTAACCAAATTTGCATTTTTGTCAAACCACCCACCCAAGACACAATTCAATCACCCAAGCCAATACTATTTTTTAATATCACACAAACACCTTTCTTATTTTCCCTAAAATCAAATACCACTTTTCATTTCCCAAAACAATACTACATTTCATTTTTTCCCAAATACCAAACCCTAACACACCCCTATAAAATAAAACTTCCCTTTCTTTTTAACCCTAGCCGCAAAGACTACCCTAAGGGCCCTCTCCTCTCAAAGACAAAAACCTAAAGCCACCATCATCGCCGGCGAACGCCGCCACCATCCTCGCCGCCACTACCCGTCGACCACCACTCGCCTCACCCGTTGAACTCCCACCATCGCCGCCATCGTTCTATCACCCCATCGCCGAGCTTTAAGCTCAAGAAACCAACCCAACATCACCATCGAATTGTTGTCGGCAACCACCGCGGCGCCGCTCCGCTAGCCGGAAGTGACGCCACCTCCCTTTGTTCTCTATTGAATCACCGATGTTAAACTCCGTGACACTCATCGTTCTCGTGATGTTCTTTCATCTATCTCGCTTTCATTGATTTTGTGTCGGAGAGAAATGCTCCAGCGATTCGATTGGTTTCCGTTACCGTTTTGGTTTTTGTTTATTGGACTGATTATGTTATTTGGTGTTCTTGTTTGGACTGTGATTTTATGTTGCCTCGACGGGTTTTAAAACACTTGAACTCTGTGGTGGGACTGCCCGCTTTTGTTTAATGGATCGTTTGTCGATTTAGATGGTGTTTCTTTTCGATCCGGTTGAGTTCTTCGATTTTTGGCGATATTTCGATTTTGGTTCGATTCGATCCGGTCCGTCATCAACTGGCTCGGTCTTGATCCTGAATTTTGTTTCACTATTGCTGATGTTTCGCACCTCACCGCCGCTTGTTTGTTTCAATGTTTGTTGATCGTGTTCATTATCTGGCAGATCGATTTTTACCGGGTTCGCACTAATATCGACGATTTGGCCTCTTTAATTCATGTATTTATCGATTTGAATACGATACTACACTTTGGTATTAAACCGATTTTGAACATGATACTACGCCCGCCGATGAAAAAGTTATCCGTCGATTTTTGAGGCCTCCACAGTTGCAAAGACGGAAAATAAAATAAATGAAGCTTTCTGGGCAAGGATGATTTCTTCCACTTACATCTGATAACCAACATGCGCCGCAAGGCGAATTTCGCACCGCACTTGTTTAGGCCGCCTACTTTATATTTTTACATATCCGAGCCCTCCGTGTTTAAAACTATTAATGCTTTAGCGATCCGAATGTTTTATTTATTTTATTATTTTTTAGCAATATTGGCCAACGAAGGAATCCCCGCCCGATTTCCAAGGCCTCCCTGCATAAAAGAGATTTATTTGCTTTGTTTGTTAATTTTGCTATTATTTTAAAATTTATGTATTCTATTACTAATACTTTTAATAAGTGTTTATGCAGGTATCCGGAGATGCATTTCAAAAAGAATGCCCCGGAGTTTATTTTATGTCGTATTTAATTTCATGTTTTATTATTTTGCATTGTATTTTATTTTAATTGTAAATTATGTAAAATGCTTAGAATAGGTAGAATAAAAGAGCAATAAATAATTAACCTAGGTTTGAACGAACAACCGCAAGTTAGCGGATCTTAAAGGATGCCTAACCCTTCCCTTTAGGATAATAAAGAACCCCGATTCGTAATCTCACTAATTTCGCAGACCATTAAACGGAAGTCAATTGCGATTTTTATTGCAATAAACTAAGTGTCCTAATTCACTATAATAATTAGTGGCGACTTCTTAAAATACATTTAGGAATCAACCACTATGTAGCAAAGAATCCCGCTTCCGACTCCTGTTAAAATGGGGTGTTACAAATGGCGACTACTGGGGATATCGTGTCTCGATCATAGCAAACCAAAGTTAATTAAATATTGCACTTTATTTTGCTTTTATATTTGTTGTAAATATTTTATATGGTTTGTTTTATTTTGTAATTAACTACTTTAATTGCTACATTCTTTTATTGCTTTCCTTAAATTGTCATTCCGCTCATATTTCCTCCATTCTCGAAAATTAACACTATCACACACTACACGCTACTGTGCTTCGCGACCGCAAATTTCTTTCAAGAACACCCAAAATATTAGGAGAGTTGGCGCCATGGAGTTAGATCGGTTCGTTCGATCACCACGTAGCCTTTCTCACTCGAGTTGTCGCCGGGAACTCAAGGCCTAATAGGCCAAATCTTAGAAAGTTTAAGATAGAGCTATACCACCCTTTTATATTAGTCATGCACGATAAACCTTAGGTGGGTTAATCCTTGGTATTAACGCTACAATTAGAAATCCACCAAACTTGTCGACGGTTTCACAACCCAACGACCCATTAGCATACTATGTGGTAGCGTGATGATGATAGACGATCCAAGCCCGGTCATGACACGCCAAAATTGGAAAAAGTGCATCATTATTTGGTCGCCATTTCCGATTTAAATATTGCGCTTTAACGGCTGACCTATTTATCACAATCCCGCATATTTGACGCTTAGGCTCACCTCGGCATAAGGGAGGTCCCAAGCATATTAGGGCACGCGCTTGATTTGCATGTTTTTGTTTATTATTGTTTGTCGCTAGCAACTCTGTACATATTGTTTAATTCAATAATTACCCTTTTGTGATTCCGGGTTCGAGCATTTGCATTTTTGCACTTTTGCTGTCACATTGCAATCAGGACTTCTATTGCGTAAATCACTCTTGAATAACGCAACTTGGACTTTGTGAAGCATCAACCACCAGTCCGGTCGAACCAATCAGGGGAGTCTTTGACTATATTGTCACGCCCTTACATTTTACTATTTTTGTGGCTTGCCTACTCTCACCCATTTGTCATATTTTTTGCAGGAAAACCGTTCTCGCAAGTAGTCGAGGGCGGACAACAAAAAAAAAAAGGAAGAAAAAGAAAAAAAAATCATCCCAGGAATGAGTTGAGTTATGTTGACGGAAAGAAGTCAGCTTATACCGGATTCAACGAAGCATTGCTCTGGGTCTTATATTTTGCATTTTTATACGTATTTGCAAGTCCAATTAATATGTCTAGTATTGATTGCATAATTCTTTATCATGCATTTACAGCAATAATTATTTCGAACTACGCGTGTCTGATTCTCACCACACGGTGTGATACGTAGGCAACTCATTTTGAGTTCGACACCATAAAAATAAAAACCTAAAAAAAAAAAAAAGTGCATTTCTCACTCATGCATCCCATTCATCATGTTTTTGGGCATTTATTTTACTTTGCATTCGTCCACAATGGACAATCATTTCTTTTGCGCAGCTTTATATTGCTATTCTTTCATTGATAATTTTTTTTTTTTTCCAAGCATACATTTTATAACATATTTGAATGAACTACGCGCACCTGATTCCCTACGGATACGTGAGGCACTCTATTCAGTTCTGCACTTTATTCAAAAAAAAAAATTGTTCATTAATACAAAAAAAAAAATGTTATTCAAAAAATACAAAAACATTTTTTAAGTATTATTGTTTAACTTTGTTGATACCAATACAGTTAGAGTTGTGCATAAAAAAATAAAAATAAATATGGGTTGACTTTGTGGTAAACCATAGATTCTTTTGGTACCTCTTATTCATACCCGCAGATAACATTGTCTTGCATGTTTCCAAGATAAGAATGAAGCCGACCTCATCGTTTCGTATGCATTGTGTGGTGAGTTATTTGAATAAGTTCAATTGCATTGCATTGTGATCTAGAACTTGGCCTGAATGTTTGTTGAGGCGAAATCGAGTAACACTCGTAGGAAATGATCGTAGGCTTTCTTTGACCCGCTTGAGCCTTTTTCACCTACCAAATAACATTATCCCTAGTACACTTCTTCGAGCCTAAAACCTATTTTTTGACAAACGATATTACACCTATAACCTTCTCGAGTGCAGATGCACTATCCCTCTTTGGCCCGACTCTCGAGCGCTTTAGAAATGTGCAAGTGGCTGACAAAATCCTGCGCTGAAGTTTGCAAAGACAAAAGTTGTCAAAGTTCCAAAAGGAAAACAAAACAAAAGCAGAGACGACTTCACACGGAAAAAAAAAAAATCAAAAGCCTCGATGTTATAAAAAAGAAAAAAGAAAAAAAAGAAAGGGGGGGCTCCAAATGAAAGATTCAAAAGAAGTCAGTATTGAAAAACTGGGAAAAAACGAAAGCAAATCAGCATTAAATCGCACCAATATCAAGCACGGACATAGTCCAACTCTCGAGGAATGATTAGTCACTTTTATCCAAATGATATCCATCCCTTTCCCCAAGCCTACATTACAAGCCCGTGACAAGCCCTACATGATCTTATACTGAGGGTTCTCACATTAGTGGATACTTACATGACGGCCAAGCCTATGGTATCACAATTGCATGCATTGAACATCTTTTTGAGTGTGAGCGCAATTCTTTCAACGTCCCAAAATTCGAAATGCTGAAATACATGTGTAAAATGAGACTTTCTTTCAGTGAGGGCATTTGAAACGTGAGATTACGTGTAGTTCGAAACCTTGGATGCAAGCAAGTGTGTCGACACTCAGGTATGTTTGAGGTACTATCCAAGTGAATTACACCGAGTCAATCTCGGTTAGATCAAAACAATAAAAAGAACATCCTTATGCACAATGCTAATTGTTGGTATCAACCGGAGTCGTAACGTAATGTCGCCTTTCCATTTTTCGTAAAAACAACAAAATGCATATTACATAAAAATCATTTTTGCAAAGACGAACTACGCTTGACTGATTCCTCAATGGATACGTAGCGCCACATCGCCGGTCCCACATCATTTTAAAATCATAAAATTTCTTATTTTTGCGGCATTTAACTACGCTCGACTCGACTTCGGCGGATACGTAGACACCACATCGGCTTCGGCCACCCATTAAAAATGTTTTCCTTGTTTTGCAATCGACTCGATTTGGTCCATATTCTCGCATTAGCTTTTCATTCATGAAAAAATTGCATACATGATCGCTTTAATAGCGCCAAGAGTAACCTTACCCGCTTTCAACCTCTTCATTATCGTAAACCGACATTTTAAGGAATTCAGCAAGAAAATGACAATAGACAGAAAAAGCAGCCAACTAGTCTTCGCAAACCAAGAATGCAAGCGCCAGTGCCAAAGCTACGTAATCGACGCTTAATTAACCACTCATTTCCTAAAAACTCACAAGTTTTCTCGAGTGCAGGATCTTCATATCGCCAAAGCGCCGAACACAACAATAAACCCACGCGTCACAAATGCACAACGCCTATGCAATGACGCTTATCTCAACCTGACGGTCACAAAGGTGTACGCCTAAACCAATGCATTTCATTTTAAGCCTATGCAACGCTTCATTCATGTTTCGTCTACGCAACGACGAGACCGTGATCGCGTCCACGCAACGACGCATTTTCATTTTAAAAGCCCATGCAACGCTTTCATTCATGTTTCGTATGCAACGACGAGCATCCGCATCGCGCCCATGCAACGGCGCTTTTCATTTTAAAAGCCCACGAACGCCATTCATGTTTCGCCCATACGCAACGACGAAGCATCTGATCGCGCCCACGCAACGACGCTTTTCATTAAAAGCCCACGCAACGCTTCATTCATGTTTCGTCCCATGCAACGACGCATCCGTGACGCGCCCATGCAACGACGCTTTTCATTTAAGCCTATGCAACGGCTTCATTCGTGTTTCGTCCATGCAACGACGAAGACCGTGATCGCGCCCACGCAACGACGCTTTTCATTTTAAGCCTATGCAACGCTTCATTCATGTTTCGGCCCATGCAACGACGAAAGATCCGTGATCGCGCCCATGCAACGACGCTTTTCATTTTAAGCCTACGCAACGCTTTATTCATGTTTCGCCCACGCAACGACGAAGATCAGACAAGGCCCACGCAACGACGCCATTTTATTTTAAGCCTACGAACGCTTTCATTCATGTTTCGCCCATGCAACGACGAAGACCGTGATTGGCCCATGCAACGACGCCATTTTATTTAAGCCTACGCAACGATTTCATTCATGTTTCGTCTATGCAACGATTTACCATCTGATCGCGTCCAAAACGACGCCATTTCATTTAAGCCTACGCAACGGCTTATTCATGTTTCGTTTATGCAACGACGAGCATCCGTGATCGCGTCCAAAACGACGCCATTTCATATAAGCCTATGCAACGCTTCATTCATGTTTCGTTTATGCAACGACGACCATCTCGTGATTGCGTCCAAAACGACGTCATTTCATATAAGCCTATGCAACGCTTATTCATGTTTCGTTTATGCAACGACGAGCATCCGTGCAAGGCCCGAGAACGACGCCCTTTCATTTTAAGCCTATGCAACGCTTCATTCATGTTTCGCCTATGCAACGACGAGCATCCGTGATCGCGTCTATGCAATGACGCCATCAACATCCACAATAACCTTGTCTTTTTCAACACCACATCACCGCAACCCAAAGGTCAATCATACTTCAACACCGACATTTTTAAATCGCTATCGCTTTGCTTTTTTTTTTTTTTTTGTCATACAACGACCCAAAGGTCATCATGATTTGACATCGACATTTTCGGGTCTGCATCATCCCTATTTTTGAATTTTAGTTTATAAACAGACAAAATCGCTACAAGTCAACATCTTTGTCCAAGACTCTTCCATCATCTCCGCATAAAAGAGGACATGTCATGATACCAATTTTGACCCGTTTTTTGTTTATTTGTTGCAATTTTAAGTATTTTAGCACGCCACATTTTAATCGTTATTTTGCATATTTTTACATAATATTCTATGTTTATTTCTTCACAAAAATGGCATTGCATCTTTTATTTTTAAATTAAGTATTATGTCGTTGTTAATATTATGTTTATTATTGTTATACAGTCGTTTTTATTTTAATAATATTCGCATCTTTTTAAATAATTAATCTAAGACCGCATTTTTACTTTTAATCGACATTAAACATGTTTTAAATATTGCATTTTAGTATTATCACACAAGATTTGAATTTTAATAATCTTGCATCTTTCTTTTTTAAATAATTTTCTTTTAAATAATTAACCAAATTTTGCATTTTTGTCAAACCAAATTCACCCAAGACACAATTCGAATCAGTCCAAGCCAATACTATTTTTTAATATCACACAAACACCTTCTCTTATTTTCCCCCTAAAATCAAATACCACTTTTCATTTCCCCCCCAAAACAATACCCCACATTTCATTTTTTCCCCCCAAATACCAAACCCTAACACACCCCCTATAAAATAAAACTTCCCCCCCCCTTTTCTTTTAACCCTAGCCGCAGCACTACCCTAAGGGCCCTCTCCTCTCCAGCACAAAAACCTAAAGCCACCATCACTGCCGGCGAACGTCGCCACCATCCTGTCGCCACTACCCGTCGACCACCACTCGCCTCACCCGTTGAACTCCCACCAGCCGCCATCGTCCTATCACCCCATCGCCGAGCTTTAAGCTCGCAAACCAACCCAACATCACCATCGAATTGTTGTTTGAACCACCGCTGGCGCCGCCGGCGTTAGCCGCAAGTGACGCCACCTCCCTTTGTTCTCTATTGAATCGACGGATGTTAAACTCCGTGACACTATCGGTTACGTGATGTTCTTTCATCTATCTCTGTTTCATTGATTTTGTGTCGGAGAGAAATGCTCCAGCGATTCGATTGGTTTCCGTTACCGTTTTGGTTTTTGTTTATTGGACTGATTATGTTATTTGGTGTTCTTGTTTGGACTGTGATTTTATGTTGCCTCGACGGGTTTTAAAACACCTGTTGAACTCTGTTGGTGGGGATCTGCTTGCCCGTTTTGTTTAATGGACTGGTTTGTCGATTTAGATGGTGTTTCTTTTCTGATCCGGGTTGAGTTCTCTGATTTTTGGCGGATATTTCTGATTTTGGTTCAGATTCGATCTGGTCGCCATTGAACTGGTCTGTCTTGATCCGGTGAATTTTGTTTCACTATTGCTTGATGTTTCGCACCCTCACTGCTGCTTGTTTGTTTCAATGTTTGTTGGATCAGGTTCATTATCGGCAGACTGATTTTTACTGGGTTCGTACTAATATCAGACGATTTGGCCTCTTTAATTCATGTATTTACTGATTTGAACATGATACTACACTTTGGTATTAAACTGATTTTGAACATGATACTACGCTCTGGCCGATGAAAAAGTTATCCGTCGATTTTTGAGGCCTCCACAGTTGCAAAGACGGAAAATAAAATAAATGAAGCTTTCTGGGCAAGGATGATTTCTTCCACTTACATCGGATAACCAACATGCGCTTGGCAAGGCGAATTCGCACCGCACTTGTTTAGCCGTCCCTACTTTATATTTTTACATATCCGAGCCCTCCGTGTTTAAAACTATTAATGCTTTAGCGGATCCGAATGTTTTATTTATTTTATTATTTTTTAGCAATATTGGCTAACGAAGGAATCCGTCGATTTCCAAGGCCTCCTGCATAAAAGACTGATTTATTTGCTTTGTTTGTTAATTTTGCTATTATTTTAAAATTTATGTATTCTATTACTAATACTTTTACTAAGTGTTTATGCAGTATCCTGAGATGCATTTCAAAAAGAATGCCCTGAGTTTATTTTATGTCGTATTTAATTTCATGTTTTATTATTTTGCATTGTATTTTATTTTAATTGTAAATTATGTAAAATGCTTAGAATAGGTAGAATAAAAGAGCAATAAATAATTAACCTAGGTTTGAACGAACAACCGCAAGTTAGCGGATCTTAAAGGATGCCTAACCCCTTCCCTTTAGGATAATAAAGAACCCTGATTCAGAATCTCACTAATTTCGCAGACCATTAAACGGAAGTCAATTGCGATTTTTATCGCAATAAACTAAGTGTCCTAATTCACTATAATAATTAGGTGGCGACTCCTTAAAATACATTTAGGAATCAACCACTATGTAGCAGTAATCCCGTTTCCGACTCCGGTTAAAATGGGGTGTTACAATGGCTCCTTGGCGGAAAAGGAGCGAAAAGAGGGCAAAAGCGGAGGTTCCAGAGCTTAAAATGCGAGAAAGTGGCGAACCAGGAAAAGGCACTGCGCAGCCGCGACGCCTCGCCAACAGTCCAGCGCCCCGCCAATATCCGCAGGGTCTCGGTTCCAGCGCGCGCCATCATCGAGAGTTTTGAACTTCCGGCCGCGCGCAAGAGTGTCGCGGCGCCGACGTGGAAAAAATCAGGTTTTGACGATTTTATGGGCCAGGCCTGAAGGAAAACCTTAAGGGTGGTTTTGAAGCTATAAAAGAGAACCCTAGGCAGTTTTCAAGGGTTTTCTTTCTTGCACAAACACAAGACTTCTTGGAGTTGAAGATTGGAGACCATTACTTAGTAATTTTCTTTTCTTTCTTTTACTTTATTTCAGTTTTTATGTTGGATATTGAATTAGTTCTTGTCATGTCAATGGCTAGGAACTAATTCCATTCTAGGGCTTTCCATGTCAATTCATTTGAACCTTATGTTATGAATTGATGCATGTTTATGATTGTTCTTGTTGTTGTTGAGATTTACCCAATAGTTGTTTTGAATGCTTGGTAATTAATTGATCACTAATTATCATTATTTATATGATTTCTAATCAAACTTCGAAAGGAGGAGGTTGTGACTATGTTGTAAGTTGGGTAGACATAGGTCGGATTGGGGATGAAAATACCTCAATTATTTGTGTAGCGTTAATAGGGGTTTAAATACCTAAATTCACGCGAGTTGCGTGACGATTAACAAGGTTTTTGTTCTTAATCCTCCTATAGAGTCATCCTTATCACCGAAAGGTAGAAATGAGCGCTACTGGGGTTGAGTGTTTATATAGCCTTAACGGAAGTATAAAACGAATTAGTAAACCTGCTATCTCCAAAAGAAGAAGAACCATAATTCATTGCATTAATAAGGAATATAAGTGGATAGTTGAGGAGACTTGGAAACCCTATTTCCATCACTACTGAAGTAAACACATAGTTAATTAGTCTTTATAATTGTTAGTTATAATCAACAAACTCAAATATCGGTCACCAAATAGATAACAAAGGATAGATAATTGATACTTGAGCACTAATCCCTGAGGACGATAACTCGGTCTTCAAGACTATATTACTTGAGTCGACAACGTACACTTGCGTTAAAGTGTGTGCATTAAATCGCGCATCAAGTTTTTGGCGCCGTTGCCGGGGATTAGGCATAGTTCAATATCAATTTTATCTATTCTTAATTTCTAATTTGGTTTTTTTTTTGTGAAAACAAGTGTGCCGTGATCCGTTGTTGGTTTTGATTCATCTCAGGGAGCCTGAAGACATGGATTACTACTGTCAATATGATAAAGCTCCAACCATACAGGAAGAGAGGGAGGAGTTACGAGAAGCCATACTCAGTTTCACTAGGTATCAAACTCAGTTCATGGACGAAACGAGAATGGCCATGAAGAAGTTGGAAACGCAAATAGGAGAACTCGCGGTCATGTTGAACAACGAAATGCAAGAAAAGCAATCTGCACCTGTGGGAGGCAATATGAAAGCACAATGTCAGGCGATTGACCTGAAGAATGCCGAATCAGTGGAGATGGAAAGTTCGCGAAGAAGCGGCGCTGGCGCCAAGACTCGGGACAGATGAAGTTTGAGCGTCGCGCGCCGAGAGCGCCGCGCACCTGCAACCCGTGGAAAAGTTGGTGGAAGCTGTTGTGAACACACCCCAGGTGAAGATACCATATCCCCAGAGGCTAAAAACATGTGCCCTTGATAAGCAATTCTCTAAATTTGTGGAAATTCTCAAGCAATTGCAACTCAATATCCCATTTGCTGAAGCACTACAGCAGATGCCGAGCTATGTAAAATTCATGAAGGATATTCTTAGCAAAAAGATGAGGATAGAGGACTACGAAACAGTGGTGTTGATCAAGAATGTAGTGCCATCCTACGCAGAAAACTACCTCGTAAATTACAAGATCCGGAAGCTTCACCATACCACGCACCATTGGAAAGTTTGAATGTCACCAAAGATTGCGATGCAGGTGCATAAATCGATGCCTTATCTAGTTTTCTCGCAAACTTGGAATGGGAGAAGTAAAACCTACAAACATCACCTTGCAGCTTAGTGACCGCCCATAGTTCATCCTATGAGTCATCGAAGATGTATTGGTGAAGGTGGACAAGTTCATCTTTCCACGATTTCGTTATCTTAGACATAAAAGATAACGACATAATCCCCATCATACTTGGCGCATCTTCTTAGCCACGTGACGTGCTCTCATCGATGTTCTCAAAGGGGAGTTGAAGCTTCGGGTAGATGAAGAAGAGGTGATTTTCAATGTTTTTCGGGCAGCAACTTTTCCAGATGCCAATGATAACTGCTCAGCCATTGATCTTATCGAAGATGCAGTGTCAGCCAAAGGGTTCGATACGATGATACGCCAAGAACACGACCAAATGGGATGATAATAGTAGAAACGACCCAGGGCTGATGGAGTATGCAAATTGGATGAATGTTTATGAGAAATGGGATAAGAGGAGGTATGGAGAGCTTGGGCAGATGCCAGAAAGATCAATACCATCCACAGAGAAGGCTCCAGAGTTAGAGTTAAAAATCTTACCCAATCATTTACAATACCAATACCTAGGTGAAGATAAAACCTTACCAGTGATCATTTCACGCCACCTGTCCACAACAGAGATTGATAAAATGCTGAGAGTGCTGAGGGATCACAAGCGTGCCATTGGATGGACATTAGCAGACATAAAGGGGATAAGCCCGTCAAAAGTAATGCATAAGATCCGTCTAGATGAGGAGAGCAGACCATTCATCGAGGCACAAAGGCGACTAAACCCAAACATGAAAGAGGTAGTCAGAAAAGAAATCCTGAAATGGCTCGATGCAGGAGTAATTTACCCTATATCTGACAGCGCATGGGTAAGTCCAGTACAAGTGGTGCCCAAAAAGGGTGGAATAACAGTGGTAACCAACGAAAGGAACAAACTCATTCCTTCTAGAACGCGATTCTTGGATGGAGAATCTGATCGACTATCGCAGTTGAACAAGGCAACCGAAAAGACCACTTCCCGTTGCCATTTCTAGATCAAATGTTGATAGACTTGCAGGCACAACTACTCTCGCTTTTTGATGGGTACTGTGGTATCACCAGATTGCAATAGCGCCAGAAGATCAGGAAAAGACGACATTCACTTGTCCTTTTGGTACATTTGCATTCAGAAGGATGCCATTCGGACTTTGCAATGCACCTGCAACCTTTCAGATGTGTATGCTGACAATTTTCTCATACATGGTGGAGAGGACTATAGAGATTTTTATGGATGATTTTTCGGTCTTTGGAGCATCGTTCGATGAATGTTTGAGGCACTTAGAAGCAGTGTTAAGCCGATGTGAAGAATCTAACCTTGTGTTAAACTGAGAGAAGTGTCATTTCATGGTAACAGAAGGGATTGTCCTGGGACACAAAATATCAAACCAAGGTATTGAGGTAGACAAAACAAAGATTTCAGTAATCGAAAATCTCCCACCTCCATTATCAACAAAAGGGGTCAGAAGTTTCCTTGGGCATGCAGGTTTCTATAGAAGATTCATCAAGGATTTTTCAAAGGTTTTAAAACCTCTTTCCACATTTCTAATGACGGGGGTTGCCTTTGACTTCAATAAGAAATGTTTATCCGCTTTTCAAACACTCAAGGAGAAGCTTATTTCAGCACCCATAGGCATTGCACCAAACTGGGAGGTCCCATTTGAACTGATGTGCGATGCAAGCGATTATGCAGTGGGAGCAGTGCTTGGACAGAGAATCGACAAGGTATTTAGATCCATTTACTATGCTAGTAAAACTCTAAATGACGCACAGTTAAATTACGCGACTACCGAAAAGGAATTACTAGCAATAGTGTATGCATTTGAGAAATTCAGGCCATACTTGATTGGAAATAAGGTGATAGTATACATTGACCATTCTGTCATAAAGTACTTGATGACAAAGAAAGATGCAAAACCTCGCCTCATTCGATGGGTCTTGCTACTACAAGAATTCGACGTGGAAATTCGTGACAAGAAAGGGACAGAGAATTGATTGCGGACTCATGTCAAGACCGAGAACACAGAGCCGTAACACGAGGATGTGCAAATAAATGATCATTTTCCGCACGAGCAATCGCTTTCAAGTAAGTGCGAATTTTAATTTACCTTGGTACGCTGATTTTGTTAATTTTCATGCAGCTAAGGTAATACCCCCAGAATTGACAAGACATCAAGTGAAGAGGTTTTACTCCGAAGTAAAGCATTACTATTGGGAGGAGCCTATGTTATACAAACACTGTGCCGATCAAGTAATTAGGCGATGTATACCAGAGGAGGAGATGCACTAGGTTCTCACTCATTGCCACACCCTATCATGTGGTGGACACTTTGGGGCATTAAGAACAATGCAAAGGTATCGCAGCGGGTTCTATTGGCCAACACTTTTTAAGGATGTCCATGCCTTTGTGAAGAAATGTGATAGTTGTCAAAGAACAGGGAACATTTCAAGACGAAACGAAATGCCTTCGCATGGGATATTGGAAGTAGAACTATTTGATGTGTGGGGAATCGATTTCATGGGTCCATTCCCGCCGTCCTTTGGAAATCAATATATCCTTCTGGTAGTGGACTATGTGTCCAAATGGGTAGAAGCAGTAGCCACAAAAGAAAACGACAAAGAAGATCGTTTCAAAGATTCCTTCAAAAGAATATTTTGAAGGTTCGACACTCGAGGGCCATCATCGACGGCGAAGTCACTTTTGCAACAAGCAGCTGAATTCATTACTTTCCCGGTATGGAGTCTACCACCGCACCACAACTGCCTACCACCCTCAAGAGAATGGGCAAGCAGAAGTGTCAAATAGGAAAGTGAAGAGCATACTGGAAAAGACGGTGAATAGCTCAAGGAAGGATTGGTCTATCAAACTGGATGACGCACTGTGGGCATACAAAACAGCATTCAAAACACCAATAGGAATGTCACCATATAAGTTAGTTTTTGGTAAGGCATGTCACTTGCCAGTAGAGTTGGAACATAGAGCATAATGGGCGATGAGGAAGCTTAACATGGATGCCAAAGCAGCAGGGCAGAAGAGACTACTACAGCTGAGCGAGTTAGATGAATTCAGGCACAACGCCTATGAGAATGCAAAAATCTACAAGGAACGAACGAAAGTATGGCACGACAAGAGGTTGATACCAAAAGACTTCCAAGAAGGACATCAAGTGTTTTTATTCAACTCAAGGTTAAAATTGTTTTCAGGCAAGTTAAAATCACGTTGGACTGGACCGTACACGGTGGTAAGAGTATTCCCATATGGTGCAGTTGAAATAAAAGGGAGAGAGGGAGCCTCATTCAAGGTAAACGGACAGAGGTTAAAATCATATTTGATCAATGAAATGGAATATATGAACTTAGTAACCTCTCTCACCCTAGAATAATAAGGAACTTGCGTCCGGCTAAAAGACGTCAAAGACAGCGCTAATTGGGAGGCAACCCAAAGTATTTCAATTTATTTTCTTTAATGCAATTTTTATTTAGAACAGTCTCACGGAGGTAGTGCTATGTGTTGTGATGACAGGTGCAAGGCCAAGAACTTGGAGGACGAAAACTGAAGAGAAGCCAAGGATTTCCAGAAAATCGCCAGGGCCATGGCTGAGCAGGGCTGCGCGCCAAAAAGATCGGAAGAAGCCAGAGTTTGAGGCCGCCACAACAGAAAAATCTAAATTTTTGGACAACGCCCTAACCCGACGGCCCTTTCTCCAAATCAAAAATCCTGAGCCCCTCCCCTCTCACGGGATTCAATGCATTATCCACCGCCACCGTCACCATTTTAAACCAAGTCTGTAAGTGTCTTGTTTCTTTTATTGTCTTTGAGTCTACACACATTGGGGACAATGTGTGATTTAAGTTTGGGGGGTGTCTTATTGTTATAGTATGTTTGAGTCTTTTTGACTGTTTTTGTGTATTTGTGAGTCATAATTTTTTTTCTTTTGAGTCATAATTGTCTGTCAAAGATCATGCATGCTGTAGTTACTAGAAACACCTAGTGAAGTAAGGTGGAATAATGTAATGGAATTAAAAGCAACTATCTAAACACTTAGGTTAAATATGCCAAAAATTCATGAAATCTGTCTATTTGGAGTTTCTTGCTTGAATTGTACATGATAAATGATTAAAACCTATGTGTTATGATTGCTTGCTATTTGAGGCGAAATAGTTAGGATATGCATGTTAGGGAGATGACTCAGACGTTTCTTTGTTAGTCAATTCTTACCACTCTTTTCTATCTCTGACATTAAAAATATCCCTAGTCAGCCCCATTGAGCCTAAAAATTGAACTTTTTCTTTGACACCCTATATTTCCATACTTGTGCCATAAGTAAACATGTGAAATAGTTGGAATAGAGTGTGTTAAAAAAGAGACAAAAAGAGCAACCAAGATTGATGCACCCCAATAAAAAAATTATAAGAAATAGGCAAAAGTCTAAGTTTGGGGTGCTTGTTATTATGATACACTTCACGCTCTCAACACAAAAGAGGGGAAGGATAGATTTGAAGTGAAGGAAAGAATCAAAAGAAAAGGGAAATATTGGAAAAAAAAAAGCTTATGGTACACAAAATGAGCCTAAATGCCTATTTTTACCTACTCATGCCTAAGCCTACATTACAACCCTTAAAAGTCCTGAAGATCTCTTAGATGCATATCCATAATTAGTGGAGAATAACAAATAAAAATGCCATAGGATATTTGAAATTAACATGCATGATTCAGTATTTTGACTTCCATTAAGCATGATAAAAATGAGTTTGCGAAATATCTAGTTTAATGTGTTTAGAGTGCTAAAAGTTCATGCTATATGTTCCTGCATATTATTCTGCTGATCTTCATGTTTTTCTAAGTGACACCAATGCAGCAAAGTGATCAATGTCATTGAGTCTTTTATTTTTCGTTTCCTTGAGTCTTTATTTCTTTCTTTTTTTTTATCTTTGCTCGAGGGCGAGCAAATGTTAAGTTTGAGGGTATTTGATCGGTGTATTTTATATACACTTTTTGAGTCATTTTTAGGGAATCTTTTGTCCCTTTTTGTACAAATACGTGTCGTCTTAGGATATATTTTATTTCTTTTGAGTCAAATTGATTAAAATGGCTCCTTGGCGAAAAAGGAGCGAAAAGAGGGCAAAAACGGAGGTTCCAGAGCTTAAAATGCGAGAAAGTGGCGAACCAAGCAAAGGCATTGCGGCGCGCGCCTCGCCAACAGTCCAGCGCGCCGCCCCAATATCCGAGGGTCTCGAAGTTCCAGGCACGCGCGCCTGCATGATAGAGTTGCAGAGCCGCTACCATCATCGAGAGTTTTGAACTTCCTGTGCCGCGCGCAGAGTGGCCGCGCCGACGCGAGAAAATCGAGTTTTGACGATTTTATGGGTCAGCTGAAGGAAAACCTTAAGGCGGTTTGAAGTTATAAAAAGAGAACCCAGGCGCTTTTCAAGGTTCCTTTCTTGCACAAACACAAGACTTCTTGGAGTTGAAGATTGGAGATCATTACTTAGTAATTTTCTTTTCTTTCTTTTACTTTATTTCAGTTTTTATGTTGGATATTGAATTAGTTCTTGTCATGTCAATGGCTAGGAACTAATTCCATTCTAGGGCTTTCCATGTCAATTCACTTGAACCTTATGTTATGAATTGATGCATGTTTATGGTTGTTCTTGTTGTTGTTGAGATTTACCCAATAGTTGCTTTGAATGCTTGGTAATTAATTGATCACTAATTATCATTATTTATATGATTTCTAATCAAACTTCGAAAGGAGGAGGTTGTGACTATGCTGTAAGTTGGGTAGACATAGGTCAGATTGGGGATGAAAATACCTCAATTACTTGTGTAGCGTTAATAGGGGTTTAAATACCTAAATTCACGCGAGTTGCGTGACGATTAACAAGGTTTTTGTTCTTAATCCTCCTATAGAGTCATCCTTATCACCGAAAGGTAGAAAGGAGCGCTACTGGGGTTGAGTGTTTATATAGCCTTAACGGGAGTATAAAACGAATTAGTAAATCTGCTATCTCCAAAAGAAGAAGAATCATAATTCATTGCATTAATAAGGAATATAAGCGGATAGTTGAGGAGACTTGGAAGCACTATTTCCATCACTACTGAAGTAAACACATAGTTAATTAGTCTTTATAATTGTTAGTTATAATCAACAAACTCAAATATCGGTCACCAAATAGATAACAAAGGATAGATAATTGGTACTTGAGCACTAATCCCTGAGGACGATAACTCGGTCTTGAAGACTATATTACTTGAGTCGGCAACGTGCACTTGCGTTAAAGTGTGTACATTAAATCGCGCATCAATCTGCAATGCTCATATCTTTCATGTCAAAATGTTGTTTTAATATGTTCTTAGTCTGTAGGATTATTCCAGGACTGCTTCCAGTGATCAATAAGTCATCTACATATAGATATTATCATGACGAAGGATTTGACATTTCCTTTCATGTAGACACATTTGTCACCTCCATTAATGGCGTATCCTTTTGATAGTAGAATATTATCAAATTTCTCGTGTCATTGTTTAGGAGCTTGTTTCAGCCCGTACAACGATTTAACAAGCCGACATACTTTTGTCTCTTGTCCTGGAACCACATACCCCTCAGGTTGATCCATATATATTTCTTCTTCCAAATCACCATTTAGGAAGACAGTCTTAACATCCATTTGATGCATTTCAAGATCCCGCAAGGCGGCGATAGCTATGAACATACGTATGTATTTCATTCTTGACACCGGAGCGTAGGTGTCGAAGTAATCAAGGCCCTACTTTTGGCGATAACCCTTGACTACGAACCTAGCTTTGTACTTGTCGATAGAACCATCTGCCTTTAACTTACGTTTAAGGATCCACTTACAACCCAACGGTTTGTGTCCTGGGGAAGTTCTGCCAACTCCCAGGTGTGGTTATGCAGAATGGATTCTATCTCACTCTCTAAAGCTTCCTTCCAGAGCGGTGCTTCTGTAGTTGACGATACTTCGGCGATTGTCCGTGGTTCATCCTAAATCAAATAAGCTACAAAGTCTGGACCGAAGGACTTGTCCATCCGTGCCCTTTTGCTTTGCCTTGGTTCCATTCCTGAATCTTCCAAGTCTTGAGAATCTGGAATACTAAATTCCGGATCATCAGCTACTTCAGAATTTACTAGATTTGAACCGTTTCGATCTAGATAGTCAGTGACTCCTAGTTCATCAGAGGTTTGCTCATAACTTCATTTGCGAGAGGTTATGTTATTTTCCTTATATGGAAATGTGTCTTCAAAGAACCATGCATTCCTTGATTCCATGACCGTATCTTCATAGATGTCCGGTGTGACAGGCTCTCCCCAAGAGGCGAAGGCAGACCAGTTATTACCCTGGGGTTTCAAACTTGTGACCAAGCTCTCCCACACCACCCAATGAGGATACCATCTGCCTTCAAGACCAACTGGTATAGGGCTTAAGATAAAACTGTGGTAGGGTAAACTTTTTAAAGTGACTGGTTCCACCGCATTACGGCCCCATACCCCAGAAAATCCCACCTCCATCCTGGCCCTACGGAATAGTACCGCTTGGCTTGCATGCGAACAGTGGAGGAATTTTTTTGGGGGAACACAGTTCCACTCTCGCTGGTCAGGGGAATCGAACAAGAGACCCCAGGCAGCAATATCCTAGTGAAATGGCCACTGAGCCAAACACATTGGATTGGGTAAACCCTCGGACTGACGCAATAGCCTGCAAACCACGTCAGCCAGGTAAACCACACTTGACATGAAGGAGGATGTGTGTCGTGCCCACTCCAAAAATAGTTTGTTTTTGAAGGATTGAACTTGAATACGATGTCATATTTAAAAGCACGAGCAACATAGACGACAAGGTAAAAAAACTTTATTCCTTTATCAACGTCCAAAGACAAAAGGAGACTTTATCAACCATGGAAAAATGCATTAATCATAAAGTGTATGGAAAAAAGTTGGGTAACAACTACTTCAAAGAAAAGATTACAATGCTTCCAAAACTAAACTACCGCTTTCGGGCCCATCGATCGATGGTTCACTGAATTGCCGAGGCCGTTGGGCATAGCCCAACTCGTTGCTGGAAAGCCTTGAAATTATGGTGTGGGCCACTTCCCCAGCCCCACAACCACTGTGCACTGGCCCAAGGCTGCGACCAGTGGTGATACGGCTCAGCCGGCTGGCCACTGCCACCACGTCCTCCGCCACTGCCACCGTCATCGCCGCAGTTTTTGGCAATTTTTTTCAATTTTGGCCCTTTTGCCAGCCACAATTATTACAGTTTTGTCTAGAATTGTCCGAGAATGAGTGAGGGCCATCGGTGTCGCGTGACGTGGCCATCATCATAACGGAATTAGCTACGGTTGCCACCTTTTTATCCTAATCGGCTTCTTCTAAGGTGAGCATGGAACGTGCTTGGTAGAACGTCGAGAGAGGATTACTTTGATGAAGAAGCGTCTTAACGCCATTATAAGCCTCGGAGAGGCCTGCAACCATCTGAAGAATAAAACGATCATTCGTGATGGGCGCGCCAACGTTCTTGAGTTGATCCGTCAACTCCTTGAGCCTTTAACAATAGGCTGAAGCATTCGGACCTCCATATTGATGTGGGAAAATTCTTGCTCGAGGGTCACGACACGAGAATTTTTGTTATCCTGAAACATATCATGCAACCTATTTCAAGCTTCCATTGTCGTGAGTCATGAAGTCGGGTTTAATAATAGTCTGCAAGAGGTCCGTAGAGATGTGGAATAAATCCACTTGAGTACCGTAGCATCAAGAGTTGCCCACAACTCTATTTCATCATCGGTGGTAGACACCTTCTCCTTGCCTTTTTTCGGTGGGACGATGTGATGGAGGACTCGATTAGACCGTGTGTGAATTTTAAATAGTTCTGCTCACGTCGTGTATTGAACGTTTTTCATCTCAAGAACAATAGGGATGTTGTTCTTGATATTGGAGACTGCAAGGATATGATGAAAGATGTTATTTGTGGTAGACATGATGAAAGAATACGAGGAGAATTAGAGATTCGGAAAAAAAAAAAATCAAGGGAAGGGGAGTATGGACGGCCGACGGGCGAAGAGGGAGTTAGGACGGCGGTAGCAAAATTTTGGAGAAGGAAAAGTTTGACCTAGACTTTTGATACCATGAAAGAGAATAATCCCCTGATTATTTTCATTAATGAAAATGTTTATATACATGAATATGTAATTATGAAAAATAATTTTATCTTTTCATAATACAAGATTACTATATTTTTTTAATACAAGACTACTACCCTAATTATATATGTTCAAAAAAATTAATAATTATGGTAAGTAAATATACCATTTACACGGCCAATATACACGTTACCGTGTATATAAAGAAACAAATGTTGGAAATATTTATTAAACGTGAAATAAAGTTAATCCTATTTAATTACGAATCGAACAATTAGGGGCCCCACACGTCGGAAACGTTGTTTCCACACACGTGTACATACAATGCCACGGATCATAATTTCCTTAAATGGAAGAGATATTGGTACGTATACGAATTGTTTTGAGACGTAAGGTAATAGACGGTTATTGACCAAATGACGTAGGTTTCACGTTGGTAAATGAAGGAAGAAGTGTATAAATGTGTTAAAGATGAAACGAGTCATGAATCAGGCCGCGGCGCCAAACTGCAGGGCCACGACGCCAACTCTCTGAAGACTCTCTTAAGTTGGAGCGCCGCGGCGCCTCCCTGCAGGGGGGAAGAGACATGACTCTTGGACTGGTTTTTTAGGCATTAAACCTCGATAACATCCCAAATGAATTCAGCCATTATTTTGTTGAATTAACACTCCATAATCAAGGTCATTACATGGTCATTCAAAATCATTACTTGGGCAATTGGAAAGTCATCTTCACAACACTATAAAATAAGGTCTTAGGCTCATTTGCAAAACACTTGAAATCTGAAATATTTTCTACCTCTCTTGCAAGCACAAAACACTCAAAGATCTTTCTTTCAAAGCAAACACTTGGGAGATAAGTTCCATTTGCTCATTTGTTTGATTGTTGTTTTATCTTGGGAGATAAGTTGTCGTTACAACCGTTGAAAGGATATACGGGGCAATATTATCTTAAGAATAGATCAAGAATTTGATCGACTCAACAAACCCTTCTATTTTGATCATTTATAAGTTTTATTATAATTTATTGTTGTTGTTATTTTCCCGTTCTACACATTACCACTCACAACAAATATCAGAAATATCGGTCAAATGAGCAACAGTGCAACACCAGCTGTCCTAAGTAGCTACACGTGAAAAGCTAAATCAGCAAGAATATGGTAGCTATAATTACTGAATTACCCTTCATCGTACCAAGTACTTTCACTTATTACTTATTAGTAGTTAAAGCTAGAATGGGAAGTATTGGAAGTCCATTTGATTGAACAGTAAATATTGATATTTGTCATAGATGATTTATTATTAAAATTATAAAAACAAGTAAGCCTAACTCCCCTAAATAATAAAATATAATCATCCGCAAAATGATCCAAAATCTAACTACATTCAGATGAAGCAACACGCGCATGTATCAATCAATAATCATCACTCATTCACTTGACAAGAAAGTGTGAATTGATAAAAATATGGGTACGGGTATTTTTTACGGTGAAGGAGGGGGGTTGCAAGAATGATGTAGATCACACCACAGCTAGCAATTCATACGTAGCCTATGGACCACATCAACCCTTTTAGTCCTTAAACTTGGACTCTTTCCACCAAAACTTTGGCTTTTCTTTTTATTGCCAGTTTACTTAAATCCTCATTGGATGGAAGATTCTTGACTACTTCCCTAGCACAGTATAGCTGCTGCTTTGCATGTGTCTGTGTCTGATTCTTGGTCGTTTGGTGATGCGTGTTACATGTACGTGTCACACACACCAATAATCCCCATGATTTAAAGCCTAAACTAAACATTACCCTTTTAATATTTTCTAAATATACAGAGAGACCATCAGCTTGACTGCATAACATTAAAGTTGACGAAAAGGAGAATTTGAGAAAACTGCAGGGAACTACTACCAGATATGGAGAGAGCATAAAGCAGACAAAAGATATTTAAATGGGACATACTGTAAGTAAGTGAAGAAAGAAACAGGTGATTAAGAGGAGTTCACAAGAACTTCAAGAATTTACCTTTGTCCGCGTGTGAGAGAGAGGTAAAAAAGAAGTCTAAAGTAAAAGACATGATGGGAAGGTGGTTAACATCAAATTAAAGAGTTTGAATTTTTTGTAGAAAAAGAGGACTTTTGAGTAAGACAATTACCACCAAGAATTTGAATTTTTGCTATGTACAGCAAGAGTGAGAAAAAGATGGAGAGAGAGGAAAAGGAAAAGCAGGTAGAAGAAGAATTGTTGGTCGTAAAGTTGAAAGGAGGTGTATTGGTGGGGAAAAGAGGGGGTAGTTGTAGTTGTACTACTCCTTCACCTACATGGAAAATTGGATTAGCTCAATCTGATGGTTCTCTGCTTCAAGATTTGCCTTTTACTTCCACTTCTGCTTCACTCTCTGTCAGAAAACTTGGTGCCAGTCTCTGGGAATTTCAGTCACAAGTGAATAAGGTTGTCAAGATGAGCAAGATTGGCCCTCTTCCTCAAAATCACAAAAACAAAAAAAGTTCTAAGCTTCCAAGCCAACAAACTGATGACCCACCAGATAGCCCACCACAGCAGGTCAAGTACAAGAAACTTACTTATTTTTTACTCCAAAGTCCAAACTGCATATTGTATTATTAAAAACACAGGCTTCTGCGGGTTCAAGTGAACGCATTACTTTATGCTCAAACTATGTGTATGTTGAGTCCCACATCTCTTCTTTAGGGGTGGGATTGTCTTAGCTAATCATTACTTCATGAGCTAGCTTTTGGAGTTAGAGTCAGACCGAGGTCCATTTCTTTAATAGTGTACTCTGAGTTTACTGACTCTAGATCCTTGATTCGAGGGTTAAGCATGTTTTTGGTGCCTGTAATTCATATCATGCCACATAGGTTAGAAATACAGACATACATATATATTAGCATCTCTTTAATATATACTTGGTTGTTGCCACTGCCACATAGAATTGCTTTACAGAAGTCTTGTTTCCCCAAGTCAATTGTGTAGGTTGTTGTGTTAATCTTGCAAATGCTTAGTTCCTGATAAAACTTTCTACAAGAAGGAAATCATCTCAACAAAGTTTCCTAGTCCGTTAACTTGATTGAAGAGCCAAAAGGATGTTTATTTGGTCCATTTAAGCTATAACGTGCCTTGAATTTTTTTTATCTTACTTGCATCCAGAGGCAATAACCTGATTAGTCGTGATTCTTTTTCGTTGTTGCAGCCAACAAGCACCAGTAGTTTAGGGAGGGACATTGCTGCATCACTTAGACAGCATCATCATCATTTACTTGCTAAGAATGGGGGCGCTCAATCGCTTGAATCACCTGCAAGTTATTGCAGCTCAATGGAGGTAACTTTTTCTTTTAACTATCTTTTTACCCCCTTTTCCCTGCTACAATGATGATGGCATAAAACAACTACGGGTTCTGGAGGGAATCTATAGCTTATTGGCACTAGAATTTTTAACTTGAGAGCCTATCGCAGGAATGAACCAGTACTTCATAAAGAACAGTCAGTATTGTTCATAAAGAACAGTCAGTATTGTCCTTCTAACTATATATGCTTCTTTTCATGGTTCAGTTATTCTGTTTTACTCCCTCCCGTCTCCCCCTTTCTCGGAGTCCAAAGGTTTCAGTGTCAAAAGTAGCGACTACTTGAAAGTTTCATGGATTTACAAATGTTTAAGCAAATTGAATATGATGCCTTCTGTAACACATGATAGTTCCCATGCGACTCGGGGATCATGAAATATTCGGCTTTTGATTTTAGACGTGGCTAAATATCAGTTTTACTTCAGAAGATAGATGTGCTTCTGTCAACTGTTTTCCACAAATTTTCTGGTGAATATAGTCCAGATATAGTATGTGTAATTTCTGAAATGCAGGTAATGTTCCCTGAATGTTACTTGATTGAGTCTATTGTGAACCTGCCTTTACCACATGACAAGTTTCCTGTCTTGAAATGAGATCATTGCCTGCATATATCAACGTGTTTAGCCACATTCAAGTCCGTCTTGCATGTGCTATATTTGATTACTTCAGCAAATTTCCTGATAACCAATTTCATTAGTGTAATAAGGTCTAAATTTCTTCTGTTTCCTGACAGATGGCTCCTTACATACCCATTGAGACTCCAACCACCTCAAAGGACCTTGAAGGTAGAAGCAGAAAGTCAAGCCACAGCCTGAAAACATCAGCGGAGTTACTTAAGATACTTAATAGGATTTGGAGCCTTGAAGAAGAACAATCATCAAACATGTCATTGGTGAAAGCATTGGGAAATGAACTTGATCACTCCCAAAGACGTGTCAAGGAACTACAAGAAGAAAAGAAACGAGACAGAGAAGAAATAGATGACTTGATGATGCTAATTGCTGAGTACAGAATTGGACGAAAGAGCAACAAGCATAACAGCACCGAAAAGGCAGTTAAGACACTGGCAGGTGATCTGCAAGATGAAAGAAAGTTGAGAAAACACTCGGAGAATCTTCACCGTAAGCTTGCTCGAGAGCTTACTGAAATGAAATCTTCTTTTTCTACTGCTTTAAAAGAACTTGAAAGAGAACGGGAGGCACGAATTATGCTAGAAGAATTATGTGATGAGTTTGCCTGCGGAATTAAGGAGTACGAAGAAGATGTTAGATTCTTGAAAAGCAAACTGAAAAAGGATCACATGTTGACTGAAGAGAAGGATGGATTGGTCATCCATATATCTGAAGCCTGGTTAGATGAGAGAATGCAAATGAAGCAAGCCCAAAGACGTCATGATCCTGCAGAAAAGAAAACAATTGTAGACAAGTTGAGAACCGAAATACAAACCTTCCTTAAAGCTAGACAATCTAGCGATTACGAGAATAATGTCTTAAAGCTGAAAGGAGAAAAGGAAAGTTGCTTACGCTGGCATTCTTTGGAATCGTTTCACTTGAACAATCCTGCAAGTGCACCCAGAATAGAGAAGGAAGATGACGATTCATTCGATAACATCATACGTGCTTCTGAATCAAATAGAGGTTTAAGTGGAAAGCATGAGGAATTTACTCCAAACATCCCTGTTGAAAAAATAACTGAATCTAATCCACCACAGACAAAGATTGAAACTCAAGTTTCGAAGGACCCTGACGTGTCTAGCTCAGGAATCCAACCCGAAGAGAAAATTTTCGAGGCAACGGTGATCAAAGAGACTCCTGTTGAAGGTAATGAGATATGTGTGCTTAAGAAACGTGTCACAAAACAAAGAAAATCCCAGAATAGAAGGAATAACTTAATGAAAACAGGGAGTTCTTTGTTGAATAACTTGCTTAAAGATCATTCATTGCCTAGAGAAGCTAAGACGACACTTCAAAATGACGATAAGCATATGGAACAGTCTTTCGATCCAACGACATTTACTGGCCCTGCCAGTCCAGTGCAGAAGTGGACATCAAAAATAATAGCCCCGGGTCGTGAGGTGATTGAATCTTCTTCAAAATTACCACTAGGTGTAAAAGAGAATACACTGAAGGCAAAGCTGCTAGAAGCCAGGCTTGAAAGCCAGCAGTTGCAGCGAAGAGCTATAAAAGGTTTATCTGAGGTTTCTTGAACTGTAGAAGAGCCAGTATGAACATTTTAGGTGGAAAATGTCAAAAAGTTGTTAATACTTTGTGAGTTGCTAGTTACTAATGCTGGTAAAAAATTTGGTACATGAGGAATGAGAAATGTCTCTTTTTTGTAGTTTCAGACTTTTATCCGTAAATGAGAGATATGTACTGGTTATTAACATAGTTTCTCATTTTACCTGGATATTGTTTTATAGCCTGTTGAAGTATGATCATAGTAATTGTTGGAAATTTATTAACGTGGAATAAAGTTTATCCCATTATTTATGACTCGAACAATTGGTGCCCCGCACGTCGAAAATATCGTTTTCATACACGTGCACACTGTATCAAGGATCGTAAATTTCATTAGTGAAAGAGATATTGGTACATAATTAAAATGTTTGAGACAGAATGATGGACGGTCATTGGCCAAATGACGAGTGTTCCACGTTGGTAAATGAAAGAAGAAGTGTGCATAGTGTAAAGATTGAAACGGGTCGGAAAGGGCCGCGGAGCCGAGAAGGGCCGCGGCGCCACCGCGGAGCAGGGGAGCGTCGCGGCGTCAACCCCGTCAGGACCGCGGCGCCTCAGTGGTTGAGCCGCGACGCTAATTCCAGCCCAAGTTATTGGATCCACAGCGCCGAGGTGCTTCCGAGGCGCAACCACGACGCAGCACCGAGGCGCAGTTGCGACGCTACCCAGGCAGGAAATCTGAAACAAAAATATGATTTTGGAGACGTTTGGGTTGCCCTCAATGACATTCATTCCAACATTATTCAGCCATTATTTTGCTGATAAATGAGTGTCATTACTTGGGCAATTCATTGTCATTACATGGGTAATTCAATGTCATTACTTGACACTTGAAAAGACAATTCTTACACTATAAATTGAGGCATTTGACTCAATTGTTAAACACTTGCAACACTTTTATTTTTAGAAAAACTTCTTCCTCTCTAGCATCTTTCAATACTCAAAGTTCTTCAAGAGAAACATTTGAATTTCCTTTGTTCAAGTGTGTTAGTAGTTGTTTTATCTTGGGAGACTATTGCCTAAAAACGTAAAAGAATATATACGGGGCAATCTTATCTTAAATACAGAGTGTCATCACTCGACTCAACAGAATTCAGATCAAGTGTTGGTACTAGTTTTCAGTTGTTTGTTAAGATTATTTCACTGTTGTAATCTTTTGTTCTTCATTTTTCTAGTTCTTGTAATAGGTGTTTGTTATCTCTCGTTTGTTGCTTTCATTTTTCCTAATAATTTTAAGACAATATTGTATTAGTACTTAGTGAAAATGACTAGACAAGAACAATTTGTTTCTGAATCTGCCGCTACTACTCAAGGCAATACTTTTGCCTCTCCCAAATGAGCAGTTTTTTGTTGCATCACTGATTGAAAAAATGCCTCCCTCGTGGAGTGAGTTTATGAGTTACTTAAAACTCAAAACAAAGGAAATGACATTTGAAGAGCTTATTATCAAACTCCAAATTCAGGAAGATAATAAGAAGTCTTTGCCTAAGGGAAAATAATCTGTTGAGGCCAAGGAAAATCTGGTTGATGCCAAAGGGAATCCAAGTAAGAATGACAAGATCAAAGGCCAACGTCATCGAAGACACGCTTCTTGACGATTTGATTGAGGAGTTCTCGGTAGTGGTACTTGAAGCAAACCTTGTTGAGAATCTCATACAATGGTGGATGGACACAGTTGCTACCCGTCACATCTGTTCCAATAGAGATGTTTTCTCCATATATACACCAGTTAGAGATAAAAAGTTGTTCATGGGTAACAACATTTCCTCTAATGTGTTGGGGGGTAAGAAATGTGGTCCTGAAGATGACTTCTGGCAAGGAGCATACTCTGAAGGAGGTGATGCATGTCCCTGATATTAGAAAGAATTTAATTTCAGGTCCTTTATTGGTTAATGCTGGTTTAAGGCTGGTGTTTGAGTCCAATAAATTTGTAATCACCAAGAATGAAACCTTTGTAGGAAGGGGCTTCGTCTGTGAAGGCCTCTTCAAGGTTAATGCCTTGTCTGTAATGCATTCTATCAATAAAACTTAAGATTCTCTTATTTGCTTGAGTCCTCTAATTTATGACATCATAGATTAGGACATGTAAACTATCAATCCATTCAAAGGTTGGTAAGGTTGGAGTTGTTGCCGTCTATCGACGTAAACCCTCAACGTAAGTGTGTGGTGTGCGTAGAGGCGAAACTCACAAAGATATTTAGATTCATCGAAAGGGATACCACTCCTCTAGAACTTATTCACACATATATATGTGTGATTTAAAGTTTGCACAAACTAGAGTGAGAACAAGTACTTTGTGACATTCATAGATGATAGCACAAAATATTGTTACCTTTACTTGTTGAAAAGTAAGGATGGAGCCTTTGAAGCGTTCAGACACTACAAAGAAGAAGTTGAAAACCAACTAAGCGTACAGATTAAGTCAATTTGTAGCGATAGAGGGGGGAATACGTAGCATCATTTAAAGAATATTGTGCCCAATCGGGCATTGTTCATCAAACGACGGCTTCATACTCACCTCAGTCAAATGGTGTCGCTGAACACAAGAATTGTACCTTGAAGGAAATGATGAATGTTTTGCTCATCAATTTCGATCTTCCCCAAAATATGTGGGGAGAAGCTGTCCTTACCGCTAATAAGATTCTTAATAGAGTCCCACATAAGGGTAAGGAAAAAATTCCATATGAGTTATGGAAGGGAAAGCCCACCTACAAATACTTGAAGGTGTAGGGTTGTTTGACAAAGGTTGAAGTACCTAAGCTAAAGCAAGTTAATATTGGACCAAGACTATAGATTGTATTTTCATCGGATATGAAAATAACAATAGTGCTTATCTCTTTTTAGTGCATAAGTCAGATGTACCAGATATCCACGGGGGGTATGATACCAATTTATTTGAGGATAGTTTTCCTAGAAAGGAAAGAGACATAACCTCTCGCAAACGAAGTTATGAACAAAGCTCTCAGGAACTAGGAGTCGTTGACTACCCGAATCTAGTGGACTCTGAAGTGACTGAATATCTGAAATCTAGTGTTCCAGATTCTCAGAACTTGGAGACTCCAGAGATGGAACCAAGACGAAGTAAAAGGGCCAGGAAGGATAAATTCTTCGGTCCTGACTTTGTAGCTTATATGGTTCATAACGAACCACGGAAAATTACTGAAGCGTTGTCAACTCCAGAAGCACCGCTCTGGAAAAAAGCTATTAAGAGTGAAATAGACTCCATCTTGCAAAACCATACTTGGGTGTTGGTTGATCTTCCTCCGGGAAATAAACCGTTAGGTTGTAAGTGGATACTCAAATAAAAGTATCCAGCAGATGGGTCTATAGACAAGTACAAGGCTAGGTTGGTAGTCAAGGGTTATCGATAGAAGGAAGACCTTGACTATTTTGACACGTACTCTTTGGTGTCTAGAATGACGTACATACGAGTATTCATTGTGATCGCAGCGTTGCATGATCTTGAGATACATCAAATAGATGTCAAAACAATATTCCTAAATGGTGATTTGGAAGAAGAAATTTATATGAAACAACCTGAGGGGTATGTGATTTTAGGGAAAGAGAAGAAAGTCTTTCGACTTGTTAAATCTTTGTACGGGCTGAAACAGGCCCCGAGACAGTTGCATAAAAAATTTGATAGTACTCTAATATCGAAGGGTTTCTCCATTAATGAGTGTGACAAATGTGTCTACATGAAAGGTAATTCTGACTTATTCGTCATGATATGCTTTTACGTAGACGATATGTTGATCACAGTGAGTAGTCCTAGTTTGATCCTAGAGACTAAGAATATGTTGAAATAATGTTTCGACATGAAGGATATGTGTATTGCAGATGTCATCTTAGGGATCAAGGTCTCTAAGACGTCTGACGGACCGGTCTTATCTTAGTCTCACTACATCGAGGATGTGTTGAGAAAGTTTGAGATGTTTGATAATTTACCGATGAAGTCACCACTGGTTATGAATCAGAAAATTGATAAAAATCGTGGTGCGCCCGTATGCCAGGAGCGATGTGTGCAGGTGATTGGGAGTTTGATGTACATAACAAACTGCACCCGACCTGATATCATTTATGCAGTCAACAATTTGGCTAGGTTTACCCATAATTCGAGTGAGAATCATTGGAAAGCGTTGAATCGGGTCCTACAGTACCTGAAATACACGCTAACTTACGGATTGCATTATTCGAGATATCCAGCTGTACTAGAGGAGTACATTGATGCAAATTGGATATCTGATATAGAGAACACCAAGTCCACCAGTGGGTATTTATTTACAATTGGTAGTGGGGTTGTGTCTTGGAGATCCTCTAAGCAAACTTGGATCTCCCGATCCACGATGGAGTCAGAGTTTATTGCTTTAGACAAAGCAGGAGAAGAAGTTGAGTGGCTTCATGACTTCTTAGAAGACGTTTCGTATTGGGACAAACCCATACCTTATGTAATGATCCACTGCGACAGTCAGTCGGCTCTAGAAATGGCACGGAGTTCCATGTATAACGGCAAGTCTCATCACATTAGATGGAGACATAAGACTGTTAGACAGCTGATAAATATGAGTATTATTTCCATTGATTATGTAAAATCAAATGATAACATAGCAGACCCTTTGACTAAGGGCATACTCAGAGATCAGATGTTCTGCATGTCTAGGGGAATGGGCTTAAGACCCAAACAATAAGGATTGATACGGTGGTAACACAACCTTACTGACTGGGGATCTCAAGAATTAGGTTCAATGGGAAAATTAAGCTATAAAGGTTCAGTTGAGCGCTTCAGTGAAAGCAAGAGCACTTAGTGTTATGATTTCTATGAGGAACATAAACCCAAAGCCATTCCCGTGAAAGACATTAAGTGTTATCTGCATTGTGGGTAGAGGTTAAGTTTTCAAAACCTTTAATGATCCTTAATGGTTGAGGTTAAGTTTGGGAAAACTTTTATTGGTTTCTAACACTTGTGAAGTGGGGTATAATAGGATAGCTTGTAGGAGACCACTTATTTAAGTGTGAGGACAGTCTGCCTCAATGAACGCACTTACAAATTCAAGAGTGTCCACTGCCACAACGGACAAAACATTAAGAAGAACAGAGTAAATAAAGTTGTTGTGTTGGTACCGTTGACTTGACTTACACTAAACACTGACGGTTCAATACATCACATTCACCTCTGATGGTATTCAATAAGGAAGGTTCAAAGCGGAAGCTACCTCTCCTGATGCAACATCGCTCCGCTGAAAGATTGCTAGAAATAGGCACCTTGTGAGTGCGGCAAAATCTCTTTCAATAGGGAATTGTTGAAAATTTATTAATGTGGAATAAAACTTATCCCATTATTTATGACTCGAACAATTGGGGGCCCGCACATCGGAAACGTCGTTTTCACACACGTGCACACATTGTACTAAAGATCGTAAATTTCATTAGTGAAAGAGATATTGATACGTAAGTAAAATGTTTTGAGAGATAGAATGATGGCGTCACGACCCGAACTGACGGGCTGCGACAGGTTCCCTACTGATCGGTGTATTTTATATACAATTTTTGAGTCGTTTTTAGTTAGTCTTTTGTCCATTTTTGTACAAATACGTGTCGTCTTAGGATATATTTTCTTTCTTTTGAGTCAAATTGGTTAAAGTGGCTCTTTGGCGGAAAAGAAGCAAAAAAAGGGCAAAAACGGAAGTTCCAGAGCTCGAAATGCGAGAAAGTGGCGAACCAGCCTGAGCAGGCGGCCGCGGCCTCCCGGCCAGCGAGGCCAGCGCCCAATGTTGAAGCTTGCGAAGTTCCAGCGCGCTGGCTTCTGCAAACAACGAGTTGCAGCGCGACGCCTAATCATCGTGAAGTTGCAGAACTTGGCGCGCGGCTGATGCTGATATGGCGCCGACGCGGGAAAAATCAGGGTTTTGAACGAATTATGGGTCAGGCCTGAAGTAAAACCTTAATGTCGGTTTGGAGGCTATAAAAAGAGACCCCTAGGTCAGAATTAAGGGTTCCCTTCGCAATTCACAACACATCTTGGAGTTCAAGATGGAGACCATTTTTAGTACTTTATTTTCTTTATTTTACTTTATTTTCACTTTTATGTTGGATATTGAATTAGTTCTTGTCATGTCTATGGCTAGGAACTAATTCTAATATAGGGCTTTCCATGTCAATTCACTTGAACCTTATTTTATGAATTAATGCATGTTTATGGTTGTTCTTCTTATTGTTGAGATTTATCCAATAGATGATTTGATTGCTTGGTAATTACTTGATCATTAATTATCATTACTTACATGATTTCTAACCGAAATCCGAAAGGGGAGGTTGTGACTATGCTGTAGTTGGGTAGACATAAGTCGAATTGGGGATGAAAATACCTCAATTACTTATGTAGCATTAATAGGATTTTTGTTCCTAATCCTCCTCTAGAGTCATCCTTATCACCGAAAGGTAGAAAGGAGTTGTACTGGGGTTGAGTATTTATATAACCTTAACAGGAGTATAAAACGAATTAGTAAACCTGTTATCTCCAAAAGAAGAAGAACCATAGTTAATTGCATTAATAAGTAATATAAGTGGATAGTTGAGGAGACTTGGAAGCCCTATTTCCATCATCACTGAAGTAAACAACATAGTTAATTAGTCTTTATAATTATTAGTCATAATCAACAACTCAAATATCGGTCACCAAATAGATAACAAAGAATAGAAATTGGTACTTGAGCACGATAACTCGGTCTTCAAAGACTATATTACTTGACTCGACAACGTGCACTTGCGTTAAAAGTGTGTGCATAAATCGCGCATCAAGTTTTTGGCACCTTTCTACCCAAACATCACACATAATCAGCGGAAGCTAAGGAACAACTCATATAATAAAAACAGGCAAGCCGACAAGGCTGCCACTGTATACAGAATATGTCCAAAACGAGTTGCAACATATACATGTCCAAATACACATTTACTACTCACACCTGTCTACAAGACCTCTAAGAGTTTGATAATGACATGTGACGGGACAAGGTCCCGCCGTATCCCTGAATATACATAAGTCTAAAATCAAAAGTTGTACCAAAATGACAAGCTCCGGAACAGTGGAGCTATCTCAAAAAAAGCTGAGCAAGGATCCTAAACTCGAGGATTACCAAACTGAGTATCTATACATGCGGGCATGAATGCAGCCCCCCGAAGGGGGTCAGTACAACAATGTACCAAGTATGTAAACATAAAGTACAATAAATAAGATCATAACTGGCCAAAAGATGACAGAGACAAGTATGAAAATCAAATACCAGATCCAATCGTGCCATATAAAATAAGATCCAATTGTACCTTGTATCATTGTACTATTGTACCACTGTACCAATGTACCACTGTACTTTATAAAAATGAGAGTCAACTGCCCCCTTTTAAAAAGTGAGAGTCATATCAAAATCATGAACGTTTGTCCATATAATCATATACTGTCATATACTCTCTGTTATACCCCGTAGTTCTGGCCATGCGTATGTGTACGTAAGAAAGGGATTAAGACTTAAAATTTTAGAAAGATAGGTTGACGGATTGTTTTCGGACGGGTTTTCAGTCAACTTTGAGGCGGGTTATCACCTGTTACATTGAGAGTTCCTAGGTGTTTCAAAGGCATAGTACGTAGTTCGTTGAGTCTAGTTCCCAACGCAACCAAACGTTCGTCGATAGGACATCGGAGTAGAAAGTTATGGGAGTTACAAGTTCAGTGCGCAGTCGGACAGAAAAATAACTCGGACAGGAGTCACAGGTCGCGCACGGAAGCGGGGCGCGGCGCGAAGATCCGAGGTTGGCGAAGTTTCAGCGTCATGGCGCGCAGTGCGTAATGCGCGTGTTCTGCGAGGGTGAGTGGAAAAATCTGAACTGTTTTGTTTTAAAAAAGGCCATGGGAGGGTGACAAGTGTACCCCCCCCCCCCCATCTGATTTTGCATGTTCTACCTATTGACCAAGTCTTGAAGACTTGGTCATTCTTCAAGCTCTTCTCTCTCTCTAAATTAGAAGCTCTTTCTTCTCTCTAGAAAATCAAGAGGAAATCAAGGATTGAGAAAAATCTGAAAAGTGTGGCAAGAAGAAAACTTATTTGCAAGCTTGTAGGAGTTATTGTGGTGGTGTTTTGGAAAGGAGGCTAGCAAATTTGTTGGATTAATTTGGCTAAAGCTCTAAGGTAACAATTCTTTCTCTTGTTGCTAGTTTTCGGTGTTGCATGTGAAGAAGAAAGAACTTGTAGTTGAAAATATTGCTCTTAGATAAATTGCATGTAAGAAATATGGTTCGGATATGAAAGGATTGGATAAGAAGGTTATGTAAGCATGTTGTAGCCTAAATCCTACCTTAAACTTGTTAAGTTAGTTGATATGCATTGTGGGGAAGAATTTTACACATCCAAGGTTAGGTGTGTAATCCCCTTTGAAATGTTTGGATTGTTGGGCCTTAAAAGTGGCGTTTGGTTGTTGAATTCGGCCTTGAAAAAGGTGGCAAAGTATGTAGAAACAAAGGAAATGCTGCCCGATTTTCCATAGAATTTAGTGACTTTGCACTTGGAATATTCTACGTTGAAACTAGAGGTTAATAAACGTATTATGGTCATTATAGGTTGACATACTACGTGCGGTATTTTGGACTTAGCAAGTGGATTGACCAAAGAGGTGTGTGGAACTTTCCTATCTCTTGAGCATGAATAGTTTACCTATATAGTACGATAGACGTACAAGGGTTTTGATATCCCTTACTTGTTTTAAGGATGGCCAAGTTTTGTGAGTAAGGGGGGATTAACTCATTTCTTTAAAAAGAATTAAAGATGTCTTGAGTTTTAAAAGTTAAGGGACTTGATGTGTTCAAGTATATGATTCTTGTTTATTTTTAAAAAGTGTAAGTCCCTTGGGTTTAGGAAAATGTATTTGACTAAGGTATAACGCTAATATAATGACTTTATGGGAAGTTGATTATATTAGCTTTATGGAAAGTTAATAAAGGAAGATTTACTCTAAGTAAAATGAGTACGGATAAATGATTTGAGGTTGTGAAAGACAAATTGATTTTTAAGGCATTAATTGTCTAAGGTTTTAAAAGAGTAGAAGTACATAGTACTTTGGGTTACATTCTCGGATTTCATAAAGACATGTTAGTGCCTTAAGTAAACTAAAATGAGAATGTGTGTGAACAAGATTAATAAGAAGTTAAGGGGTTTCTTAACTTGCTTGTATTATGTATGATAGCCGGTTTGTGCTAGTGATATATTATTATTTATTACGGGGTCATTCCCCGGGTTGTGGCATTTGCATATTCCGTGGATTTGCTACCCACGATGCGAGGAATACCTCATGCGAGTCCGTAGGGCTCATGCGGGTGAAATAATCTCATGCGGGTGAGTACAGCCTATGCGAGGAATACCTCATGCGGGTCCACATGACCCATGCGGGTGAAATAGTCTCAGGAGTAGGAGTGCTTAATGATACTGCGGGGCGGATGACCTTGCTTTGACCATGATCTTCCTATTTTCATGTTGTATATTATATGCTTGATATTCTCATTATTAGTAAGACACAGTGTTCTGTAAACTGATTTTCATACATGTCTCCAGATATTTTAGACTTATGAGGTATTTTCAGTATTTTCCAGTTTCGCATACTTAGTACATATGTGTAATCGACCCCTTCCTCGGGGGCTGCGTTCATGCCGCAGGTAGGGGTAAGCAGGTGGTGGATCCTCACTCTTAGGATCACTGTTCTGGTGTCGGAAGCTCCATTCCTCCGGAGGCTTGTTTTGTTGGTACGGTTCTTCCCTGATGCTATAGGTATTATGTACATTCAGGGGTATGGTGGGGCCCTGTCCCGCCATAGTTGTTATTCCTAGAGGTCTGTAGTCACGTTTGTGTTTGGGCTGTAAGAACAAGTTGTACTTTTGATTAAGTATATTTTTATGGAAGGCAGCCTTATAGGCTTGCCAGTGATGTTTACTTTATACAGGTTATGTGTTATGTATGTTCCGCTGCTATTCTCTGATGTATACCTGACGGGGTGCCCCGGTAGGGCACCAGTCGCGGCCCCGGGGTCGGGTCGTGACACTCTCGCATCACGGATTCAAGTCCATGGAAACATATACTGTCATGAGTATCTATACTCGCCTCATGGATACAAGTCCATGGAAACATATACCTATACTGCCCGACCCCCAAGTGAAAGATGCGGTGAACATATATTGCCCGACCCTTTCTGGAACGCGGTAACCACTTAGTCATCTACTGCCCGGTCCTCTAGTGAAGGGCGCAGTAAACATATATTCATATACTGCCCGACCCTTTTTGGGATGCGGTAAAGTCGTGTAAGGTATACTGCCCGAACCATTCTGAGACGCGGTAAAGTCATCTAAGGTATACTGCCCAACCCATTCTGGGACGCGATAAAGTCATCTAAGGTATACTGCCCGACCCTCAAGTGAAGGACGCGGTAAACTCTTGATCATCTACTGCCCGAACCTCAAGTGAAGAACGCGGTAAACTCTTGATCATCTACTGCCCGACCCTTTAGTGAAGGGCGCGGTAAACTCTTAATCATCTACTGCCCGGCCCTCTAGTGAAGGGCGCGGTAACCTCATATACTCATATACTGCCCGACCCTTTCTGGGACGCGGTAAAATGGAATAATAACACTAGCAAGAATAGTTATCATGAGCAACTATGTGCAATTTAAATCATTTTTGGACTCTCAATAATATCTTTAAAATGAACTTTCATTTTAAAATACCAAGGCACCATCATGTCATGTATTATCAAGGATTAATATCTAACAGAACTATTGTTATACCCCGTAGTTCTGGACATGCGTATGAGAACGTACAAAAGAGATTAAGACTTAAATTTTAGAAGGATAGGTTGACGGATTGTTTCGGACGGGTTTTTAGTCAACTTTGGGGCGGGTTATGACCCGTTACATTGAGAGTTCTTAGGTGTTTCAAAGGCCTAGTACGTAGTTCGTTGAGTCTAATTTCCAACGCAACCAACCGTTCGTCGATAGGACATCGGAGTAGAAAGTCATGGAAGTTACAAGTTCAGTGCGTAGTCGGGCAGAAAAATAATTCGGTCAGGAGCCACAGGGCCGCGGCGCCGGAAGTTCTGTGGGGTTGCGGAGATTTCAGCGCTGCGGCGCCGAGGCGGGTTCTGCAAGGTTGAGTGGAAAAATCTGAACTGTTTTGTTTTAAAAAAAAAGGCCATGGGAGGGTCACAAGTGTCCCCCCCATCTGATTTTGCATGTCCTATTTATTGACCAAGTCTTGAAGACTTGGTCATTCTTCAAGCTCTTATCTCTCTCTAAAAATAAAAGCTCTCCCTTCTCTCTGGAAAATCAAGAGGAAATCAAGGCTTGGGAAAAAATCTGGAAAATGTGGCAAGAAGGAAACTTGTTGGCAAGCTTGAAGGAGTTATTGTGGTAGTGATTGTGGAAAGGAGGCTAGTGAATTTGTTGGATTAATTTGGCTAAAGCTCTAAGGTAACAATTCTTTCTCTTTTGCTAGTTTATGGTATTGCATGTGAAGAAGGAAGAACTTGTAGTTGTAAATATTGCTCTTAGATAAATTGCATGTAAGAAATATGGTTTGGATATGAAAGGATTGGATAAGAAGGTTATGTAATCATGTTGTAGCCAAAATACTACCTTAAACTTGTTAAGTTAGTTGTTATGCATTATGGGGCAAAATTTCTACACATCCAAGATTAGGTGTATAATCCCCCTTTGAATTGTTTGGATTGTTGGGCCTTAAAAGTGGCGTTTGGATGTTGAATTCGGCCTTGAAAAAGGTGGCAAAGTATGTAGAAACAAAAGAAATGCTGCCCGATTTTCCGTAGAATTTAGTGACTTTGCACTTGGAATATTCTACGTTGAAGCTAGAGGTTAATAAACGTATTATGGTCATTATAGGTTGACGTACTACGTGCGGTATATTGGACTTAGCAAGTGGATTGACCGAAGAGGTATGTGGAACTTTCCTATCTCTTGAGCATGAATAGTTTTACCTATATAGTACGGTGAGCGTCTGAGACCTTGGTATCCTTTACTCGTTTTTAAAGTGTCCAAGTCGGTGGAGGTAGGGGATTTACTCACTTATTTAAAAGTAGTAAGGATGTCTTAAGTTTTCAAGGTTAAGGGACTTGGAGTGTTTTTAAGTATATGATACTTGTTCCGTTTTAAATCTACAAGTCCCTTGGATATAGGAAAAAAATGTAATTTACTTATAGTATGAAGTTAATATAACGACTTTATGGGAAGTTGGTTATATTGGCCTTATGGAAAGTTAAAAAGAGAGATTTACTCTAAGTAAAACAAGTAAGAAATAATGACGTGAATTAATGGAAGGTAAATTGATTTTAAGGCATCAATTGCCTAAGGTTTTAAAAGAGTAGAAGTACATAATACTTGGGTTAAATTTCTGGATTTCATAAAGACATGTTAGTGCCTTAAGTAAACTAAAATGAGAATGTGTATGAACAAGACTAATAAGAAGTTAAGGGGTTTCTTAACTTGCTTGTATTATGTATGATAGCCGGTTTGTGCTAATAATATATTATTATTTATTACGGGGTCATTCCCCGGGTTATGGCATTTGCATATTCCGTGGATTTGCTACCCACGATGCGAGGAATACCTCATGCGAGTCCGTAGGACTCATGCGGGTGAAATAGTCACATGCGGGTGAGTACAACCTATGCGAGGAATACCTCATGCTGATCCACATGACCCATGCGGGTGAAATAGTCCCAGGAGTAGGAGTGTTTAATGATACTGTGGGGCGGATGACCTTGCTTTGATCATGAGCTTCCTATTTTCATGAAGTATAGTATATGCTTGATATTCTCATTATTAGTAAGGCATAGTGTTCTGTAAACTGATTATCATATATGTCTCCAGTTATTTTAGACTTATGAGGTATTTTCAGTATTTTCCAGTTTCGCATACTTAGTACATATTGTGTACTGACCCCCTTCCTCGGGGGCTGCGTTCATGCCGCAGGTAGGGGTAAGCAGGTGGTGGATCCTCATTCTTAGGATCACTGGTCTGGTGTCAGAAGCTCCATTCCTCCGGAGGCTTATTTTGTTGGTACGGTTTTTCCCTGATGCTATAGGTATTATGTACATTCAGGGGTATGGCGGGGCCCTGTCCCGCCACAGTTGTCATTCCTAGAGGTCTGTAGTCACGTTTGTGGTTTGAGGCTGTAAAAACAAAGTTGTACTTTTGATTAAGTATATTTTTATGGAAGGCAACCTTATCGGCTTGCCAGTGATGTTTACTTTATACAAGTTATGTGTTATGTATGTTCCGCTGCTATTCTCTGATGTATACCTGACGGGTGCCTTGGTAGGCACTGCCATTCGCCGGTCGGGTCGTGACAACTATGTACGTCCACCGTACACTCATTTCATATAAATCATGCCCAAAAGAAGAAAGAATAGTTTCACATACCTCGAATATTTCCAATAATCCTGTATTTGATTGCTGATAACAGATCTGAATTTGCCTAATTAATTCTTATGTCCGTGAGTAATTTATATTTTGTTATAAAGATCTTATCTAATCAGCTGTGAACTAGCAAATGTAAAATAAATTGGTTATATCTTAACTTCTATGCAGATGGCGTTCTAATCGTTTCAATATAATTGTTTGTCGATACCTTTTTCATTTAACGCTGCAATGACTTATTTTAACACGTCTACTAATAACATACTTACTTATTAAATCTGTTTTCGCACTTAATGCTTAACAATTACTTATTAAATCTGTTTTCGCACTTAATGCTTAACAATTACTTATTAAATCTGTTTTCGCACTTAATGCTTAACAATTCCTTTAAATAAACAGAGTCAAGTCGGCTCTCATGCTTACTAAAAACTCTTATCGACATTTGCCTCATATGCCTTACTAAGGACTTAGGAACAATTTAGACATGCTTTTATCATAGAACCAATAACATGAATACCCCTTAAGTTCTAAGAGTAGAATAAATTATGAAGCAATACCACAGTTATATTCCGTACGTAGAACATGCCAAAAGAAGAAGTGAGAGTTTCACATACTTCATCGGCTATACCAACACGATAGTAGAATACGTCTCAAATTGGTACTTCAACCTATAACAACAATAACACTTCTATCAACTTCATGAATACTAGTGTAAGTCATATACCACATAATGGTCTTCTTTTCATATAAAAATTCGGGCAGCACTTTCCCTATATATACTCTCATCCACAACTTCCAAACGGGGCCAATAACATCAATAACCAAGCACCAATTAAGGGCACAACCAAAAAAGCAACCATCTCATGTTAATCTGACCTCTTAATCCATATAAAAACAGTCCACTAAAACAGTTCATACTTCAACAACAACGAGGGTGAAATGTGAAGCTCTTATACACCTTTCTACACTCTTATTCCTTTAGGACATGCATTAGCAATTACCACATTTAAACATGCATAATGATAACTGAATTTTCAGCATTTTAACACCACAAAACATCCCCTAAAACAGCACGACCATATCCAACAGTTTTAAGATAGTTTCGGCCAACAACAACAATCCAAAGCCCTTTTCATAATGTCTTATAATCCAATACATGTTTCAACACTTTAATATAAATCATTTCAACTTTCAATAACAAGATTTTCTTCAATCTAACATGCACTTAGTGACGATAATAACAACAATAACCAACGAATCCATAATAACAAAATAGTCCACAATTCGGCTAACATGCCAAAACTGTGACATGCACTTCTTATCCTTCATTTTACTTAACAAAAGTTTATCTCTTAATTATAACATCATGTAATTTCCAATTACTTCAAGAGGAAGAAGAACTCTTACCTTAATCTCAACCCCGTCAGGACCGCGGTGCCTCAGTGGTTGAGCCGCGATGCTAATTCCAGCCCAAGTTATTGGATCCACGACGCCGAGGTGCTTCCGAGGCGCAGTCGCGACGCAGAACCGAGGCACAGCCGCGACGCTACCCAGGAAGGAAGTCTGAAACGAAATTATGATTTTGGAGATGTTTGGGTTGCCCTCAATGACATTCATTCCAACATTATTCAGCCATTATTTGGCTGATAAATGGGTGTCATTACTTGGGCAATTCATTGTCATTACATGGATAATTCAATGTCATTACTTGACACTTGAAGAGACTATTCTTACACTATAAGTTGAGGCATTTGGCTCAATTGTTAAACACTTGCAACATTTGTATTTTTAGAAAAACTTCTTCCTCTCTAGCATCTTTTAATACTCAAAGTTCTTAAAGAGAAACACTTGAGTTTCCTTTTCTTTAGTAGTTGTTTTATCTTGAGAGACTATTGCCTAGAAACATAAAAGGATATATACGGGGCAATCTTATCTTAAAGACATAGTTTCATCACTCGACTCAGCAGAATTCAGATCAAGTGTTGGTACTAGTTTTCAGTTGTTTGTTAAGATATTTCACTGTTGTAGTCTTTTGTTCTTCATTTTTCTAGTTTTTGTAATAAGTGTTTGTCGCGCCCGTTTTTGACCTCGGGGGTCTGAACGGTATCCGCAACGTTGCTCTTTGGTGCGGTTCCCTAGATGGAGCAATAATGCTGATTTTTGAGGAGTCACCACCTAATTATTTAAGTGAATTAGGACACTTGGTTTATTGCAATAAAAATACTTCAATTGACCTCCATTTAATGGTCTGCGAAATTAGTGAGATTCTGGATCAGGCTTCTTTATTATCCTAAAGGGAAGGGGTTAGACATCCTTTAAGATCCGCTAACTTGCGGTTATTCGTTCAAACCTAGGTTAATTATTTATTGCCCTTTTTATTCTACGTGTTTTAAGCATTTTTCATAATTTATAATTAAAATAAAATGCAATACAAAATAATAAAAACTAAAATTAAATGCGACATAAAATAAAACTTCGGGACATCTTTTAGCCCTTTTTAGGCCTTCTGCACCAGATGATCTCCGGGTACCTGCATAAACACTTAGTAAAAGTGTTAGTAGTTGAATAAATAATTTTAAAGCAATGACAAGAATTAATAAGTAAAGCCAAAAAATAAATAAATCCGTCTTTTGCATAGATGAGGCCTTGGAAATCAGACGGAGATTCCTTCATCGGCCAATATTGTTAAAAGCAATAAAATAAATAAAACCTTCAGATCCGCGCCAAAACAGTAATAGTTTTAAACACGGAGGGCTCAGATATATATAAAAATGTGGGACATCCTAAACAAGTGCGGCTGCGAGAATTCACCCTGCCAGCGCATGTTGGTTATCATGTGTAAGTAGAAGAAATCATCAACGCCCAGAAAGCTTCATTTATTTATTTTCCGTCTTTGCAACTGTGGAGGCCTCAAAAATCGACGGATAACTTTTTCATTGGCCAAAGTTTAGTATCATGTTCAAAATCAGTTTAATACAAACAGTGTAGTATCTGATCAACTACAGTTTAATAAATAAAGGAGCAAAATCGTCAAAACAATCTGAACCCGACAAACAGTTAACACCAATAGCAAAACCAGTGAACAAAATATCTGTGAGACAGTGGAAACTACATCAGCAACGAAAATGATCCCAACAATGGAAGAAAAACAGTGGGTCACAATATTCGCCGGATCCGAAACCCGACGAACAATAAACAGCAACAACTAAACAGTGAAACAAAATAATCCGCGAAAACAGTGGGAACTACAGCAGCAAGTTCGCCGGAATTTTCAGAAGGTCGCAAAACTCCGGCAGTATACCAAAAGCGGGAAATCAGTCCGACAACCAACAACATAAACCAAAAATTAAACCAGCGAAGTCGGAGTTTTAAAGCTCGGCCCAGATCGTAAGCGATCCATTCACGGCACTGCAGATCAAAACAAAGCATAACATGGGTCGCCGGAGTTTAAAAAAAAAAAAAGGAAATCAGTCCAAATAAGAATATGCCAACAAATCTAAAAATAGAACCAAACCCAGGCGGCGAGGGTGGCGGCGTCACTTCCACGACGAGATCGCCGGAGCGCCGCCGCCAGTGGTTTGAGCACGGACAGCGAGAGAGGCGATGGACTGTATGACAGTGGTGGTTAGCGTGGAGTGTGGGGGTGAGGTCGACGTTTGTGTGTGTATGATTATGTAGTTCGTCGACGGGATGGTCAGCGACGACGTGAGAGGGGAAGGGTGAGGCTTGTGGTGATCTTTAGGATGAAAAGGGTGTGCGGCTGAGGTAGAAGTAGGGTAGGCGGCGGCTGCTGAGGGGTGATAAAGTAGGGTTAGACGGTTGTGAGGGGTTAGGGAATGGGAATGTGTAATAGAGATAGAGGGGTAGACGGCTAGGTATAAAAATCTGAAAAGGGAGAAAGTGAGGGTTCGGCTGGGGGTGTTGTGCGGCTAGGTAATGTAGTAAGGGCTGTGTTGCGGCTGGTAATGTGGTGGGGGTAGACGGTTGAAGGGTAGGTGAAGTAGGGTTAGGGATGAGGGAGTGTTTGAGAGAGGGGAGAGGCGGCTGAGGGTGAGTGAGAGGAGGGGCGGCTGAGGGTGAGTGAAGGCCTTGGGCGGCTGGGAGGGATAATAGGGTAGGTGCGACTGATTTTTTCTTTTGGGCGGAAAGTGGGAGTGTAATGTTTTATTTATAGGGTAGATATTTTAGGTTTAGGTTTAGGTTTTGGGGGGGAAATAAAAAGTGGGTTTTGATTTTTAGGGGGAAAAATAAAAGAGGGTGTTTGGATGAAATTAAAAAATAGTGTTGGATTGGACTAATTCAAATTGTGTCTTGGACTGGACTGATTTGACAAAATGCAAGGCGGGTTAATTATTTAAAACAAAATTATTTAAAAAGATGCAAGATTATTAAAATGCAAATGCCGACACAATAATACTAAAATGCAATATTTAAGAAATGTTAAATGCCTGATTAAAAGTAAAAATGCGGTGCCGATTAATTATTTAAAGAGATGCAAATATTATTAAAATAAATGACTGTGTAATAATAATAGAAACATAATATTATCAAAGACATAATGCTTAATTTAAAATAAAAAGATGCAATGCATTTTGTGAAAAAATAAATATAGAATATTATGTAAAAAATACAAAAACTGATGATTAAAATGCGGTGTTCTAAAACATATAAAATTGCAACAAATATACAAAAAACGGGTTAAAATTGACTGTCAACAGTGTTTACTATTTTCCGTTTGTTGCTTTCATTTTTCCTAACAGTAATTTCCTACTAGCTTGAGGCTTGTCGTGAATGACGTTGTCCTTATAGATATCTCACATGATGTAGGTGTATTCCTTAGAATTCAACAAGGAGCATAAACAACAACAAAGGAATTTAGTAGCAGAAGACCCAGAAGGAGAATAATATCTAGATTGATTTTCATTCTCATAAGAATGATTATGTGTATATATAGGTGAGATATTTAGAACATTATGTTGACACCCAATTTTGACCCATCTTTTAGTCATTTCTTGCAATTTTAAGCATTTTAGGACACAACATTTTAATCACCATTTTTTTGCATTTTTGTATATATTTTACCTAACATTCTATGTTGTTTTATTTTTGTAAATTGGCATCATGTTTTTACTTTAATTAGGTATTAAACATTTTCAAATATTATGTTATTATTGTTGCGCGATCATTTTATTTTACTAATTTTGCATCTCTTTAAATAATTAACTGACATCCTGTCTTTACTTTTAATCAGGCATTAAATATTTGCTAAATATTATATTTTATTATTATTGCATCGACATTTGCATTTTAATAATTTTGCATCTTTTTAAATATTTTTTCTTTTTAATAATTAACCCGTTTTGCATTTCATCAAACCAGTCCAGTCCAAGACACAATCTGGATCAGTCCAATCCGCCAAAAAACCGAAGCCCAAACTGAGGCCCAATACACCTTTCATCTTTTTCCTCCAATACCCAATATCAATACCCAAAATCCAAACCTTAAACCTAATCCCACACTATAAATAAAAAACCTTACCCCCCTTTTTTAAAAGCCCCCAGCCGCACACCCTCTTCCCCTCACACCCTCAGCCCACCATTCTTAAACACCATCCGTCTATCCCCCTTAACTCTTCATCTCCCTTATCCCCAACTCACCATTTCACTCTCCTCTCACGCCACTCCCTTTATTTTTTGTTTGTTTGTTGTTAACTCTCCTCTCCTCTCCTCTCCCTCGTCGACCATCGAACCATACCCCGTCGACACCAGCCCATCATTCCCGTCACCCCACTGTTCCGCCGGAGTTGATGACCGGTGGAAGTTGCGTCGAAAAAACCACCAACTCGTCCACCCCGATTCGAATCCCGCTACTCGTCGGCCATTGTTGATACGTATATTACTTTGTTAATGAAGCAGTTCTTGAATTTGTTGGGTTTAGCCGAAATTTAAATTTTCCGGCGACCATCGATTGGTTTTGATTCTGGAATCTGTTCTTGTTTCTGTTGGGCTGATTTTTGTGTGACCTTTGGTAACCGGCCGGAGTTTAACAACTCCGACAACCTCTCGATTGGCTCTTTATTGGTATCTGTTATTTGCTTTTGTCTGTTGGACGGATTTTCTTTTGCTTTTGGTAACTGGCCGGAGTTTAAAACTCCGGCGACCTCCGTCGGATCTATTTCTGGAATCTACTTGTTTGTTCTGGTTAACTGGACTGATTTGCACGATTTTTTGGGATATCGCCCGAATTTTTAAACTCCGGCGACAATATGAATTTTCCGGTCTGTTTTCTCGAACCATTCTTGTTCAGTGAATATTGTCCACCGCATCTTTGTCTTCTTCGATATTTGTCGGACTAATTTTTCGGCATTGTTTAAACCGATTTTGCTTGGTGAGGTTGCTCGTGACGTTTTGATCTTTCCACGGTAATACGTTTCCGTGAACTTGCGATGTTTGTTTCCTTGGTTTATGACCATTTTGTTCATTTGTTTTCCTATTATCGCTCTTGTTAGTTGGATTTTGGGTGATTTTTGACAATTATGCCTTTATTTTATTAAAATGATTGGGCGATGCTACTGTGCTGAAAAGAACATATGCTATATTATTGGTATTTCTTGATTTTGAACATGATACTACATCGTGAATGAAAAATTTATCCGTCGATTTTTAGGCCCCATGATTCAAAGACGGAAAATAAAATAAATGAAGATTTCTGGGCAATGATGATTTCTTCCGCTTATACCGGATAACCAACATGCGCTGACAAGGCGAATTCTCGCAGCCGCATTTGTTTAGGTTGTCCCACTTTATTTTTATATATATCTGAGCCCTTCGTGTTTAAAATTATTACTGTTTTGGCGCGGATCCGAAGGTTTTATCTATTTTATTGTTTCCAACAATATTAGCCGATGAAGGAATCTCCGTCTGATTTCCAAGGCCTCCCCTGTGCAAAAGACGGATTTATTTTTGGCTTTATTTATTAATTATTGCTATTACTTTAAAATTATTTATTCTATTACTAACACTTTTACTAAGTGTTTATGCAGGTACCCGGAGATTATATTGTGCAGAAGACCTAAAAAGGGCTAAAAGATGTCCCGGAGTTTTATCTTATGTCGCATTTAATTTTAGTTTTATTATTCTGTATTGCATTTTATTTTAATTGTAAATTATGTAAAAAATGCTTAGAATATGTAGAATAAAAGTCAATATATAATTAATCTATGTTTGGACGGATAACCGCAAGTTAGCGGATCTTAAAGGATGTCTACCCCTTCCCTTTAGGATAATAAAGAACTCTGATCCAGAATCTCATTAATTTCGAAGACCATTAAATGGAGATTAATTGCAGTATTTTTATTGCAATAAATCAAGTGTCCTAATTCACTTAATTAATTAGGTGACGACCATAAAATCCATTATTGGTCGAATTCGAGCGCGCCAGAAAGCGGCGTTGCGGATACGCCTGCACTCGGCGCCAAAAACGGGCGCGACACATTACCATCTCAATGACAATATATGTGGAGTTAAGACGCAATACGAATTGAATTAGGTCTGACGGATATCTCAGGAGGGAAATCCACCTCTTTTGCCTTCAGGCCCATTTCTCACGCGAGTTCACTCTCCATTTTTAGCTCTTTACAAGTCCACTAAAAGACAATTCCTTATAAAATGAAAAAGAGAGCTCTTCCTACTCCATAAACACTGCCTTTTGAGATATACCTTTTATATTTCTAACAGAAATTTAGGCCTGATTTTTATGGAATGTGTTGTCTTAGATAAACAACCAAAAATTTCTCCAGGCCCCAATACAATTTCAGTGAAACTTGAGCCTTAAACAATGTTAAGAGAAGAAAGTTCCAATTAAGCACTTACCAAACTTTAACTTGTATTGAACCACTTTCGTCCAATGGAGGACCTACCGGGCTTTTTGACAAGTTCAATAGAGAAACATTTCATACTTTTCTTATGATCCAAAGAAAGTGGGCAAGTTCAGCTTATTTGACCGTTGACTCCTTCAGTCCTTTGGTTTGGTGTATTTTATTGGAAATGTTCTTCTCTTTTATTGTAAATAAATTTATCCCTAAGCCATAGTGAATGAATAATTTATTTTATGATTGCGTTGTTTTGGGATGGAGGAGTATTGGGCATTATGTTTTTATAGTAAAAGATAATCCTACTGTTTGAATGAATTAACAACTAAATTTCCTAATAAAGACATTTGTGTGTTTTCATATAATGTTTATTAGGAGTAAAATTAAACTTTCTTCATGATAGATACTTATTTATAGTATTTTATCAAGATTTTTTTTACTTTCATCAATGCTTGTTTGGTCTTTTTTTTTAGTCATACTTGTTGAAAATATTTATTAAACATGAAATAGAGTTAATCTTATTTAATTACGAATCAAACAATTAGGGGTCCCACACGTCGGAAACGTTGTTTCCACACACGTGCACATACAATGCCAAAGATCATAATTTCCTTAAATGGAAGAGATATTGGTACGTATACGAATTATTTGAGACGTAAGGTAATAGACGGTTATTGGCCAAATGACGTTGGTTTCACGTCGGTAAATGAAGGAAGAAATGTACAATGTGTTAAAAGATGAAACGAGTCATGAATCGCCGCGGGCGGCAAGGACCGTCATGCAGGACCGCAGCGCCAAGTCCCTGAAGATTCGACGCCGCGACGCCACTCTGCAGGGCCGCGGCGCTGCGCCTCTGAAGTTCTTGCGCCACGGCGCCTCCCTGCAGGGCCGCGGTGCTGTGACCGTTTTCAGTCCGTTGGAGAAGAATAAAAATTGACGTTTGAGCTGACTTTGGAGGATTAACTCCTCATTATTTTGCTCTTGAATTCAGCCATTACTTGGCTGAATTGTAACTCCATACTAATGGCCATTACTTGGTCATTCAAAACCATAAATTGGCTAGTTGGAGGGTCTTCTTCTCAACACTATAAAATGAGGCCTTTGGCTCATTTGCAAAACACATTTTGACATCTTACACTCAACAATTCTTTGAAATTGTATTCCTCTCTTGCAATCACAAACACTCAAAGATCTTTCTTCCAAAACAAACACTTGAGTTCCCTTTGCTCATTTGGTTGATTGTTGTTTTATCTTGGGAGATAAGTTGTCATTACAACCGTTGAAAGGATATACGGGACAATATTATCTTAAGGATAGATCAAGAATTTGGTCGACTCAGCAAATCCTCATATTTGATCATTTTTAGATTTCTAACAAATAGTCGTTGTTGTTATTTTCTCGTTTTACACATTACCACCCGCAATACTTTCTCTTGAGTCAAGAGTCTTTTTGAAACACTCTTTATCTCCCAAGATAGGGGAAATGTTTGCGTATGTGTAAGGTCTGCGTACATTCTACTATCTTTAGACCCCACTTGTGGGGTTACACTGAATATGTTGTTGTTGTTGTACTCCCTCCGAATAAAAAAGAGTGGTCACTTAACCATTTGCACACCACCTAAGAAGATAATAGTAACTCATAGGTAAAAAATAGATAATTTGACTAAACTGCATTTAATTAAATAGGTGTTAAGATTTGATCATATAATACTTAATAGAGATAAATTTGAAAAAATAAACTTATTTTTTATTTGATAAGTGTACACTAATTTTTACTTTAAAAAAAGGCTAAATAGACACTATTTTGATCCGAAGAGAGTAATAAATATTTATACTAATTAACATAGGTATTTCTCCTACTATATATATACTCCTATTTTCTTTAGTTTTTTTCGACATATACTACAATTTTGATTATTCAATGAAAGAAGGACACGTGTCTATCTATAATTCAACTCTCACGGCTGACAAAAGCTGAACAGCCCGCGCCCCGTCCAAACACACACCTACATTTCAGAGACAATAACAAAGCGAAAACGACCGGGGTTTTAGAGAGATTATAGTTGAGTTGACAGTAATGAAGGATCAGAATTTGGATCTTTTCGACCCGAGAACGGCTGTTATGGACCCGGAATACTCTCCAACCCGTGCCCGGGACCCGGATTTTGGGTTTGCCTTCAACGACAGCAACTTCTCCGACCGTCTCCTCCAGATCGAGATTATGTCGGACTCGCTAGACCTGCAGTCCGACTCAGATAGCTGTCACTTTCAGAGTCTTGCTGATTGGGCCCGCAATCGCAAACGACGTAGAGAAGATATCAAGAAGGAAATGGGTTTGTTCCTCTTTCTCTCTTTATGTTAGCTCTGTAATTGGTCCTTTAAGCTCAGTTGCTTGATTTTCTAGCTAATTAAAGCTTCAGTTGCTTTCATTTCTGACTAATTTATCAGCTGGGTAGTTATGTTGCTGAAGATTGAAAATGGGGGACCTTGTTTTGGCTAAGGATCATGTCCAAAGTGAAAGGGAATTTTTGTGTATGGAAATTTGAAACAGTGGGTTTAAGTCATAATTATCGTTTTGCTTGAGAGATACAGAAGAAGAAATGAAGGAAAGAAAAAAAAAGCTTGCTTTAGTCATCTAGGAGTAATATGTTTGGAAACTTGAAATCATTGTGTTAGTTTGGGCCCATTTAGACATATCTTTGAAGTTGAACTTGGAAAAAATTATTTGAAATTGAAGTTAATAGTTTTTGAAAGTTGAAGTTGTGTTTGGATCTTTGATTAGCCATATGTAATATTTCAACATATGCAAATATTGAAGTGAATTTCAGTATTTGCAACTCAGTATCTGTTGGATTATCCATCAATATTTGCAAATACGGAGTTCAAGTGAAATTCATGTTCAAGTTCAAATTTAACTTCCAAATACATCTTTTCAACTTCAACTTCGAATACTCTTTCTTTCTACTTCAACCAAATATTGTCCAAACGCCTACACACTCTTTTGATTTTTTTAGTGGTGTCTGAAAATGTCTAGGTATAAGTTGAAGATTCGAAAAACGTCACTCCAAATAACTTTTCAAAACATAACTTCAAGTTCAAGTTCAAATTTTGTTCACGTTCACTTGCAAGTGAAATCCACAAAACAAACGCCACCAATTATTCTTTTTGGGATTGTGATTTCGTTAGAAAGAGAACTTGCTTTCTGTTGTCATGCATGTTCAATAGTATGATTTACAACAACATATCCAGTGTAATCCCACAAGTGGGGTCTGGGGAGGGTAGAGTGTATGCAGACCTAACCCCTACCCTGGAGAGGGTAAAGAGGTTGTTTCCGATAGACCCTCGGCTCAGAATAAAACAATAACAAAGCTGGTCAAATAACAGTATACTAAGAAACATTAAATAATAACAAAAATCGAAGGATAAGAAACTACAGGAAAAATACTACGACTGCTAATAAGGAATGACAACCGAGACTTCAATAGTATGATTTAACTGAATTAAAATGATCTTAACACTTCGCATGTTAGCCTGCACGTGTGACTGGTCCTAGGTTGAAGGAGTAAGGTTGCAACCGGACGGTGTATGATTGTCTAACTGTAACGAATAATCTGAATGAATGAAAAGACCTATATAGAATGGATTGGATAGAGGATTCATATATCGGACTCTTACTATTTTGGGATTGAGTCATAATTCTTTTTCTTTTTAAATGATCTTTGATTGAAGGGGAGTCTTGGAGTAACTGGTAAAGTTGCTGCCATGTGACCAGGAGGTCACGGGTTCAAGCCGTGTAAACAACCTCTTGCAGAAAAGGTAAGGCTGCGTATGATAGATCCTTGTGGTCCGACCCTTCCCCGGACCCCGCGCATAACGAGAGCTTAGTGAACCGGACTACCTTTTTTTTTTAAAAAAAAAAGATCTTTGATTCCACTTGACAACATCATATAGTGTCCACTGCTCTTGTTCTATTCAAATGGCCTAGCTGACATATGATCGTTGTTATAAAACGTGATACAGATGATGCTTTAACAAATTCTCTATTATCCATTTTGAAAAAGGTGCTGTTAAAGGTTTATTACATGTTTTCTTTTCGATTTTGTTGCGTAAAGGAGGAAACCGGGGAGGAAGTTATGAAATACACCTTTCCGTCCCTTGAAATGAATGTTATGCATATTGGTACTTCTTTCTCTTTATTATGCTGGCATGGAGTTTTCTTGTTCTCTGATGATAACCAGACCAGACATGTGCCACTCGTTTGCAGCTCTGGATATCACTGCTTGTCCTGAAGAGCAGGTTATAAGTTGTAACCAAATCGATACTGAAGATGTTGAAAACGAAAATCAAGATGAATCAGTTGTTGCAATGATCGAAGAACCACACTCAGGTACTTAACCAAATCTAGTCCTATTTGCCGGCTTCTCTTGTTCGATAAACAATGAGATATAAATTTCCATGTATTTTAGAAATACTTGCTACTTAAATGCTACTCTGTTGAATCATAATATAAAGATAAAAGAATCTCTCAGTCTTACGAGGAGAAAAACACGTGATTCAAGAAAATAAAAAAAAAATCTACGCTTTTTGAAGGTGAAGAAGAAAGATATAAAGCAACGGAGCCGTCATAGTCTCTTTTCACTCCGTAGCAAGGAAGGAACGAGTTAAGTGATAGAAAACTAAAGAAACAGATTACTCGATCTATTTCCGTATCGCTCATGATATATATCTTAACAGGAACACATTTAAGCCAGGGATATGAAGGGCTTGGCAATGAGTCGATAGCTTTTCGGAAATATGATCCTAAGTTAGGCTGCTTTATTCGTTTTTTATATTTTAAATTTGAATGTCGATACTTGTAAAAAGTTTGTATGTGGATATCTTGTTTCCAAGTGTGGTGATCTCCAAGCATATTGTAAACAAATTCTAATGGAATGTTTTTGTTACATAAGGAAACTTAGCCTTGCAGGGGATGAATACATAGTAAAAAGGAAAGAAGACCATACTTAAAGAGCAATACGTCTTTACTGACCTTTTGTTTCTGCTACATGTTGCAGAATGGAGCAGTAGCATTTCTTGTCTGTGCATTTTATAACATACTGTTGCATCGTCCTTCACTTTCTTTCCACTTTCTAGTTTTGAATTATCTTATTGCAGTACCGTATGACATGTTTCTCTAGTTTTTATTTTGTTTGATTCCCACAAGTACTCCAAAGTGCCATGAGAAAGATAATCAAGCCATGCAGTGTTTTGTCTGCAGGAGATGAAGCTACTAATGCTGATGATTCATCTTGGAACTTTGATTCTCCAAGAGTTGTTAAAGTTAAAACCTTACATATCAGCTCCCCCATTTTAGCAGCAAAGAGCCCATTCTTTTACAAGGTAAGCATTCATTTTCATATGCAAGCCGCTTATGCAATGTCTTGAGTTTATACGTGAAGAATCAACAACATTATCTTGTAATTTATGTAGCTCTTCTCCAATGGGATGAGGGAGTCTGAGCAAAGACAAGTAACTCTAAGAATCAATGCTTCAGGTACGCAGAAATTTTAGACACACATTATATCATTCACTGAACTCTTGTCGGTAGTTACTTTGTACTGCCTTTGCTGTGTGAGCATAGTTTTGCGCTTGCCTTTTGTTTGAGTGGGTTAGAGTCCCACATTGATTGGGGAGTGGACCGGTGATCTGCTTATATGGACTTAGGCAATCCTCCCTCATGAGCTAGTTTTTGGGGTTGAGTTAGGCCTAAGTGTCATATCCAGGTCCATCCCTGTTTGGGCTCCCGGTCCACGCTCCAGTTGAGTGGGCTAGAGTTCCGCATTGGTTTGGGATGGACTTGGGTAATCCTCCCCTCATGAGCTAGCTTTTGAGTTTGAGTTAGGGTCATCGGCCTTCTTACACGCATGTGTCCGCCGGAATGCCTCCTTGGTTCGGGCCTAAGTGTCATATCTTTACACCTTTTTTTGGAGAAACTTGCAAAGCACATAGAACTTTCTCTCATTTTTATGTTCATTGTTATGTCAGCATCTAATGCTAGTGATTTGACAATTGTGGGTCAGATATTTGTCACCTTAGAGAAGCTATAGGAATTTCTATCCATTTCATGAGAATAATTAGTCTTTTTTCATTCTCATGGAGCAGAGGAAGCTGCCCTGATGGAGCTCCTGAATTTTATGTATAGCAATACATTGACCACTAATACAGCACCTGCTTTACTGGATGTACTCATGGCTGCCGACAAGTTTGAAGTTGCTTCTTGCATGCGGTATTGTAGCCGTCAACTGCGTAATTTACCTATGACTCCAGAGTCCGCTTTGCTGTATTTGGAGCTTCCTTCTAGCGTCCTTATGGCCGAAGCAGTTCAGCCATTGACTGATGCCGCAGAACAATTCCTAGCTGCAAGATACAAAGATCTTACCAAGTTTGTTCCGTTACTGACCAAACTTTATTTCATTCTATTTCTTCTTAGTTCTGTTAATTTTGTGTTTTAATGCAGCTGTATGTTTGCCATATAATGATATTTTAGTCTCCACAGCATACTTTGGTCAATACAGCAGTGATAGATTTATATTTGCTAGGAGACCTTTTTTATCCAGTGCCAGAATTTTTTGTTTGAATTCTGCCCTACATTATTAAACAATGAAAGAATTTCTTTTCTATAGCTACTAAGTACTTGTTTTGAATGTGGATGGGGAACAAGTGAAAAATTGGTCTCCATCTACTGTTGCTTTTGGTGAGTTTTGATAGCTGCCACACTTGTCTGTGCTTGAGAATGAGCTTATTTTCTTTGGACAGGTTTCAGGAAGAGGTCATGAAGTTGCCTCTTGCTGGAGTAGAGGCTATTTTGTCCAGTGATGACCTCCAGGTAGCGTCAGAGGATGCAGTTTACGACTTTGTTTTGAAGTGGACAAGGACTCAGTATCCACAGTTAGAGGAACGGCGAGAAATCCTTGGTTCACGACTTGGTCGTTGCATCCGCTTTCCTTTCATGAGCTGTAGAAAGCTTCGGAAGGTTTTGGCATCCAATGACTTTGATCATGAATTTTCATCCAAGCTTGTGCTTGAGGCTCTCTTTTATAAAGCTGAGGCTCCTCATCGTCAGCGAAACCAAGCTGCAGAAGAACCATCTTCCACTAGTCGTCGTTTTGTGGAGCGTGCTTACAAGTATCGACCTGTCAAGGTGGTTGATTTTGAACTTCCACGGCAACAATGTGTAGTCTACCTGGATCTTAAGCGGGAGGAATGTGCTAACCTCTTTCCTTCAGGAAGAGTGTATTCTCAAGCATTTCATTTAGGGGGACAGGGTTTTTTCCTGTCTGCACATTGCAACATGGATCAGCAAAGCTCTTTCCATTGTTTTGGTCTCTTTCTAGGGATGCAGGAAAAGGGTTCAGTGACGTTCGCTGTTGATTATGAATTTGCAGCAAGAACTAAACCAGGGGAGGAGTATGTCAGCAAGTACAAAGGTAACTACACTTTTACAGGGGGCAAGGCAGTTGGCTACCGCAATCTGTTTGCCATACCATGGACATCTTTCATCGCTGAGGATAGTCCTTATTTTACTAATGGTACGCTCCATCTCAGGGCTGAACTTACTATCAGGAATTGATTCCCTACTGTTGTTTTGTTTCTTGGGTGAGTTCGCCACCCAATGCTTCTTGGTTTGATAAAGCAAGGTTGGGCAAGGTTTAGGCGAAGGCACTAACCGCCATAGGCTAGGTATTGAAATATTTTGTACTGAATTACTTTGACCAGAGTCATCCATATGCTCTGCGAAACAAATTGATAAGGATGTAAATGGAATTGAGGGAGTGAGAATGTTTGTTATGCTGAGCAGTTCAAATGCAATACAAGCATAAGTTGTCCTAAATATTATGATTGTGAATGTTTTTATCAGAACATTTCTATGCCACGGTAAAGAATGCAAACTCTTTGTTCCAATAAACAAGGTATCCTTAGCAGTTGATACTGAATTCTTGTTCAGCTTTTGGAATCACATTTAGCAGTGTTTGGAACAGTTAACAAACAAATCCAACCAGTTCACCTATTTAATTGCCCAACTTTATCGAAATTGAGTGGTTTCATATGCTTTCATCTATTGGTTATTCCTCCAAGCTGTTTTATATGGCAAATATAAGATGCTTATCCAAAGCTTTTTATATGCTATTCCTTTGATAAATCTTTTGGCATCATCTCTGAATTTCCACAAGACTCTGTGTTGAACTTTCCAAAGTGTTTGAGTCGCCTCCCACATGTTTTATACTTCCTCCAATTAAAATATTAGTCGTTCTATTTTTTTTTTATATTTTTCGAACTATCTAGCATTATAAAATAAGTTATTTAATTTATTGTTATTGCTTCAATTAAAAAATATTTTCTGAGATATGCAAATACTCTATTCTTTTCGAATTCTCGATGAGATTACACTGAGTATATTATTATTGCTTCAATTAGTAGTACATGTTATTAAAGATATTTAAGGGAGAATAAGAGAGTAGTTAAGATAAATACTATAAAGACCGTTATATGTATTTAACAAGGTTGAGCAAAAAATTTGTACATTATTAATGTTACTTTAGTGATTAAAAAAAGGTTAATGGTCAAAATCACACTTAAAATATCACCTTTTTTTAATTTTATATCTAAACTATTAGGTGTGAAAGTTTTCTACATAAACTATCATCAATTAATTAGCAAAATATATTTCAATTATCATTTGTTTACTTTTCCTGATAGTTGAGGTAGTAAACTTGAAATTCAAAAAAAGTTATATTTGAGTTGTGTATTAAAAAGAAACAATAAAAATAACAATTAGAAAAATGACAATATTAAGTACCGGGAAAGGGTAAAATAGTCTAAACACGTACTCTGTCGTAGCTTCAACGCTAGCTGGGTGGAACAAAAAGGCGTGGTTTGTAGGGTTTGATTGATCTCAACTCAAGTGAAGCAATCATGCCGAAGAATAAGGGAAAGGGAGGAAAGAACAGGAAGAGAGGAAAGAATGAAGCTGATGATGAAAAGAGAGAACTTGTTTTCAAGGAAGATGGACAGGAATATGCTCAGGTTCTTCGTATGCTTGGTAATGGACGTTGTGAAGCCACTTGTATTGATGGTACTAAGCGTCTTTGTCACATACGTGGCAAGATGCACAAAAAAGTTTGGATCGCCGCCGGTGATATCGTTCTTGTCGGTCTCCGTGATTATCAGGCAACATCCTTATTATTTATTCTTCCCACCCCACGTATCTATCTTAATTGGCTGCTACGCATACACTTGGATCCCTTTTTTTTCTATTAAAACTGTTAATTTGATAAATTAGAGTATCAACTAGTTTGGGATGGAGACACTGGCGGAGCTAGAGATTTGGGTGTTCAATATGTAATATGTAATAATTGGTATGTCTACACGGTATAATCCGCCACTAGATTGAGATATGGTCACTTGATTGATTAGCTGAAAGTTGTGATTTGGTTTTTGGATTTTTCTCGTTTATGCACTGTGTTTTATGGATTAGTCTAATAACAAAGAAACATATATTTCTAAAGGTCGTGTCTTTTGCTTCCTAACAAATAAAATGAAAGGTGAAAGAGTGATTAGATGATTATGTTTCTTGTTCCTTGCGCGGTGTTTGATTTTTGTTAATGTTCACCTGATTAAGAGCCTGTTTGGATTGGCTTATTTTAGGTGCTTTTAAGCCAAAATAGCTTTTAACTACTTTTGTAGTGTTTGGATAAGATAAAAAAATGTTTTTAAACACTTGTTTTGAAGCCAAAATAAAAAAAAATAAGCCAAAAAACATAAGTTATAAGCCCATCCAAACAAGCTCTAAAGCAGCATGACCTCATCAATAGCACATGATATGCGCTATTGTAATTTGTGTACTTGGATAAACTAACTCAGGGTCCACAATCCTTTCATATAAGGACAAAGATGGCACTTTTATTTGATTATTCTTGAGTGTCAGAAGAGTATAAATATAAAGGGGCAGCCGGTGCACTAAGCTTGCGCTATGCGCGGATCCGGAGAAGGGCCGAACCACAAGGATCTATATAACTCTGTTTTATATTTGGTCATTTGAGTGTCATAAGAATACAAATAAACATGAAGTCGTGATATTTACATTTTAGGTTCAATGGTGAGTTCAGTTGGATGTTACCTAGAGTGTAGGGAAGAAGTTGTTGAGTTTCTAAATGTGCCTCTTTCGTATGTTAGAATCTTTTCTCTGTAATGTTTACGTGTGTTAGTATCTCAGATCATTGGGTTGCTTGTTTATGTTATTGTTGCAGTTCTTATAGAATTTGGAGTTTGGCGGTCTCTCTTATAGTTTTATATAACTTTTCGTATTTGGGTTTTGCCAGGATGACAAGGCTGATGTAATTCTGAAGTATATGCCAGATGAGGCAAGGTTGTTGAAGGCATACGGAGAGTTGCCAGAGAACACTAGGCTCAATGAGGGTATTGCTAATGGATTGGATGAAGAAGATGAGAATGCTGCTGATGATTACATTGAGTTTGAAGACGAGGACATTGACAAGATCTAAAACTCCTGATATAAATAGTGCTGTTGCTGCGGTTTCTGTTGGCCTCACAAATATTTCTTTGAAGTTTGAGTTTAATACAAAAGAGAGAGCGAGAGAACTTATATGTACTGTCTGAAGTAATATGATTGAACTTTGTGCACTAGTATTTCTGTATGAAGATTTATGCTTTGGTGAAACAGATGCAATAATAGCCTACCTGTTCTCTATTTAATTCGCTCTCCTCTTGATTTATTAGATGCAATAACAGCCTGTGTTTATTGACACTCAGGAAAAAAAAAAAAGGCCTTCTGAGTTACTTGCTCTAGATTTACCAAAACACTGGTGAACATTGAACCCGTTCCTTCAAGTACAGGTTGTGATTTATTGGTGTCTTTCAGAGTTTGTGCTTTTTGAGTAACATGTTTGTAGCTATGACTTAAGATTTGGAATCAGTTCTTTGTAGTTGAATGATGTTGGATATGTCTTACTGCTTCTGATTTATGGATGATAAATGTAAAAAAGAAGCTTAGATGTAATCGGTCTGCAGTTCCTATGCTTACTACTATAATTTTCTAGTTCTTGGTTGTAGAAACTAGTCTGACACTTACCGGTGTTGCATTTTGGGAGTCTTTCCAGAATTGCATTAGAGTAACTACACTTGGGTTACTTTCTCGCTTCGCTTCAAATTCTCTTAAAGCAATGAGACAATGACCCCAGGCTTTGGCATTTCATTCATGCCTCAAGTGTTACGGGACAGGTGAATATCCAGGACTTCATAGGATACCATCACATAGATCAATCTCACATGCAATTAAGGTTTTTTTTTTTTTTTTGCGATTATGTTCTCATCAGTGAAACCATTATTTCACTTGAGATATATAAATAAAACATTGTATTTTCATAATCAGTACTCCCTCCGTCCCAATTTATGTGACACAATTTCCTTTTTGGTTTGTCCCCAAAAAATGTCATCTTTCTATATTTAAAAGCAATTTACTTCTCCAGAGCGTCTCGAAAAAATTGAACTTTATAATATATTTTTTTTGAATGAAATCTGCGGTATTATTAATAAACCAACAAATCAGCCAACAAAATGGCTTGAAGTTCATGAGGCGAGCCCTCACCGTAGCTTAACTCGCAAAAGAACAAGCAGCCTTAGCCAAGAAATTGGCGGCCTTGTTCGCAAATCGTTTAACAAAGACAATTGAAACATTGTTTAAAGAAGTACAAAGAGAACGACAATCAGAAACAAGCAAGCCAAATGGAGAGAGCATTTCAAAAGAGCTAGAAATTGCATTGACAACCACCTGACAATCCGATTCAACAATAACTCTTGAAAAGGATTGTTGTTTGATCCAACTAAGCACTTCTTTCAACCCCACAACCTCATCATGGTTCAGCTGAACTTGGCCCGGAATATCTTCGAGAAAGCATCAATAACATCTCCTATATGGTCCCGAGCGATCCACCCAATACCAAAGTAATCATTCGAACTAACAACGGACGCATCCACATGGACTTTAATCGTATTAGCAACTGGTGACTTCCAATGCTCCACTCTAAAACTAGGGGAATCAGAAACTTCCCCTGCATTAGTTGAATTAACTTGAGCATCATTTCATTGATTAAAGTATGCTAAAGCAGATGACACAACCCCGTTAGCAACCGCTTTCTTACTTTGCCAAACCAGTCCATTTCGGGCTCTCCACAACGACCAACAAATAAGAGCAATTTGACACACTTTAGTCTTCGAAAAGTCGGCCATAACTGCTTGAAACCAGCAGAAAAAATCTGGTTTATGCAATCTCAAAATAGCTGCATCAAATCGCTGCCAACATTGCGCTGCAAGAGGATACTCCACTAAAATATGAAGAATAGATTCAGGTCTCCCCCTTGATGCGCGATTTATACACACGCTAAACGCAAGTGCACGTATCGTGACAAGTAATATTGTCTAGAAGACCGAGTTATCGTCATCAGGGATTAGTGTCCAATTACCAACCTCTATTCTGTAGTATCTATTTGGTGACCGATAATTTGATGATTTATTTATAGCTATTATTATAGATGCTAACTAAATTATTTTACTTTACTTCAGATATGGTGGAAATGGAGCTTCCAAATCTCCTCGACTATCCGCTCGCTTTACTCGTTAATGCAAATAATTAAGGTTCTTCTATGTTGAGATAGCAGGTTAACTAAGTCGTTTTATACTCCTGTTAAGGTAATATAAACACCCAACCCCAATGTAGAACCCTTCTATCTTTCTATGACAAGATTGACTGCAAATGAGGATTAAGAACAATAACCTATTAAGCTACACAAGTATCGGAGTACTTTCGTCCACGATTTAAACCTATATTTATTCAACTATAGCATATTCACAATCTCCCCTTTCGGATTTCGATTAGAAATCATATAAGTGATGATAATTAGTGATCAATTAATTACCAAGCAATCAAAACAATTATTGAATAAATCTCAACAATAATAAGAAACCAAAATCTTGCATTAATTCATAAAACGAGGTTCAAGCGATTCGACATGGAAAACCCTAATTTAAGTTAGTTCCTAGTCATAGACATGCCAAGAACTAAAATAGTATCCAACATATACTAGAAAGAAATAAAGTAAAGAACAAGAAATTACTCAAAAATAAGTCTCAAATCTTGATCTAATGTTGTGATGAATGGTAAGGTGTTTTTTTTTCAAATCTGACCTAAAAGGTCCTTTTTATATCCCCAAAAACGTGCAAAACCTTTTCCTCTTTGGCTTTGGCCCAATCCTATTCGGATTTGTCAAATTTTCCGCGTCAGCGCCACGACCCTGCAACCGGCGCCGCGATGCCGAAACTTCTGCGGCTGGTCTGCTTCTTGGGCGCCGTGGCTCCGCTGCTACTGATGGTCTGGCGCCGCCCTATTTCTCGTCCGGGTTGCCAACTTTTCAGTTTTTTGAGCTCTGGAAACCTCTGTTTCTGCCCTCTTTTCGCTCCTTCTCACCAATGTGCCACTTTAAACCACTGTGACTCAAAAGAAAGAAAATCTATCCGAACACGACACATATTTGTATAAAAATGGGCAAAAGACTAACTAAAAATGACTCAAAAGGTGTATATAAAATACACCGATCAAACACCCCCAAATTTAACCTTTGCTCGCCCTCGAGTAAAGATCAAAAATAGAAACAAATACACGAAAGAAAAGAAGATAAAATGACTCAAAGACATTGATCAATTTGCTGCATTATTGTTACTTAGAAAAGCATGAAGGTTAGTAGAATAATATGCAAGAACATATAACATGGAATTTTAGCATTCTAAACACATCAAGTCAGATATTTCACAAATTCAATTTAATCATGCTCAATGAAAGTAAGAATACCTAACTATGCATGTTAATTTCAAAATCCTATGGCCTGTTCATTTGCTATTCTCCACTAATCATGGATACACACATTAGAGATCTACAGGCAACAAATTCAGGTTTTTTCTCTCAAAAAAGTGATTTTTCAGGGTTGTAATGTAGGCTTAGGCAGGGGTAGGTAAAAATATGCTTTTAGGCTCAATCTTACGTACCATAAGCTCTTTTTGCTTTCGATTCTTTCCTTTTCTTTTGATTTTCTTTTTAACCTCATACCTATCTTTCCCCTCTTTTGTTTTGAGAGAATGAGGTATATGATGAATAGGCACCCCCAAACTTAGGCTTTTGCCTATTTATGATTACTTTTCATTGGGGTGCATCAAAATTGTTCACTCTCTTTTTGTCTCTTTTCAACACTTTATTTTCCAAACACATCAATTTCTTCACTTATGGCACAAGTATGGAATTATAGGGTGACAAAGAAAGATCTTATTTTTAGGCTCAAATGGGCTGACTAGGGATACAATTTTAATGTCAGGGAGAGGTAAAAAAAATGGTAAGAAAGGGCTAACAAAGAAATGCTTGAGTCATCTCCATAACATACATATCCTAACTATTTCGCCTCAAATAGCAAGCAAGCAGACACATAGGTTTAATCACTAACAATGTACAAATCAAGCAAGATACCCCAAATAGTTTGATTTCATGAATTTTTGACATATCTAACCTAAGTGTTCAGATGGCTGCTTCTAATTCCATTACATTATTCAGCTTTACTTCACTGGGCGTTTCAAGTAACTACAACATGCATGATCATAAAAAAAAATTAGACTCAAATAAACATAGAAAATAACACAAAAAGACTCAAAAACACAAAAAAAATAATAACAAACCCCCCCCCCCCCCCCCCCAAAAACTTAAATCACACATTGTCCCTAATGTGTGCAAGACTCAAGAGTAAAAGAAAAACGGGACAACTTACAGACTTGGTTTAAAATGTTGGCGGTGGCGGCGGATAATGCATGGCAGATAACGTCAGAAATCCCGTCAGAATGGAAGAGGGAAATCGTTTCTAGGGCACTTTATTTTTCAGATTTTTAATCGCGGCGCCGTGGCGCTCTGAGATTGGCGTCGTGACGCCAAGCCGATTTCCTTCCCCTCTCACGTTTTTCGTCCTCCACTTTTAGCCCTGTACCTGTCATCACAACATGCAAACAATACCTCTCGTGAGACTGTTCTAACTAAAACTAAATTGCATAAATTTAAAACCTTGGGTTGTCTCCCAAGTAGCGTTGTCTTTAACGTCTTTTAGCCGGACGCGGGTTTCATTCATTTTGGAATGAGATGGGTCACTAGGATCCTCTGTTCCATTTCGTTGATCAAATAGGGTTTCAACCTCTGTCCGTTTACCTTGAAAGGAGCTTCCTATCACTTCAACGACACCATAGGGGAATGCTCTTACAACAGTGTACGGTCCTGACCAACGCGATTTGAGCTTACCTGGGAACAGCCTCAACCTTGAGTTGAATAAAAGCACTTGTTGTCCTGCTTGGAAGTCTTTTGGGATCAACATCTTATCATGTCATACTTTGGTTCGTTCTTTGTAGATCCTTGCATTCTCATAGGCATTGTGTCTGAATTCATCCAACTCGCTCAGCTGTAGCAACCTCTTCTGCCCTGCTGCCTTGGCATCCATGTTCAGCTTCTTCATTGCCCAATAAGCCCTGTGTTCTAACTCTAATGGCTGATGACATGCTTTACCAAAAACTAATTTATATGGTGACATTCCAATGGGGGTTTTGAACGCTGTTCTGTATGCCCATAGTGCGTCATCCAATTTGATAGACCAATCATTCCTTGAGCCATCCACCGTTTTTTCCAATATGCTCATCACCTCTCTGTTTGAAACTTCTGCTTGCCCATTCGCTTGAGGGTGATAGGGCAATGTGGTGCGGTGGTAGACTCCATATCGGGAAAGCAGTGTATCAAGCTGCTTGTTGCAAAATTGGCTTCCTTCATCACTGATGATGGCCCTGAGAGTACCAAATCTTGTGAATATATTCTTTTGGAGGAACCTTTGGACAGTCTTACTGTCATTTTCTTTAGTGGCTACCGCTTCTACCCATTTGGACACATAATTCACTGCAAGAAGAATGTACTGATTCCCAAAGGATGACGGGAATGGACCCATGAATTCGATCCCCCATACATCAAATAGTTCCACCTCCAAGATCCCATTCGAAGGCATTTCATTTCGTCTTGATATGTTCCCTGTTCTTTGACAACGATCACAACTCTTCACAAAGGTGTGGGCATCCTTGAAGAGGGTTGGCCAATAGAACCCACTTTGCAGTACCTTCGCAACTGTTCTTGATGCCCCAAAATGTCCACCACATTGTAAGGTGTGACAATGGGTGAGAATCTGGTGCATCTCATCCTATGGTATACATCGCCTGATGACTTAGTCGTATGATGCTATAGCATTGCATCGCTCCTCCCAATAGTAGTGTTTTACTTGAGTAGAATCTCTTTACTTCTTTGTCTTGTCAACCACGGGTACTACCTTGGCTGCGAGAAAATTAACAAAATCAGCGTACCAAGGTAACTTGAAGACAACACTTACTTGAAATAATTGCTCATCTGGGAAGTGATCATTTATCTGCACATCCTTGGTGTTCTGGCTCTCTATGTTTTCAAGCCTCGATAAGTGGTCAGCAACTGAGTTCTCTGTCCCCTTCTTGTCACGGATCTCCATGTCAAATTCTTGTAATAGCAGAACCCATCGGATAAGGCGAGGTTTTGCATCCTTCTTTGTCATCAAGTACTTTATGGCAAAGTGGTCAGTGTATACTATCACCTTATTCCCAATTAAGTATGGCCTGAATTTCTCGAATGCATATACTATTGCTAGCAATTCTTTTTCTGTGGTGGAATAATTCAACTGTGCATCATTAAGAGTTTTACTAGCATAGTAAATGGATCTGAATACCTTATCGACCCTCTGCCCAAGCACTGCTCCCACTGCATAATCACTTGCATCACACATTAGTTCAAATGGGAGCTCCCAGTTTGGTGTAGTGACTATGGGTGCTGAGATAAGCTTCTCCTTGAGTGTCTGAAAAGCCGTCATGCATTCCTTATTGAATTCAAAACAACCCCAGTCATTAGCAAGGTGGAAAGAGGTTTTGAAACTTTTGAGAAGTCCTTGATGAATCTTCTATAAAAAACGGCATGCCCAAGGAAACTTCTGACCCCTTTTGTTGATACTGGAGGTGGTAGATTTTCGATTACTGAAATCTTTGCTTTGTCCACCTCAATACCTTGGTTGGATATTTTGTGTCCGAGGACAATCCCCTCTTTTACCATGAAGTTACACTTCTCCCAATTCAGCACAAGGTTGGACTCTTCACACCGTTTCAACACTGCTTCCAAGTGCTTCAAACACTCGTCGAACGAGGACCCAAAGACCGAGAAATCATCCATGAAAATCTCTATAGTCCTCTCCACCATATCAGAGAAAATTGCCATCATACACCTCTGAAAGGTCGCAGGTGCATTGCAAAGCCCAAATGGCATCCTTCTGAATGCAAACGTACCAAAGGGGCATGTGAATGTAGTCTTTTCATGATCTTCTGGTGCTATGGCAATTTGATGATATCCTGAGTAACCATCCAAAAAGCAGTAGTAATTGTGCCCTGCAAGTCTATCCAACATCTGATCTAGAAATGACAACGGGAAGTGGTCTTTTCTGGTTGCCTTGTTCAACTTGCGATAGTCAATGCAAATTCTTCATCCAGTAACTGTTCTAGATGGAATGAGCTCATTCCTTTCGTTGGTCACTACTGTCATACCACCCTTTTTGGGCACCACTTGCACCGGACTCACCCATGAACTGTCAGAGATAGGATAAATTACCCCAGCATCAAGCCATTTCATGATTTCTTTTCTGACTACCTCTTTCATGTTTGGATTCAGTCTCCTCTGTACCTCAATGGAGGGTCTGCTCTCCTCATCTAGACGGATCTTATGCATCACTGTTGACGGACTTATCCCCCTTATGTCTGCTAATGTCCACCCAATGACACGCTTGTGAGCCATCAGTACTCTCAGCAGCTTCTCAACCTCCATTGTGGATAGATGACATGAGATGATCACCGGTAAAGATTGATTCTCACCTAGATATCGGTACTGCAGATGATCTGGTAGAGTCTTCAACTCTAACTCCGGACAACTGATAGCAACCTCCACATGACGACCCTTGAGTTGAGTCATAGTCACCAAACTCCCCGAACTAGCCCGCCATAAAATATTCTGCACCTTCGGAGGGATCTTAAGGTTCCATAAAGAGCGCCAAAAACCGGAGTTATTATCTACATCCCACCGGCCATGTAACGATTGGAGAAGCTTATAAGCACTCTTCACACTATAAATTCCCGACATCTCCTTAGACCAATACCAACTATCTCGACCATCATGGTCTGAGAGGACAATACCTTAGATAAACTGTGACGCCCCGAACCCCGGGCCCGCGACTGGTGCCCTACCTGGGCACCCTTCTATTCATACAACACAATAAACCGCGGAAGATAAATAACACTCATTTTTTTTCTTAAACAAAGGCAAAGCCGATAAGGCTGCCATAATATAAGTCACCCAAAAGGGTCTACACTGTTCAACAATGTAAATACAACTCTAGCCAGTTCAGCCCACATATGAATACAGACCTCTAAGATTTTGGACAAATACTATGACGGGACAAGGCCTCGTCGTACCTCTGAATATACCTAGCAATAATGACAAGCTCCAGAACATTGGAGCTATCCCATAAAGCCGAACAAGGATCTTAAGCTCGCGGTTCCACAACTGAGTACCTAAACCTGCGGACATGAACACATTTCGGAGAAAGGGGTCAAGATAACAATCTTGTACAGTATGTGAACATAAGTAATCAGTAAATAAACTCATAACAGGACAAATATGACAGAGACAAGTATGAAAATCAAATACCAGATCCAATCGTGCCATGTAGCAGAAGAGTACTTTTTCAAAACGAGACTTATAACATAATCATGGATGCACTCACATGGTTTCAAATATACTTTTTTTTTTCTTCAAACAAGAGTCATGAAATAAGATCCCAACTATCCCACTTTCAAAAATAAGAAATTATGGATCTTCTCACATAATCTCAACTATCACATTTTCAAATAAGAAATTATGGACATTCTCACATAATCTCAACTATCACATTTTCAAATAATGAATTATGGGCATTCTCACATAATCTTAACTATCACATTTTCAAACAATGAATTATGGACATTCTCACATAATCTAAACTATCACATTTTCAAATAATGAATTATGGACATTCTCACATAATCTTAACTATAATCACGATCATGTACTTATCTCACATGATCTAAATACAATCACAATCACAATCATGGACTTATCTCACGTGATCTAAATACAATGACAATCATGGACTTATCTCACATGATCTCAATACAATCACAATCATGGACTTATCTCACATGATCTAAATACAATCACAATCATGGACTTATCTCACATGATCTCAATACAAGTCGTATGTATACGTATAATATCCATGGGATTCAATCCCAAAAGCACTATTAGGGAATTGCACTCAAAATCAACATTTACAACAACTTCCATTACTTCCTAACGACTCTTACCAACATCCCCCATAAGACTTGGTAAGAACTTAGGCATAATTAAGACAAGTATACCTTCATAATAAAGTTGTGTATACTCCAATAACAAGGCAAGTATACTTCACATAATCAAGTCACATATGCTTCATATAATCTAGTCTCTTATACTCATGTATACTCCAATAACAAGGCAAATATACTTCACATAATCAAGCCACATATGCTTCATATAATCTAGTCTCTTATACTCACGTATACTCCAATAACAAGGCAAATATACTTCACATAATCAAGCCACACATGCTTCATATAATCTAGTCTCTTATACTCACGTATACTTCAATAACAAGGCAAGTATACTTCATATAATCAAGTCACATAACTTGGAAAATAAAGTCTCATAATCTTTTAAAGAAATCAAGTCTCATAACTTTAAATCAAATCTCTTAACTTTAGAAATCAAGTCTCATAACTTGAAAAATAAGGTCTCATAACTTTAAATCAAATCTCTTAACTTTAGAATCAAGTCCCATAACTTGAAAAATTAAGTCTCATAACTTTAAATCAAATCTCTTAACTTTAGAATCAAGTCTCATAACTTGAAAAATAAAGTCTCATAATCTTTAAAGAAATCAAGTCTCATAACTTTAAATCAAATCTCTTAACTTTATAATCAAGTCTCATAACTTGAAAAATAAAGTCTCATAATCTTTTAAAGAAATAAAGTCTCATAACTTTAAATCAATTCATTTACTTCAAATAAATCAAGTCACATAGACTCACCAAAATCAAGTCACATAGGCTTTGCAAATAATCCTATCAAAAGAAGGAATGATAGTTCACATACCTCGTTGGCGACTAACCCAAACGACAAGTAGCAATACGCTCCAATGTACTTCTACCTTATTGGTTATTCCACCCTCCAAGTAGAATATGCTACACGTAGTACTTCAACCTATAATGATGATAGCGCTTCTATCAATATCAAACTTTCTAGTATAAGACTTATACCAAATAATGGCCCTCTAATTCTACGGAAATTTGGGCAGCACTTCCTTTGTTTCTACGTACTTTTCCACCCTTTTCAAGACCCATATTCATCAACCAACAAGCCACATTTAAGGCGCAACCAACAGTTAACCAAAGGGGATTACATGCCTAACTGGACGTGTAAAATTCTGCCCCATAATCTATACAAAACAGTCTATTATAACAGTCCATAATAAACCAACATTAAGGGTACAATGTGAAGCCTTTAACACCCTTATTCCTTAGGACTTTCATTAGCAATTGCTACACTTAAACATGCATATTGGTGGCTGAATTTTCAGAATTCTAACACCACAAAACAGTCCATAAAAACTGCACAACAATGCCCCACAGTTTACTACATTTCTCGGCCAACAACACCCAAAAATGGGACATGCACACCTTATTTTTCATATCTTCCTTAATACAAGTTCAGCTATATACTATAACAATGAGTAATATCTAATTACTGCGGAGGAAGAAGAACTTTTACCTCAATTTTGTGGCCAAAAACGTCCCGGGCAGAATGCTAAGTTTTGGTCCGCGGTTTTCGTTTCGCTCCACTTCTTCAAGTTCCAATCACATATATGTATCCCCTACAACCTTAGGAGAAACTTCTCTTCATGTTTCGCTTCGAAAAAGTCGACGGAAACCCCTAGGGTTTCATCACCATTTTTGGCCCAACCTAGATTTAGGGGTTAAGGGTGCTTAATCTTGCTAATCACTTGGTTAGGGGCCTTAATCTTGTATAATAAACTAAGCTTGGAAGATTTGGGAATTTAGGTCTTCCATATTTGCCCTTGGTCGAGAGTTTCTCCAAGAAGGGAGATATATTTCTTGTTGAAATTTGGCTAAGTGTTGGAATACAAGTCTTGCACCTCTTATGTGTATATATAGAACAACCAAGGGTTGAGATCAATCCAAGTGTAGTGTCAAGATGGTGGACAAGTGTGGGTGGGACCCACAAGTCCACTTGTCTTCAAAATATCTCAAGACAAGCCAAAGTCAAAGTCAAAGGGGAGAGGTGACACGTGTCACCCTCCTATTGGACCGAAAATATTTCATCCCCCAAAAACGTCCATATTGGCCAAAATATTGTGGGCCCCACAAAATCGTAAAATTTTCCCGTGGGCCCCACGTGACTAAATTCGAACTTAAAAATCCATAATTCTTATATATTCAAAAAGTCTCAAATACCAAATTTGAGAACCAAATCCCAATTAATAAACCTTTTTCCTTCACGAGGTTCGGAAGATTTTCCTTAGGAAACACAATTTTTTCTTTCGTTCCAACTTTAAAGTCTTGTTTTCTCACGTATGCTCTCATATACATGTCCTGAAACTACGGGGTGTAACATAAACTCTTTCTCGTGAGATGGGAAAAGATCATCAAGCACCTCAACATCCCACTCTCGTGACCCCGGGATCATCAGCTGGCAAGTTTTAGCTCCGATCAAACCTGGATGAGAAGAAGTAACCATCGAATAATCATCACTAGGAAGCCACATTTGTCTTAAAACATCAACCAAAGTACCATCCACAATACTCCAATGACACCCTGCTCGCAAAAGAGATTGAGCCTAAAAAATACTCCGCCAAACAAAGCTAGGATTACTCCCTAATTCAGCATTAAGAAAAGAACCTCGAGGATAGTACCGAGCCTTAAAAATACTCCCCACAAGAGTCTCCTCATGCGTTAACAATCTCCAAGCCTGATTTCCTAGCATAGCTAGATTAATGTCTCACAAGCAACAAAAACCCATGCCACCATTATTTTTATGAACCGATAATCTATCCCACGACATCCATGAGATACCTCGGCCTTGAGAAGAAGACCTCCACCAAAAATTGCACATTAGATGTTCCATATCATGACAAATATTAAGAGGCAGAAGAAAGACATGCATAACATAACTTGGTAAGCACTGAGCTATAGATTTAATCAAGACTTCCTTTCCTGCTCTTGAAATAAAATGCCCTGCCCAACTCTCCACTCTCTTCTGGATCTTATCTTTCAAAAAGCCCAACACAACAATTTTATTTCTACTCATAGTACTAGGCAGACCCAAATACTTACTATGCTCATCCGCTTCTTGCATTCCCAACATCTCCTGAACTTGGTCCCGAACAATAGTAGTAGTATTAGTACTGAAAAAGATAGAAGACTTCGCCAAATTTACCTTTTGCCCCGAAGCCTTCTCAAACTTATTCAGCAGCTCCAACACCCTAAAAGCCTCTCCCTCAGTGGCCTTACAATAGAGATAATTGTCATCCGCAAACAGCATGTGAGAAACTATTGGAGCACCTCTAGCAACCTTGCATCCATGAAGCCACCGATTCATTTCATATTTTTAATAAGAGAAGAAAAACCCTCAGCACGGATGATGAATAAATATGGTGACAAAGGGTCCCCTTGGCGAATACCTCTCGTTGGAGAAATAGGGCCCATAGAATCTCCACCATGAACAATTTTGTAACGGACCGAGACAACACTTCCCAACACCAAATTCACCCACTGCTAATGAAAGCTCATTTTCAATAGAATAGCCTCCAGAAAACACCACTCTATTCGATCATAAGCTTTACTCACGTCTAATTTTAAAGCCATAAAATCATCTCGCCCTTGTTGCTTCCTTTTAAGATAGTGGAGAATCTCAAATGAAACCAATACGTTATCTGAAATTAATCTTCCAGGAATAAACGCACTTTGAGAATGAGAGATAACATGAGAAAGCAAACCATTGACACGATTAGCCAAAACCTTTGTAATCATTTTACACAATACATTGCACAAGGCAATCGGCCTAAGATCCCCCATAACAACAGGATTTTTCTTCATCGGTATCAAAACAAGATTCGTGTCATTCAAACCTGAAGGCATAGTGCACGTATCGAAGTAAGACCGAACTGAACTAACAACATCTTCTCCAACAATTGACCAAATTTTCTGATAAAAAGCTGGTGTCATACCATCTGGACCTGGAGATTTATCTGGGTGCATCTGAAAAAGAGCGTTCTTGACTTCCTCCCGAGAAACTGGCTTTAAAAGGTCTTGATTATGAGACATAGTAATAGATGGAGTAATACAATCAACAACCTCCGCCCAATCCACATTAGAGGCAGAAAAAATATCAGAAAAATAATCTATCATCACCTGTAACACCCCATTTTCAACCGGAGTCGGAAACGGGATTACTGCCACATGGTTGGATTCCTAAATGCATTTTAAAGGAGTCGCCACCTAATTATTATAGTGAATTAGGACACTGAAAATGTAGCATAAAATACTACGAATGATCTCCATTTTAAAGGTCTGTGAAACTATGTGAGATTCTAGGTAAGGGTTCTTTATTATCCTAAAGGGAAGGGGTTAGGCATCCTAAAGGATCCGCTAACTTGCGGTTGTCCGTTCAAACTTAGGGTTAATTATTATGCTTTAGAAAACATATGTTTTGAATAGATGCGGTTTTAATAAAAAGATGTTGCAAATAATTATTTAAAATATATGTATGTATATATAGTTTCCATAAAATTGCATGGGGGTTTGTTTATAAAAAATGTGCAAAAAATGGTTTATTGGGGATTTATATGTTGCGTGTAAAAATCAATCTTTTATGAAAATACATATTTGCATAACTTGATTTAAAACCGGGTTTTGCAATTGATAATAAAGAGGGGTTTTATTGCAAAAATTGATTAGTTTTTAGGAGTTAATGAAAATTGAAATCATATTATTTCTATAATATCAATGAAAAGGCTAAGTTATTTTTTAAAAAAAGTTTTGAAAATGCATAACGGCCTAAAGATAGATTAAACTAGCGACACATTTTATTATTTAACTACCCTCCCTCATTAATTTTAGGCTCAACTATTCTAAACATTCTAATGATTATACAGGATTACATAATTAAATCACAATAATCAGAAAATAAACGACGGAATTTTTAAAGAGTTGACGCGACTAGGAAGAGCGACAAAGTCATCCCGCCCTATTTATTTAGGAATCTTGAGGCGGAAAGATGCAATGATTGTGGAACCCGGATGTAATGAGTCTCGTAGTGAGACTCCTTGTTGCTCCCGATGCATATCATGTAAAAGAAAGAAAAAGAAAAGGATTAGTATATGTTATAAACTTCGCCAAATAATAGATAAATAGTCGAAACTTAGTGACAAAATAACCAGAAAATCAGTCTAAAAAATAGCCAGAAAACCAGTCCGGGAATAGCCAGAAAAACCAGCAACAAACAGGGCCGAACAACAGCCTAAAACTGGCCAAAAAAGCAATAAAAACGAGGCCAAAATCTGTCTGAAACTGGCCCAAAATCAGCAGCTAAAAGAGGCCAAAATCAGTAGCAAAATGGCCCAAAATCAGTCCGACGAACAGTGAAATCAGTAGCCAAAAAGGGGCCAAAACCAGTCCCAAAAATGGTCTTTTAAATGCACCACAGTTTCAAAGTTTAGGTGTAACGGCCTATATCTTCATTACAATGAGTAAAACAACCAATATCTATGTTCGTTTTCAAGACAGAGAGCATTTAGATATCCAAACCAAATATCATATTCATCTAAATATTAAATACACAGAACTTGTTAAAGTTAAAACAAATCTTCCACCTTTAAGTCATTTGGGGGGAGGGGGCCTTAGGATGAGTATGAAAGTTTTCTATATCAAAACAAAGACACACATCAATTGAAAGATTATTAAGTGACTTTATCCAGCATTTTCTTACTAAATCGGGTTACCTAGATTAAACATATCAATAGGCTACTCAACAAATAAGGTCAACTGAGTCCTAAGGCTAGCCAGTCCGCAATTCCCAAAAGAAACTAACACTTTTGATTAAAAGTATTTCAAGTGAACATACAAACTAATTCCTTAAATAAGGGTACATGGAAGGAATCGAATTATTATTATGTCGATATTCTTTGCGATCGATTTTCAAAAGGAACCAATTCTAAAATTACGAGAAAATGACAATTATGATTAAACTATATAAAAATATCATAAGATGTTCAAGCTTTTGTAACTTGAAGCTAAGCCTTACCAATTCTCATATAAGCAAACTTTATTTTAGACCAGTCATAATAGTCACAAAGGAAAGCTAGACCTTATTCATGTCGCATTATGGAACCTAAAAGCATTGAGGAAAGTAAAGACATTACAGGACTGATTAACATTTAATATGCTCAGATTAGACTCAAATCAAAGTGAACGGGTAGAATAACCATAATATAAAAGACATGACGAGTATATTGAGGCTGCCGCTAGAAATCTCAAGGTGGGCAATCGTAGGTACATACAAGATTCGGAGATGCTCTGTAAGTATAGGGCATCGTCACGCGGTCGATGGTATACCAAAGATGCGAGAACTATCCACAACTGGCCTGATGAACACTTAATCTTATTACACACAGATAATTACTCTAACATGCTTTAACAATGATTACAAATACACTAATCATGGATTTAGGGAATGCCAACATGATTTCAAAACAGGAATGTGACTATTATTTACTGACATACATGCTCGCACAACATCATACCAGCTGAACATAATAAATGCGGAATAATTTCAGACTAGTCGCGAATTAATACTAATCAGCCAACACAAAATATACATAAAAATGACAATAAAAGCAAATGAAGTGTGCTGATAGACATGTAGACTGGAGAGTTGCTCAAACAACTAATTAAAAGTCATTCAGATATGCAAGATCACTTAGGCTACTATAAGCACTTAATTGGTCACATCATACTCCTTATAGGGAAGTATTAACTCATATGAATCCACGCTGCACTTGATAATAAAGGGCCTAAGCTAGTCAATAACTGGATAATTCAACTGAATATCTAAAGTAATAACCATTTGTCATGCTACGCTTCTTAATCATGCAATATTAACACACATAAAATCAAGCGACAAATCATATTTTTAGAATCATATCGGCTAATCAGAATTATACAATGTATACTTCTATTTATTTATCTAACAGAAACCAAACATGCTTGAAACCCTTAACAACAAATCAAACACACACAGATTCATGAAATGCTTAAAAGAGATGAGAGAAAATCGAGCTTACTGACCTTCTTCGGGCAGCGAACCGAGGCGCGTTTCGACTCGTCGAATCCGCTCGGAGTTGTTGTGTGTGTGTGTGCGACTGAAGAGGAGTGAAAGCTTAGGTGTTTGTAGACTTGCTGAATCAATACTAGGAATAAAAAGAGATGCAAATAGAAGATGGTATCTGAAATCAAGAGTAGAAAATCGGACCCCTTCAATGAAGAATAATGGAGTCCTTTTATAGATGAAAATTTGGGTTTGAATTTGAAAAATTGTTGTTAGAGGTCTGATTTCTTGGACGATTTTTTGGTTCAAATCGCGGATTTTAGGGAGATGCAGGGTATGGGTTGTGTCAGGGGGGCGTGGGTGAAGTTAAAGGGAGTCGTTGGGGTGCAGGGAATGGGTGGTGTCGGCTATTTGGAAGGGGGAGAGAGGAGGAGGAGTTTAGGTTTCTAGGTTTAGTTTAAGGGAGGGGGATGAAGAAAGGGCTGCTGGGGTTATGGGCTGGGCGACGGGTAGGGTATAGGTGGTTTGGGCTTGGGTAGTTATTTAGGTGGGCTGATTAGTTTTAGAAGTTAGTTTTAGGCAAAGATTAATTAGTGGTAAATTAGGAATTAAAAATTGTGATTAAATTATTTAGGTGTTTTATTAATTTAAATTATTACAAAAATAAAGACGGGCGTGCTATTTAATTAGGGCTAATATTTATAATGCGATGCCGTTATTAAAACTTATTTATTATGCGTATTTTGCGATGTTAAATAACAATTGAATGAAGTTTAGATCATTATTAAATTATTTAAATGCTAAATGCAGATATGACACTTAAGGATTGCTTAATGCTTTTATAAATGCGACGCTATTATTAAAATGTTTATTTGTGCATGTATTAATATATTATTGATGCATTTTATTATAGAAAATTATTTTGCAAAATTAGTGTAATTTTATAGTTAAGAACTGAACGGGAGGGTCAAAATTGGGTGTCAACATCACCCTTGCAAGACCATGGTCCCAATCAATCCATTCACCATTCGAATTTTTCAGCTTATGAATATAATTATTTTTTCTACGAGCAGTTGCAGTAGCATGAAAAAACGTACTGTTCTTATCTCATTCTTTAAGCCACAATTGTTTCGATCTCTGTCGCCAAAAAATCTCCCTTTGCTCCAAAATAATAGCAAGATTCTTCTTTTATTCAGCAAACAATCTGACTGAAGCCTCATCACGACACCTTTGGATCCGTTGATTACATTTCTGGACCGATTAATACGGACCTTAAAATCACCAGTAACAGTCCTACCCCACCGAGACAGATTCTCCCCACAAACATCTAATTTGTCTTGAATAGGAGACCCTTGATGCAACATCCAAGTATCCTGAACAATCTGAGAGCACATAGGGTCTTTCAACCATGCATTTTCAAATCGGAAAACCTTTGTACCTCTCGTTGCAATTCGAAAAATAGGTTGAAGAAGCAAAGGACAATGATCGGAAGTAGCAAAGTCCAGGTTAATGAGCTTGGACGATGAGAACATCTCCAACCAAGTCGAAGATGCAAAAGCCCGATCAAGCTTTATTTCCACACATCTACTCGAGCCCCTTCCTCTCTCCCATGTAAATTGATTTTCAGTCAACTCAATTTCATCAACTGACAATCGAAAATTTCTTGTTGGAATACTTTCAAAAGCCAGGTCGGTTATGGAGGACCCCCACGCTTGTCCCCTTGAGAAACAATATTATTAAAGTCTCCTATCAAGCACCAAGGAAGCCTCGACTGTTCTCTCAGCGAACGCATCAAATCTCACGTGTTTCTCCTTAGACTCCTATTTGATTCCCCATAAACTCATGTTAACCTCCACGATTCCATTCCATCCACTTTAGCAATAATATCAATGTGGTTTTGAGAATACCCAATCATCTCAGCATCATCACTCCCCTTTCAAAACAACGCCAACCCCCCTGAACGCCCTTGAGAGTCGACTGAAAACACCCCTTCATAGCCCAAAGAACGACTGAGCCACATAATATGATTTTTATTACATAAAGTTTCACATAAAAAGATAAAATTAGGCTTCTTTTGAGATATAATCTCTTTAAGGAATTGAATCACCCCTGGTTCCCAAGCTCACGACAATTCCAACTAAAACAACTCATAATGGTAGGCGAGCCCCATCTGTAAGGCCCGCCTGGTTTAAGTTTTTTGAATTGTCATTCTCCTGTTGGCCCATCTCAATATCTACCACCTCATTTAGCCCAATTAACCCACTTTGGAAAAGCCTTCTACGTTTAAGATCCAAGACAGTAAGCCCAACATCATCAATATTGGCTAAGTCATCAGTAGACGAGTCCACCCCATTACCAGCTGTAAAAATATTTTTATTATTAATTGGACCCATGACACTCTTTCCATTATTAACTATATTCTCCTCATTGACTTTAGCAATAACCACATTACATCCACTTTTCATATTTGTACAAGAATCGTGGATAGTATCCCCACGATAATTATGATCACCAATCAATCTCGAAGAATTCGGGCCTTTACTCAATCTTTGTTGGCAATCCACCATCGTCTTCCCCGTCACCGTTGATGTACCACCACCAGGCACCACCGCACCACCCCCTCCAAGATTAAACTCTTCCCCTGTACGAAGACATTTCGCTCCAATAAGCTTAGTTTGCCTCCGCAATGGAGCTTTCATCCACTCGCCATAAGACTTAACAATTTTCTCAATCGGAGTAGCAAATAACCGCATACAAAACCGCTCTGAATGTGTCAAAATCCGCAAATAAAGCAAAACGTAGGAACATTTTCATACTTAAAAGTGATCCAAATCCAGTCTGTTTCGGTCTTTATCAACTCCATTCTTCTCTTTAGGGGTTTAACCAGGCTCATGGTGATCCAAATCCATATTCCCATAAAACTCTTGGGGTCCGCCTCCACAAATTTGCCAACGTAATTGCCAACTTCTTTGATAACACGCTGTGTCATATAGCCCACTTGAAGATCATGAATCTGTATCCACAGATCTAAAGAATTCAATGGAACCAACTGCGGCTTATCACCCTCCCGAAGTCGGGTTATAATCAAAGCCTTACGATTAAACGTCCAGGGACTACCCTCTAGTACCCTTGTGATATCAACTGAAAAGGAGGCGATTCAGCCGCACCTTCTAGTACGGCTACCTTGTTACGACTTCACTCCAGTCACTAGTCCTGTCTTCGGCATCCCCCTCCTTGCGGTTAAGGTAAGAAACTGTATTCTTACTCTTGCCGCCGTCGATTTTGAGTAGCTTTATCGAGATCAGAAGCAAATTGTGCAAAGGCTAAACAAAGGGGATGGGAGGATCGACCCGTTCAGATAATTCTGAAGAAAAGACTGTTGGAAGCAGGTAAAGAGATTTTTTTCCTCTTCAAAACATAAGGAAATGGAATAGGAGTAGAAGTGGATTAGCTCTTCTTTGTGTGGATGTGGCATGTAGACCTATATCTTCTATCTACTGGATCAACGGTTCTCGACATCCATGCGTAGAGTACTGCAGTTGAAGTTAGGAGGCTCCCCGTCCGGCTGATAGGCCTGTAGTGCATGATAGGCTAATCACCATACTGCTCTGGAATAGGTTAATCGCTGGAGACAAGAACAAGTGAATCTAGTTTCTAGAGAGTGAGTGAAAATGATGCACTACACTGACATTCCTACAATAATTAGCATTTTTGCGTGGAAGCTCTTATTTGACTTTGTATGCGGGGATTTCAGAATCAGTTAAGGGAAAAAATTCAGACGAAAGGTATAAGATTAGTAAGCAAATACTTGTGTTGTTCGGAGCATGATAAATAAAGTATGTTAGACAAAGCCCACGTGTTGTGCATCTCTGGTGTTCTGCTCGTGGGGAGAGGGATGCGGGAAAGTGGGGTCCTCTTGAACCTAGGCGACTTGCTTGAAATTTAGCCTACAATACATTGACCGATTCTGACTAGCCCAACCCCTTCTCTGTGGTTCTTCTTGTTCATTTAAATCCGCGTTGAGGTATCGATTGGCATCTAATTCCTTTGTGTATACACCCTTTCCCGGTTTCCACAGTGTCGCCAACGTTTGTTGCATTGAGGGAAAGTCCACCACTCCATCGGTCAAAAACGGCCCACTAAACACCACCGAGCATCGAAAGCCACCTCTTCCTCTGCTGCCGCCACGTTACAAAAAATACCACTTTCATCCTCTTCCTCCAACGAAATATTGGCCATATCTTGAACCACACCCCTAATTGAAGCCATGACAAAACTGAACAGGAACAAAACAAAACAGAGAACAGTCTGATTTTAGACGAACAAGACGAACTTTAGACTAACGAACCATGTCAGATGACAAGACTGTAGGATTGGATCCGTTATTGGAAGATCTTTTAATAATTTGACTTCAGAAGGGAATATGATTAGTTCATAAGTAGGATCGGTCCAGGGGGCACAGGTTAGCGACGGCCGACGCAAAATTTTAAGGGGTCACGGCGGCGGCGTTAGGGTTTTCTCGCTTTGGACGTGAAAAGAACCACACTGATATAGATTATTGAAAAGGCAGACGACATATTGATCATAAGGTCCCTTTACTTTATAATATAATTTAAAGCTAACACATTTATATAAGAATTGTTTTGGACTACACATTTCAAAAGTTTTCATTTCTTTCTTAAACTTCGTACTAAGTCAAATGATACCACATAAATTGGGACAGAGAGAGTATTACATTTATTCAAACGCTACTCCTATGATTTTAGTCCTGCAACCTCACAGAATTGATGTTGAGAAGCCGAATTTGGAAGCTAAAAACTTCTACTTTGTTCATTAGGACTATTCTTGTTTAGCTTACCTATTTCGACAAATTTCATTAGCGTATTGACAGCAACCTGATCCCACTGTTGACATGATTTTAGCGAAAAGTTGTATAGTCGTTACTTCTAACACTAGGAAGCCTATGATATATTGATCAACCTTCAAATACATTCCTGCTTTTTGAGAAGCTCTTCATGACAATGTAAAAATACAGAAGATACTCATATACTACAAAAAGCAAACAAACATTAACATTTTATTCTTCAGCTACTTCGCATTATTTATAACATTCAGAAATTTAATAATAGAACAACTTCCTTACTAATGAAGTACGAAAACATAATATTCAGAAAAGGAAAAAAATAAGCTTCTTAGCTAAGTAATCTCATATAAATCGGTGGCAGCCTGACCAGATTGAAAGGGAAAAAGCTACGACTCTTGTTTTTCATAAGTAAAGCAACTTGATCAAGAGATTTGCCAACAAATACAAACCTAGTGCAATGGACACCAAGCATACTGCAGCGTATCAAGACAAATGGCATACCACAAAAGAAAAAAAGTGCCAGTTTAACCATAACAAAGTGAATTGTTGCAAGGCTTTTGTCTATGCTTTTACAAGGCTTATTCAACTTCTTCTTTTCCAGTGCCCTCTTGCTGCTAAATAATGGATTCATATGCCACAAGAGCAGCAGCAAACCTTGCAATCTCCATGAAAACGCTTCAACTGCATTTGGAATGAAATTACCAAGTCAATGCATAAAACAGTCACCCATTTCATATCACGATAAGAAAAATAATTGCACTAAGATGAAAGAAAGTTAGAAGGAGGTGGAGAAGTTATTAAGCTCATCAATGCATAACTTCAATGATAGAAAAGTTTAACATCTAAGACAGGCCAAAAGAAGACTGAATGGTAATAGCATGAAGCGCGTTCTATTCTATGACAAAGATAGAACAGATTTTTATCATTGGACGGATAATCTTATTCAGTAGTCTAGTGAGATAAAGTCAAATACCAGGAGAAAATTAACTGTTGGCACAATATTAAGTTTTTACTAGCTTCTGCAGTAGCTTCAACATCATTACTACTAGCTGACTTTCAATTTTATCCAGAATTTAACCATCAACGTTTTTTCTAAGAAGGAAGAATTGTGCCATCTAGGTTGCATATCCAACTTCACAAAATCATGGTAAAGACCAGCACCAAATTCAGTACTTGTAAGATTATTAATATGGTTAACACCATAACAATCAAGAACTAGAATTATCCCAAGTCCAGTATAGTGCCAGGATCACTCATTAAACCAGTAATCATGTTGGTTACAGATGTGTTTGGGATGCCATAAAGATAATTAAACATTACTCCCTCCGTCCCAACTTATATGATGTAGTTTGAATGGGTAAGGAGTTTAAAAAATAAAGGAAGACTTTTGAATCTTGTGGTGTAAAATACGCTAAAGATATTTGTGTGGTTATAGATCCATAAATGTAATTTAAAGTTAAATTGTTGCTAAATAAGGAAATGTGTCATTCTTTTTTAGGACCGGCTAAAATGGAAAGTGTGTCATATAAATTGGGACAGAGGGATTAGTTCTTTGTGGAATCATTTTCCTAATTAGACTCAATGTAATGATTTACCAATAAGGTGGGAACTCAACTTACATTGCTTAAGATCATAGTCATTCTCTGTTACAACTTACAAGTATCTCAGCTCTTCTTCCATATGACCTGCTCTCAGTCATGCAGAAATCATTGTCAATTTTTGCTACTAAATTATCACAAACCCAATCCCATCTTCCACTACTGTCATATGTGGTGTATCTCTATAGTTAACCAAACATCGAAATAATAATAAAAAAAATGTAATAAAAACCATTTTGAAGAGATGTATTCCTGTGGAAGATTATACAAAAACATCGTATATTGAGAAAGCTCACATTTCAGCTCACTAAATTGCACGGAAACAGACTCCTCCTCCTCAACCCCCCCCCCCCACCCCCCCCACCCCCACACACACACAAAAAATCCCCAAACCACCCAAAGCGGAAAAAAATGTTCGAGGATAAATGAAAAAAATAAAGAGGAAAGAAAAGTCCCAGGTAGTGTTGTATCCTTGAGCTCATAGTATGCATGTTTTCAAATACTCTGTATAACAGTAAGCAGTCCCTCACTTGACAATGTCTACGGATGTATAACACCTTTGACTTTAAGGAACTAGAGCCTAGATGATCTTAGGACCGCGAGCCAATGCCCTAATAATTTCCAAAGGTAAAAAAGGATCAAACAGCATATACTTGTTAATACTAAAGTTAGCACTTTCCTTTAAGTTTTAGCTCATAAAACACCTTTGGATCATATCATCACACATATAAATCAGACACCAAGGTCAAATTCAACAAGAGAAAAAAATCAAAATCAATCAACTATAACTCATTATCAAACTAGTTCGGATCAGCTACACGAAATCTTCAATATCCATTGTGATCTATTTGGTCATATTTCTTCTAGTCATGTGTATCTCACTCCAATGCGCGAAAAAAACATTGTCTTTTTATCACAAATTAGGGGTTCTCAAGAAGCAAAAACAAGGTAGCATTACAATATCACCTTACCCCTCCAATCATCTAAGCTTCTCCTTTGCAGAACTCTTCTTAGCTGCCTCCATAACCTTGTCAAGATAACCTTCAATAGGCGGTGTCAAAGTGGCCATAAACCTATTCACAGGAAACGGAGTCAAATCAGGAACCAATGCAGCAGCTTTCAAATTCTCCGGTAATGCCTCAATCGCCTCTTTCTTCAATCTCAACAATGTCGTCTCAGCAGCTTGCCTTTGCCTATGCTTACGCATTAAAACCCTACTATACTCTTTCGCAAGCCTCCTTCCATCTTCAACAGTCAATTCGTACTTGGGAAGCTTCTCAACGTCAACAAGCCCAAGTGAAATCAAATCCAAACCCGGTGGCCCAATTGGCCATGGTTTAGCAAACTCCTTATTCATTTTTTTAAGCTCTTGGTCTTTAGCTTTGCTAATTAAGCCCATTTTCTCTCTTTCAGCTTCACGGGCTTTTTGTTTGGGCTTTAGTGATCTTAACGGAGAAGTAGAGGACAAACAATCTTCAACCATTTCGTCGAATTCGTTTTTCCTTCTTGGTGGTTCTTTTTTGGCGACTTCAGAGCCTTTCTTTGTTGTGACTTTTGATCTTTTCAATATCTGTCCTGCTTTGCCTTTTCCCTTTGCTGTTCGACTCACGAAGCATTTTTGTGTGAATTGGTGACTTAGTGTTGACGTTTTTGAGATTTCTGTTAATCGCATCATGTTGATTGATTTCACGGCAACGAAAACCTACAGTGAGGATGTGATTGGAAACTCCCTCAAAAAACATTATTGGACCGGGCCCAAGTATATTATTGAGTTTTGTTTTCTTGTTCTTTCAGTTTTTCTTGGCCTATTTTGGCAATTCACTTCCATTCAGGTTTCAGAATAACTAAAAGAACAAGAAAACAAAACTCAAAACAGAGAATAACTCAGAAATTCAAGAACAAAACAAACCCACAATCTAGTTCCTGGCTAGTAATTTGCAGGTTTCATAAGCTCACAACCTCAAAAAATCAAGAAAATTCAGAACCCTATTTCCAAAATTGACAACACAAACACATGAAAGTCTAAAATATATCATTAAGGGTATCTGACTAGTTTATCATGCTTCGACAGTGAACAAAACATAAGGGAAAAGGTTTAATTTTTTTCGCTAGACTGACCTTTTTTGGGTGCAGCGAACTGAGACGGAGGTCCTCTAGATCCACCGGACTATGGTTGACAAAGCTTGTCTAGAAGAGGAAAGGGCGAGCTGCTGCTCTGTTAAAAAAAGGAGTATTATTTTCAATATATATAAAATTATCACAAATAGTTTTTGTAATAAGTATTTAGAATATATTTAATGTGGAAAGAGGAAATTATTTGGCAGACGAAAATAATATTTTTTTAAAAGAAAAAACATTTTTTACAATGTTAGTTGGCTTTGAAATAATTAGGTTTGTACCCTCTCCAGACTCCACTCACGTGAAATTACACTAAATATATTGTATTTGTTGGACCTAAAAGATAAGTGGGAATTAGCTTAGGTTAGTTCACTTCACTTTTTGGGATAATTTAACTTTAAAGCTATGTTCAGAGAACAGAGATTCCAAGAAAGGGCTCAATACTATAGTTAAGATAATAAAGAATTGGTTGGGGCTGATAGTTTGATGTTTTAATTTTAATACAAGATAAATGAAATTATTTTTTCCTAGTTAGCATTGCCTTGTAGGTTAGTACTCCCTCCGTTCATTTTGACTTGTCACATTTTAACTTGACACACCTATTAAGAAGCTAAAAATAGAATGATAATTTTACTATATCACCACTAATTATTATTTAGTAACCTAATGACACTTTAAAAGTTGTGCAACCACTAAAATTTTCTTGAACTTGTCAACTCAATCATAAATGATAAGAGTAAAATAGGTATGACAAGTAAAATTAGACAACTATTTTTAGTATAGTGAACAAGTAAAACCGAACGGAGGAAGTAGTAAAGTCGGAAAAGAAATAGGTGAGGTGGAACAATTGAGGTGTGCACAAACTAGTCAAACACCCTCTTAAAAGAAATGGAAAAAGGGAGGTCTTCATCATTGCAGAGCCTAGTTCTTGTGTTTATCAGTCTTCATGCATTATTATAACAACTTTACAAACAAAACAATTGGTCGCAGCAAATATGCATCAAATGTTCATAGAAACAGGGAATACTATATGATTTATAAGCACAATGAAGTGTAAGGTAAATACAGAATTTTATTTGAAGATCTTGCTCCGATAAAAAGAAAATTACATCAAAATCTAGTCTCTACTTCACACGAGCATATGCCTCTTGTACAGAATTGGTACTGGCATTTATTCAGTTCCTGCAATCTTCTTCTTCAACTGCTCAATGTCTTCTGCCAATTCTTTTCTACTTGACTGTCAGCAACAAAAAGAAATTCAAATCACTAGTTAGTAACCATCTCCAGAACCAAAAAATGAGCCCTTTAAATGCAAGCCTTAACATAGAAAGCCGAATAGATTTTCTCAGCTGAGTATATTTCTATGGAGTTACGCAAAATCTTGACTCAGTTCCCAAAGGACCTGCTACACATGCTTCGTCTTATGCTAAAAGATGCATTAGGGACCAAAAGGTAACTCTATAATTGTTGTTACCAACTTTGATGCTAAAAGCAGATATCTCACACAAAGGAATTGAGATGTGGAAAATATTAAAGCAGATAGTTTAAACTTTAAAGGATCTTTGGGTTTTGGTGTAGAGGGAATAATTATCGTGGGGGATATGATGGAAAAAGAGTTAAAAACTGACTAAATTAAACTCTTTGTTTCATCTGTCTGGTATAATCGAGGTTTATCCACAAAGAGTACTCCTTGACAAATTAGTAAAATACCATGGTCATAAATATTAGTAGTTCACAAAGAATCTTACCTTGAAGAGAAGGTAGCGGTAGACAAACCAGCCAGTGTATCCAAGGCCTACCAACTCCATGATTTTTGGGAGCTGCAGAAAGAGGAAGAAAGATTAGCTAATTTGGACATGTGAATGGAAACCACATAAGAAAATCCATAAAAAAACACACTATCTCACTTTGTCTAAAGGAAATTAACAGACTAGTAGGGAGAAGACCCATAACAAAGCTTGAAGCAGTTCAGATAGCAAGATGATTATCTTATCACATTAATCAACCCACCAGAGGAACTGAGTTGATAGCACCAACAACAGTTGAAGACAGCCAAACTGCAACAACTGCTCCACCTCCATAAATTATAACTGTAGACTTGTTGTCAACAGCATCCCACTGTACGCCATTAACCAAAAAACTCATAGTGTTAGCACCTAAATATCATTTATAACACAACAACTACAAAATAGAAAACAAATATACCAATATGACAGGTTTGGCTGTATGATATTTAACAGGAAGAAGCAACTTACACTCATAGTTTGGACTATGTACGGAACAATGTTATTTATTCTGAATAACTTTAAAGCTACTAATGCGGCCAAGAGTGTGTGTGTATAGCAAATGACTGAAGTGAGTGCAGTAGAAAAGATCTCAGCTGGCAAGTGTCCAGTTTACCTTTTCTTTTAGATCACTCAACAATTCACTAGTATCAACAGAACCAGATTCTTCTGATGAAGAGGCTTTGACCTGGAGTAGCGAAGACCTCTTGGGCTCTGGTAAGAATATGAACATAAGATGATGATGAGCATAGCAACATGAATAAGTATTGAACTTTAGTATATAGAAAACAGCAGACTTAATAGGTGATGCTTAGAAGTTTATGTCAAGTTTAACTTTACGTAACAATACTAAAACCAGCAAAGTCTATCGCTTTCATCTTATCTAGACCTTTTCTGACCAAATTCTTATGACTACACGGTAGATAGAGTCCCAACTGTGTTCTCGGAGATAACATGATAATGCCCATGATATATTCCTTTTATCATTACTCATTAGACCTCTAAAAAAATATTGTGTTAAAATAAAGACGATTTTATGCCATTTCACTCTCTATTTAATACATCCAGTTGAGAGGCTGTTCAACAAAGCATACAAGGTTCACTTCCAAACCAAGCGTGACATCTTGTAGATAAATTAGATAGATACCCTCATCTGTTACAAAGAAGCATGACCACACTTATAATCTCTGAATCCAATTGAAAGTAACAAATGAAATCTACACATAAATTATCAAAAGCAGGTTGAATTCCAGTCTACTTCATCAAAAAGAATCCAAGAACATGTAAAAGATAGTAGGTGTAGGTTTCACTGAAGCTATCAAAACGTGTAGCATCCATAATTTTACTGAATGGGGAACAAAAAGTCTAAAGAAATGGATCGTCCTAGTTGATTGACAATCGCAGATATCATTTTCTCTTTTTCGTTAAAAAGATTGTTGTGTCCGGGTCACAAGCACAAGTGTCTGGTCAACTCGCCCATAAATATTTGAGTAGATGGACCCACATAGCTGTTATCCGAACCTTTGATATCCAGCTGTTACTGCTATACCTCAAGCACTCCACCATTCCTTGGGGACGATATTATTTTCCCTTATTATAAGGACCCTTAAAGTGGCGCCAAATGCATTTGCTGACAGAATAATCAACATGATAACTTGTTGAAATTGGATGGAGATCAGCTTTAAGAAATTGAGTTAACCAAAGGAGTCAGGACCTAACTCGAGTAGCACAGGGTATACAAGGAGGTTCTTACTTTATAATAGAGCAGTAGATGAGCTCATCACAAATGCAAAGAGCATCAACTACCTAATAAAGGTTAAGACATCTTGGCAAACATAGCGTCTAAAAAACAATTGAAGTAAGCTTCTACTCAATTCATCACCAGTATGGAAGCAATTTTTGCATACAACCGTGCGGTCTAGCAACAAGCACTTTACATTGTTTTTAAACATAGAAGAGTGTGACGTTAGTAACAAGTAAGCACCTTTTGAAATATATATAGGAGTCTACATCTGTACAACTTTCTTAGTATAGTAACTGGAAGGACTACAGCGCAAATGTTCAATCATAGTTAGTAAAAAGGGAAAAGAAACATGTATTTCTATTGATTTCATTGAATTGGATATGGTCGGGAAGAGTTAACGAATTGCGTTCAAATTCAGTGTTTCAGTATCATGCCTCCAAGTGTTACCTCACTTCAAATTGCTCGACAAACATACACAAGAGTGAAATTGTAACCAAGTTAGTGTTGGGTTTTGATATTGGTGAATGGGAAATGATGGGATGAAAATTAAAGGGAAAATGTTCTTTTGTCCCACATCGAAAAATGAGAAGGAAAGAGAGGTGTATATATTACATTACACCTTCTCTAGCGGCTAAAAGGGTTGAGAGGGCAAGGACCCCTCGCGCCGTCGTCGTCGCTCGCTCGGCTTCGGCTTCGGATTGATTGATAATCTTTTTGGACAAACGTTTCTTTAATTAAATTAATTAATTAATTATTTAATTAAAAACAAATTCAAACGGATCAACCCGCGACCCGACCCGACCCGTCCGGCTCTCCCTCTCTTTTTCGAATTTCCCTCCAAAATTAGGTGACTATTCTGAATGGTTGCAACCATTCAGAATCAGTACCTCCAACCCTATAAATTCTTGATTATTCCAAGAATTTATTCATTCATTTTTCCATTCTGAATTTCATATTCAAGTCGAAAATATTTTTCATTCTGTGTGATATACTGTCGTTGAGTGGTTCGCTGCTACCGAAATTTGGAGTACTACTATTCTGGTAAGATAATTGTTCTATCCTGGGAGGCGATATTTCGTTAACCTCGAGTACTGTGAGGGGAATAATTTCCTTAAGGACACACTTTGAACTAAGTGGGCTCGATTACATTCTGAAATTATTTTTCCAAAACAGATTTTGTTTTCGTTTATTGTTTCATTAATGCTATATGTTTCACTAAGTGATTAACAGATTGTTTTGAAACATTATTTAGCCAAATACAGATTATTATACCAACAATCTTAAGGAAATTATATTTATTGTATTTTAATCTGTATCCTGGTTTGGAGATTAAAACCTGTGTGGTTTTCTACTCCATATGAAATTTCATATTCTAACTTGAAGATATAAAAACTTCGTTGGAATATTAAAATCCAGGAAAAAGTGTTTTCCAAAAAGAAAAAAAGTGTTTTTTTTTTCAGGAAGAAAAAAAAAAGTATTTTTCTTGTATGTTGTTTGGAGACTAAAATTTTCGGATTTTTTTCTACTCCGGTTGAGATTAAAGTTTTCATAACTTTCTACTCATTTGGATACTTGATTTGAAGATATAAAAACTTCATCAAGTATATAACATACAATCTATTACACTTCTTTTCTATCAATTTTGATTCGGTTTGAAGAAATAAAATCTTCACCGTTGTGTATTATATTTGTTGATATCAAAATTGATTCGGTTTGAAGAAATAAAATCTTCACCGTTGTGTATAACGATTTGAAGAACATAAAAACTTCATCGTTCTGTTTAAGGAGATTAAAACTTGTGTAGTTTTCTACTCCATATGAATATTAGTATTAGGCTCGAAGATATAAAAACTTCGTTGGAATACTAAAGTTTCATAATTATACTACGATTTGAAGAAATAAAATCTTCATCGTTTAAGTTTATAATTCGACTGCGATTTGAAGAAATAAAATCTTCATCGTTGAAGTCTGTGAATTAATTGTTATTTTGGTTTTATTAATTAAAATAGTTTGTCTATTTGACAGTGACAAACAATGGCAATTGAAATTGGAACTACCTCTGCAAATCTCGCACTGATACATTACTACAACGTCTGCAGCGGTACCTACCGAGAAACCTGCGAGGTTCACCGGTGCCAACTTGAAAGGATGGCAGCAAAGAATGTTCTTTTGGCTTACCACCCTTGGTTTGCAAAAGTTCACCAGTGAGGACCCTCCCGTGCCTGCCGCCGACATGCCTGACAACCAGCAGTTCATGGTTACTGAGGCTTGGAAACAGGCTGATTTTTTGTGCAAAGGCTACATTTTAAGTGCCTTAGAAGATGACTTGTACAATGTCTACAGTGCAGTAGAAACTTCCAAAGAACTATGGAGTGCACTTGAAAAGAAGTACAAGACAAAAGATGTTTGCTTGAAGAAGTTTGTGGTTGTCAAATTCCTAGACTATAAAATGGTTGATGGGAAAACTGTTGGAACCCAAGTTCAAGAGCTTCAACTTATCTTCCATGACCTTATTGTTGAAGGTATGGTAGTGAATGAAGCATTCAAGTGGGCATGATGATTGAGAAATTGCCGTCTTCGTGGAAAGATTTCAAGAATTATCTTAAGCACAAAAGAAAGGAAATGAAGTTGGAGGATCTTGTGATTCGCCTCAAGATCGAGGAAGATAACAAAACCGTGAAAAAGGTATCGTAAGAGTTCACCAATGAAGGGGTCAACATCGTTGAAGATCTTTGCTCAGAAAATGAACAAGAAAAGAAAGAGGCCTTACGGAAAGAGAAGGGCTCTATCAAGAAAAAGTTCAAGGGCATTGCTTTAATTGTGGGAAAGGCCACAAAACCCAGTTGTCGTCTCAGAAAAAGACAAGGGAAAAGACAAGCCAATATGGTGGAAATGAATGATGATCTGAATGATGCGTGTGCAATCTTTGTCAGTGCAATTTAGTTGGAAACCCAAAGGAGTGGTGGGTGGATTCGTACCACTCGACATGTTCTTATTTGCAAAGAAGCATTTGCAACCTATGCTCCATTGGACAGAAGAGTCTTGTTTATGGGAAATCTCGCATGACCAAGGTTGAAGGATATGGGAAGATACTTACGAAGATGACTTCAGCAAGGTCGACTCTCAACAATGTTACGCACGTTCCACAATTCGGAAGAATTTAGTTTCAGCCGGACTACTCGTCAAAAACGGGTTTAAGTGCGTGTTGGTTAGTGAGAAAATTGTAATAAGTAAGAATGATATGTTCATAGGAAAGGGCTACCTCACCGAGGGCCTTTTCAAACTCAATGTAATGGTTGTTGTGATATTAATAAAAATTCACCGTCTTACTTATTGGAGTCAAATGATTTATGGCATGTTCGTTTAGGACATGTCAATTACAAAACCTTGCGAAAATTGATCAATTTAGAAGTATTGCCTAAATTCGAGTGTAACAAATCAAAATGTGAAATTTGTGTTGAATCTAAGTGTGTTAAACATTCATATAAATCTATTGATAGGAATTCAAATCTTTTAGACTTAATTCACACAGATATATGTGATATGAAGTCAATACCATCTCGTGGTGGGAAAAAGTATTTTATAACTTTCATTGACGATTGCACTCGATACTGTTATGTGTATTTGTTTAATAGTAAGGATGAAGCAATTAATGCATTTAAGCAATACAAGAACGAAGTGGAAAATCAATTGAATAAAAAGATCAAAATGATTAGAAGTGATAGGGGTGGAGAGTACGAATCTCCTTTTGCAGAGACATGTTTGGAATATGGAATTATTCATCAAACTACTGCCCCTTACACACCACAATCAAATGGAATTGCGGAAAGGAAAAATTGAACATTAAAGGAAATGATGAATGACTTACTAATTAATTCCGGTTTACCGCAGAGCTTGTGGGGGGAAGCTATCCTTACAGCTAATCGAATACTCAACAGAGTACCCCACAGCAAAACACAATCTATTCCATATGATCTATGGAAAGGAAGAAAACCTAACTTGAAATATTTCAAAGTGTGGGGGTGTTTAGCGAAGGTCCAAGTTCCTTTGCCCAAAAGGGTAAAAATCGAACCAAAAACTGTGGATTGTGTTTTTATTGGCTATGCTACAAACAGCAAAGCTTGTCGGTTTTTGGTTCACAAATCGGACAATCCCGAAATTCATGTTAATACGGTAATTGAATCAGATAATGCTGAATTCTCTGAAAACATCTATCCGTATAAAACTGAATGTGAGTCGTCAAGTGAAAGATCTAAACGACCGCGGGAAGAACCTAATGAAAGTATTCCAAGCAAAGAGGATCTAAGGCGTAGCAAACGCCAAAAGACATCTACTTCTTTGGACGGACTTTGTAACATTCTTGCTTGAAAATGAGCCTCAAACATTTAAAGCAGCAATGTCATCTTCTGATTCAACATTTTGGAAAGAAGCAGTCAATAGTGAGATTGAATCAATTTTAAACAACCATACATGGGAATTAGTTGATCTTCCTCCTGGAAATAAACCTTTAGGATCAAAATGGATCTTTAAAAGGAAAATAAAAACTGATGGCACTATTGACAAATATAAGGCAAGACTTGTGGTCAAATGTTATAGACAAAAAGAAGGTCTTGATTACTTTGACACATACTCGCCGGTAACAAGAATAACATCTATTCGGGTGTTAGTGGCACTGGCGGCCGTATATGGTCTTGAAATCCATCAAATGGATGTCAAGACAGCTTTCTTAAATGGAGAATTGGAGGAAGAAATTTACATGGAACAACCTGAGGGTTTTGTGGTTCCTGGTAAAGAAAGGAAAGTGTGCAGACTTGTTAAGTCACTTTATGGACTTAAACAAGCACCCAAACAATGGCATGCAAAATTTGACCAAATAATGTTGGCAAATGGATTTAAGATTAATGAGTGTGACAAATGTGTTTACATTAAAAATACTCCAAATCATGAAGTCATTATTTGTTTGTATGTTGATGACATGTTGACAATGAGTAAAGATATTGTCGATGTAAATGCTACGAAGCGTATGCTCGCTAGCAAATTTGACATGAAAGACTTAGGGGTTGCTGATTTGATCTTAGGAATTAGGATCCATAAAACTCCACAAGGTCTAGCATTATCACAGTCACATTATATTGAAAAAGTACTTGACAAGTTCAAGTATTTAAATTTCAATGTTGCAAAGACTTCAATTGATGTAAGTTTTGCACTTCAAAAGAATGAAGGTGAAAGTGACTCACAATTGGACTTTGCACGAGTTTTGGGAAGTCTGATGTACATTATGAATTGTACACGACCAGATATAACATGTGCTATAAGCAAGCTGAGTCGATTCACGAGTAATCTCAATCAAACTCATTGGATGGCAATGAAACGAGTTTTGGGATATTTACAACACACCCAAAACTATGCTTTGCATTATAATAAATATCTCGCGATGCTTGAGGATATAGTGATGCAAATTGGATCACGGATCGTTTGAAGTTAAATCCACGAGTGGATATGTTTTCACCGTTGACGAGGAGCGGTGTCTTGAAATCATCAAAGCATACATGCATCGCCCGCTCTACAATGGAATCGAATTTATAGCTTTAGACAAGTAGGTGAAGAAGTTGAATGGCTCGGAATTTCTTAGAAGATATTCCATTCGCCCAAACCTTTGGCTCCTATATGTATACATTGTGATCAGCAAAGAATAGGTAGAGGCGGGGCGTAATGTATAACGGAAAATCTCGTCACATACGACGGAGACACAATCATTAGACAACTCCTTCTCTAGTGGCGTTATCACGATTGATTATGTAAAGTCAAGAGATAACGTGGCGGATCCGCTTACAAAAGGCTTATCTGAGAGGAGTTGGTAGATCATCAATGGAATGGGGTTAAGGCCAAGGACAAGTCATCATGGCGGTAACTCTACCTAGTGATGGAGATCCCAAGAGCTAGGTTCAAGGAGATCAAACAAAGTTGTGACTGACGGTTCAACATTGTCAAATAACTCAACTCATTCTCGGATGAAGACAATGTTCAGAAATAAGGATAAGACTTTATGGCTTGTTAATGAGTTAATAAAGCATTAAAGTTTTTAATGGTTATCTAAATCTGGCAATGTATGACCAGATAATGTGGCTATAGGACCACATGTTTAGAAATCACCTATGTGAGTGTTAAGTGTAAGCCGCTTTAAAGGGGAATGACAGTAAAGGCCCATTCTCTATGCACTCATGAGACCAGGCGGTGTTCATGGCTAAAACGAATACAACCGTGAGAACCATAAACGGTTGAGGGTTGATTGTGTGTCTTATGTTGTCTAGGTATACAACAAAGTTCGACGGTTCAAAGATATCAAATCTACCGATTGATCGAGTATATCCGATATAAGTTCACTACGGAAAGTTCAAAGGGAAACCTACTTATCCAGATGCAGTCAATTCTCGCTTGTATATCACACTCGTCCGTACATTCTTTTATCTTATAACCATTCCCCATTCATGTGGGGGATTGTTGGGTTTTGATATTGGTGAATGAGAAATGATGGGATGAAAATTAAAGGGAAAATGCTCTTTTGTCCCACATCGAAAAAGGAGAAGGAAAGAGAGGTGTATATATTACATTACACCTTCTCTAGCTGCTAAAAGGGTTGAGAGGGCAAGGACCCCTCGCGCCGTCGTCGCTCGCTCGGCTCGGCTTTGGATTTGGATTTGGATTTGGATTTGTCAAAAGATTGATTGATAATCTTTTTGGACAAACGTTTCTTTAATTAAATTAATTAATTAATTATTTAATTAAAAACAAATCCAAACGGATCGACCGCTGACGCAGGCCCGTCAGCTCTCCTCTCTTTTTCAAATTTCCCTCCAAAATTAGGTGACTATTCTGAATGGTTGCAACCATTCAGAATCAGTACCTCCAACCCTATAAATTCTTGATTATTCCAAGAATTTATTCATTCATTTTCCATTCTGAATTTCATATTCAAGTCAAAAATATTTTTCATTCTGTGTGATATCTGTAGTTGAGTGGTTCATTTGCTCTGAATTTGGAGTACTACTATTACGGTAAGATAATCGTTCTATCACGGGAGGCGATATTAGTTAACCTCAGTCTTTGTGAGGGGAATAATTTCCTTAAGGACAAACTTTGAACTAAGTGGGCTCGATTACATTCTGAAATTATTTTTCCAAAACAGATTCTGTTTTCGTTTATTGTTTCATTAATGTTATATGTTTCACTAAGTGATTAACAGATTGTTTTGAAACATTATTTAGCCAAATACGGATTATTATACCAACAGTTAGCACCTTTTTTAAAATCAACATCTTTATCTGCATAGCAACTGAAAGATTCACACAATGAATGTAAACTTTCATGAATAGTTAGGAATAAGACAATGGAAAGATCTTTTTAGAAAAATACTACTAACACAAAGACCCATATATATGCCTAATCTTATTGAAGTGGATTCTCTTTTCTCCTAATAATTACATGTTGTACATCTCACTTAATTTAGTCTGGGATTGGAGTTTAAGCAATTGCCTTCCAAGTCAGTAATTTAGTTTTATGCCTACAAGAGTGGCCCCAATGGGCAATCCTATCAATTACAATAATGCTCTAGGCAATTCTTGCAAGTAACAAAAGTAGTAAGCAACATTATAACAAGGAAACAACAAAGGCTAATACAAATAAGAAGAAAAAGCCAAAGAGGGGGTGGGGTACCAGCAAACTTGATGGAAGATGAGAAGGAAGTAGCAGAAAGGCGAGGTGAGAGGTAAGGGGTGGCGGAGCAGCGAGCTGGGGCGGCTTTAGTGGTTGAGCAAACTGGGAAACGAGAGGCGAAGACGGCAGTAGCCGCCATGGAAGTAGAAGCTGCTGCCATTTGGCCAAATCTTTGGGTAGCTTGGATTCTTGGCCTCTCTTTTTTGTTTGGTTTGATTTGGTTTCTTGATATCCCCAAAAAGTACCGTGGGAATTTTGTGTGCTTCTCCTACTTCTGTTTATCTACTAATATTTTCTCTTTTCTTTCAATAGAATTTCATTGTGGTGTGTGTTACGTGGAACCTCCCAGCTTTATCATTCGTCCATTCCCTATCTTCATAATCTTATTTTTGTTTATTTTTTTCATAGCATATTCATTTTTCAAGTTTTTTTTCATATTCATTTCTAAGTTGGAGTTGCACTTTTCATTTGTTGGTGAAATTTTCTCTGAATTAATGTTTAGGATAGAAGTCTTGTTGAAACCCAATTTTGACCCATTTTTTAGTTATTTTTTGCAATTTTAAGCATTTTAGGACACCGCATTTTAATCATTATTTTTTACACTTTTTACATAATATTCTATGTTTATTTCTTCGCAAAATGACATTGCATCTTTTTATTTTAAATTAAGCATGATGTCTTTGTTAATATTATGTTTCTATTATTATTACACCGTCGTTTTATTTTATTAATGTTTACATCTCTTTAAATAATTAATTGGCATCTCGTTTTAATTTTTAATTAGACATTAAATATTTGTTAAATATTGTATTTTATTATTATTGCATCGGCATTTGCATTTTAATAATTTTACATATTTTAAATAATTTTTTCTTTTAAATAATGAACCTGTTTAGCATTTTTGTCAAATCAGTCGGTCAGAGCCTGATCTGGATCACCCAATCCATGAAAACCAAAGCCCAAACTGAGACCCAAAAAGGAGACCCAGTACACCTTTCATCTTTTTCCCCCAATACCCAAAACCCTAAACCTAAATACCCCTATAAATAAAAACCGAACACCCACTACACAAAAAAAAAGAGCAGCCGACACCTACATCTATCCCTCTCATCTCCCCTCCCAGCCGCACAACCCTCTTCTCCCATTTTTATTTTCATCCAACCAACACCATTGAACTCCCGCCGCCGCCGCATTCCCAACACCCCCTGCTCACCGTCGAACACCCCACCTCCGGCGAACCACCGTCGAACTTCTGCCCGTCGATGAACCACCGCTGCTCCCATCGACACGCACTCCACTTCTCCCCACTGTTCCCGTCGACCAGACCACATGCTTACTGTATTGTTCTCTTTCTCTATTGCTATATTTTTGTGTTTGTAGGACTGATTATTACAGTTTTGAACCTGGCCGAAGTTTGCGAACTCCGGCAACGCTAACAGTTGTTGCTATCTCTTTTGTTGGTTATTTTCACCATTTCCGGCGACGTTTTGAGTTTTCCCGGTGACCTTGCCCGGATTCATCTATTACGCATTTTAAATGCGACTCATCGTTGTTTCATTTTTATGTTTGTCGTATTTTGGCTATTCATGCGGTTTCGCGCAACGGATCCACGGTCGTTGTTGTTAATCTGCCCTCATTTGGTGTTGCCGTCGGAGCAGTCGTGGTTATTGTTTATGCTATTTTTCTATTGTTGACGGACTGGTTTTTTGTACTTTTGCTATTTATCCGATTCTATACTATTTTTTTAGGGCTGTTCCGACGTCGTTCTGAGTTTTTCCGGTGGGAAAATGGTTTCCGGCGAACCACTGCTGTTGTGATGTTGCTATTTTTGCTCACTGTTTTGATGTTTACTGTTCATGGGGGTTTGGACTAATTTTTGGACGATTTTGCCCCTCTTATTTTTATTAAAACTGATTGGAATATATCGTATTTCCAAGAGAATAGATACTGCACTGACTTGTTTACTGGTTTGAACATGACACTACACTTGAGTTGGCCAATCCGTCGATTTTTGAGGCCTCCACAATTGCAAAGACGGAAAATAACATAAAATGAAGCTTTCTGGGCAAATGATGATTTCTTCCACTTACACCGGATAATCAGCATGCGCTGGCGAGATGAATTTTCGCAGCCGGACTTGTTTAGGATGTCCCACTTTATTTTTTATATATCTGAGCCCTCCGTGTTTTAAAACTATTATTGTTTTGGCGCGGATTTTAAGGTTTTATTTATTTTATTGCTTCTAACAATATTGGCCGATGAAGGAATCTCCGTCTGATTTCCAAGGCCTCCCCTGTACAAAAGACGGGTTTATTTTTTTGCTTTACTTATTAATTCTTGTTATTACTTTAAAATTATTTATTCTATTACTAACATTTTTACTAAGTATTTATGCAGGTACCCGGAGATCATCTTGTGCAGAAGGCCTAAAAAGGACTAAAAGATGTCCCAGAGTTTTATTCGATCTTAGCTTTATTACTCTGTATTGCATTCCATTGTAATTGTAAATTATAAAAAACTGCTTAGAATATGTAGAATAAAAAGGGCAATAAATAATTAACCTACGTTTGAACGAATAACCGCAAGTTAGCGGATTTTAAAGGAATGCCTAATGTCACGACCCGAACCCCGGGCGTGGTAGTGCCTACAGGCACCATTCTACCTAAGCGACACAAGTAACCGCGGAACTAAATAACACCTCGTTTTTAAAACCAACGAATACGAGCGTAAGCCGACAAGGTTGCCATATAATATACATAATAAAAAGGCACTACATTGTACATAAGTCCAATCTCACATATGAATACAAACCTCTAAGAGTTTTACTTAACTATGACGGGACAAGGCCCCGCCGTACCCATAACTGTACAAAAGCTTGTACTGAAGGATCTATACCAAAATGATAAACTCCTGAACAGATGGAGCTATCCAAAACTCGGAGCAAGGGTCCTATACCTGTCGATCACCAAACTGCGTATCTAAACCTGCGGCATGAACGCAGCCGAGAAAAGTCGGTCACGAAGAATGTACCAAGTATGTGGAAATCTGTAATGAAATCATAACGATCATATAAAGCAGAGACACGTATGATACCCAAACTACAATACACGATATATAGCGATCATATCAAGTCGGGGACTTGCGCCCAAAGTCACTACTCAAATATAACCATGGGTCTCACGCTCAGAATATCAATCATGCCCGTGGAACTCCTTCCTCACTGTCGGCAGTCCATGATATAATATAACACCTATATGTATACATGAACACGAGTCCCACCTTCTGTAAAAATTATGCAGGCAGTAGGAAGCGAACCACGGATCCGGCTGCGTCATAAAATTGGCCAGGCGTCACGAAAGCCAACTACGAGATCGGCTGCGTCAACAATGGCAGGGCAAGTCAAAGCCAACTACGGATCGATCATCCGTCGCGAGATATGGCCGGCAAGTCACGAAGTTATCTACCAGAGTCTACCGTACCAAAGCGTATCGATAGGTGTGGTACGAAAGTCAACTACGAGATCCGACTGCGTCGACCATCGGCCGGCAAGTCTGAAACTAACTACCAGACCATCCTGCGTCACTAAACCTCATAGAGAGCTGGTCCATGGAATAACAATATCCAACATGGTCGCATGCCCCGGAATCTCACATCGTATAAGCATGTCCATGGAGTAATAAAAATAATCCGGGAATCTAACGCGTCTGATCGAATGCCGGAATCCCATCGTATAAGCGTGTCGATGATCTATCGCAATGAAAGCATACCGTGGAATCCGTCACCGCTGTCGATGCGTCAAGTAAATTCACAATGACGATCGGCCCTCAAACTGAGAGTCGCGGCAGCGTAAAAATATAATACTTACACTCAAAGGCTATCACAAGCAAGCATATCAAGTTCATAAAATCTTTAGACTTTCATTATCATACAAAAATGAATTTCATTTTATAAACTCAAGACACTTTTGTTTCACATAAAAATCCGGGAATTTAACCCTAAGTACTACATACTTTCATTCTTTTCAAATGGCTCATTTTTATATAAAACCCCAAGATACTAACACTCGTAGTATCAAGGCATGTCTATTTTTCAAATTAAGTTACTACACCTTTTGGAATTCATTTCAAGACTTTGAAACCAAGTAACTTCTAATTTCACAACCTAGGCAACTCATGCCTATCAATCAAAATAGACAACTCTCTTAACCTTCCATAAAGCCGGTATAACTAACTTCCCATAAAGCCGTTATAACTCTTTATGATTTTAGACAAATTCATTCTTTTTATAACCAAGAGACTTATACTTTTAAATCAAGTTACATAACTTTCAAAATATTTCAAGTCTCTTAACTTTAGAAATCAAGTTTCTTAACTTTAGAAATCAAGTTGCTTCTACTTTTAAATCCCAAGTAACTCACACTTTTAAAACAAGTTACTTCTCTTTAAATCATGTCATTTCTCCTCTTTTAAATCAATTAAGTAAATCACTCATTTGACTCCCCTAAAACCGTTATAACAACCTTTAGGTTTTGGAACTAAGGCACTATCCAAGAGATTAGGAACCACTTTCTTTTTAAGACTCTAAATACTTCAAGTAAAACACTTTCACTTTTGAAAATCCAAGTTTCATCAAGGGAATGGATTATAACAACTTCCAATTAAAACATCCAAAATACAATCAAGGAAGTATATAGAACCACTTCTATATTAGGCAATCCAAGTACAATAAAGAGTAGATCATTTAAGGAGTAGGATTTACTTACTTTACCATAAGGAATCATGCTAGAAGAAGAGGAGATGGTTCACATATCTTTTCGGATTAATCAACAAGCTAAGTCGAATACGCCGCACGTAGAATTGTCAACCTATAATGACCACAACACGACTATCAACTTCTAGTTTCTAACGTAGAATGATACTAAGTATGCAGTCTCTTATTCTACGGAAAATTGGGCAGCACTCCCTTTGTTTCTATTTACTTTTCCAGTTTTTTCAAGGCCCGAAATCAATAACCAACATGCCGCATTTAAGGCTCAACACATCAACCAATCAAAGGAGATTACACGCCTTACAATACGTGTAAAATTCGGCCCCACAATTAATACCAAGTAGTTCAATATCCAAAGCCATTCTCGGCTAACGTGTACAACAACACAAAGTCCTTTCCAATTCTTTTTTTTTATCCAAGTTGTTAAGTCTAACATGTTATATAGTCGTAAACAACTTTAACAACTACAATTCCTTCTTTATATAACATGCGACGACTAAACTAATAACCAAATTGAATTTCAATCTCAAAGGCTAAACATGCTAGTTTCGGATTAGTGGTTCCAATATCCATAACACATATCAAACTTCAATATATACATCTCATGCTTGTTTATATCCATAACTTCAACAATAAGTAATCTTCAATCATTAAAACGACAAGATTGTTACCTTGATAAGCCCAAAATAGTCCACCAATCTCGCCCTCTTTCCGAAATGCTTCTTCACGTTAAAATCATCTCTACTAACCCCCTACAATCTAGCCAACATATTTTCTTCTTGTCGTCTTTCCAAAAATCTCATTTAGGCTTAGGGTTTTTCTCACAATATTTTTGAGAGAAGAGAGCAAGTGCTTGGATTAATTTGTGAAGAATGGCCAAGTCTTGCAAGACTTGGCCAAGATATAGGCTATCTTGTTCTACAAGTTGGGAGGGACACTTGTCACCCTCCCATAGGTCCTCTACACAAAATATCTTCTAACTTTTTCCATTTTTCGCAAAAAATCCCGCCTCGGCGCCGCGGCCCTGCAGCCGGTGCCGTGGCACTGCAACTTCAGAACAACCGGGGCTTACGGCGCATTGTCTTTGCGGCCGTGGCGCCCGAAAACATTTTCCTGTTCATCTGCCCGCTGAACTTGTAACGTTCATAACTTTCTACTCCGATGTCCTATCGACGAGCGGTTGGTTGCGTTGGAAACAAGACTCACCGAACCTCATATTAGGCCTTTGAAACACCTAAAAATTCCTAATATACTTTTATATATACTGCTCCAAAGTTGACTAAAAATTTGTCCAAAACATTCCGCCAACTTATCTTCCCAGATTCAAATCTTATTTCTTTCGTAAGTTCTTAAATACATGCCCTGAAATTACGGGGTGTAACACCTAACCCCTTCCCTTTAGGATAATAAAGAACTCTGATCCAGAATCTCATAAATTTTGCAGACCATTAAATGGAGATTAATTGTAGTATTTTTATTGCAATAAATCAAGTGTCCTAATTCACTTAACTAATTAGGTGGCGACTCCTCAAAATTAGCATTATTGCTCCATCCAGGGAACCGCGCCAAAGAGCAACGTTGCGGATACCGTTCAAACCCCGAGGTCAAAAATGGGCGCGACAGCATGGCGACTCCACTGGAGATCATCAGGTTCTTGACCATAGCAAACATATGTTTATTATTGTTTGGCTTTATTTGCTTTTATTTGTTTTAAATGCCTTAAAATTGTTTGCTTTAATTTTGTATGCTTAACTGTTTTAATTGCTGTTTGCTTTTAATGCTTTTCTTAAACTGGCATTCCGCTCATATTTTCTCCACTCTGGAAAAAATTCACATTGTCACACACTACACACGCTGGTGTGCTTCGCGCACCCACAAATTTCTTTCAAGACACCCAAAATTTAGGACAGTTGGCGTCTGCGTGGACTTAGATCGGTTCGTCTGATCAGCCACGTAGCCTTCTCACTCGAGTTGTCCGCTCAGAAACCTTGCGTCTAGTAAGTCAAATCTTAGAAAGCTTAAGATAGAGCTATACCACCCTTTTATATTAAGTCATGCATGCATAAACCTTAGGTGGGTTAATCATTGGTATTAACGCCACAATTAAAAATCCACCAAACTTGTCGACGGGTTTCACAACCCAACGACCCATTAGCATACTATGTGTAGCGTGATGATGATAGACGGATCCAAGCCTGATCATGACACGTCGAAATTGGAAAAAGTGCACCGTCATTTGGTCGTCATTTCCAACAAAAGCATTAATGTTTAGCAACTTTGGTCAATCTATCTCAATCTCGCATAGCTGGCGTTTATGCCGACCTCTGGCATAAGAGAGGTCTCATGCATATTAGGCGCGCGCTTGATTTGCATGTTTTGTTTACTATTGTTGTCGTTATCAATTCTGTACATATTATTTAATGCAATAATTACCCTTTTAACCCCTGTATATATCATGCTATGTGCTTATAACTCCGGCCACAAGCATTTGCATTTTTGCACTTTTTGTTGTCACATTACAATCAGGACTTCTACTGCGTAAATCACTCTTGAATAGCGCGACTTGGACTTTGTGAAGCATCAACCACCAGTCTGGTCGAACCAATCAGGGGAGTCTTTGACTATATTGTCACACCCTTATATTTTTATTATTTTGTGGCTTGCCTACGCTCACCCATTTGTCATATTTTTTGCAGGAAGACCGTCCTCGCAAATAGTCAAGGGCGGCCGGAAAAAGAAAAAAAAAGAAAAAGAAAAAAAATCATCACAAGAATGAAATTTGGAGTTATGTTGTGGAAAGAAGTCGACTTATGCAGTTCAACGAAGCATCGCTCTGGGTCCTATATTTTGTATTTTTATACATACTTGCAAATTCAATTGATATGTCTAGTGTTGATTACATAATTCTTTATCATGCATTTTACAACATAATCATCCCGAACTACGCGCGTCTGATTCTCACAATACGGTGTGATACGTAGGCAACTCATCTTGGGTTCGACACCACCACATAAAAAATAATAAAAATAAAAAATAAAAAAAATGAGGGAGACATATTTGGTTCACCCATTCATTGCATTTGTCCAATCACGGACATTCATTATTGCATTTCAATCATTCTATCACATACATTCATTCATGCATTTCATTCATTCTATCACAGTCATTCATTTTTTTCATTACATTCCTTTTACTTTGCATTAGTTTTATATTGAACAATCATTTGTTTTGCACAACTTTTACTTTTGCATTTCTTTCATGAATGAATTCTTTTTAAATCATACGTTTTATAATATATCACGAGCACTACGCACTTTGATTCTCGTCAAAGATGAGATACGTAGGCAGCCATATTCGGGTTCGGTACCATTTATTCAAAAATACAAAAAATATTTTATTCAAAAAACATAAAATACCTTTTAAAAAAATACAAAAAGAAAGCTCTTTTAAGTATCATTGTTTGATTTGGTTGATACCAACACAGTTAGGAGTGTGCATAGGAAAGACCGAGTAATAATCAGTATGGGTTGACTTCGTGATAAACCATAGATTCTTTTGATACCTCTCACGCACACCTGTAATGACATTCTTGCATGCTTCTAAGATAAGAACGAAATCAACCTCATCGTTTCATGTGCATTGTGTGGAGAGTTTTAGAATAAGTTCAATTGCATTGCATTGTGATCTAGAACTTGGCCTGAATGTTTGTTGAGGCGAAATCCTGAGTAACAATCGGTGTGGGAAATGATCGTAGGCTTTCTTTGATCCGTTTGAGCCTTTTCAGCCTACCAAATAACATTATCCGTAGTACACCCCTTTGAGCCTAAAGCCTATTCTTTCGACAACCGCATATTACACATATACCGCTACGAGTGCGTCGTGCTATCCTCTCTTGGCGAGCCTCGCACTTTAGAAATGTGCAAGTGGCTGACAAAATTCTGCGTCGAAATTTGCAAAGACAAAAATTGTCAAAGCCCCAAAAGGGAAAGGAAAAAATACAAATGACGACTTCACAAAAAGAAGAAATCAAAAGCCCCGACATTATAAAAAAAATGAATACAAATGAGAGAATAACTTTGGAAAGAGGGGGCTCCAAACGATTCAAAAAGAAGTCAATATAGAAAAACTGGGACAAAAAGAAAGCACGTCAGCATTAAAGCACACAAATATCAAGCACGGACGTAGTTCAACGCTCGAGGAAGGATTAGTCACTTTTACCCAAATGATATTCATCCCTTTCCCCAAACCTACATTACAAGCCCGTGACAAGCCCTACATGATCTTATACTGAGGGTTCTCACATTAGTGGATACTTACATGACGTCCAAGCCTATGGTATCACAATTGCATGCATTGAACATCATTTTGAGTGTGAGCGTACTTTTCTAAACGTCCCAAAATTCAAAATACTGAAATATATGTGAGAAATGAGACTTTCTTCAGTGAGGGCATTTGAAACGCGAGATTATGTGTAATTCGAAACATTTGCTGCAAGCAAGTGTGTTGATACTTAGGTGTCTGAGGTACCATTTGAAACTATAGGAATTACCCAGAAGTCAGTCTTGGTTAGACTGGAAGTAAATAACGGAATTCCTAAGCACAATACTAATTGTTGGTATCAACTGAAGTCAGAACGTGATGCTGTCGTTCCACCTTTTCAGAAAAGAAAAAAAAACAACAACAACAAAAAATACATATAAAAATTCTCATTTTTTGCATCACGAACTACGTTTTGACCTGATTCCCTCAGCGGGATCGTGGCGCCACATTGGCCGGTCCGTTTTTAAAATTGTACAATCATTTTTTGCATCACGAACTACGTTTTGACTGATTCCTCGGGATCGTGGCGCCACATTAACCGATGCCGTTTTTGAAATTGTCAATCATTTTTGCATCACGAACTACGTTTTGACTGATTCCTCGGCGGGATCGTGGCGGCCACGTTAACCGGTCATTTTAAAATTGTCTGATCATTTTTGCATCACGAACTATGTTTTGACTTGATTCCTCGGCGGGATCGTGGCGGCCATATTGGCCGGTGCCGTTTTTGAAAATTGTCAATCGTATTCTTTGCAATGAACTACGTCGTGACTGATTCCTCGTTGGGGATCGTGGCGCTTAAATCGGCAGTCGCGCGTTAGAAATCTTCCCATTGGCTCGCGTGCAACAGAATGCGTTTGATTATTCCGAAAAGAGATATGAGCAATTTTCGCCAGAGTTAAGTCTTGCCCACGCGCCCCGCATAATGAAATCTGGAACAATTTTGGGAAACACACCGTGAAAAGATCATAATAAGGATTCCAAAAGCAATCAACAATCACAACATTCAGCAAGCATTTGTAGCATCTAGCAAGTCGTCTGAGACTACGTAATCGCGACGTTCGTGGCGTTCGCGGCGTCCGGCCAGTCGTGCGGACACTACGTCATCGAATTGCATCATTCACAAGCATTCGGCGTCCGGCAAGCCAGCGCATAATATTCGACAGCGTTCACGGATCCGGCAAGTCGCGCGGGCTGCGTCAACCGCGACATTAATCAAGCGTTCGCGGCGTTCAACACGTCGTGCAGATGAAATCTCGGCATTTGCGGCATCACGTCAATATAACGCCCGTCGCATTTCACGGGATAACATTTCTACTCGTATAATTACATTGCTTATAAATTCATGCGTTATCATTTTTGTCTTATGATTATCGCTAACCTTTTGCTTAAGTGCGGCGTCACAGTGTCGAGCGAAAAGCTACAAAGTTGGCGAATCGACCACTCATTTCTAAAACTCACGAGTTTTCTTTAGTGCGGGATCTTTATATCGGCAAAGGCGGGAGCACGATAATAAGCCACGTGCAGTTACTGAAGCGCCTGGCGTCATCTGATAGCGTTATCTCGACCAGGCGAGTCCTGGCGGTGCGTCCGTAAAATGACAATATTTCATTGTAAGCTGTCTGGCGGCCATCTATGTTTCGTCATCTGACGGCGAGCATCTGCGTCAGCGTCATCTGCAACGGCGTCATTTCATGTAAGCCTATCTGGCGGCCATCTATGTTTAAATCATCTGGCAGCGAGTATCTGCGTCAGCGTCACATCTGGCAGCATTTCATAAAGTGTCACGACGGATTCGGGGCGTGGTAGTGCCTGCAGGGCACCCAGTAGTCATACATCGAGTAATCAGCGGAAATATAAAGCAAGACATAAACAGTTTATAAAATAAGACCAATTTATGTGAGAAAACATCGCCTTTAGGCGTATATATATATAAAATCATGGTTTAGCGATTACATCAAACATGCAACATGACTCTGACCTCTAGGAAATATACAACTATGGAGGGACGGGGCCGCCATACCACTGTATCTGAAAACTATCTACAGCGGGAGATCATGCAAAAGTAGAGCCTCGGAAGAGATGGAGCTCAGGCGCGCGTAGAGATCCTAAGGATGCGGATCTAGCACTGCTTGCCCGCCTGCGGCATGAGCGGCCCGAAGAGTCGATCTACAGGTACTAAGTATGCGAAAGCGTAAAGTACTTAAATGAAAACATATCATTTATAAAACCGGTTTACAAATATGTGTGAAACAACGAGAAGCCGCGCGTAGTGCTGGCATGTAACAAGAGCAACGATAGGTAGCGTAATAGGTCTTGTCTAGGTGCGAATGATCGAAGCAGGGCACTCGCCCGTATCATCGTTCTGCAAGCCTAATCTGAACTCGGTCGCGTGGGCCACTCGCGTGGGCGCGTGAGTATAACCCGCGTCGGTGGGGCTTCCTCGGCGTAAATCTGGACTCATTGTCGCGTAGCGCGTAGGCCGCGTGAGGCATAACCCGTACTAACACGGAACTCTCGTAGCTCGCATAGGCCACGGACGCGTGAGGTATTCTCGAATCATGGTCAGGACCGCGCGAGTCTACCGCGTCGGAGGCGGCTTAACCGGTATCGTCTCGAGGTGGTGATAGTATACTAACATAACAACATCTTTAAACAACATAAGCACAACAAGGATACTCGCTATCAAAGCGTTACAAGATCTTAACACGTAGCATCATATCATGTCTACTTATCAAACCATCTTTATTATTCTTTTCACTGATATAAGTCATTATAAACACATAGGCAAACTTGTTTCTTTTATAAGTCTTAAGTGGTTATACTTACTTCCCGTAAAGCTAGTATAACTCTTAAGCTTACATTTTAAAAACCAATTAGTACTCTTACATTAATATGATTGATAGTCTTTTGAAATGTTTTGATTCTTTATTATTGAGCTTAAGCGTGAGGCATTCTGTAAGTATTATCGAGCTTAAGCGTGAGGCATTCTGTAAGTAAGTATTATTCGAGCTTAAGTCGAAGACATTGCGTAGTTATATTGTAAAATATCATGCTTTAGGAAGAATCGCATACCTTACCGTGAAAACCACGCGAGTTGAATATGTCGTGAGAGTCGACTATAATAGTCACGGATATCTATTAAAGACTACTGCGAAGGTCATTCTAAGCAGGGGTTCATAATTCTACGGTAAGTCGGGCAGACTTCCACTGCGGTGAGCTATATAAGTCTCTTGTGAAAGCAGTCCTATGTAAATCTGATTTGATTATTCTTCTTTTAAACCGCCTAAGTGATTAATACTTATTCTTATACCTACGATGCATTCTGTCAAAAGAGGTTAGGATTATTACCTCGGTAAGCCCGATAATATCTAGAAAAGTCGCGCTGAGCAAGGTTTTGCTCACAAGTTGTATGCTCAAGAACCTTAGAAGTTCTTGTGACTTCTACTAAGTACTAAGGTATTTGGGCTGGGTATTTTGGGCATTATAACAATACAAGAAGGCAACTTTTCTACCAAGGGAGGGGGTAGGTTTGGCTAGGCTAGGGGTGGGGTAGCCTCGGCGAGCTTCTCGAGGGGGTGTTGGACGAATTGCTTACAAAGGGAGAGTGAAGGATTTTTGGACTTGGAAAGCTTTTGTGGATGAAGAACTCTTCATCTCAGAGAGGTATTTATAGCTCGAGCCTTGGCGACGATGGCGAAGATGAAGACAAGTGCAAAGGCAAGTGTAAGGCGAGATCAAGCCAAGTGCACCTAACCCTACTCCACAAAACACTCGCAAAACACTCGCGAAACATGGCACAAAACAAGGCCTAAGCGAGGAACCAATCGGCGAGGCAGCGTCCTCTTGGGCCTTGATCGTCCAAGCCATCCCACTTGCTTCGATGTGAGGGTGACACGTATCACCCTCGTTGATCAAAATGTTTCGTCTCTCGGAAAAATCCGCAAAAATAAGAAATGGCATAGCGGAATTTACTCTACGAAGTGTGGAAGCGTTTCGTCGGAAAGCGATTCTTTTAGTGAGTTGTGTACAAATAAGCGTCGAGGCTTATCTTTAAGGCTAGACTTTACGTCGTATTCACTTACGCACATACTGCGAAATCTGAGGTATAACATTCTCCCCCAGAAACATTCGTCGAATGTTCCTTCCAAACGATTATCGAAGAAGTTTAAGCGATTGTAAATGCCACGCGCGCCAGAGCAACACTTAGGCGAAATGATAGCGAAAATTTACAAGTAGGAAAGTGAATTTACGGAGGTGTGGGGAATAGGTGAGGATACTTAGTCTCGTATCTCCTCGGCTTCCGCGTCATCTCCTCCACGAGCTCGTTCGCCACAGACTTTGTGGAAGCCCGTCCTTGGTCATGAGCGCCTAACTCCGACGATCGACTATCGCTATGGGAATCTCCATCACGATAACCGCCGGTCACTGGACATCGTCAATCGGGTGTACCACTAGATGGATCCCGATCGTCTCGCCGGCGTAGATCGTGAAAAGCGGATGCTTTGCCTCGGATCGGACGGTAGATCGGCTCATAGGCAACGCGCACCTACCTGCGGACAATCGAAGCGGCCCGATGTACCTTGGTGAGTTTCCCTTCTTCCGAATCTCATCACACCGCCGTGGGTGGCGCGCTAGGAAAACCCAATCATGAACCTCGAACTCAAGATGCGGCGGCGATGATCTGCGTCGACTTCTGGGCTACGGTGTCGATAGCGCTCTCGGATAAGCCGCTTATCCACTGCCTTTGTACCAAATCTGGTCCCACTTTGCACCTCGCCCACATCGAACCAGCCTATAGGCGTCTGCACTTCCTCATACAAGGCCTCGTAAGGCGCCGTCGAATCTTTGGGTGGTAGCTATTATTATCTGCGAACTCAACTAGAGGCAAATGATCCTCCCAACTACCACGAAGTCAATAACACGGGCTCGCGACATATCCTCGAGTGCGGATAGTGCGCTCTGCTGTCGTGCATGCGTGGATGAAGCGATTACTCGGGCTCACTGCGTCCTAAACCCTGCGGAAGGACCTCAGGAAGTTAGCGTAATGGGCTCCTGCATGCGATATGATCGAAGTAGGGACTCCATGCGATCGGCGATCTCTCGGATGTAAAGTCGGCATAATCCTCGGTAGAAAAAGTCGTCTGACGGGAAGAAAGTGGGCTGATTTGTCGATCTGTCGGCGATAACCCGTATAGAATCATGTCTCCTGCGAGTGCGAGGTAATCCTGTGATGAAGTCCGTGTTGATTACCTCGGCTTCCGGTCGGGATCTCTATCGCTTTGTAACAAACCACGGGCCTCTGGTGCTCTATCTTCACTGCGACAACACGGGCGAGCTACGAACTCTGCAGCGTCCTCTTGAAGCCGTCCGCGATACACGGATCTAAGGTCGTGGTACATCTTGGTCGACCGGATGGATGAGTGCAGTATTTGTGTGCTTCCCAGAACACTTGCGAAGTCACGAAACATCTGGAACACACGATGCGCCCTCAAACCTTAGCACCCCAGTGGTGCTACCTCAAGACCGCGCCTGCGAAGAGGCGTATCGCGATATCGAATCAAAGTGGATCCTCGAGCTGTTGCCTCTTCGCCTCGCCGGCGATGGAAGACTCGGCAACCTCGCGAACTCTAACCCCTGCTATCGAGAATCAATCAAGCGGACACGAGGCTCATTGGCGATGCAAATCACGAACCATGTCCTCCTCTCTGTTGCGCATCGATAGGCTCCGTCGACTACGACTAGGCGTACGCCTGACGTTGGCCTTAGGGTGAGTACGGGATATCAACATCGTAATCCTTAAGCAACTCTAACCACCGTCTGCAGCCGTAAGTTCAGCTCCCTCTGGTGAAGATATCTTGGAGGCTCTTGTGGTGCGTATAAATATCCACGTGAACCCGTACAAATAGTGCCTCAGGATCTTGGCGTGAATCACGGTGCGACTCGAATCATGGGTGGGGTAGTTCCTGCCGTGTTTCCTCGGTGTCGGGATCGTATGCTATAACCACTGCCATCTTGCGTCAACACACATCCCAACCCGATGCGGCGCGTCGCAATACGACATAACCATCTGGACCTGCGGAAGAGTAAAGCGAGGCGGTCGTCGATCTCTCTTCGAATTTGGAAACCACGCTCCTGGCATCGATCCGGCTGGAACTTGTTGCGCCCGAGTCGGCTAGTCAATGGTGCGAAGATAGAAGCAAACTTCTCTGAACGCGATAATATCTGCGAGGCCCGAGCTGCGAACCTGCAGCCGGAGTAGTAGGTGCAGGCAAGTCGTTGCGCCGATCTTGGCGTATCAGCTCGAATGCCGTCGGCCCGACAATATGCCCAGCGCATGCGAAGTCAACAAAACTCACGTTTGGAAAACTTGGCGTCTGCTTCAGTCTGGAGAAGCTATCGGCCACGGTCGCCGAATGCTCGCGTGCTCTGCTCTGGCGAGAATAAACGAATATCATCGATGAACACTATCACAAGCGTGTCAAAAATGGTTTGAACACTCGGTTCATCAAATCCATGAATCTGCCGGGCATTGGTCAACCAGACATGACCACGAACTCATAATGCGTCTGGGTCGGAATGCGATCTAGGGACATCGCCTCTCGACTACTTTGATGATAGCGATCGCGGTCAATCTTGGAGAAACATCTCGCCTGCGGCTGGTCGAACAAATCATCAATCACGGGAGGGTATACGTTCTTAATGGTCACCTTGTTCATTTGCTGTAATCAACACGTGCGCGTCGTCCTTCTTCCGAACAATTAGGCGCCGGGAAACGCGGGCCTAATGAAGCCGCTTCTCCGGCCAAATCCCTCGGTGGTCCTTGACTCTCGACTCGGCGGGTGCCGTTACGTATGGCGGAATGGAAATAGGCGAGTATCGCAATATGTCAATACAAAACTCAATCTCCTCGGGAGGATGCGGGAGGTCGTGCGGGAACAGCGTGCGGGAACTCGTGACTCTGAGGCCGTGAAAATCTGGTACGCATGACCTCGATATCAAACACTCGAACTAGATGGTAGATATACCGCCTGCGCGTCTTCCTAGCCTTGAGGTAGGAAATAAACCTACCGCCGGCGTCTGGTGCTCCTCCGCTCAGCCAATGGCTCGCCGAGAAGCTGGGCCGTACTACTCTCTCTGCGATCTACATTGGCATAGCGAAGCTAGCCAATCCGTCCCATAATCACGTCGAAGTCGATCATCTCGACTCTGCCAAGTCGGCGGTCGGCGGCGTAAATGGTCACAGGACAAGCCTATATACGCCCAGAGCTACCCGAATCACCCAGCTGGCGTAGCTACCTCGAAAGGGTCTATGGACTCGAGCTCTATCCACATCCTACTAGCAGCGAGGGAGATATATGGGGCGAGTAGAACCGGATCTATCAAGGCATAAACATCAAACCAGGCCCGATAAGGTACTGTGGCGACATCGGTGAGGCCTCACGATCTGTCGGTGGACAAAGCATAAATGCGGTTCGAGGACCGCTAGGCTGGGACGAGCCACGACCTGCCGCGACCTGCTGACCCGTGAGCACCGCCTCGGGGCGAGTAGCCGTAGGAGATGATGAAGCGGCAGCGAACACGAAGGTTGAGCCTACCACGCGTAGCGCCCGGTCGGACGATCCGCGCAAAGTGACCTGCGCCTGGCGTAACAAGCTCCAAAAGTAGTACCACGCTTCCGTAATGGGATCCGCGTCGGCCAGCAGCTGGGGTGGTCGTCGGCGATCTCTGCTACTGCGGGCGTCACGAAGCCACAGGGCCGTGCGCCTCGAAAACTACGTGTCTTTGAGGGCGGTGCGAGTGCTCTGGTGGGCGTGGTGCGAATCTAGGCTGCTTGAGGCCGCCCACGATAGCCACGGAAGACCCTCCGTCACGGCCTTAACCTGCTGCTGTCATCGGCTCGTCGACCTCTGCGCTCGCCGCGTCAGGCGTGAGCTGCGTGCGGGTAATGTCCATACGGTGGAGAAACCCCGCGCGTGACTTCGGCCGTATAGTCGTCTAGCGGTGACATAGCGGTGCACCTATCCTCATGCTCTGCTACCAATCTTTGGGACATATCGAGCGAAAGAATCAAACTCGACATTGTACTCACGGCGGTCGTCCTCTGCGCCTCGGCGGTAAAAATCTATCGGCCGCGCCCTCGCCATCTGTGGAGGCGAAGTGAGTGAGAAAGCCTCGAGAACTCATCCCAGTAGGCTGAGGGCGCGTACTCTCCCGGGATATCTCCGTAGATCAAACCAATCATTGCGGTATCACGCGGCCTATGTGAACAAGATCACGGACTCGGTCTCGGCGCCACGATCGCTCAAAATCCTCTGAATCGGCGGATGAACTCCTGCGGATCATCCTCGGCCTCGACCCGTAAAACTCACGTGAACTCTGACTCGAAGTCTCGTAGCCTCAGGCTCTCGCCTCGGGTGAGCAATGCGGCCCGGGTGGGTGGGAGCTGGGCGCCGCGTCGGCCTCTCGCCGTGTCGGGCCTGACTTTAGCGATAGTGGGCGTCTCCATGTACCTAACTCCTCGCCCGGTGTGGGGCGGGAGGTGTGGGTGCTTGTGGTCTCTTTGAAATTTGGCGGCGTCATAGAACTTCGCCGTCTGCGGTATAGGCGGGCACGAGCCCTCGTGACTCTGGGTGTCTGCTAGCGACTCCGCCATTGCCTTGCCGCCGGGCGGGTTGCCTTACGTGGAGGCATAAGCATTCTGAGGAAAGGAATACGTTAGAGGGTCGACTATAACCACGGCTCTAAGCCACGATCTCGGAGAATGAGAAGAATGAAACCAATCCTAAATATCCTATAGCCTCACGATTATTGGCGTGGTGCGCGGCCTTGCGATAATCAAGACTACTAGATCTGATGCGTAGACAACTTTCAGAGATTAAGCGCTCGATACCACTTTTGTCACGACCGTTAGGGGCGTGGTAGTGCCTGCAAGGGGCACCCAGTAGTCATACATCAGTGTCGGCGGAAATATAAAGCAAGACATAAACGATTTATAAAATAAGACCACAGTTTATGTGAGAAAACATCGCCTTTTCGGCGTATATATATATAAAATCATGGTTTAGCGATTACATCAAACCTTTGTACAACATGACTCTGACCTCTGAAATATACAACTATGGCGGGACGGGGCCGCCGTACCACCTGGCTACAAAACTATCTACAGGAGATCATACAGCAGTAGAGCCTCGGAAGAGATGGAGCTCAGCGCAGCGTAGAGATCTGAGATGCGGATCTAGCACTGCTTGCCACCTGCGGCATGAGCGGCCCGAAGGAAGTCGATCTGGCGGTACTAAGTATGCAGCGTAAAGTACTTAAATGAAAACATATCATTTATAAAACGGTTTACAAATATGTGTGAAACAACGAGAAGCCGCGCGTAGTGCATCCTAACAAAACAACAATAGGTAAGCGTAATAGGTCTTGTCAGGTGCGAATGATCGAAAGCAGGGCCACTCGCCCGTATCGTTCTGCGAAGCCTAATCTGAACTCGGTCGCGTGGGCCTTCGCGTGGGCGCGTGAGTATAACCGCGTCGGTGCTACTCCTCGGCGTAAATCTGGACTCATTGTCGCGTAGGCCACGTAGGCCGCGTGAGGCATAACCCGCATACTAACACAGGAACTCTCGTAGCTCGCGTAGGCCCCCTGGACCGCGTAGGTATTCTCGAATCATGGTCCCGGACCGCTGAGTCTACCGCGTCGGAGGCGACAACCCGGTATCATCTCGAGGTGAGTGATAGTATACTAACATAACAACTTATCTTTAAACAACATAAGCCTAACAAGGATACTCGCTTTATCAAGCGTTACGAATCTTAACAGCGTAGCATCGTATCATGTCTACTTATCAAACCATCTTTATTATTCTTTTCCTGATATAAGTGCATTTATAAACACATGGCAAACTTGTTTCTTTTATAAGTCTTAAGTGGTTATACTTACTTCCCATAAAGCTAGTATAACTCTTAACACATTTTAAAAACCAATTAGTACTCTTACATTAATATGATTGATAGTCTTTTGAAATGTTTTGATTCTTTATTATTGAGCTTAAGCGTGAGGCATTCTGTAAGTATTATTCAGGCTTAAGCCGTGGCATTCGTAAGTATTATTCGAGCTTAAGTCAAAGACATTGCTGTAGTTATATTGTAAATATCATGCTTTAGGAAGAATCGCATACATACCAGTGAAAACCACGCGAGTTGAATATGTCGTGTGAAGTCGACTATAATAGTCACGGATATCTATTAAAGACTACTCTGAAGGTCATTCTAAGCGGGTTCATAATTACTGATGAAGTCGGGCGTGACTTCCTACCGGTGAGCTATATAAGTCTCTGTGAAAGCAGTCCTATGTAAATCTGATTTGATTATTCTTCTTTTAAACCCTACAAGTGATTAATACTTATTCTTATACTTCTACGATGCATTCTCTAATACAAAGAGGTTAGGATTATTACCTCGGTAAGCCCAATAATATCCTAGAAAAGTCGCGCTGAGCAAGGTTTTGCTCACAAGTTGTATGCTCAGAACCTTAGAAGTTCTTCACTTCTACTAAGTACTAAGGTATTTGGGCTAGGGTATTTTGGGCATTATAACAATACAAGAAGGCAACTTTTCTACCAAGGGAGGGGGTAGGTTTCGTAGGCTAGGGGTGGGGTAGCCTCGGCGAGCTTCCGAGGGGGTGTTGGGCGAATTGCTTACAAAGGGAGAGGAAGGATTTTGGACTTGGAAAGCTTTTGTGGATGAAGAACTCTTCATCTCGAGAGGGTATTTATAGCTCAAGCCTTGCGAACCAATGGCGAGATGAAGACAAGTGCAAGGCAAGTGTAAGGCCAATCGAGCCAAGTGCACTAACCCTACTCGCAAAACACTCCTGAAACACTCGCGAAACATGGCACAAAACAAGGCCTAAGCGAGGAACCAATCGGCGAGGCGGCATCCTCTTGGGCCTTGATCGTCCAAAGCCATCCCACTTGCTTCGATGTGAGGGTGACATGTCACCCTCCGTTAATCCAAAATGTTTATCTCTCGGAAAAATCCATAAAAATAAGAAATGGCATAGCGGAATTTACTCTGAAAGTGGAAGCGTTTCGTCGGAAAACGATTCTTTTAGTGAGTTGTGTACAAATAAAAACGTCCAAGGCTTATCTTTAAGGCTAGACTTTCGTACGTATTCCCTTACGTACATACTCTGGAAATACGGGGTATAACAAAAAGTCTATGCAACGACTTCATCTATGTTTCGTATATGTAACGACGAACATCTGCATCGCGTCTATGCAACGATGTCATCTCACGTAAGCCTATGCAACGACTTCATCTATGTTTCATTTATGCAACGACGAGCATCTGCATCGCGTCTATGCAATGACTCCATTTCATGTAAGCCTATGCAACGACTTCATCTATGTTTCATCTATGCAACGACGAGCATCTGTGACGTCGTGCAGCGGCGCTATCTCGTATAAGCTGTCTGGCGACCGTCGTGTTTTCATCATGCGGCGAGTATCTGCATCGCGTCTATGCAACGACGCCACATCTTCTAAGCCTATGCAACGACTTCATTTATGTTTCGTCTATGCAACGACGAGCATCTGCATCACATCTATGCAACAATGTCATTTCATGTAAGTCTATGCAACAACTTCATCTATGTTTCGTCTGTCTGGCGACATCTGCGTCAGCGTCATCTGGCAGCGCCGTCTCGTATGAGCCTATCTGGCGGCCATCTATGTTTCGTCTATCTGGCGACGAGCATCTGCGTCAGCGTCCACGCAACGGCGTCATTTCATGCAAGTCTATGCAGCGGCCATCGTGTTTCGTTCATGCAACGAGCATCTGCGTCAGCGTCACATCGCAGCGCCATCGTCATCTAAGCCTATCTGGCGACTTCATACGTGTTTCGTCATGCAGCGACAAACATCTGCATCGCGTCATCTGCGGCGTCATTTCATGTAAGTCCATACGACGAACATCTGCGTCGCGTCCGTGCGATAGCGCCGTCGGCATCTGAACACCGTGTCTTTTAGACGCCCGTCACTGCAACCCAGTGTCAATCATAATTCGACACTGGGATAAATTTTGAATTTGCGTCGGCATTGTCTTTAATTTTGCAGCATCACAGCAGCCAATGTCATTATGATTTGACACTGGGACAATTTTGAATCGACGTCTACCTGCTTTAATTTTCTAGCATCGCAGCAACCATGTGTCATCATAATTCAACACTAGGACAAATTTTAAATCCGCATAAGTTTTGTCTTTTATTTTGGCATCACAGCGACCTAGTGTCATCATAATTCGACACTGAGACAAAATTTTGAATCTGTATCAGCTTTTGCCCATTCTTTTTCTTGATCTTTGTTTTAATTCTGACGATGGAGACAAAATTGGCTACAAGTCAACGTCTTTGTCCGAAAACTCTTTCATCGTCTTCGGTCAAAGAGGGACAAGCTATTGACACCCAATTTTGACCAATCTTTTAGTCATTTCTTGCAATTTTAAGCATTTTAGACACCGCATTTTAATCATCATATTTTACATTTTTTTACATAATATTCTATGTTTATTTCTTCGTAAAATGACATTGCATCTTTTTATTTTAAATTAAGCATGATGTCTTTGTTAATATTATGTTTCTATTATTATTACACCGTCGTTTTATTTTATTAATGTTTACATCTCTTTAAATAATTAATTGACATCCCGTTTTAATTTTTAATTCATATTTGTTAAATATTGTATTTTATTATTATTGCATCGCCATTTGCATTTTAATAATTTTGCATCTTTTAAATAATTTTTTCTTTTAAATAATGAACCCGTTTTGCAATTTTGTCAAATCAGTCCAGTCCGAGGCACAATCTGGATTAGTCGATCCATGGCAAACCGAAGCCCAATGAGACCCAAAGGAGGTCGATGCCTTTTATCTTTTTTCCAATACCCAAAACCCTAAATCTAAATACCCCTATAAATAAAAACCTAACACCCACTACACACAAAAAAAGAGCAGTCGACACCTACATCTATCCCTCTCATCTCCCCTCCCGCACTACCCCCTTCTCCCATTTTTATTTTCATCCAACCAACACCATTGAACTCCCGCCGCCGCGTTCCCAACACCGCCCACCGCGTCGAACACTGCTCCGTGAACCAGCGTCGAGCTTACGCGTCGATGAACCGCGCTCCCATCGACACGCACTCCACTTCTCCCATTTCATTCCGTCGGCGGACCAGTACTCATTTGTATTTTTCTCTTTCTTTCTTGTTATTTTTTGGTGTTTGTAGGAGTGTTTATTACGGTTTTGAACGTGGACGGAGTTTGCGAACCGGCAGCCAACGATTGTTGCTATCTCTCTTGTTGGTTATTTTCACCATTTCCGGCGACGTTTTGAGTGTTCCCGGTGACCTTGCCCGGATTCATCTCGCTCGCATTTTCGCATTCGACTCATTGTTTCATTTTTATGTTTGTCATATTTTGGCTATTTGCGGTTTCCGGCGAACCGGATCCCCTGATTTGTTGTTGTTAATCTGCCCTCATTTGGTGTTGCCGCCGGAGCAGTCGTGGTTATTGTTTATACTATTTTTCTATTGTTGACGGACTGGTTTTTTGTACTTTTGCTATTTATCTGATTCTATACTATTTTTTGGGGCTGTTCCGACGTCGTTCTGAGTTTTTCCGGTGGGAATATGGTTTCGCGAACCATTCTTCTTTGTGATGTTGCTATTTTCGCTCACTGTTTTGATGTTTACTGTTCATGGGGGTTTGGACTGATTTTTGGACGATTTTGCCCCTCTTATTTTTATTAAAACTGATTGGAATATATCGTTATTTCCAGGAGAATAGATACTGCACTGACTTGTTTACTGGTTTGAACATGACACTACACTTGAGTTGGCCAATGAAAAAGTTATCCGTCGATTTTTGAGGCCTGCACAGTTGCAAAGACGAAAAATAAAATAAAATGAAGCTTTCTGGGCAAATGGTGATTTCTTCCACTTACACCGGATAATCAACATACGCTGGCGAGGCGAATTTTCGTAGCCGGACTTGTTTAGGATGTCCCACTTTATTTTTTATATATCTGAGCCCTCCGTGTTTTAAAACTATTATTGTTTTGGCTCGGATTTGAAGGTTTTATTTATTTTATTGCTTCTAACAATATGGGCCGATGAAGGAATCTCCGTCTGATTTCCAAGGCCTCCCCTGTACAAAAGACGGGTTTATTTTTTGGCTTTACTTATTAATTCTTGTTATTACTTTAAAATTATTTATTCTATTACTAACACTTTTACTAAGTATTTATGCAGGTACCCGGAGATCATCTTGTGCAGAAGGCCTAAAAAGGACTAAAAGATGTCCCAGAGTTTTATTCGATCTTAGCTTTATTACTTTGTATTGCATTCCATTGTAATTGTAAATTATAAAAAACTGCTTAGAATATGTAGAATAAAAAGGGCAATAAATAATTAACCTAGGTTTGAACAGATAACCGCAAGTTAGCGGATTTTAAAGGATGTCTAACCCCTTCCCTTTATGATAATAAAGAACCTTGATCAAGAATCTCATTAATTTTGCAGACCCTTAAATGGAGATTAATTGCAGTATTTTTATTGCAATAAATCAAGTGTCCTAATTCACTTAACTAATTAGGTGGCGACTCCTAAAAATCAGCATTATTGCTCCATCCAGGGAACCGCGCCAAAGAGCAACATTGTAGATATCGTTCAGACCCCGAGGTCAAAAACGGGCGCGACATAGATGATATCAATTAAGTAAGATTAATTTGTTTGATATAATTATTTGATATTCCAAAGTTATTTGATTGACTTATGCACCATGTAAGGCCCATTATAGGTGTAGCGCTCGATTTTACTATTCTTAAAATTTGAACTCGAGATCTCTAATTAAGGGTGAAGGGATTCTATATATCAATCTCACCACAATTTTGGTGATTAAAACTTAATTGTGATCATGACATAAAAAAAATTATTAAGATTAAAACTTCATTGTGATCATCACATTATATTAGACCTATTGTTTATAAGAATCTTTGCAGTCTATTTAGAAGTTTGTATAGTGCATATATAAGTGTGAATTTGAAGAATATCTAATTTTTAAACAACCTCCTATTTTCCTTTATTAAAACAAGGAAGTACCACCTCCATTCCATATTATATGTCATTTTGGTTGTTATTCAAAAACTATTCTCAATTATAAAAAATTAATATAAACTACTTTTATGTAGTTAGTTGTGCTAGTTTAATTTTTAAAGAAATTGAAAAATCAATGTCTCTCTCAAGTGTCAAAAAAATAGGATACACTGTAGTATCAATAAGTGGATACCTCTTTGAGAAGGGCGAGGGAAGCCCATTTAAAGGCTTTGTTAGCTGCTAAGACCGAAATTAATAGTATTCATATGTACAACAAGATGACAAGTTCATATGTTCTCAGAGTCTTGTTACCATGTTGGAGATTTCGAAGAAGATGAATCTAGGAGTTCCAAGTTCTAACCAATTTATTTTACTATAGTAACCAATAATTTACCAAACATAAATGCACACAAAAATAATTGGTGAATTGCTGTTTTTTGTTAAGTAAGTCAGGAATTTTACATTTGTACTTTTGCAGTCTTAGCACTTAGGGATGTACAAAAAAATGGACCGGACCGGACCGGATTGAATTTTTCGGTCCTACGTTTTTGAAAATTCGGTCTTCGACCCGGTCCGATCCAGGTTTTTTTTCGTTTTTAGTTTATATTGGATCGGACCGGACCGAACTCAGATCGGATCAAAAATTCAGTCCAATCTTCGGTCCAACCTTTCTGGATTTTCGGTCTTCGGTTCGGTCCGAGGATTTTGTGCAGCCCTATTAGCACTATGACCTATTCTTATTGCATAGTGCCAGGCTTGTGGATGTGAGCTTTCGGCTTGTATGGTATCTTGAGTTGGCCGCACTAAAGCCACCTAAGCATCAATTTGATTCAGCATAAATATCCACGTGTCACCTGGCTGGCCAAAGTCCGTACCCTCGTACCCAAAAAAATTATATAGGAGTACTTAATATTTACCCCAAATCACATAAGTTTCGCTCAAGTATAAATCAAGGTTAAAATATAATATAATTAAGTTTGATTCTTCTGATGATCTAAAGTGACAAGTCCAACTATAGTAATTTTATAAGAGAAAATAAATTAAGTGATTTTGCAAGATTTTTTTTATAAATTGAGTGATTTTATTAATATAAAATAAAATAAAGTGATTTTGCTAAATAATTTCATATACTTTAATGATCTTTTGAGAAATTTACTCGGGTGAGATGGGATGGATCTCTTAATAATTCTGATTATTAGATAGTTATATTCGGTAAAAAAAGGTTATTCCGTCCGTTCCAAAATATTTGTCGTCTCAATTAATCAAATACTTGTCGTTTTATTTAATAAAATAATTAAAATGATATCCTCATAAATGCTTTCTTAAGGGGCGTGAAAAAAATGCGACAAGTATTTTGGAACTGCGGGAGTACATCTTTGGAAAAGAGTTTTACAAAAATAATTTTTCATCTCTTCTACTATGCAAAACTTAACTTGGAATACAGATAGACTTTACCAACAAAATGGATTCAACCTACCTTCTTAAAATAGGCTTTTTGTACATATCTTGTTTATATATACGTAGCTTTGGAAGATTGTTCCCAACAAAAACCCAGTTGGCACAATTTATAAAGTAATGGATTAGAAGAACAGAAATAATTACATATCCTATTTCCAACTAACCCAATTGACACAAACTTGATTAAACAAATCGAGTAACAACATAGAACAATTCCTAAGGGACCCTTTTTTTTAGTATAATACATTTCTTTTTAAGGTGCCAGATTAAGGTTAGGCACTCAATTTTCCCTTCTAACCACCCTACAAGAATATTATACCTAAATGATCTTTTGTTTGTTTCATTTATCAATCATCACCTCTAAAGAGTCCAGCCTCTCTCATACAACTCATACTCAAAATTTTGGGCATTGCCAAGGAGATTAGCAATGTCAATTCTTGATTAGTATCCCCAAAACCCTCGTCTTTTATTCATGAGAGGTTCATTTATTATTAATTAGTTAGTGATCTTCCATGCCTCTCTTAGTTCTTTCTTGCATTAATTTATGTTACATAGGCTTGAGAATTGATCAAGATTTAATGTTTTTGAAGAAATGAGGATGAAGATGTCACTTGGGGAATTTTAATGGGGTCTAATAACAATATATGTCACGTGATCCCACTGATGTCTTGGTTGTTATTGTTATTGTCATTAAACGCTGTACGAGGATCAAGTGATATGTTAGATCGAGACTCATTGGATTCATTCATTCATGACTATGCAATCAAGAATATGACGAGACGATACACGGGTAAATTATACGATATTCCCCTTCCTGCAAATTTGTCAGGCATAGAAGGTTCAATTGTTCGCTTTAGAAGTGGACATTTTTGGAGAAAAGGGGCCAATTTTAGCTTCTTCAACATCCCACCAAGTGTACTACTATGGCCTTTTGTTAAGAGATTTGACATCATCTATGAAAATCTTGGGAATTTGTCATCTAAATACTATGTTGTCCAAAATTACACATTTGTTACTCCTGTCATAGGCTTTTTAGCATATGATGCAACAAGAAGCAAAGAAAATTATGGAATGATTGAGCTACACATCATGACAAATCACATTTTGGTTCATTTTCCACAAATAGCTCTGTCACAAGACAACAACAAGAATGTGACAATGAAATGTGTTAGATTTGTCACAAATGGCACCATAGAATTCAGCAACGTAACGATGAACAACACGTGTATTTCGAAGGGACCAGGCCATTTCGCCATAGTGATTCCTTCATTGAAGCCAGAGGATAAGAAGAAAAGGGGGAAATGGAAATGGTGGGTAATAGGATTTGGAGTAGGAATTGTTGGATTAATATTGTTGATTGTGATGGGAACTTTAATATGCAAATGTATTACGCTAAAAAGGAGGGGAAATATGGAGAGACAATCTGAAAAAAGTGAGGCTTTGGATACTGTTTGGGTTGGGAATAGCAGAATGCCTTCTGCTTCAGGTATCAGAACTCAACCAGTTATTGAAAATAGTTATGTTCCTTGATATCTTTTTTCATTTTTTGTGTTCTTGTCATTGTAAGATGTACATACATTCATGTCATCAAATTCATTTTTTAGGAAATCAATGTAGTATGAATTATCTCATGGATAGTTTCTTGAATTTTTACATAATTCAAACCCAAAACACCCTCCAAATAAATGAATAAAATATAAAGGCAACAGGCTCTCTCTAAAGAAAACTATGCATAAAAGGTGAGATTCCTTTTGAGTGTACAAACTGTCATCAAACAATCTTTATGGTTGGTTGAAGATAATTATTTAGTCCAATGAAGAAACTCCAAAATTATTAGAATGTTCTACAGTGAGATCATTAGCTGATAATGTTATAATATTACTATGCCATTAAAATATTAAGTTGACTGTTTTTATTGAAAGAAACATTCAAAGTTTACAATAACTAGTGAAGTCATCTCACCTAGGTTAAGAGGTTTTTATCTGGTAATGTCAGGCTTACATACTTAGTCTTTTTTTCTATTATTATATTTCCTGCGGATGAAATAGTGTCGACTTAACTTTTATTTTTAGAGTGAAAAAAGAATTAACCTTACTTTTTCATATTTGCCCTTATTAAGCGTTAGGTAACCAAATTTGAATACTTATTTAAGTAGGAAAATTTTTATCAAATTACTTATTTTATCTAGAAGTTAGTATTTTTTAAGGGGCGTGCAAAACACTAAATGAATGCTCTTTTATATTGGGAGTGAATAGTAAATACTAACTTTATTCTTGCCAGGAAGAAGGCACAATTACCTAAAACTTTGTACAACCAAAATTTTATAGTAGTACTAGTACTTAAGTACATATTTAGACAAAGATCAGCACATATGACCTTTTCCCCTCAAAATGTATTGGCCGACCTGAAATTTTAGAATAATCTTCTGTTGAGCTGTCTGCAATTTTGCTAAAGAGATTGGTCTGTAAGCAAAGAATTTTCTATATAATTATAGCATTTGATTAAAACCCTAAGGGCTGATTTGGTACGTTGCACTGAATTGTATATTTTTATATTTGACTGTACTGTATTGTAATGGACTGCATTGTATTAATATATAATTGACGGTATTAGAGTATTAATATATAATGAACTGTATTTTTTTTAGTACAATCCAGGGGATGAGTCTCAAAAATGGCAATTAAAGTGTACTATATAGTCCAGTCCGGCTGAAAACGTCCACCAAACGCTGTATTATTTTTTTGTCCAATGCAGTCCAGCGTAATACAACATACCAAACGTGCCCTAAGAGAAGTCAACAGAATCCTTAAGGCTATAAATCCTTCAAGCCATTTGAAAAATGGTGTTTCTGATGCAATCAGGAGTATCTTATGTTTTACTATATCTTTTGATGAAGATGCATTAGTTTAATCACAACTTTTTTCTATCATTTTGCAAAAAAACAGTCTCAAACTAAATCCATAACTAATGATTAAACACCTCATATAGATATGGATGGATTGAATTTTTTTAAAGAAAATTAGATTAGGATATGGATTACAACTCATAGATGAAGTTTGTTGTTATGGGATACAACTCAGTAATCTTTGATATTTCAATTATCAAGTCTTTGTTCAAAGTTTCCATCACCTGTCACATTTTAAAGATGAGCCATACCATTTAGGGGGGAAACTCTTTGTATTTACACCAAACTAATAAATGAACGTCATGTATTTGTATATGGCAACATAACATGGTCTGATGTAAACACATAATGCGGATAAGTCTGATGAACTTGACTATAACGAAAGCATCCTCAAACTTCTCATTCCTTTGGCTAGTAATGAGCCAATAAGATGTGGTTTATTATTATTATTGCTAAACACAGAAGAAGAAAAACAGTATTCAACCTATAGGCTGGATATTACAATATTGGTGAAGTGGAAAAGGAGGATCAAAATAAGAGCCATTGAGAATGGCATATGCAGTGACTTTGTTTGCTGCATCAGTAGCATGTATTCCATCCCAGCTTACATAGTTTTGTGGATCCTTACAGGCTTTGGCTGTTACTGTTGTTCCATTTACTTGTTTGCTATTTCCACAGAACACTTGCTGGTTAAAATTGTATGCACCATCTCCATATCCACAACATGCTTTAGTTCCATATTTTAGCCCTGCAAAAAAAAATCACTATGATAATACTCTTCTCACTTGTGTCACAGAAAGAGTGACATTTTTACTATTTGTAGAGTTAGACTATCTTTTCTTAATCAATTTTGCATGAGATAAAATGACGAAGACACTATTTTCAACATAAGTTTCAATAATTGAGTGACTATTTGAGCAATGAACATATAGCAACCTTTTTGACACTGTTTCAAACTAGATAATTTCCCAGAAAAGAAATATACTTTGTTGGCTGCTAGGTGTTACCAAAATGACGTCGGTCCCTTTGTTGTGCAATTCAAGAAGTATTTTGGCATATTCACCAAAATTTTAATAAGTCACAATATTTGGTTGAAGTTAAAAAAAACAATTGAAGCTAAAGTTGAGAAAGAGCATAATTGTGTTTGAATATGAATTTTACTTGGAAAAAAAAGAGTTAAAGATATGAATGAAAACCATTATTACAATATTTCATCAGTATTTGATTTGAAATACTAAAATTCAGTTCTCCATTTAAACTGATACTGCTATTCATGACCAAATGGGACCTAAAAAGCATGGATCTTTCAAACCATATGTGCAGAAAACCAGTACTATTTTTTTAGCAGTAGCCCGTAAAGCAGTTAAAGTGATATAAGTCAGATTTTGCGGCATTCAGAACAGAATTTTGGACTGTTCAGTATCATAAAAGGAAAAGAAAACAAACAGTACCATAAGAAGTGGGGTGTTGAAATAGCTCCAAGAGCACAGCATGAGTGTCCACATATACCACATTTGCATCATCAAGTTCCTTTCTGTTTTTTGCCAATGCTGTTTTTAGCATATTGTTATAATCCACCACTGCATTATTGTATGATATTAAACAACCAAACTGGTCAATATCAGAAGTGTTGTGAGGCAGTTCCACCAGAAATGCAGGGTAGCATCCAATTGGTGCTAAATTTAACACCCAAAATGTTCTCCCACCTAATGCATATATCTCCTGTCAAATAAAATAGAACTAGCGTCAAATAGTCGTTCAGTTAGTTTGAGAACGGACTCGTAGTCAGATGCTTCCTCAATAACTATCTTTCTTGATTGTCATTTCTCTCCGTTCGATGCTCTAAAACGAGTTAAAAGACTTCCTTAAAATTGAAAACCGAAGTTATAAAAGTTTATGATATAGTCGATCATGAGGAATTGATGATCAATGTGCGGGTGATATAATTAAGTAGATACTTAATTCTCTATCTAATAACTAGCTTAAACTTTTTTATTAGAGCATACAGAGGTCCTGAGTTCAAATCCACATTCACGATAAATGCATTACCACGTGCCTAACCTAAAAAGAAAACTAGGTCCACACGTAAAGTATGTTAGAGAACATAATTAAGTATTCATAGAATACTAGGACATTGAAGGCCAAAGATGTTACCTTAATGGTGCTGGCAATTTGGGAAACAACTTGAGGTAGAAACTCTTTCACTCCACTTATTCCTAATCTTGCTAAATTTCCAGTGAAGTCATTTTGGCCAATGTAGAATGTATAGAGTGACTTTCCAAATATGTCTGGGGAAGGCAGATTACTATTTTTCCCTGAAGATTCAGACATATTCAGTTATGGCTAACAATGCGACATAATATTCATTGTGGAACGGAACATTAAACGGTGTTACCTTTATGGGGAAGTTCATCGACTTTAGCTTTGAATTCTTTCATCTGTCGAAGCTGAATCTCAAGAGAAAAAGGGCTAACCCCAGTTACAAATAAGGAAGTTTGTGGCAAGCGTACTGTGGATGCTAATGTTGCGAAATTGGCACCATGCCTATAATCAGATCCAATTGATTGCAGATATGGACTCAAAAATGGCAAGTCCAATGCTTGAGCTGCACAACCAGGAACAATGAAACTTTCAAAAAACAGTTACTATAATGTTAGGATAAAATACATTAGAATTTATGACAAATATTTTTCAAAATACATGATTGTGGGAGGATCCAGATTGTAAGGCCAATAAATCATTCTGGTAGATGTTTCTTGTTTTTACCTGTTTGACCATCTCAATCTAGCAATTTAAATTGTAAAAGAAATGCACTTTAATTTACTTAATCAAAATCTTCGCCACGCCTCTTCACATACCATCTCGACTCTTTTTCACAGGTCAAGCACATGAATTTTCCCCCCAATTCTGATATTGAGTGGCGACTAAAGGAATATGTTCACCTGTTTTTCATTGATTATTATGTACAATATATATAGTGGTACATAATTATTTACTCATTTACAAACTAGGTAACTAATCTTCCTAATTACAATTGGACTACAATTTTACCTAATATAGGAGATGTACAAGGAATATTCTAGAAATATTCTACCATACCCCCGCAGTCGAAGCGGGAGGTTCTCGTACGCTGAGACTAGCTCGGAAATCATCAAAGAGTATGTGCGGAAGCCTTTAGTAAATATGTAAGCAATCTGATATCGGAAAGGAACATGAAGAACACGAACTTGTCCACGAGCAACTTTCTCACGTACAAAGTGAATATCCATTTCAATGTGTTTAGTGCGCTGATGTTGAACGAGATTGCCGGAAAGATATATCACACTTACATTATCACAATAGACCAATGTAGCCTTATGGATGGGGCAGTGAAGTTCCAGGAGAAGGTTGTGCATCCAACAAGACTTAGAGGCAACATTCGCTACACCTCGTCACTCAGCTTCGGCACTGGATCGAGACAGAGTAGATTGTCTTTTAGAAGATCAAGAAAGCAAGTTATCTTCGAGGAACACATAGTAACCCGACGTGGATCGACGAGTGTCAGGACATCCATCTCAGTCAGCATCATAATAAAATGTGAGGTCGTAGAGTGAGGACTTGTACATGTCTAAGCCGAAATGAAGAGTACTTTGTACATATCGCAAAATTTGTTTGAGGGCATTCATATGTTCATCCGTCGGGCTGTGCATGTGTAAGCATATTTGATGCACGACATAGGATATATCTGATCTCGTGAAAGTGAGATGTTGCAATGCTCCTGCTAAACTGCGAGAGTAAGTCGGGTCGGCGTACAGAAAACCCGAAGAGGCACTGAGTTTGGAATTAGTGTCCACTGGTGTGTGGACCGATTTGCAAGACGTCATGCCTGCTCGGTCAAGGATCTCTTTGGCGTACTTCTTTTGACAAAGAAATAAGCCACCTGCATGTCTCGTAACAGCAATGCCCAAAAAATAGCTTAGGACCCAAATCCTTCATAGCAAACTCAAAGGACATAAGGGATCGGCGAAGTACATCAGAAGATATAGTTAGGATGATGTTATCAACATATAACAGAATGTTCCATGTCATTACCCTTGCTATAGATGAAAAATGAGTGATCAAATTTGCTATGTGAAAAACCGATAGAGGATACAAAGTCAGCAAATGTTGGTACCACGCACGAGGAGCATGTTTCAGTCCATAGAGCGATTTCTCCAAATGACACACATAATCTGGATGGACTGGATTCCTGAATCCCAAAGGTTGATGCATATGCATAGTCTCATGAAGGTCTTCATGCAAGAAGACATTTTTGACATCTAGCTGATGAATGAGTCATGATTTGGACAAAGCAATACTAAGAACGATCCGAATAGTTGCCGGCTGAATGTTTTATAACAATCCATAGACCTGCCATCACCTACAAGACGAGTCTTGTGCCTCATAAAAGAACTTTCAGATTTCTTTTTAAGTCTAAAAATCCATATAGAACGAATAAAATTAGCATCAGGAGGACGGGGTACTATTTCCCACGTCTTGTTTTCAATAAGAGCATTATATTCGTCAATCATGGCAGATTTCCAATTAGGATCGGACAAGGCATTTTTTTGGGTTGCGATGAAGAGGTGAAGAGGCAACCAAATTCGACAAATTAAATTGTCATCTAGGTTTGGAAATGTCATGCATAGCACGGATTTCCATAATCCGTGTGGGTGTCACAGGAGGTGAGGTGGGATAGGGAAGCGGTTGGGGCAAAGTTGTAGGCCGAGAGGGAGCAACAGAATCAGGGAGAAGGGCCGAGGGATTGTTTAAGTGGAGGGAGTCACCTCGGGCATCCGAGTGGGCATTTGAGGGTATGTGGTAGGGTTGGTGGCTGCCGTCTGAGACAGAGGAGGAGTGGTCGAGCGTCGATAGCGACTGATTTTGCATGTGATAAATTAGAAGGGGATTAAGGTCGCCATTTAAGAAGTCATGGAATTCAGAGATGGGGGAATAGAGGCGTGAGCAAGGAGGGCACGAACTACGTTGTTTATGGTCCTAATTTTTCGTTCAGCTTTGCCATTTTGTAGAGAGGTGGGGGGACAGGAAAAATGAAAAATAAGGCTGTTTTGGCACAGAAAAATTTGAATTGATTATTATCAAATTCTCTCCCATTGTCACATTGAAAACATTTGATATTCTTTTCAAATTGTGTCTTAATGAAAGCGTTGAATGAAAAAAAAATAGAATAGACTTGGGATTTATTTCCAATGGAAAAGTCCACATGAAGTTTGAATAATCATCTAAAAACAACATATAGTATTGATGCCCAATCTGACATATTATATCAAAATGCATTAAAGTACAGGTAGATGAAGAATAAAATGACAACTTGACATGTTTCCCAAAAACACAAGATTCACACAAGAGGATAAGATACATGTTTGGAATCTATAAATTTATTTTTGCGAAGGAAACGTAAAACAGAGTCCCCTGAATGTCCTAATATGTTCTGTCATAAAGAGAGGAAATAACTACAAAAGATGATGGAGAGGGGGCTGGATGACCGACGGTGGTGGTAATAGGATAAAGGTCCCCAGTGCTATCATATCGCATTATTAGCATCCTTGTCATAAGGTCCTTTATAGAAAAACTCAAAAGGATCAAATTCAAGTGAAACATTATTATCGGTTGTGAAATGACCGCGGAGATTAGATTTTTTATAAGTGTCAAGGTATGGATGACATCTTTTAAAGCTAATGGAGGGTGTGGTGGGGAGAGGGATGATTGTCCACAACATCGAGTAGGAAGGTCGTGTCCACTACCAACAATAATATGACGATTTAAAATGCTCGTATTGAAATAAGACGAAAGAATACCTTGGGATGCCGTCATATGAGATGTGGTGCCATTATCCATGTACAAATTGTTGTCTGGAATGTTGAGGGACATCGTGTTCATAGCCGCCTCAATATCCGTCGGGGCGTAGGTGGAATGAGGAGAGATCTATACATTGTATGCATGTTGTAGACGTACATCAAGGATGTCGGGCTGGGGTTGTTGGGCCGGAGGTGGGGCCCAGGAGGCTGTTGGGTATGGGCAAGGTGGAGCAACCCAAGCCGACTGGGCACACGTAGCCCATGGTGGGTAGGTAGCCCACGACAGAGGCTATTGCCACTGCTGATGTGGGTTGCTGTCGGCCGGCAGTAGCTGGCCCCTCCCGCCACGATGTCGCGGGCTTTGCCGGAGTTTCGCCCTTTTTGGTGATTTCGGGAAGGTGGGTCGTGTGTCGGATCATCGGGTTACTGATTTTGTGAACTGGAAAACGGGGCTCTGCTGTCGGCGGAAAAGCTACCAATAGTGATGAGGGCGGCGTCGACAGTGCTTGCATGAGCCGCAACCCGCTTTGTTTTTTGAGTTTCTTCAAGGATGAGTCTCGAACGGGCCTCATAGAATAGAGGCAATGGCGTGCATTGTTGAAGGATGGTAGCGACGTCGACATAAGTTTCATTCAAAGTTGCAATAAGTTGCATCACCAATCGTTGATTAGTGACCGGTGCACCGACATTAGAGAGTTGATCGGCAATCATCTTAAGTTCCTAACAATAAGCCGACGCATTTGGAAAATCGTCCAATGTCCTGATTTTCATTGATTATTATGTACAATATATATAGTGTCACATAATTATTTACTCATTTACAAACTAGGTAAATAATCTTAATAATTACAATTTGACTATACTTCTTAATTACAATTTGACTACAATTTTACCTAATATAGGAGATGTACAAAGAATATTCTAGAAATATTCTATACTTGAACCAATGACCTCTACCTACTTTAATGTTTAATATCATCTTTAATTGTGTAACCATCTCACTTAGTTAATTCAAGATCTTGTGATTCATTAGTGCTATGGTATGTTGCCAATTAGGGACCAGAACACTCAAAAGGGCTAATAATGTAAATCGAAATTAAGCCACATGAAGAGGTCACGCATGCAATAGTTAGGATAAGGATCTAGGACAGAAGCTATATGGACAAAAAAAAACTTCCAATGAATATGAGAACATACATGGACCAATTTTCCTGCTTTTTCCAGCTAAGGCTATTTCGTTTTCTTGTAAATGCAAACTCCTGTAATTCCATCTCCTATCCTCAGTCCAAAAGTCTATAGGTCCTTACATTAAAGGCATGACACTAACAGCGAAATGGTCACACTCTTCACTAAGATATCTTCTTTCTAACTTCTTAAGGTATGCTTTATAGCTAATTAATACTCCTTCCATCCCAATTTATATGACACTCTTTTCTTTTTAGTCAGTCCCAAAAAGAATGACATTTTTCTATATTAGTAACGATTCAATTTTAAATTTACTTTTATACCCTTAATGAAATGATTTCTAGCCACACAAATTTCTATGAATTGTTTTAGACCACAAGTTTCGAAAGTCTTCTTTTAAAACTGTGTCAAGTCAAAGACCTTCGTATAAAATTGGAAGGAGGGAGTAGTCTGTTTAGCCAAGCTTTCAAAATCAACATATTTTGAAAAGTGTTCTTCGAAAAAGTATTTTCGTAAAGTACTTCTAACGGTTTGTATTTGACTAATTAATTTGAAAAGTACTTTTATCAATATTAGAGTAATATTTTATGCTTGGTCAATGTTTCAAAATGTTTTTGAGAATCTTGCACAAGCAGACTATTTTCTTCTTGATACATACACATGCCTTTTTCAGAATTCAGATAACTCCCTTTATGTAAGACTGTAACGTAACATTTAACATCCAAGACAAACCATTTTCTCTGTCTTTAAGCCTTGAAACTGGCTGACTAGCAAGAACCAATTAATGCAAGGAAGTTGTTGTTAATCAAAATATACTTGACAATGTTTAATGCCTTATCATGGAACAGACAAAGAACAGAATTGTAAGACATCTTGCTTCCCAAGATGGCAAGATTCTATAATGACAGACATGGATCAATATATAGTATGATCGTCCTAAAAAAAGAGTTAAGTCTTGTGCACTATGAGACTAAGTTAACCTACAATTAACTAGTACTACTACTAACTATTAAGACTGGATCCAAAAGTTAAACTTAATGGGCTCACCTTTAAGATATTTAGTATTGAATTCATCCTAAGTAAAGGAATATGTTCCCTTGCCTTTTCATTCATTGGTGTATAATATATAGTACAAGTTAGGCTACAAACTAGGTAACTAATTTGACTAATTACAATTAGAACATTAATTAATCAAATATATGGGTAACCCAGAAATACACATGGGTTAGAACGAGGTTAAAGTTTATTGATTTTGATGGAAGGATGAAGGGGTAGCATAAACACCGAAAAGTTCGCAAGTGCTTATAGGAAGAATCCCGAAGATAGAGAACTTGAGTCGGAGACTTGTATTTGAGAGACTTGTTTGGGAGAATGTTCAAGAGATATGTTGGCATTGATAGAGCATGATGCCAAAAAGAAGGGGGCATGGAGGCGTGAGCAAGGAGGGTACGAACTAAGTTATTTATGTTTTTTATTTTTAGTTCGGCTTTGTCATTTTGTTGAGAGGTGTGAGGGCATGAAAAACGAAAAACAAGACCATTTTTGGTGCAAAAGAGTTTGAATTATTCATTATCGAATTCCCTCCGACTGTCACATTGAATAGAATAGACTTGGAACTTCTTGTCAATAGGAAAAGTCCACATGAGCAAGTCTAATATGCTAACTTAAAAAGTAGGACAGTAACCTGCCATACCCCATTAAACAGCACTGATAATGTGAAGTATTTTATACAGTCAGGTGTACATATCTTAAAACATAAACAGCGGATCCATCTAAGAAAAAGAAAGTGACGATTCACCTAGAAAATCAACGATGACTCTGCCATCAGTTGCTCTTCCAACAGGTTTCTTGAAATAAGTCATTCCATGGGGAGGATCCTGAGCTGGGAAAGCTGCCCAAAACCCACCAGTATCAGTATTTGAATCTCCAAAGTTGAAGATAGCCTTAAATGCACAATTTTTGCACTCTGTTGTAGCCACCATAAACCCCAAAACAACCCAAATGTTCATTATTGAATTATAAGACCACAAACTGGTTCTTATTAATGGCTTCATGTTTCTGTGTGTTTCTCTGAAACAAGAATTGGTTTTTGGATAGAATATTATTGTAGTAGTAGTGGGGTTGAGTGAGAACACTTTCCTTGTTTGTAGACAGAGAAGAGAAGCTGTGCATGTAGACATCCATTGGTGACACAATCAAGTCGATGTCAAAACAAACGTTGTCAGTAACGCTTTCCAATCACTAATCTCCGATATTTATTTCCCTTTCTTTTTTACTTTCTCTGAATTATTCTATCAAATGGGACAGAGAAATTTAGGGAAGTATTTTTCTTAATCAAGAATATCTGTAAGATCTTCAAAATATATATTTGCATAAATGAAATGAATAAGGTTACTAACTTACTATTACACAATAATGAAATTCTTATAATCATGTAGAAGTAATTATTTGGCTCCCCAAATATTACTAGTAGTTAATTGTTTTAGAAATGGCAGTATACAAAATATGAAAATTAATATAATGTTCATGTATGAGACTTATTTTTACATCATTGTTTTTCCTAGATCAGCTTGAGTTCAGAATGCGAGTGAGGTAGGTGCAACGAACAAGTCTGTATGTGTTGGATTTAGTCTAGTTAAAGGACAACTATCAACTAATTTGGATTATAGTTCTGAACGTGAATATCTGAGCCTTCGGGCTTGATCAACCAATTGCCATTAAGCCCACATAAATTTTTGCCCTTTTTTACCATCAACGGGAGTTTACACTTTACACTACCAACCAGTAGAATCAACACCTCCTTACTAAAAAAAATAGTAGAAGAAAATCAAATTAGGACATGGATCCAACTCTTAGATGAAGTTCATTGATTTTGGGATGCATTTCAATAACCTTTTCAGTTATCAAAATCCCTCTTTAAACTATCCATGGTCAGTCACATTCAAGGATAAACCATATCTACTATATTATTGATCAATCACTAAAAACAACTAACAAAATAGACGTCTAGTTATTAACTATGGATCGATGAATTCGACGATAATAATCAGAGCATGTAGGTGATTTCTTCTCATCTAACCAATACTTAATGGGAAGAGTTAAGATGCTTGCGAATAATGACATAATGAGTCATGGTTTATTATTGCTATCAGACAAGAAAAAACTTTGTTCAACCTATAGACTGGATATCACAATAGTAGTGAAGTGGAAAAGGAGGATCAAAATAAGAACCATTGACGATGGCATATGTAATGAGTTTGTTAGCTGCATCAGTAGCATGTAATCCATCCCAGCTTACATAATTTTGTGGATCCTCACAGGCTGTTCCTGCCACTGTAGTTCCATTTACTTGTTTAGTTTTTCACAGAATAATTGCTGGTTAAAGTTGTAAATACCACCTCCATATCCACAACATTCTTTGGGTCCATATTTTAACCCTGCAGAAACAAAGTTTAGTACTCTTCAGCATCCTAAAACGAAAGGACGATTTTAAATCTACATATAATTATCTTATAGTAAATGATTTGATAACGTAAATGTTCAAGAAATTGCAGAAAAGGGGGGTGGTATCTAATTATTGGCCTGCTTAACATAATCTTTAAAGTTTACCTATGTTTCCCATCGGGCATAATTAAGTTCTTATTGTTATGTGCGCATAAGTTAGTTTTGCCTAAAAGGCGCGAGTTTGGGGCATTTGAAGAAGTTACACACCGTGAAGATAGTGTAATGCAACATATACAACTTTTGCCTATGAGGCAGAACGTGTGATAAACCTACTCCTGCCTCATAGGCAAAATTAGTGCATGCCCACAACTGATGTCTAATAAGCAACATAGGTCATTTTAAAAAAAGTATTATTAAACGGGGTCAAAAGTTCAAGACCATGGAGGTCATAAAACTTAAACTCAGACGGAGGTGTTGGAAGAGGTCCAAGAGCACACCATGAGTGTCAACATATACCACATTTGCATCAGTAATTTCTTTTCTGGTTTGTGCCAGTGCTGCTTTGAGCATATTGTTATAATCAACCACTGCATTATTGTATGAGATCATGCAGCCAAATTGGTCTAAATCAGAACTCTCATGAGGCAGTTCCACTAGATATGCAGGATAGCATCCAATTGGTGCTAGATTTAGTACCCAAAATGTCCTCCCACCTAATGCATATATCTCCTGCCAAATTCCATTAATATACCAACTTGATTAATTTTTCACACTTAAAACGTTACCGAAGAATAAATAGAAAATGCATCTGAACTAGCTAAAATTGTTGAATTCCCTTAACATAAGAGAAGTTTATAGTATAGTGGTAAACTGGTCCAACATTAATTTTCTTGCTTTTTTTTTTGTTGTTGTGAAATTTCCTCATTATAATTGTTAAATGTAATTAATAGGTAATATTATGTTAGAATATTATGTTAGAATATTCTAGATATATAATTAATTAGTAATATTATATTTATGTAGAATCCTAATATATATGGTAGGAAGACATTATTAGGTAGGATTTCTTAGTTATTATGAGGCATGATTTCCTCCTCATAATTAATGTATATTACTTGTATATATTCTCCCTTATGGGATGAGAATAATCAAGGAAGATTTTCCAATTCTAAAGAGTTCTTACATGGTATCAGAAGGTTATTCAAAGATCCTATTTTAAATAAAATTTTCCTTCCAAATTCGGTCATCTTCTCCAACCGAATTTGTCTTCTCCATTGTTATACTTTATTTTTCTTTTTCTCCATTATTGTTGTCAACCATTATACGAATCAAAATCTTCGTTTCACTCTTCTTACTATTTCCAACATCAAAACACATATTTACGTCCAAACTAGAGATGGAACTGCTCACTACGCAAATGACGTGGCGGAGTTGTTCAAAATATGTTGTAGGGCTCACAAAGTTCTTCATCATATAATTCCACCAAAAATGTTACAACAACGGAACAATCGTGCAAGCGGACAAAGAATTGTGGGATACCGCGATGCCACAGTTCTTGGTTGGATTTATGCAAATATCCATGAGCATTTGCATCTGATAATGGAGCAGATTCTCATCGCCGTGGCGGCATGGAGCGCGAGAGACATTTTTCAAGATAATCAAAACTCGTCTTTGTTGCGTTGGAACAAGAATTTTCAACCATTGTCATGGCGGACTTTCCTAACGTTTGACCTCATCGGCGTCTGAAGTGGTGGCGGTCGATTGAAAGCGTAGGTTCGGTGTCGACAACCGGTTAGTTTCTGATTAGTTCTTAGGTCTCACGGATGCTTATAGTGGCGTGGGGACTCTAATCAAAGTAATCCCTTACCAAGTTTTATCAAGCAAGATCCATGCATTCTTGAAGAATCGGGTTTGATTAAGAAAGTCTCAACGAATTCCGCCATGGTTGCCACGTATTCAAATGAAGGTAATTATTTTGACTATTCTTCACAAAATAAGAGTCAAAAAGGACGTGGTAATAATCATAAGAAGGGTGGAAATCGCGGAAATAATAAAGGTGAAGTCGCGGAATTCGGTGGCGGCGGAAATAAGCGGCAACACCAACTCCGACGGAGGCTATGGCGGCGGCGATAACTCGGCGGCATCTGGCGGCAACCGCGGCGTGGCGGCAGCCGATAGCAGCGGCGGCCAGCTGGCGAAATAATGGGCGAGCAGTGCTGGGCGAGCAAACCAAGCCCAGCGATGGCGATGGCGTCAACCCGCCGGCGAGATCTGCGGCGGCGCGATTACTGCTGGCGAGCCAGCGGCCAGCGAGCCCGGTCGCGAGTTGGCAGAGGCCCGAGCGGCGGCGAGAAATAATTACGGCGGCGAGCCCGGATCGTAGCGATAGCGATTTTGGGCCTCGCCGGCCCGATGGCGGGAGCCCGTTCAACCATGACCCATCCTACGGATATTGAGCGGCTATGCGCTCTTGGACTCAATCCACGGATTGGTGGTATATGGACTCGGGGCTCGTCGCGTATATGGCGTCCCAAGTACACTCTCGCTATTATAATTTGAGCGAAAGAAAATGGTATTATTGTCGGAAATGGCCATACAATTCCAATAAAGGTTATGGGACAAACACACTGTCACCACCGCGCCACTAGTTTTAAAAATGTCTGCATGCTCCCAATTAATAAAAATTTGGTTTTGTTAGGAAGTTTACTAGTGATAATTGGGTTTTCTGTTAAATTTGACCCGTTTGGTTTTTCCGTACATGACTTTCGGGCGGGAAGCTTCGTGAGATGTGATAGCGAGGGAGCTACATCGATAAGTTTACCAAATCCACGGTCTAAAGTTCCTTCCACTTTGCGACGCCAGCTCATCACTTATGGCATGAGCGATTAGGGCGTCAGGAAGTCGATATTGGCCTCTCTTAAACAAAACAATTTTATTTCTTGTACTCGAACTCATGTTTTGAATAAATTGTCGGGCTTGTGTTCTTGGTAAACATGTTAGGTTGCCATTTACTTCTTCTACTTCACGTGCTACTATGCCATTTGATATTTTACATTGTGATATTTGGACATCACTGTTTTGAGTTCCTCAGTCATAGATACTATTCTTTGTTTCTTGATGATTACTCTAATTATTTGTGGACATTCCTTTGTCGAAAAAATCACAAGTGTTTTCCACTTTCCTAAACTTTAGAGCATTTATCAGAACTCGGTTTGAGCGGGAGATTAAAAGTATTCAATGTGACAATGGGAGGAATTTGACAATAATCGATTTTGGGATTTTTCAAAACAAATGGTTTACAATTTCGTTTATCTGTCCTCACACATCTTGCGAGAATGGGAAGGCGGAGCATAAAATTAGAACCATTAACAATATTGTGAGAACATCCCTTGCTCGTGCTTCTATACCCCCATGTTTTGGCATCAATGCACTTCGAATGGCAACCTACATGTTAAATATCCTTCCCACAAAAACATGTCTTACCAAGCTCCACTAAAAATACTTTATTTACGAGAGCCCTCGTATCATCATTTGAGAGTTTTGGATGTCATGCTACCCTATTTCCATCCACCACAATCACAAAACTTGACCCGATTACTCCATGTGTCTTCTTGGGATATCCTACAAATCACCGTGGTTACATGTGTTATGACATTTCCTCCAAACGTATGTTTATATGTCGTCATGTAATTTTTATGAGTCACAATTTCCCTTTGCCAAGATCATGACGAGGACAAATACTTATGAATTTTGGATGATGATAGGCCCCGTATCTAACTCATTTCCTCCACGGCCGGGACTACAAAAATCTGATCCAACAATGGGCATCGGTTCGAGGCCCGATGAGCGAGAACCCCTACTTTACCGGTGCCCGCCGGTGGGCGACCTCGACTCGGCCCAACTACACATCCGGCGATGGCGTTCAACCATTGTCTCACTCCCGGCCGATGGCGTCGATCCGGCTGGCCCGCTAAACCGGCGATCACCGTAGTCAACATGGAATTACAAAACCCGATGCCAAATCGATCTACACTCAAGTCTCCAAATCACGCTTTGCGCGTAACCACGTATGCGCACAGAGATCCTGGTGGAAAATGGCCATGGATGATGAATATCATGCTACAATTAAAAATAGGACATGGGAGTTAGTACCGTCCATCTAATGCTAATATAATTCGTTACATGTGGATTTTTAGCCATAAAGAAAAATCGATGGTTCTTTTGAGCGGCGTAAGGCGGCTTGTAGGTGATGGCAAAACTCAGCGGTGGGATTAGATTGCGTGAAACATTGATCCGATGGTTAAACCAAAGAACCATCGAATTGTTCTCGGTTTAGCCTACCGAAAGGATGGTTACTTCGTCAATTGGATGTCAAGAATGCCTTGCTACATGGGCGTTTGAGTGAGGCGGTATCGTCGCCAACCGTTGGGTGCAGAGATTCTCGTTATCCAAATCATGTGTGTTTACTTAAAAATCATTATATGGACTCAAACAGGCTCGAGGACTTGATCTGGCGGTTTGCGATTTTGTGTTCAATATGGGTTTCTCAAGCAGTAGTTCGGATAATTCACTATTTATTTATCAGCGGGAAATCATCACGCTTATATTCTCTTATATGTAGATGATATTATCCTATGACCTCTTGAGACTCTCTTCGAGGATATCTTGACACGGTGAGTTCGAATTTGCTATGAAGGATCTTGGTCCACTTCACTACTTTCTAGGAATAGCGGTGACACGTCGTGCGAGGTCTATTTCTTTCCCGGAAGAAGTATCATCGAGAAATCGTAGAGCGGTGGAATGTCATCTTGCAAACCGTCTGCAACTCGGTGAATACCAAGTCAAAACTTAGTGTCATATCCGGTAGTCCTTTTGCTAATCAGACATTGTATCGCGACTTGGCGGGAGCTTTACAATATCTCGCATTCACGGGCGGATATTACATATGCGATGCAACAAGTGTGTTTGTTAAATGCGCAATCACATGGAAGAACATATCATGCGCTCAGCGTATTATGCGATATATTGGCACTCTGCATTATGGATTGCATCTGTACCCATCTTCCATGACCAAGCTTGTCACCTGCGAGATCTGGTAGGCGGGATGTCGAACGCTGACGCTCCGCTCACGGCTATGCGTCTTCGCCGGTGATAATTTAATATCTTGGTCCTCAGGCAACCAGCGTATCACGTTCGATCTTTGAAGGCGAATCCGTCGCGGTAGCGATGTTGTGTCGACTAAATCTTTGGATTGAATCTTTTACTTGAGCCGTTGTCTATTAAGCGGCCCGCGTGGTATCTTGTGATAACATTAGTGCAATTTATCTCTCGAAATCCAATTCATCATCAACGCTAAGCGTATTGAGTTAGACATTCATTTTGTCCGTGAAAAGGTGGCTCGCGGACAAGTGCGAGTGTTACGTGTCGACGCGACATCAGTTGCAGATATCTTCACAAAAGGGCTTCCGCTGATCTTATTTGAAGAATTTCGGGACAGTCTCAGCATTCGCCCTCCTCCGGCTTCGACTGCGGGGGAGTGTTAAATGTAATTAATAGGTAATATTATGTTAGAATATTATGTTAGAATATTCTAGATATATAATTAATTAGTAATATTATATTTATGTAGAATCCTAATATATATGGTAGGAAGACATTATTAGGTAGGATTTCTTAGTTATTATGAGGCATGATTTCCTCCTCATAATTAATGTATATTACTTGTATATATTCTCCCTTATGGGATGAGAATAATCAAGGAAGATTTTCCAATTCTAAAGAGTTCTTACAATAATTTTTTACTCTTTCTCCTTAAAAGCTATGTTGCTCGCACTTTTCAAAAATGATTTTGCGCTCATCGACATTTTTAAAGTGTCCAGAAATATAGCTTAAAAAAATAGTGGAAAATAAAGAATGCTAGGAATCTGAAGGCCAATGATTTTATGGTGCTAGCAATTTGAGGTAGAAACTCTTTCACTCCATTTATTCCTATTCTCTGCAAGTCCAGAGTGAAGTCATTTTAGCCAATGTAGAATGTATAGAGTGACTTCCCAAATATGTTTGCGGAAAGGAACTATAATATTAATTCTTTACCTTATGGTGCTGAAGTTCATCGACTCTAACCTTAATTTGTCCGACCGAGCTGAATTTGAAGAGAAAAAGGGCTAACCCCAGAAACAAATAAGCCAGTTTGTGGCAAGCGAATGTTACGAAATTAGCACCATGTCTGTAATCAGATCCAATTGATCGCGGATATGGACTCAAAAATGGCAAACCCAATGCTTGACTAAAAAATCAATGATGAGTCTGCCATCACTTGGGCGACCAACAGGTTTGTTGAAGTCATTCCATTTAGGTGGAAAAGCTGACCAAAAACCACCGGTATCAGTATTAGAATCTCCAAAGTTAAAAGATTGCCTTGAACGCACATTTTTTGCAGTCTATTGTATCCATCATAAACAATATTGCTGCCAAACTAATGGCTTCATGTTTCTCTCAAACAGGATTTTTTTTTTGGAATAGAATGGAGCTTATAGTGAGATTCAGTATGTTAAATAGTAGTAGTATATTGATCATACCATAGTTGGTCATTATTAAACAATTGTTAATTTTATTGAAGCTTCCTAACTAGAGCTTGTTTACATGCAAATTGCAGTTTTAATATGATTATTGTCTTCTACGTTAATCAAAGATTTTTCTATTAATTAATGAAAATAATCAATAAATTATTTGGACATATTTCTTAAGCACTCTAATTAACCAGGCACAAAAGATCTCTTTAGTCCATGGACCAGGTGCCATTCGAGTTGAGGTTGAGGGGCTGATTTGCAGAAATAACCAGATATGTGGTCTTGTATTTAGAAGTTAGTCATTTGCTCAAAATTAGACCTAATAATTGAAAGTGGTGTCCACGATTCAAATTTCAAAAACGTGATCAACCTCTAATAAGACCACAAAAGCGGACCTGGTACTGGTATAAATAGCACCGGATTAGCAAAAGATCACAGTTCCCTTCATGGGCCGGTTCCAAAGCCCGTTTTAGTGGACTAATCTTGTAGATTGATTTCACTTATCATGCTTTCGAATAAAATCATACTATATAAACCAATAGAGACCAAAGATAATTGTTTACTTAAAAGTATAATATTGCTCTACAACAAATTAAATAATCTAATATTGGTTGAAAAATGTCCAAAGGAAATATCCTTGTATGTAAAGTTTTTGAGCTTTTTATATCTCAAGGGGCCTTCGGACTCGTGCGAGGTGTGCTACCGCACAGAGCTTCCAAAAATAAAAAAATTTAGGGCCCTTTTTTCATTTTTTATTATATAGTATTAGCCAAAATTTATTGTAAATACTCATAATTCACATGTATTAATCTAATTAAAGATCTACTTTTACAAATTAGAATAGAACCCTAAAATGTTTGGGAGGACTCTGGGCCACGTAAGATAACAAATGGGGAAAATCTAGTTTCAACTTTCAAGTAATTACTAAAATATACTATTCAAATGTCAAAAAAAAATATATCCAGAGATCGGATCTCAAAATTTGCTATGGACCACGTCAGATGGACCCATTAGGAAAATTGGTAGTAAAACCATGTGCCTGTGGGACACGTCACCATGTTGGTTAACGGCAAAAAGGCCACCCACGTCAGATTCCTTTAGTCAATTGTCTCTCTCTTCGCCGCCGTGAATCACGTATCACTATCAAACTCGTGGATTAATTGATTTTAATACATATCTCATATGATTAAGATGATCGTCTCAAACATTTTGAAAGTTCTGTTCTAATTCGTAAAAGTAGATCTTAATATAAGTAAATATATTATTCTACAAAAAAGTGTCTAGGTCTAATAGGTTTGATTTAAAATCTGAATTTGAGTCTCTACATGCACGCGACACTGAAACTGAATCACTTTACTTTGATAGGGCTAAGATCTGCAAATTATGGGTCTTTACAGTAAATTTTGGCTAATTCTACTTAAGAAAAAATCAAAAAAAAGAACCCCTAAAAATTTTCGTTTTTTGAGGTGCCTGTGCGGTAGCACGACTCGCACGAGCCCAAAAACGGCCCTGATGATTAATTGTCCGTTTGGTTGGGCTTTTGGAGAGGCCAAAAATGCTTTTGGAAGGTCAAAAATACTTTGGGCAAAAAATTAGAGTGTTTGGTTGAAAATCGAAAAAGTGTTTTTGGCTTCAATTTTCAAAAGCTCAAATTTTGGGCTTTTGTAAGTAGAGGTTGATTTTGCCCATTTTTAAATCAAAAACACTTTTTTTATTGACAACCAAACACCTAACAACTCTTTAATAAAAATTCTACTTGAAAAAGCTTTACTTCTAAAAACTCTTTTTAATAAGTTGTACCAAACGAGCCCTAAGTATATGATTAGAATAAATATTGAGCATGAATAAAGAAAATTCTAATAGGGATATTGACTCGTTAACGTAAAGAAAAAATTGTATATATCAGGACCTATTTGTTTAAAAAAAATAGAAATTGATTTTGAATCTTTCTACAAGTGTTTGTTTGAATATATATTTTTCAAAAAAGTTAAATTTTAATTGAGATTTTTAAATTCAACCTTCAAAACTCAAACCTACACTTCTTCTCCAATTTTCTTTGCAACTTTTCAGCTATACTCATATCATGTATCAAAATCTACTCACTCTAAGATTAAGTAATGTGAAATAATCCGAAGTCCTAGACCAGTTTTTCTTGAAGGCAGAGGGTATTCTCATTGGGTGGTGTGGAAGAGTTTGGTCATAAGTTCGAAACTCCGCAGTACGCCTTGGCCGCCAGCTCGTGAAGTGCTCACTGACTTGTCAAGTGTTGTTTAAGCGGTGGCGTGGTTTGCGCGCTATTCGCTGGGTCGAGTTTATGCTTGCACTCAAAAGAAGAAGCATGACGGCCTTCGACAAAAAAAAAGTAATGTGAAACAAATATAACTCACCATCATTTGTGAATAATGGTCATCTTATATATAGTTATTGTAGAAAAATCCAGCATCACTATTACTATATTTTATGATAGTAGAAGTAGATCTAATCAATTTATTTAACTGAAATAACAAAAAGAATAATTGAAACATAAGATAATATAAGAGCATGCAACAAGTACATTCTAGTATTTTTGGTGTTCAAGATGTCATCTTGATGTATAGTAAAACATGTCATTTAGAATTGACAATGAGTATGTAAAATATACTCCATTATATAGTACATATATTTACATTTTAATTTTTATATCCATTCAACAATTTAGTTAACAGTATAAAATGCTGGGCACATTCCGAATAGCTAAAGTATGTGCTATTATCGTGAGACATACTTTAGCTAGTCATGAAAATACCTGAATCTTAGCAAGAAATGAATATAGTTTTTGGAATTCTACTCCTTTATTTGCATGTTAATTTTTCTACAAAAACAGGGGAACGCCAGGTGTTACGTCATGGACACGTGGTTCCATAGAGGTGACACGTGGGCCACCAACAACATCTACTAGAAGGTCGTGATCATAGCTGACCAAAAGACATGGGGCCCACTTATTCACTACAGGTTGTGGGTGGTACACGTCATTTCGTGGACCTAAAATTTACAGACCGACACCATCAGCAAAAGTTTTAAAAATAGGACCTACTTTGCAAGTACGTGTTAAGATGCTTCGCAGTCCTTGTTGGCGTGGCTTGTGCTATGCCGTTGGATCTCATCAATCATTTATCCCCTAAGTCGAGAAAAGAATTCGCATAAGTTGAAATTGTGTTAAAGGACTTATAGAAAATACAAGTTTTCGAGGAAAATCAACGGTTCACCTGAATCATACCTCAAATTTTATACCCGCATGAGAATGGCCAGAGAAGAAGAGAATGACGGCAAGGCCACGGAGTTCGATCCTGCATAAATCTTCTTGGTTGGCGCATACTGCGTGCCCGAGTGTAGTTAACCGGTGGCGTGGTTTGCGGTATTTATTCGTAGGGTTCACTGTCTTGTATTCGAAAGAGTGGCAAGCGAATTCGCCGTCGAAAAAAAAAAAAAAAAAAAACCTCAAATTTTATAAGTTAATACTTCGTTTATATTTACTGAGATTATATCCAAAAACAAGCTCACCATTGGTTTAATAAGCAAATCACAAACACAGGTTCGAATATTACAGTACCTTATTTCTTAACGCATTCAAAATTCCGTAAGGAGCAACAATCATTTTGTTTTCTTGATTTTGAGGCAATCTACCACCCTGAATTTCTTATTCGGTATGCGTTCGCGTGATTAAGTAATTCTAATTTATATCAGAAATATTACTTTGGATGTAAATTACTTTTTATCAAAATTGATTTCATTTCAGAAATATAGTGGTACATATCACCTCACAGTAACCTTCAGACTAGTGGTACATTCATTTCCCAAAGAAGAATAATAGGACCAGAAAAATAATGGTAGGTTGGGCACCACATTTTGATTTTCAGGCAAAGTAGTCCTGGGCTAACGCGTGGGTCGTCTTTTTGAGATGACTAGGAAATATAGTGTCATCACTTCAGAATGGGCGGTTCCGATTAGTAGTGCTCTGGTGGGCCAAAAAGGGTATCTCACAATGTTTAAATACATGTTATTTACTTATGTTTCACTTTTCAGAAAAATGAAGAATTGTTTTATTAATGCTTCATATGTCCATAACTTTACTACTTTCCCTGTTCAATTTATGTTTATGTGTTATTATTTCTTTTTAGTTTGTCCAATAAAGAATGTTATCTTTCTATATTTAAAAATAATTTAATTTTATTGAATGATTTATACTCACACAAATATCTAAAATTTATTTTAGACCATAAATTTCAAAAGTCTTCATGTCTTTCTTAAATTTCATGTCAAATCAAATGGAATCACATAAAATGAGACTGATAGATTAATAAATTTCGCGTTCAATAAAGAAAAAAAAAGTATTCCTAAATCCTAGTTGTCATTGGTACTCGAAGGGTGGATCTTATGAAAAGAAACTTATACGGAATCAAAACAAAACGGCGTAAGATATATAATATATTCAATGTAATTTCATAAAGTGGAATTTGTGGAGAATAGGATGTACATATATTTTACTTTTATTTTTGTGGGGTAGAGAAATTATTTTCAATAAACCATCGATTCAAAAGAAAAATAGTCGATGCAAGGTTGCAAGAAAAATAAGACCAAAATACGAAGATACAAAGTAAATGAATCAACACATATTAATACACATCTAACGAGTAGAGATCTATGTGGTGTCTAAATAATACTACTAAAAATTAAGAAGAGGAGATGAAGGGGCTAGCCCCCTACCTCACCCACACAATGCGACAAAACTCAACTACACATTAACCTTCTGTCACGACCCGACCCGACGAGCCGCGACCCGGTGCCCTAATTGGACACCCTTATACCGACCTGTCACATATAATCTGACTGATACCAAGAACAACATATAAACCTCGTGAAAATAAGATGCTGACTCATATCGTTATAAATCAAAAGGAACTTGTATTCTGAGGAGTCTCAGTAATTCAACATAACAACATAGGTAAGCCGACAAGGCTGCCTCTATATACATGGGACTATACAAGATAAACAACAACAGACATATGTCTTGCGTCACGCATACACAACCCAAAACTGTCCACGGACCTCTAAGAGTACGATAATAAAATATGACGGGACAGGGCCAAGTCGTGCCCCTAAATATGCATAAGTCAAAAATAAGGTTCTGTACCAAAACGACTAAGCTCCGAGTCAATGGAGCTCTCCAAACAGCTGAACAGGAATCCTGGAGGATCACCAAACTGAGTACCTGTACCTACGGGCATGAACGCAGCCCTCCGAGAAAAGGGGATCAGTACGAAATAATGTATTGAGTATGTAAAAAATAAAGTACTGTAAAGAAGATCATAACTGGCCAAAAGATGTCAGGAGACAAATATAATAATCTAAATATCAATACAACTGTGCCTTATGAAATGAGAGTCAACTATGCCTTATAAAATGAGAGTCAGGTATAACCCATATAATATATCGTACCCGGCCCAATGTGGGACTCGGTAAAATGAAATCATATCTGTGAATGTTGTCCACATATACCATATCTGTGGATGCCTGTCCGCATATCATACTGCTCGGCCCTCTAGTGAAGGACGCGGTGAGCATATAAGGAACTGTGCACGAAACTTCCCGGCCTGGGACGCGGTGAATTCATATAAACATATCCAGCACGAATAGAATATCATAAGTAACTTTATACAAATTAAATCATTATTTGACTCTCAATGGAATAAATAGAATAACTATCACTTAGAAAATCAAGGCACTATCATATCATGTATCATTAAGAATTAGGATTCAATAGAATTATGTACGTCCGTCGTACACTCATTTTATATTAATCATGCCAAAAGAAGAAAGGATAGTTTCACATACCTTATTGTCGAACTAATAAACTCTATACTTAATATTCGTTTCGATTAGCACCTCGACCTATAACAATAGTAATTCGTTCGTCAACTCTATGATTTCTAGTATAAGTTATGTCGAATAATGACTCTCTTTTCTATAAAAATTTTGGGTAGCACTTCCCCTATTTATATGCACATCCACAACTTACAAACAAAGCCAACAATACCAATAACAAGATACAACTTAAAGATATAACCAAAACAATCCCAAATAATCCATATACGCCATCATAATACATCCCTTCTCTTTACGTTCATGGAAGACAACAACTACAACAATCAAGGTGATTAATACACATATTTCTCTTGTTAATTCAGCCCCTTAAACCACATTAAAACAACCTTAAAACAGTCCATCAACAACAACAAGAGTGCAAGTCTTATAGTTTGCAACATAACACTATTCCACACCTTAATTCCTTTAAGACATACCTTAGTAATTACCGCAACGTATATACATGTTTATAACTTACATTTCCAGCATTATAACTTAACAAGAACAACCCCTAATACATCACAACAATGTTCAACGATTTGAATGTCACGGCCACAACAACATAATTCCCTAACTCTTCTCTTAACTTCCTAAAATCCAATTTCATATTTCAATACTTTCATATAACCAAATACAACTTTAAATGTCAAGATTTCGTTCAATTTCAACATGCAATTAGTGATAAGGAATACAACAACAACACTCAAATCCAATCTATACAAAACAGTCCCCAAAAATCGGTAACAACAACATCACCACAACCACATGCATTTTCTTACTTCCATTTCCTCTTAATCTAAGTTTATCTCTTAACACAAGTTCATCTCTTAACTACAACATCATTTAACTTTCAATAACTCAAATAAGAAGAAGAATTATTACCTTAATTAGCCAAAACAGTCCCTACAAGTCACGGTTTCACTGCTCCAATTTCTTCGCCATTTTCGTCATTTCTTCAACCCAAAATGACATGCATGTATTCTACAAGTTTGAGACCATCTTACTTACTTGTTTCTCTTCCAAAATGTTCATCACCAAATCTAACATTGTTGGGGCAGATTCTCAGCCAGAATACTACCGAAACTGCACTGGTTTGGAAAGTTTATTATGGCTTGAAACTTAGTAGAGAACTTGTGTCACGACCCGACCCGACGGGCCGCGACCCGGTGCCCTACCTGGGCACCTTTATACCCACCTGTCACATAATCTCACGGATACCAAGGATAATGTAGTAATTTGTAAGTCATATCAAATAGGCAAGCCGACAAGGCTGTCACTATATATGGGAACATCTCAACATGAAGCGTAACAGTATAGTCGACCAAAATACATATACAATCCACGCAAGTCCCAAACACATCTACCCACAACTGTCTACAGACCTCTAAGAGTACGATAAATAAATATGACGAGACAAGGCCCCGTCGTGCCCCTAAATATGCATAAGTCAAAATAAGGCTCTGTACCAAAACGACTAATATCTGAATCAATGGAGCTCTCTCAACAGCTAAACAGGAAATCCTAGACTGGAGGATCACCAAATCGAGAGCACTGCGACTGCGCATGTAACGCGACCCGAAAAAGGGGTCGATGCGAAATAATGTCGAGTATGTAAAACTTGAAGTATTGTAAATAAGAACATGACTGGCCAAGAGATAACAGGAGACAAGTATAACAATCAAATACCAAATCCAACTATGCCATATAAAAACGAGAGTCAAATGTGTCTTATAAAAATGAGAGTCATATACCTATATATATATATATATATCGTATTCGGCCCCCTAGTGAAGGTCTCGGTGTGAATGAAACCATATACATATATATACCGTACCCGACCCATTATGGGACTCGGTGTGAAATCATATACATACCGTACCTGTCCCATTATGAGACTCGATGTGAATTCATATACATACCGTACCCGACCCATTATGGGACTCGGTGTGAAATCGTCATTTGACTCTCAATAAAATCATTAAAATGAATTATTTTCTGGAAAGACAAAGGCACGTCTCATAACAGATATCATTAGGAGTAGACTGTGTAGAAATCATGTATGTCCGTTGTACGCTCATTTTATACAAATCATGTCAAAAAGAAAGAAGGAATAGTTTCACATACCTTATTGACGAATTAATCAACTCAATAATCTAAATACGCCTTGACTAGCACTTCAACCTATAATAATAGTAACATTTCCATTAATCTTATGATTACTAGCATACGTTACTTGCTTTCTTTTCTATAAAAAATTTGGGCAGCACTTCCCCTATTTATACTCCCATCCACAACTCACAAACAAGGTAAATAACACCAATAACCAAGCACAATTCAACGATATACCAAAACATTCCAAAAATCCGACATACGCCATCGCTATACATTCTTACTCTTTAAATTTATGGAGTACAACCAAAACAGCAACCAAAGTGATTAATACATCAATTTCTCATGTCAATCTAACTTCTCTAATCATGTTAAAACAACCCATACTTCAACAACAATAAAAGTGCAAAGTAACACATTTCTATACCTTAATTCTTTTAGGACATATATCCGCAATTACAATCATGTGTATGCATGTTCATAACTTATAATTTTAAGCATTAAAACTCCACAAAACAGTCCCTAACTCGACACGACAATACCCAACAGTTTTGGGAAGGTTTCGGCCATAACATTCTAATTCCATAACTCTTTTCTTGATTCCTTAAAATCCAATTCATCTTTTAATACTTTCATATAACCAATCTACAATTTTAAGTGTCAATAATCCCTTCAATTCCAACATGCAATTAGTGACAAGGATAACAACAACAACAACAACACACAAATCCAATGTACACAAAAACAGTCCCAATTTCGACTATAACACTCAACAATCACATGCATTGTCTTAAATTCCAAGTTTATCCTAACACAAGTTCATTCCTTAAACTACAACAACATGCAACTCCAATTATATCATAAGAAGAAGAATTTTTACCTTAAATTTAAGCCAAAACAATCCCTAATTTCGGGTCACTGCTCCAATTCCTTTTGCACCAATTTTCATCCTTTCTTCAACTCAAAGTGACATGCATGTGTTCTATAAGTTTAATCCACCTTTCTTACATGTTTTTCTTCCAAAAACTCATCTCAAAATCTGAAATTTTGGAGCTTATTTTCGGTCCAGTGGGTACCGAAACTCCAATGCTTGGGATTCACCTTTGCTTAGTATTTAAATGAAGAACTTAATTTAGGAAGAAGGAGTTGATAGAATCTTCAATTTTTTTGCTATGAAGAAAGTGAAGATATCGGCTGGAGAGGAGAGGAAGATGAAAGGGATGGTGAAGGAGTGTTTTTGAAATTATAGTGTATTGGAAATGAGTGGGCATAGGTCTTTGTAAATCTGAAAATTAATTGCAAATTGGTCCACATCTCATAATTAATCAACCTTATGCCTCACTCCTTTTAAATCTTGAAAATCTCATAAGACCTCGTATCCTAGTTGTCGTAACTTATATAATACGTTACTAATCCATAACGGGAATATATATAACTATCATTTTCAATTTCCATTGTCACGCTCGTTGTAACCAAAAATTTCTCCGGAATCACATCCTTCGTATACTAACTTCCGGATTAGCATATATAAACATACTTTATATCAATATTTGAATCCTATTTTCTTAATTACGTTCTCTAATCATTGCCTTAAAATCACGAGGTGTAACAACTTGCACTTGAAATGGGAGTTAGTTTGGTCTATAACTTAGCTATGGAGGGGGAGTAAAATATGTTTTAGAGGAGAAAGGATGGAGAGATGTGGGTGAGGATGATTTTCGAAATTGAGGGGAGAAGGGAGAGGCATGAGTATAAGTAAAAATCTGATTTTTTTTTTGCATGTCGTCCATGTGGCGGACGAGAATTGCCACTTATTTTATGCACACATATTTCATCCTCTCCACTTAAATTAATCCTACAATTAAATAGTCAATCTCCCACACTTAATATAATCCTGAAATTTTCGATAAGTCCTCATCCTTTCGACGTCAAGATTTTTATAATACAACACTAATCCATAACCCCATTGGAAATACACAACTACTATTATAAATTTTCATCGTCACATTTGTTGTATTCAAGATTATTTTGTATTAGCATATGTAAGTATACTTTTTATCCAATATTCGAATCTTACTTTCTTAATTACGTTCTCTAATTATCGCCTTAAACTACGAGGTATAACACCTTCTACCCTAATTCTCGACCTTAAACTCTTCATATCTAAGGTCATGTCCTCAGTCAGCTGAAGTTGTGTCATGTCCTGTCTAATCACCTCACCCGGTTCTTCTTCGGCATACATCTACTTCTCCTAACTATTGCTACCGCCAATCTCTCACACCTCCTAACTGGTGCATCCTCACACCTCATCTTCACGTGTCTGAACCATCTCAATATCGCTTCTCTCATCTTGTCCTTCACGGAAGCCACTCTGATCTTACCCCGTATAACTTTATTTCTAATCATATATCTCCTAGTATGAACATACATTCATATGACCATCGTCATCTTCGCTATCTTCATCTTCTGATTGTGAACGTTCTTGACTGACCAACATTTTGGCACATACAATAATAAATGACGTAAAATATGTATCTTAAGTTTAAGATTGACGAATATTTTTTAATGTTATGTAATACTATAAAATTATATCACAATAAATATTAAAGTGTTCCATATCAATAGAGTAGAGGACCAGCTTTCGTATAAATATGAAGATTTCTTATGAAAATAAATTTGGAGAACTACGAAATATAAGTCAAAGAACAAATAGACTTTGGTGGTCACCAGACACCAATTCCCCAAAAGATTAGTCTTTTCACTGATTATACCACACAAAACACAATCTTAGGGTGGGCACCACTTCTCAATTCTCATTGAGTCAAGTGCTGCATATGTCGACTCTCTTCTTTTCTTTATATTTATGATTAAATTGTTTTTACTGAAGTTTTTCCTTTGCACAGCAAATACATTATCTCTCATTTTTTCCACTGGAGTACAACGGAATACACCGCACACAACTCACCTTCCTGTTCATTGCACCAAATAGTGAGAGTAAATAATTTATGAGAAGTCATGGTCAGCTCATACCTTTAATGTTCTTAAACTTTTGACATTCTTGTGTAGCAGTTTACACTTTATTTTTATTGTTTGAATTTAACTCTACAATTTTCATTCTAACGTATTCAAATATATGTCTGAATTCATATAACTAAATAAAAACGTAAAACTTGAAAGTAAACTTATCCACTGAAGTTTGTTTCTTCTTCTAGATTTAGTGCATGTTTGGTTTTAATTCTGACAACCCATAAGTGATTTTGGATAGCTACTTTCGTGAAAATGAGCAAAACTGGGGTGTTTGGATTTCCTCTCCAAAATTAATTTTCCTCTTCAAAATTGATTCTGAAAGAAGTTATAATTTATAGCTTCTAAGGTGAGTAGAATCAATTCTACATTTATTTCAATTTGGGGTTTTACCTTTTCCTTCATTACCCTCTTTAATCTAGTATTGTAATAATATTGTAATTATTATAAATGGTATTTATTATTATGAATGTCTAAAAGGAAAGTTAGGGTTAGAACAATGTACCTAGACCGTATAAATAGAGATGTTACTCTCTATGTATTTCATCCCTCAAGAGAAATAAAGAACCCTCCATTTCTCCTTAATACTCTTGTTCTAGTTTTGTTCTAGTTTTATTATTTCATAACACGTTATCAGTATGAGTCTCTAATTTTATTATTGGAGTTTAATCCGCATCAATAACTTAGAGAGATTAAATTGATGATAGGTTTGTCATGGACAGAGATCTGCCATATTGGCATATTACTGCAATGAGAAGAAGAATGTTCCCAGAATTGTATGTTGTTTAAGTGTGTTTACATCTTATGAGGTATGTATCTTTAATAAATTATATCTTTCTACAGTGGCTAGGAGTATTCCTTCCAAGCATATTATTTTCTTTACATGTTAACAAAGAAACATGATTTCATTATTAGCTAAAACTAAGCAAAGGATTCAAGAATTTTAACGTTCTGCACTTTCATATATTTTGAACACTAATTATTTGTTGAATTGAGCAAATCAAAGTATAGAGTTACAAATCAGATTGAACTGGCATCATCGAGAATTTTACACAAAAGGGTGGTTTCTCTCGTATCTTAAATTAGTTTGTCTTTTTCTTACTAACGATACGATTTTATTGGGTTCGTTTAATCCATGAAAATTTTCTGGATCATTCATGTCTCAAATTTTTCCTGAAGAACAATATTATTAAGAGGGATCAAAATACCAATTTCATATTCCTCTGGCGAAATGAGAGTTTACAAGAAGTATATGATCACCAGAAGTGACAATATTTTCTATACATTGTTGTGGTTACAATTAAAGATATGTTAGGGGAAAAAACTCTCTACATCATATGTATGCCTCGATTTGCTCCGGAAGTAGCAAATTTAAGCTATCACGATTTGATATGTTTAAGACAGGTTGAGATATGTTCCGTTCCTGAAGAATGAGAACTTTTGATGAATTTTATAAGTACAGATCTATTCCCTGAAGTGAATGTGACAATATGAAGTTAAACTTATATATACGGACATGCATTTAGTTATGAAGTTATCATGACTCACCTCCAGAAAAGGTATAATAATTACTCCTGAAGTAGTAAACTCAGAATTCTGCTCCCGAAATAGCAAACTCATAAATCTTTTCCCGAAGTAGCACATTTTAAACTCTACTCCTTAAGTAATAAATTTTTGACTCTACTCCGGAAGTAGTAGAACTTTGAAAGTAGTAAAACTTTAAATTTACCCATGAAGTGATAAATCTTTGAACTTCGCCTCCAAAGTAGTAGAACATTGAACTCTACTCTCGAAGCAGTAGAAACTTTAATTCTTACTCTTGAATTAGTAAATCTGAAATTTACTCATGAAGTACTAAATTTAAAATTTATTTCTGAAGCAGTAAGTCTCTTAAATTTACTCCAAAAGTAGTAGAACTTTTAAATTTACTCTCGCATTAGTAAACTTTGAACTTTACTCTCGAAGTGATAAAGATGCTCACATTTTAAGAATAAAACCATCATATACACGGATATTAAATATATTCCATATGAAAATTGAGAAGAGATACACTAATTGAAATGATAAAATCTTTTTAAGGACAGATGGCATTTTTTTATGGCCAAAAGGACCCTTCAAATTATCATGTGTAAACTCTCTTTATTATGTGATTTAGTATGTTAGCATATTTATTTTCTTTCTTAATCGCTGTTAGCATATCTTGCTTCACCGTACTATTATTTTTATTCTTTATATTTTTCGTCTAAATCAAATTATACACATGCTTAAATTTGTTATTATTGAAATACTATGAAGTTCTAATACCCTATTAAGAATTTGATATCATGACATATGTAGATGAAATTGACATTCTAAAACTGAATATATGCAGTTGGTAATTAATTATGAAATAAGATCACATGTATGTTGTATTGTTAGAGAAATATTATTTTGTGTATAAAGGTCATTGTTGTTACATATCTGTCGTATGTCAAATCATCAGAGATAACTTGTATTATGTATCATTCTAAGACAAAAGAATACAAATTGTGTAGAATACTATCTATTATAACCATATTGATATACTATGGTTACTGTAGCATATTTGATGATAAATACTTGAATGTTAATGGTATTCTTCCTGAATAAGATGTATAAAATACTAAAGTTTTGAACTTACTTTTCATCATTTATAAACTGTATTGTCTGTAAATGTCTATTTGATTACTATTTACTTCATGACACTAGCAGTGTCTAACTATAACTTCTTTTATGATACCAGCAGTATCTAAACAATATTTGATTGTACAAAATTAATAATCAAGTGCTCCAGAAGAGCTAACTATTTATCTAGAAGATCATGACATCAATAGTGTACAAATAATATATGTGATTAAGGAGAATAAAATACAGACTCCTGAAGAGCCTATATATAATGTCATTCGTTCTAGATTATAATATACAAAGTTGTTATGATCGAAGCACACGTTATAGTAAATCCGAAGTTTACTAAAGTAAATGACTATCATGTTGAAGCTATAAATGATTGAATGACTAAATCATAGTGGGTAAGGAATATGTATTTGAAATATTACCCTCTTTATTCTCCAAATTGTATTGCACAAATATGAGCATGATGAAATCACATGTCACGATAAACCAGAAGTTTATTGTACAAAATAGAATTCATGTAATAGTAAACCAGAACTTTACTAAAACAAATAGCACATGACATGGTAAACTTGAAGTTTACTAGTACAAATAAACTTATCAATTGACGTGATAATTTTGGTTGTCCTGATTTAAATTTAATGTGTTAAGTTTGTATTTGGAATATATTGAAGAACTAGAATATTCTTCAAGAATTAATTTGTTTGTTCTCATGATAAGTTGATTACACCAGCTAATGTTGGGATTGAATTTCCTAAATTCTGAAAAATATAAAAGGTGAAAAAGGGTCTGTTCACCTATTATGTGATGTCTTAAATTGATGCATCGATAAGACGGTCACATGTGCGTTTATTGTCAACCTGCAGCTTGACATTTACAAAGTTGCTTGCTCAAAATAATTGAGTTGAGATTATAATTTTCAGATTATGTAATCAAGATAATTCATCTTGTTAATGATAGTTTATATTCAAGTTGGTTTAGTGTTGAATGCCTCCGATAAATAGCGAAATCATTGCGAATGAGAATAAAACTTCATCTGTTGATCTGAAATATGATATATTACATACAACGATGTTAGTATGATTCAGACTAATAAATTATAATAAATTCTCCCTTCATAATTAGCTTAAGGTCAGGAACCAAATGTTTTTCATCTAATAGTTTTATTGTGCGGTATATGATTAATGAATCTACCACGATGCACACAGATGGATTTTCCAAAGAAGGTGAAAATTATGTTAGTTTTTCTAACATAAGGGTAGAGAGAATAAAAGGCTAAGAAAAATATTGTGAATTATCACCGGTATGATCCTCGTTCAAACGATAGTTCAAGTCAAATGCTAGAAGCATTTGCTGACCCAACTATTTCATATTTCAACTGCAAGATGCTCTTAAATGTCCATGAAGGGATTGATTTACAACATGCATGAAACGTGGTAGACAATTCGATTTTAAACGCAATAATCCTTGAAAAGGGAGAGGAGCAAATAATCATAATAAGGAGGCAATGTGCTCTTGAAGAGCCTACAACATAACACTTCATAAAATCTCGTACGAGGTTCAGGTACCTGAAAAATAATAAAGTGATAAGATCTTAATACGTTATGTTTAATTGCAAACCGATACAAAATTATATCTAGTCAACGATATTTTTGATACACTATAGTGCGCAATATTGTATAATATTATGATGATCTAAATTATACGTCTCTTAAAGCATATTGATGTAGGAATAATTACCAAGTAGATATATCTTGATAAATTTACTGGACCTGCAGTCCTGAGATGAGAAGATGCCATGTAAATTAAATACTAAATGAGAATTGTCTCAGTCTATATGGTTCATGTAATAAAATTATATGATGTTTTTTAAGGATTCAAAATGCCTGAAGCATATACAAGTTATTGAAAAACTTGTTTGTAATCCATAAATGGATTAAATTAACCAAGGTTGATGTACTGAAATCACCTTAATAAATATTTATTGATCAAGGATACAAAGATGACTTTGTTTATCCTTATCCCTTTATGATATTCAAAATCTTTCATAAGGTTGTGCAAGCTACTCATTTGAATGTGATTGGAGATTTTTCGAAAAGTAGTAGACTACCTGCTAAAAGAAGTTGAAATGAGAAAATTAGATTGGTTCTGAAGTACCATATATTTGTTCAATTGATAATTTATTTATCTTGCTATAATTATAAGCATGATATAATTTCTTCCTTACACGGAGATACTGAAATAAGATCAATTGTATATTATCGATTTGATGAGAGATTTTTTTCAAAATTATGGGGAGAAAATAATGAAATAAAAAGGGAAATTTTGTGGAAAAATCCATCATCGTCTCCTACGTGCTTCTATTAGTGAGTAAGAGGTCCAAACGATTATTCACTTACAGAAAATAACAAATCAAATGTCAGACACATTTACAGATTTAAAAATGAGTACTGAATCACATATCCCTGCAGAGAATGTCTCAATTCAGATTGATGTCCTTGTAGGACCATCTACTAGTGTCATAGAAAATGAATCCAAAAACACGCCCGAAGTGTGATAGACCATTGTGTTCTAAGGATCGTAATCCTAAAAAAATATGGTCAACATGACACTAAGAATGAATCTCATAAAGAAATGCAAGATTTGATCAATTCTGATATTCTTGAAGAAACAAATGAGCCGCAAATTCAAGAAAATGAAGAAACATCAATAAATCCAATTGATGTTATGACTATTTGAATCTCTTGGAAGTAAATGTGGTTTGAAATACCCACAACCTTAAAGGAAGATATACAACATGCATTGCTCAATTGAAGGGAGGATTCAGAAAAGGAAATAGGACAAAAACACATTTCACCAAAATTGTTCGTTCACATGCGAGCTTCAAAAGAATAGTGATGTCAACGTGCAACAGGCTCATTCAAGTGATAATGTGACTGATTTGTTCACTAAGTCTCTATCAACTGTAACTTTCGAGAAGATGGAGCACAAGATTGAAATATGAAGACTTAAGCATTTGGACTAAAATTTTCATTAGGAGGAGTTAATACATGTTATACTCTTTTTTTCATATAAGGTTTTGTCCCACTGGGTTTTCCTTATAAGGTTTTTAATGAGACAACCAAAATGTGTATTATTAAAGATATGTACTTTTTTTCCTTCACTGGAACTTTTCCTACTGGGTTTTTTCTAGTAAGGTTTTAATGAGGTATATTATCTACCAAATAGACATTCAAGGGGGAGTGTTATAAATGATATTTATTATTATGAATGTCTACAAAAAAAGTTAGGGTTAGAACAATGTACCTAGACCCTATAAATAGAGATGTTACTCTCTATGTATTTCATCCCTCAAGAGAAATAAAGAACTCTCCTCCCTCTTTCCTTAATATTTTTGTTCTAGTTTTATTCTGGTTTTATTATTTCATAATATTAATAATATTTTAAGTACTATATTGCACTTTAAATTAGTATTGTAATAATATTCTATTAATAATTAAGTACTATATTACACTTTAAATTCTATTATCTATTTGTAATTTTTATTTACATACTTCAATTTTAGTAATGTTTATTTATATGTATTTGACTAAATGTCCATTTGATAATTTTACATTCAAAAACAATTTTGATCAAAACTATTCAAACATCATGAATTGATAACAATAACTTTTACATTGTTGCATCCAAACATAAATCAATTATTGTCAAATTCAATTTTATCAAAATCAATTATGTCCACCCCGTAGAATTAAACACACACTTAATTTTTTGATGACAAGAAAACCCCACAATAGCTACTCTTCATTATTTGGGTGTGCAAGGGTAAATCCCGCCAAGGCCGACTTGATGGCTAGGCCGGTAAGGCATTTGCATGGGGGCCCCGTTTTTTACCAGAATAATATAAATATTCTATTAATATTAACATATGTACTATTTGTAGGTATAATGTACAAATTATATGAATTATATATACACAATATACTAAACAAAATATATTATACATACTACTTAAATATCTGCAGTATATTTGATAATACCGCTAATGTATAGTTTATTATATATACCTTTGAAATAGAAATACATAAACATCACTAACCAAATATATAATATGTTAAAATAATGTTATGTGTAATATCCAAATATGGATTTTTAAAAAGTTGTCAATATAAAAAAATAAAGACAGTAGGAACAGGGGCGGAGCTACATGGTGGCCGGGGGGGCTCGGGCTCCCCCTCAAAATTAAAATTTTCTTAATATACTACTAGTAATATTCATGATATTACAATAGAGTCCTCAATTTTTCGCTCCCCCTAGATCAAAAGTTCTCAATTTTTCGCTCCCCCTAGATCAAAATAGGTTCCCCTAACCCGGGCTCTCCCTAGCCCAGAATCCTGACTTCGCCTCTGAGTAGAAAGGAATGGGGGAAATAATTTTGATAGCATAATAAGAAGAATATAAGAAACAAAGAGATTAAAAAAATATTAATGAGACAGAAAAGGGGATTTATTTGGCTACTTTTGATATATAATATTTTGCTAAAAATATGCAATGTCGCTTTTAATGTTGTATAATTATATAAAGTTCTCAGAATAGATTTGTGTTAATAGTGAATGTTCTTTAAATATACCCAAACACTCTGGTATTGATGATTTGGACTTACTTTATAAATTAAAAATGTTAAAAAATATTATAAGAGGACAATAATATTCTAATTGATATACTTAGTTGAATAAAAAGACTTGATTTTTTTCAAATGCATATATTACTTTTATATAAAATTATGTTAAAAGTTGTCTCAATGGAAAGAATTTTTTCAAAATTAAAATTTATAAAATATCATTTAAGATCAATAATGTCTCAAAAGATATTAAATTAATTAACTATATTATCAATTGAAAAAATATTAGAAGGAATTATTATAAAAAAGCTAGAAAGATAGATGTCAAATAATATATAAGTAAGCCTCCAATCATATTGAGCCGACTCTGAACCCCGCTTCTGTGCAATAATCCGTAAATCACACCGAAGAGAAAACTTTCACTAGGCAAGTCCCTTTGACGAGTTCGACCCAAAAAACAAATTACATGTTATCGTAGGTAGAGGTTTCGAACCTGAAACCTCCGTTATAGAAACTCCAAGCTCAACTAACTGAGCTATCCTACTGTAATTAAGTGCACGTACATATATTCAAAAAAGTTAAAAGAGTATTTCTAATATTGTGTACAAAAACAAAAGGTTAATAAAAAAGAAGTTCAACTTTTTTTCATTTAGAGAATTAAAAAAAATACGTTTTTTTTTTAAAGTTTGCATTTAAGAAGTTATTAAGATTTATTTGGACATGATTTGAAATCATGAGATGAAATCAGATAATTTAAAGTTAAAGCTTTGTTTGAACATGTAATTTGAATTTTTTTTAAGTTTTATTTTTTATAGACATAAAAACTCTACAAGTTGTGAAAATAAAAAAAAATCTCAACTCTTATACAATCTTACCAAATGAACAAATCATAGTTCATAACAAAATTAATACTACGTTATTAAAAGGACTTTCTAAAATTAAATATAACCTCAATTGATCAAATTTTAGTTTAATAAAATGGAAAATTGAATATGAGTTTTAGTATAATTACTCTTTGATATAATCCCCTACATGATTGATAAGAGTAAATTTGTTAAAAATATATTATCAGTCGGTAGATCTTTTAATATTTGATATAAATGGTAGGTTTAATGAACGGTAAATAAACACCCCTAGGCCCTATCTTCACCCACATTGCACTGTCTTGTAGATAATTCTACCAGAAATCTTGCTTTATTTTACTGTAAATTCACAAAATGTCAAATGTCTTTTTCCAATTTCATTTGTGGTGCAATGAGTTTGACTATCTTACAACTAGGACTGCACAAAAAATAAATTGGATAAAAAAAACCGAACCGAATCGGATCGAAAAATTCGGTCCGATCTTCAGTCCTACGTTTCTAAAAATTCGTTCTACGGTCTTCAATCCGAGGTTTTTTTTCAATTTTTAGTGTATATTTGACCGGACCGGACCGAACCAGACCGAGTTTTTTGGTTCATTCTTCGGTCCGATCTTTCTGAATTTTCGATCCTCGATCCAGTCCGGTCCGATCCGAGGGTTTTGTGCAGCCCTACTTACAACACCCCATTAATCTAAAGGGCAAAAAGACCTTATAAAGTTTGAAAAGTAGTTTGTCCTTTTATGGCCGTCGTTGTGTACATTTCATGTTTTCAACCAACTTAATGCATGTTTGGATTGACTTCTGGGTACCCAAAAGTACTTCTGGGTATCCACTTTCAAATGACAAAATTGACATGTTTTGTTTGGCTTTTCAGAAGTGCTTCTGATCTCCAGAAACACTTCTAGCAGAAGCTAAAATTTGTAGTTTCTGCCAGAAGTGTTTCTGGCTTCTGTCATTTATTTTAATTTGAATTTTACCATTTTATTTATTACCCTCTTTAATTTTTATCAACAACTCTATCCACCTTCATTACCCTATTTAAATATCTAGATATAATTACTAAAAAAAAATCAAATATACAACTTTCATTACCCTCTTTAAATATCTAGAAATAATTACTAAACAAATCAAATATACTACTCATGTTCTGTTTTAATTAAAAAAATCAAATATACTACTAAAGTTGACATTTGTTCATGTGTAATTGCATATTGGAACTTTAACTCCTCAAACATTTTAACGGTGTCCGATTATACGAGGATTATCCTTCTCCTTTTTGTATTGTCTTCTTTCAAATACTCTTTACTACTATAATACATTATATTTTGAACAAACAAGAAATAAATATACCCAAGTTGAAGTATCGAAAATTTTATTATTTTTGAAATTGCCTGAAGAGCGTCGCTGCGCCTCCTCCCAAGGGTCGCGGCTCCTTCGGTGCGAAATATCAGTGGAACTTATAGAGTACATGCAAAATTAGTATTCTAATAATATTTAAATACTATTTGCACTTTAAATTAGTATTGTAATAATATTCTACTAATATTTAAGTACTATATTGCACTTTAAATTATATTATCTATTTGTAATTTTTATTTACATATTTTCATTTATTATTAATTTTTATTTATATGTATTGACTAAATGTCCATTTTTGTAATTCTACATTCAAAAGCAATTTTGATCAAAACTATCCAAACATCATTTATTGATAACAATCACTTTTACATTGTTGCATCCAAACATAAATCACTTCTGCCAGAATCACTTCTGCCAGAATCACTTCTGACAAAATCACTTCTGTCCACCGTCAATCCAAACAGGTCATTAGTTCGTTTATTCAGCCCCAACAATTTATGACTAATAACCCAACTAACTCATGTAATTTTCCATAATTATTTCCTCTTTCTTTTTTCACATAGTTCATACATGTGAGAAAAAGACTAGAATTGTATAATAGTGTAAATCTCCTTGAATGAAATCTTTTCATTAATACAATATATATAGTGTGTACAATTATAATTTTAATGGAATAAGAATTTCTACTTTACATAATTACACTCAAATATTAATTACAGAATATTGCAAAATATACGGTGAATATATGGAAATATATTCATTATCACACCTCATCAGCCGGAGCGAGAGGAGGTCATATGCTAGTCAAGGAACAGTTGTCGAGGAAGCCTCATAGTGAATATATATGTGTACTGATATGAAGAAGGAACATGTAACACCCTAACATGACCTATTGCAACCTTCTCGCGAACAAAGTGAATATTCAACTCAATATGCTTCGTTCGATGATGCTGAACCAGATTATGAGACAAGTAGACAGTAGATATGTTATCATAGTAAACCAAAGATGCCTTCGGTAAGGGACAATGAAGCTCAAGAATGATATTACAGAACCAACATAGCTCAGCAACAACGTTTGCAACGCCTCAATATTTTGTCTCTGCATTCGAACGTGAAAGTGTGGCTTGCCGCTTGGCAGACCATGAAATAATATTATCCCAAAAAATACACAATAGGCCGACGTAGAGCGACGAGTGTCCGGACAGCCTGCCCAATCGGCGTCCTTATAAGAGAGCAATATAGTATGTGCAGAGGGATATAAATGTAGTCCATAGTCAAGAGTGCCTTTAACGTACTGAATGATACATTTAAAGGTTGTAAAGTGAGGCTCATTAGGAACATGCATGAAATAAGCACACCTTGTGAATAACATATGCAATATCGGGCCGAGTGAAGTTGAGATACTGAATAGCACAAGCGAGACTCTTAAAAAAAGAGGGATTGCTGACCGGATCCCCATCAATTGCATTGAGTTTTGACTTGGAGTCAACATGAGTGGACATGATCTTGCAGTTTGTCATTTTAGTCCGGTAGACAATTCCTTATGTATACTTACGCTGACATAAGAACATGGGATGTGTGGATCTGGTTACTGATATCCCCAAAAAATAACTTAACTTATCCAAATCTGTCATAGTAAATTCAGACTTGAGCAGGGCAATGATCTCGTATTTTAGTGTATCAGAAGAAGATGTCAGAATAATATCATCCACATATAAAAGAAGGTAAGTTGTGTCAGTACCTTGATAAAAAATAAAGAGTGAATGATCACTCTTGTTGCAAACGAACTCGGTCTGTATTATGTATGTAGCAAACCTCTCATACCAATCCCTTGGGATTGTTTTAATCCATATAGTGACTTACGAAGATTACAGACATACTGAGGAACCGCCGGATGCACAAAGTCATGTGGTTGATGCATATAAATTGTTTCTTTCATATCCCTATGTAAGAAATCATTTTTTACATCAAGCTGGTGAATATGTCAATTCTTCCCATAGCTATGCTCAACACAATGCGAATGGTGGCTGGTTTGACCACCGGACTAAAGGTCTCACCATAATCAACTCTCTCATGTTGCCATGTACCATTATCCACAAGTCTAGACTTATGACGTTCAAGCTCACCATTGTCTCCAAATTTGTGATGATAGAACTATATATAACGAATCACATTTACCCATCTGATTTCGGGATAAGATCACAAGTGTGTTGATTGGTTAATACATTACATTCCGCACACATAGTCGCATTTCAATTTGGGTCAAATTTGACTAATTTTTGGGTTTTAGGAATACGTGAGATAGTTTGAGTGAATAGGTTAAAGTGAACCTTTGATTTGAAAATTTCGTGTTGTGCATGTGTTTCCATACGGTGGGTTGGGTCCTGGATTACAGGCAATGTGGTGGTAGGTGGGGGCTGCGGAGAATAAGGCTCGAGTGACGTTGAGGGAGGTAGTGGACTGGCGGGACTGGGCAGTGTGTCGGGTGACTGGGCAATATGATGGGTGACGGGGCAGGGTTATTTGCAATGGAGGCAGTAGGTGGGGGCGATAGGACTGAGGCAGTGGGGTCTGTAACTGGGGCAATGGGTGGGGCGGTGTCCGACGAGATGATATTTGGCCAATGTACTGCGTTTTAAATGAGAGGTGAGGTATCTGTCTCATCAAGGAATCTGTTATCGGTGGCTCAAAATTGGTGATATTGGCAAAGGGAAAGACATTCTCAGCAAACGTGACATGACATGAGACTATGATTTTACATGTGGACACGTTATAGCATAAGTACCCCTATGGTTTAACATGAACCCCAAAAAAAGACACGGGATGGTACGAGTTGCTAATTTGTGAGGGACGATGGTGGCAAAATTAGGGTAGCATAGACAACTAAAAATTTGAAGGTGATCATAGGTAGGGATCTGACTAAATAGGAACTCGGTAGGGGTCCTATTTTGGAGCGTACGAGTAGGTAGTATGTTAAGAAGGTATTTTGTCATTTTTAATACATATACCCAAAAGTTAGGGGAAAAGATGCATGAAAAGTAATGTACGAATCATATTGTTAATGGTGCGGAGAATTCTTTCGGCTTTACCATTTTGGGGGGAAGTATGAGGGCAGGAGAAATGAAAGACCATGTCATTAGCCGCGCAAAATTTATGAAAGAGAGAATTATTAAACTCACGATTATTGTCACACTAAAAGATTTTTATTTCATTTTCAAAATGTGTTTTAACATACGTATGAAATTCAAGAAACTTTGAGTAGGCCTGAGATTTAAAGTGGAGTGGATAGACCCATAAGAAGTGAGAAAAATCATCCAAGAATATTAAATAATAGTTATGACCCAATTTGCTAGTAATAGGAGAGGTCCATAAATCTGCATGAATTTCTAGAGGGATAAAAAGTAAAGATGACGTTAAAGTAAGTCTAACATGCTTTCCAAGATGACAATAGTAGCAATTTTGGGCAAGGTTCCCTTTATTATATTTAATTAAATTGCAATTTCTTAGAAAATAAAATATATGAGCTCCGGGATGTCCAAGTCTACTATGTCACGTTGAGGAGGAGGAGATTACAACTAGAGATGTGGAAGGATTGACACTGCCAGCGGACGTGGATAGGAAAGGATAGAAGCCCCCCACAATATTGCATCTTGTAAGAAGTCTCGCCATACGTATGTCCTTTACATAAAAATTAAATGGGTCAAAATCAATAGATAAATAATTATCAGTGGCAAATGTTCTAACAGGGATTAGGTTTTTTATAGTGTTAGGGGCATATGGAACATGATTAAGGGAGAAGTGGGGTGTTGTGGTGAAGTTAGCGTGTGACCAAGCCCTTGAATTGAAATGCGATGTCCATTTCTGACCATGATAAAATAAAGAGTATTTAAGTTGCGCAATTGAGCAAGATTACCAGTATTGTTGGTGAGGTGAAACGTTGCGCCCGTATCCATATACCACGCATCATCGGGTTGCTGAATATATAAAGAACCGAAAATATGGCCCAAATCTATTGGAGTGAGGTCGACGTCATTTCTGGCTATGTAATGGGCTCGATGGCCGACTGGCCGTGAGCCGCATGATGGGCTCCTGAATCGAGCCGGTGGTGCCCATTATTCCAACTAGGCCTGACCTGGAAATGGGTTGATCGACGGGGCCTACTGCCCGAATAGTTGCTAAGGAAGTGTGTTGGCCCACTGTGTCGGGTAATGGGCCTGCAACTGATTATTTATATGGTTGGCTCGTTGCCCTCGACCCTTTCCTTTGCCTCCCCGGCCACATCTACGATCTCTGCCTCTGCCGCCACCGCGGTTATGCTGCAGTTGTTGGTGGTAGGTAGGGATGTCAGTGGGGCGGGTAAATGCGGGTACCGCTCCGCACCCGCTCCAGTTGGGGCGGGTATGGAGGATGGTTTGGTGGGTGGTGGGGCGGGTATGGGTATCAAAAGTGCTACCCGTCATGGGTAGTGGGGCGGAGGTGGATTTCATATATGACGCGCACCGTACCCGCCCCGCCATGCTACCCGCACCGTACCCGCACCGCCCGTACCCGCCTTTCTTCATTTTTAATACCATACGTGCATTTCACTCTCAAGTTTAGCATCTTTTCTCCTTCTCCAGTAAGTAAAACTCACTATATTTGCCTTACAAAAATCTCCTCTATACCACTTATTTACAAAGTACCAAACAAGTAGAGATATAAAGTATAGCAAGACGAAGTGTTGCATAAAAAATGGGAACATATAGGGCGCCATCGATAATAGCGGTGGGATTATTCATATTATTGTCACCGGGGCTGCTATTCCAGTTGCTTTCAAGAACAAGATTCTGCGAGTTCGGGAATATGTACACCAGTGGGATTTCAGTACTTGCTCATACCATCTTATACTTTTGTATATTTACCCTTTGTATTATCGCCTTTAATCTTCACATGGTCCGATTTTTCCTTCTCTCCAATCAAGATTTAGTAATAATCGTAACTTTTTTTTTGTGTTTCTTCCCCGTATAGTTATACTATTTCACAAGTAATTCTAAAAGTGTTTTTCACGGTGTTATAATGATCAGTTCATGCAAATGAAATCAACATTTTTTGGATCAGCTTTTGATCATGAGATACTCTCTATATCTTCAAGATACTACATAGTATCTTTAAACTAGCTACCTAGGTTCATAGATGTTAGAGATTCACTACTAAAAAAAACAAAATTCTGCTATGCAGTTTCATTTAACTTATTTAGGTGGGTACCGCCGTAAGTGGGGTACCGCCGGTAGCGGGGCGGGTGGAAGAATTACTATCCGTGATGGGTGGTGGGGCGGGGATGGGGGTGGGTTTTAGGTGGCGGGTACGGGTATGGAGTACCCTTCCCCGCACCCGCCCCGCCCCATTGACATTCCTAGTGGTCGGAATATGGTGGATGTCCTGAGGTGGCGGTGGTTGTCGCGGGGGCGTCAACCACCAATGTCTTGGACGTATGGTCGTCATGTTTTGTTCTTCTCGTCTCCTCTAATAGCAATTGGGACCGCGCTTTGTTGAAATTGGGTAGGGGATCAACATGTTGAATTATCTTTGCAAGGGTATCGTATTCACCTTTTGGTAAACCATTAATCAACTGCAATATCATCTTCGTGTCCGAAATTGGAGTACCAACATTGGATAGTTGATCGGCAAACAATTTTAATTGTTTGCAGTAGTCGGCCATATTCGCAAAATTTTCAAGACGGGTGATGTTGAATTGCTCCTCAAGATACACGACACGTGTATGCTTGTTGTCTTGAAAAATTTCCTCAAACCGTGTCCATAACTCATGAGCCGAAGCTCCACTCTTCATAATCGTATGAAGCAAATCCTTAGAGATAGTGTCATAGATCCACTGCTTGACTATGACATCAATCCTTTTCCACACAATGTCGTCGACGTCGGGTGGGGCGAGGATAAGTGGTATCAATGTGATCAAACACGTTGTAAGCACATGCATGAATATGGAAAAGTCCATCCCATGACACGTATTGTCCATCCTCTTGATCACGAATCAACACGATGAAGTTCTTGATATTGGTTACGGCGAAAGAGGAAGGAGGATTTATAATGCTGGGTGTTCAGGAGGAGGAAGCGAGAGAAGCTGTGTGGGCCGCGGGACGCCATGAGGGTATCCGATATTTAGTATAAAAATAAAAAGGTGTAGAACTATTGTATATCAGTCGTATACCAGGATATGATGTATGTTGGAGAGAGAGAAGGTAAGAAGGTTGTATATCAGTAGCATACCAAAGATATACGAGGTTGGTTGTAGAAGTGGAGGGTTGTGCAGTTGTATATCAACATAAATCAGAGGTATATTGGCGGTATACACGCGGTTTGGCGCCGGAAAAGGAAGAAAAGGGCGGCCGAAATTAGGGTTTAGGGTTCAGAGGGATTTTTGGTTCTTGATATCATGTAGAATAGTGTAAATCTCCTGGAGTGGAGTATTTTCATTAATACAATATATATAGTGTGTACAATTGTAATTCTAATGTAATAAAGATCTATACTTTCCATAAATACACTCAAATATTAATTCCAAAATATTGCAGAATATATTCACTATCAAGAATGAATGACAAAAATCATTAGATCATCAAATTCAAACTAACAAGATTGTAAATTAAATTATAGTAACTTCTTAATTACTATTGAAGTTTCGTTTCGAAAATACGATTCAATCTTCATAACAAGTGATCCTATCCACCTCTAATAGAATCACGTATTATAATTAGTAATGTATTTATTTTTCTACAAGACAATTAGAATTGGATTTTTAGTGTTTTTATACGAGAGTAGGGTTGGATTAACAGTTGACACGTGAAACTAACAAAGATATTGCATGTCGAAATGAACAAAAAAAAATTATATGAAAAAAAAACAAGTGTTTTTATTATCAATTTCTAACTAATGAGAAACTTAAACGAGAATTGATGATTTAATGATAAATTTGAAGCCTTTTCTTGTATCTTCCCCTTTTAATTTGCGGTGACAAGAGGGGATTGTTCAAATGGTAAGCGTCATCCATTTTTAAGTTTCATTTCAAAGATTGCAAGTTCGAATTACTAAGAAAGCAAAGGAGGAGCTTACCGGACCGGGGATGGGATTAAAAAGAAAATTGAAAAAAAAAATTACGTTGGAAAAGAAGTATAAGAGCAACTTTGACTTTTACAACAATATGAGTCACTTTAAAAATAGGAATAGTGAAAAGACAAAGGGAAAATGTCTCGGCGGTAAAACACGAAATTCCTCGTCCACGGGATCGTCATTCTCGGCCCGACAGACATTGGTGAATTAGATAATTATAGTAATCAGCGGCTCACTAGATGGGAGACAAATTGTCTGATGCTCACAAGGAGTCATCCCCATAAAGGAATGAAACTCTCACTCTGCTGCTATCAGGGCTCGAACTTACTTATTTGGGAGTAATCTATCACCCTGGAACCAACTGAGCTACGTCACGAGGCAAACGAAGGGAAAGTATCTGGTACCAAACAGTTTATTAACTAGACCTATAGACATAGCGGACTTGAACTGACTATCCAATCTGGTTAATCTTCTTCTGCTTTTGCATTATAAAATTAGATAATCTGGCATTACATTAATTTGCCGATAAAAGGACCACGTCATCCACATGACTGGTGGTATTAGTTGGCCAATAAGACCCCAGGCCAAGGACGCGTGAATCGACTGTTTACTTGACACGTATTAGCCATACATTACGTCGGAAATTATTTAATATTGAAACTCGATTATCAGTGCGCCAACTCATTCCACCCATACTCACCTCTCTAGGAGGGATTTTTTTTTTTTGAATATCCAGGTTTTAGACTTGCGTGTACCGGTCCTTCAACATTACTATCAATAAATCGCGAAATGTGCTTTAATAATCAGAGTTTGAGAATAAACAACTGATAACACCTACAATGATCAACATCCATAAGAGAGCAGAATGCTCCCACTTGCAAGTGTTTATAGTGTCTTAGGGGATCCTTCCTTTCTCTTGCATATCTTTGTGTGTTCAAATTCAGTGCAGGTGAGTGGTGACTAAACAAAATTTCTTTTGAAATTAAATTTGAGAAGTTCCACGTTCCGAGCAAAACACTCTTTAATTAAAATGATTATATTAAAGGTGAACTCAAGCTTAAGATTTCTGATTACAAATGAATAAATAATTGTTACTCCACAGCTGTCTTTGTTGTAGTTCTTTTAACGCTTAGGAATTCTAATTAATTTATTACAAATGAATAAATAATTTTAGGTGGGTCGTAAACTCGTCCAACCCATTCAAGATTAACTCTCTCTTTTATCAACTCAATCTATTTTGACCTACTCAGTTCACAATATTTTAAAATTGGTGATATGTCTCTCAAATTGATATATTAGAAACTTTGTCAAAATATCTTAAAAGTTATTTTTGTTGATTTGTTATATAAAGTAATGGTAAAGAAAAAAATAGGTAATTAAATAAATTATAAGAAATCAAATAAGGAAATTAAAATTTGTTAAGAGTTTGTGAGTTGAGCAATGATCCATTGGTTATTCCATTTTGATCCAGTCTAAGTGCATGTTTGATTTCGATTTTGGCAATCCAGAAGTGCTTATGGATTGCTACTTTCATTAAAAATGAGCAAAATCTATGTATTTGGATTTTTTTTTCAAAATTAATTCTGGAAGAAACTACAATTTCTAACTTCTAAGTAGAATCAATTCTACATTTATTTCAATTTGAGTTTTTACCTTTTCCTTCATTACCCTATTTAATTTTCATCAACAACTCTATTCACATTCACTGCACTTTAAATTAGTATTGTAATAATATTCTACTAATATTTAAGCACTATATTGCACTTTAGATTCTATTATCTATTTGTAATTTTTATTTACATACTTCATATTTCACTATTATTTTAGTAATTTTTATTTATATGTATTTGACTATATACATTTTGATAATTGTACATTCAAAATCAATTTTGATCAAAACTATCTAAACATCATGAATTGATAACAATCACTTTTACATTGTTGCATCGAAATATAAATCAATTATTGTCAAACTCAATTATGTCAAAATTAATTCTTTCAAAATCAATTATGTCTACTGCAGAATCAAACACACACTAAATAATTTTTGAGCGGGTTAATAACCTGCTAATTTATTTTAACGCATTCAAATTGAGTCCTACCTTCCCATTTGACAGTGACACACATACTTTGAACCAATACAAATTTAGTAAAAGTCAAACAAGCAATATCAATTAATTGAGTGTATATTTTTGTCATGTTAATATCTTTATTATAGGTCCAACATTTCTAGGAACTTTTTTAATCAAATCATATATTAACGATGAACATGTAAAAGGAATTATGACAAGCAAATAAAAATAAGAAAGACAAACATAATATTATAAATCACAAAAAAATAGTTATACGAACTTCTAAACGGGTGGTCTTAATACGTGCAGTGAATTCCTTTTCTATTTCTTAGAAGTAGTTTTGAGGCCTATAATTATAGAAGTACTATTGAGAAACATAAATAATTCTATGTTTAGCCCACATTTATGCAAAAAAAAAAAAAACTAGAATATTCTTTTTTAATAAATTTAAAACTATTTAAAATATTATTTTCTATCATATGTTTCTAAAATTAGTATATCGTTACAATTTAATTATAACATTTAATCAAAAAATAATAGTCAATGATCAATATGTCCAAAAGTTGAATATATTACATCATTATACAATTAATAAACTAGAATATATAAATATTATTACGACCCACGATTAATTAAGGAAGTGACAATGCTCTGGCGAACAAGTGCATGCCTTATAATGTAGATATGCATAGTCATAGTTGACGCAACAATTTTTTTTGTGTTTAATGAGAAACTTGACATTATTGATAATATCTTCCATCTTTTTTTCCACACACCAAATGTTCGCTCAATTACATTTCTCAATGAGGAATTGACAGAACAAACTAATACTTAAAATATGGGGAAAATAAACTCATATAAACTACATCAATGATTTGTATATATGACAAAGAGAAAATATGTTTTTAATACTGATACAATATATTTTTAACAATTACGCCTTAGTCCCAAATATTTTTTTTTGAAAAACAAAAAGAACAGAAACATATCGAGTAGTTATCAAAACCCCCATAAAATTTTAAACCCAATTGAATTAAGTATTTTAAAACAAATAACATATCAACTACTTATTGAAATCAAATGAATAATTAATCCCAGTTGAATTAAGTCTATAAAAAAAAATTGAAGAAAAAAAACAGATAACATATCAACTAATTATCAAAAATCCAGTAAATAATTAAACTCAATTGAATAAAAAAAGAGTGAATAATTAAACCCAATTGAAATAAGTCTATAAAAAAAATTAACGTATCAACTAGTTATAAAAAAACGCAGTAAATACTTAAACCCAATTGAAAAAAGTCGACCAACAATTTTTTTTAAAAAAATTTAAAAATGTTCGGAGAAGCACTTTTTGGAGAAGCACCAAATTGTTGTTTCTCCTACTCTTCCATCGTAGAAACATTTTTTGTTTTTTAAAAAAAAACATTTCTTGGGGACAAAAGGAGAAATTCCTCGCCCACAGGGCCCCGCCCCGACTCGATAGAGATTGATGGAGAAGGTAAATTACAGTGACTCAGTAGTCCACTAGATGGGAGACATGTGTCCACAAGAAGTCATCCCCACAAATGAGGAATGAAACTTCCACACTACGGCTGATAGAGCTCGAACCTGCCTACTTGGGGACAATCTAAATCAACTGAGCTACGCCAATGCGAATTTATCCCAAAAGTGTTTCTCTAGAAACACTCGTAAAAACTTTGCCAAACATTGATTTACTTTCCAAAAGTCTTCCACTATGTATGATGTAACATATCTCCTTGCATACCTACCCGGTATATATACGATCCAGGTATAGCGTATAAGTATAAAGCTATATTTAAAGTACGGACACGTGTTGGTGACGTGGATGTTGCCTTGGCGCTCCCCTTCTTTCTTCTCTCTCGACTATCTTTGCTCACGCCACACGCCCTCTCTCTCCTCTATTTTCTTCAAATTTCTTTAGAGAGAGAAAGGATACACAAAGAATGCATAAACACTGAAACTTTACGCTGCAAAAATTTGAACTCTGCTGTAGAGTTTAAGGTATGTCCAATTTGACTCGTGTTATGTGGAGTGACTTGAGTTTGATCTCTTTTAATTCTCCCGAATTTTATGTGCTAAATTCATGATATGTTCTCTTGCCACTTGTTTATTTTTGGGTTCATATAGACATAGTCATAGTTGTGAGAAATTGAATTTGGAGTAGTTATGTATGGGGAATGTTGAATTTCCAAACGTAATTACCATTTCTTTTTTTATTTTTATTTTGATGGGTACTGGTTGTGATTTAGGTGAGCTGACGGGGTTAAATTTGTCATTACATTATAAGTTATTCTGTAGATTCAGAGTTTTTAATGTTTGCTTCTTTACTTGGGGAACTGTGAGATTACGACTATGCCCATTACCTTTCTTCTTGGGTGTGGGATGTGTGTGGACTTGGCCATGGGAACCCAATTTCATTTTTCTCTTTCTCACACACATGACACATATACATTTGAGAGTTTATGCAACATAATGAGCATCCTGTTCTATTGGGGTATTGAGTGGAGATTATGGGGTGTAGATCCTATTAGGGGTACCCTCAAGTTTAAAAGCAAGTTAATTTACTAAGTAGCTGAGTTAATTTTGTGACAGCCTAATGATTGTATGGCATATAGATGCTTCCTCGGGAGATAAGTGGGGCTGTGGGGGGGAATTGATGCAAGATGATTATGTTCTGAACGGGCAAGAAATACTATAGATAAACTATTTTTAGAAGGATCCACTGAAAAAAGATGTAGTTGATGATTATCTCACATGAAAGTTTCAAATTTTTAGGGGAGACATGGTATTTCAACCTTTGCCTTGTGTTTTGCCTGGCTTTGGGATGGGGGCTTTTGATACATGGAGGCAATCGTAAGAGTATTGAGAGGTTAGAAGTATATCTTCACTTGGGGGAAAAGAGAGTGGTCTTTGGATATAAATCACGAGAATGTGTAAACATGATAAAAATCTCACTTTTTTTCTCCAATAAAGATTTCACATTCCTTTGCCAAAAAATATTTGGACATTCAAGAGGGATTAAGTAGAACAAAATTGACGATTTTGATTTCAACTTCCTTTTCCTTACACACACATATATAATAAATGAATGACAGATGTTTGACGAATCTGGCTAACATTGAAGTTGATAAAATGAAATGGATAAAAAGGCAGCCCGGTGCACGAAGCATAATTGAAAAAAGAATGTCAAGATGTATTTACAGTAATTGATATATAAGCTACTACATCAAGAAGAGATGTAAGTTGTACAGTATATATTTTTACACTATCTATTAGTGTTTGTTTAGCATGTTGTAGCTTGTCCTTTCCTTGTTCGACCTGTGGGTGGTATAGACAATTATATATAGTTAATTTTTAAGTCAATGAATTTTACACTATCACGTGTATCCGAATTAACCCTTCTTATAATTTCAAGCTTGGACGAAGTTAGAAGTACCGGCTGACAAATGAGTAGCCGACGTTATGTATTTCAATAATCTTTTTGTAAAGAATGAATCTTGGGCCTAACTCAACCCCAAAAGCTAGCTTGTAGAGTGAGGATTGTCCAAGTCCATATAAGGAGTCCATGTTCCCATACAATTTCCGATGTGGGACTCTTAACACTCCCCGCACGCCCAGACATCGGAATTATGTACAGAGGAACAGTTATCCAATGTTTAATAAATCCTTGAGAATCCTCTAAGGTGTTAAAAGTATTAATTATGGGCAACAACATCAATGTAATTCGCGAATGGCGTTTTGTGAGGTAAAAATAGTTAATGACTTAAAAGGCCAATTGGGAAACCCTGAAGAATGTGTTTAATTCTCCAATAAGACTAATTTCATAAGATAACATGCACTGCAATAGTTAGTTGGATTTTAGGTTCCGGGAGGATAACTTTCTCTCTGTCTCATCAATTTATGCCTATGATAACAACAACAATGACAACGTACCTTGGATATCTTCTACTGCTGCTTATTTAAGCTTTTCACTTTTTTGTTCAGTGTTAGTTATAGAAAACCATCTCTGTTGACTCCCTTGGAATGGCATAGATCACATGTGAAGAGATCTGTAATAAAATATAACTAGTGCACCAGCAGGCTATAAGTTCAGTTCAGTCTCCAGATGTGTGTTTCATGACATAAATACTCAAAGTCTGTCAATCTTGGAAAAATTTCATACTAGTGTGTTGCTCTACGGGTTTCTGATGGTGATGCTGTGAATATATTTGCTGTGTTGGGTTGTGTCTAGTATATTATTTTTTCTTTTTGCTATGATAACTTGGAATGGATTAGAGAAATTTCAGAATTAATTTGGTTTCCCAGTTTTCTGGCCTACATGCCCTATATATATTTGAATTAATGTATGGATTTCTATGTGGTTTGTTCATGTTGTGAAATTCTATTTCTTCTCTTTGACAGGGTTTGCTTTTCTATTGTTAGTTGGCACAACACTCTTTATCAGTGACAAAGGAAATTTTGATTGCACCTCTAATTTAGTACAACATCTATTTGGTTCCTAAGACATGGGAAACAGCGAGGATGGGAAATCCTGTAAGCCTGAGAAACCATCTTCGCCTGCACCGGTAAGCAAAATTGATAACGATTATTGTTTAGTGCCTATAAGGCATTTGACTACCCGCGGGTTTTACGGTCTTTGGCTCCATATATGCTTCTAGTCCTTTTATGTTGTAAACTATTTTAGAATTTCATCTCTGACTAGTTGGCCTTTGTTCACATTAACCGGACCAGAGCAATCTTCATGTCTATCCTGATTGGGCAGCCATGCAGGTCAATAAAAAAATTCATTTTGTTAGAAATATTAAGAATTGTATCCTTTATGAATTATCGCAAGGGTTTAACTAGTTAACGCTTCAGGCATATTATGGTCCCCGAGTAGCTGTACCTGCATATTTCAATTCAGCTGTTGCACCTGGTCATACTCCCCACCCTTATATGTGGGGGCCACAGGTATTTCCCTGGCAGAATGTTTCTGTTGTTGTTGAACTATATTAATTGCTTTGCAAGGTAACTTATCATCGGACTTCAAGTGCTTACTGAATTTGATCCTATACTCCCGCAGCCTATGGTACCACCTTATGGTGCCCCTTATGCAGCAATATATGCCCATGGCGGAATGTATGCACATCCTGGAGTTCCAATTGTGAGTTTGCATTCCCAGAGTTCTATTTTTATTCTTAGATTAAATATAACAAATGCTCCTTGATTTCTATTGCTTTTGGTGAAGTTCTTTAACTTGGAATTTGTGATTAGGACACTGGTAGAACCATAGAACACTGATGTGTCAAAGCTGCTGAACCTGATGCTTAGATATGATATCAGATTTAGTTTAGACTTCAGGGCGTTGACTAGCTACTTGGACCGACCGACTTCTTGTATGAACTGCGGACAAGTAACATGTAGGACCAAGTAAACACTTTTAACAATTATATGTATAGCTAACTGAGTCAGGAATTAACCCTTGAAATTGCATAGTAATATTGTCCAGTATCTGCCTCATTATAAGTGCACTACTCGTAAGTTCCCTGAGCAGTTAGGTGGATCTGTCTCCAACATTATGCAGGGAGACATATCTTTTTGTTATCTGTTTTTGCATCCTCCGGGTGCTTCTATCAATGAAATTTTACTTTACCAGATCAAAATAATAAGTGCACTACTCATCTATTGGAATGGAAGTTGGGATATTTGTTATGTTCCTTAAGACAATGATGCAATAGGATCTCGTTTTGGTTCTCTTAGCCAGCTGAAAATTAACACATTGGCTCTGTGACGTTGTGTTCATCATTTATTGAAGTTCTCGTATATACATTTGAACCACCTTTATTTGTTCCCTTTGTCTTTGGAGAAAATGGGAGTTTTTGGTTTGACTCCTTTAAGTGTTACATTTGTACCAGAGATTACTTCTTTTGACAATGCATGTATTCAGCATACGACTGCATATCTGCAAAATGTTACAGTACCTACAGTGTGATGGCTCTCTTACAGATTGCGATTCGTTTTTTTTAAATTCCAGGGATCTCATCCTCCAGGTCATGTGATGGCGACATCTGCTGCTGTCAGCCAAGCCATGGTATATATGCGAGTTCTTAAAGCCTTTCAGTATATATGAAATTATTTGTTTCCAGAATGCTTTGCTGTCTGATCTGTTGCTGTTAGCTCAATGTATGACCCAGGAATTCAATAAAGACTAAATCACTCTACATTGTGTAGGATGGTGCTTCTTTGAGTTTAGATGCATCTGCTAAGTCCTCGGGTAATTCAGATCGAGGCATGATGACTAAGCTGAAGGAATTTGAGGGGCTGGCAATGTCACTTGGAAATGGCAGTGCTGACAATGTTGAGGGTGGAACGGACAATGGACACTTACAAAGGTCTGTTAGTTATCAGTAGTATGAAAGATCATTTTTTATTACACAAAAGATAATTGAAGATCATTTTCTTTTGTAAAATAAAGTTAAACATGTTTTCAAAACAGTGGTCAACTCTCGCTGATTATTTCCAATTATAGTCCTGCATTAGTGACAATATTTTGTAATTCTTCTTGAACAAGTTAAACTAACTTTCAGTTTTCATGTTGTGACTAGTGGGGAAACTGAAGGTTCAACTGATGGAAGTGACACAAATGGGTCTGGGGTATGATGTTTATTTCTGATGTAAATCTATGCATCTCAATTTAGTAGATTTATTTGCATCTAATGAAAGCAGTGGATACTGATGCTATTCTTCTTGTATTCTAGGTCGGTGAGAGAAGTAAGAAAAGGAGCCGTGAGACAACTCCTGATAATTGTAAGAGTTTGATCTCTCCGGTGTTTTATTTGATTCATAGTTTAAAAGAGAACAAATAGTGAAAGAACTCTTCCCCAGACTGAAATTTCTTTCCTTTTTCCAATTGTTTCCTACTTGAGTATTCTATAGCACTGTGTTTTTACTATTGCCATATATGACATGCAAAAAAAGTACTTATTTAGTCGTGTTACATTGCAAAATGGCATAGGGTATTCTTAATTAAAGGTTTGTCGCTTTGATAAATTCAGCTTATAACCTCTAAAAGAAACCTATGGAAGTGATATTGGTCAAACTTCTAGACATTTTTCTTGTAGATATTTTCACCCACTTCTGGCTTTAGCATCCATCAGTTATGTAGGGGACGTATTGGTGTATTCATCAACATTGCTTTTCCACATTCCGTTATAGATATTTGATTTTTTTATCACTGTTATCTTTTTTCTGGATTATATACAAATTATTTTGCTTGCTTTCATTTGCTGATCTGTCAGTTCGTCGATTTTAAACAGCTGCTGATGATAAGAGTCGCTCACGAAGATGTCAGCCTACTAGGGAAGTAAATGATAATGATGAGAAGTCAACCGTGGCTGTTAGTCCTGGTAAGGTTGCAGAGAAAGTGATGGGAACAGTACTTTCTCCTAGCATGACAACTTTGGAAATGAGAAATCCTGCCAGTACACACATGAAAACTAGCCCAACTAATGGTTCACCACTCAGCCCTGCACTGCCAAATGAAACCTGGTTACAGGTATATAGCACAAGTACCAGGTGAACTTTGATTTTTTTTTTTAAATTTCATAGCGATCTCCGGGTGTCTACACGGTTCTTCCTTAATTTGATGAGAAAATGTTTTTCCGTTTGAACCTAAGTCCTGCCATATGCAACTATGTTCAGAATGAGCGTGATCTGAAGCGGGAGAAAAGGAAACAGTCTAATAGGGAATCTGCAAGGCGATCAAGATTGAGAAAACAGGTAAGAGTAGTATGCACACGGTATATCAGAAGCAACGGTTATTGATGCATTTATGTTGTGACTAATTACCATTCTGGTCTTAAACTGTTCATTATTTTCCCCTCCCTTCAGGCCGAAGCTGAAGAATTGGGAATGCGAGTTCAGTCTTTAACAGAGGAAAACTTGATACTCAAATCCGAGATAAAAAAATTAGTGGAGAACTCGGAGAAACTGAAGCTAGACAATGCTGCTTTAATGGTATAAGCTTGTCCCATTTCAGATTCTCCAGTTTGTTTGATTGTTGAGTAAGTTTCCTATTTGGTTTTGTTTGGAATGTTGAGTGTTGATTGGATTGCACAGGAGAGACTGAAAAATGAACAGCTAGATCAGACGGAAGAAGTGAGTTTAGGTAAGATTGACGATAAGAGGCTGCAACCTGTAGGCACAGTAAACCTGCTAGCCAGAGTCAACAACTCTGGTTCCTTGGATAGAACAAACGAGGAAGGTGAAGTTTATGAGAACAATAACTCTGGAGCAAAGCTTCATCAACTACTTGATACCAGCCCCAGAACTGATGCAGTGGCAGCTGGGTGATCACTGGTACAGCCCTTTGAGATCTTATAATGTAGTCTGATTCTGTAATTTTGGCGTAATTATAAGTCCAAAATTATTGCTAACTGCGGGAGAGGAACAGAATGGAACAGCTGAATAGGATTATGGAACTTACAGGATTCTAATTTACCTAATTGTAGTTTGCATGGGGTAGAACTGATGTGTGTGTGTTTCCTTTTCACTTCTGAGTTGGATGTGGCACTAATAGTGTATGTAAATTTTAATCTTTGACATACTGAAGACTTGATTGAGGAATGCTATGGAACCAATTTTTTTTTGTTTGGATGATGAAAGTGAGCTTGATAATTGATAAATAGTGTAACCAGTTGGACAAACCACCCTAGTTCTCTAAGCAATTATTAGGAGATACTTATAGCATGTTTGGTCAAGCTTTCAAAATCTGCTTATTCTAGAAAGTGTTTTTTGTCACAATGCTTTCCGAAAAAGTACTTATGGAGAGTAGCAATTTTTATTTGGCTAATCAATTTTGAAGCACCTTTGTCAATATTAGTATACTTGAATATGAAACTCCTTTCCTCTATCTGGTAATCGCTGTAGGGATTTGTTGGGTGTAAACACATACAAGTAAGGCACAGCGGAAGTTTAAAATTTTGAGTAAACTTACTTGTTCCAACAAACATTCCTGGTATGATTATGCGATAATACAAATCTGCAAAGACATAAAAACTTACAGTTTATGCTTTTAATGCAGTCTCTACTAAAAGGTGCGCACGCGATTGTTAATCCGGGTGCAAGCCTTGTTTCAGTATATTCCTTTGCCCAAGAAATCTAGGAAATCTTGGCAGAGGTTTGAGAGAATTTATTTCCTGAACTCTAAGTTCAGAAAGTGAAAAATGAGTTCTTTTGAAATTATGGGTTAAGTGCCAAATATATAGTGAGAAAACCCTAAACCCAATCAGATTTGGATCAGGCTTCAAGACCTGACCCAAATCCAAATTGCAGTGGGCCAGTCGAACTGGGCCCACTGTTATGCGGCTCCTTTATTTATTTTCTGCACGTTTTAGTTTTAATTAAATCCAAGACTTAATTTTAACTTAATTAATTAATTTTCATCAAATGAAAATTATCCCATAATTTATTATAAAATAAAATATCTTGATTCAAAATTCGATATTTTACATTCTCTCAATATACCCTTAGACCGAAAAGACAATCGACTTAGTGTGACTCTTTGTGCCTTCACACATCCAAGACTTGATCAAATCAAGGTTCACACGGAACTCCCAGGCGCCACGGTGACGACCCATATGTGAAGACGCTTACAAGACTCAAATAAACAAACCTCTATGTGAGATGATAAATTCCTTTCATTCGCGACACACTCGATCAAGCTTAAGATTTGCCAAGTGTCTATCCAAATGACTTGATCACTTTATCTCATCTATGTTATCGACAACTAGACCATATCCTAGATATGTCTCTCGATCGCCAATGACGGTCGTCCACCTAACATCTTCGGTGGTCGAGTGTTCTCTCAAACTCCAATCGAGGAATGAATCCTATTCTCGCTCAACTACCACCTTCAATCTACTTCGTAATGCACCCAATACAAGCCGTCTCAACCTATAAGGCATTTGAGCTTAGACATGATCAAAGTGCATTGCTCGTAAACAAGGCGATATTGACCTCAAGTCTAAGGACCTCTATCTCCCACACGCCGATAATACTCTGACATGTATAACAAATAGTTTATCGCCAGGTATGCCAATACTCCTCTAAGAGTATCCATGTGTCCATCACTAGCAACTATTGCTTGCAGTAAGTGAGATATACTACATTTTCTAAGAATGTGATGCAGACCACATGTCGACTTATAACATATCATTGATATCTCATTCTCAATGATCATTAGTCTAGGCTATTTTAAGAACTACACTCTATCATTAATATCTCACACTATTAATGACAATGTAAGTTCAAGGGATGCACATTAATGAATAATATAAACAATCAAATAATAATTCAATAATTGCAAATGCCAAGTATATATTAATCTTATTAATAATATGAATGTGTTCAAGTACATGTGCTCCTAAAATGATTGTTTCTAGGACATATATACTTTCAATCGCTTACGCTGCATAGACTTACCTTGCCTCCTCTATGTTTTCTTTTGTTTCACATTTATTTAAGCTGAACATGGTGAGTAATAAAACAGTAAAACTTCTGAATTCTTGTTCGATCTGCCAAAACAATTGTTTTTCAAAGCTTATGTAGCCTGCATTAGACCCCTCCTATTCCATCTTGTTTTATTATTTGCCCCGTATCAAGCCGTTTGCATTATCTCTTAGTGCACGAGTGAAGCACATAGATCTTTTCTTTGGTTCGTAAATCCCGCTCGTCTTCTGCTCCTGCAAAATCCTAGTCCGTGTGAATAACATTCGGAACTCTAAGGCGATATTTGAATAAAGTGTTTAAAAGGTTTTGACATCCACTGCAATTGTTGAAGGAATTGTTTGAAATTACTACAAAGAAGAAAGAGGACAATCCTGTCATTTTGTTTGTCTTGCTTAGTATTCATTTGTACTGTTAATTCCAAAATTCATCCCTTTTGGTTTTCCTAATGAAAAGTACTCCCTTAGTAATAGGGATGGTTAAGTTGGCAAGACCTTAGTTTTTTTTAGGTGGCAGGGCTCTCATTTTTCCTCATTTTTTTTTGCACCCGAAATTACTAATGAGATGATTAGCAAACACGCGGGGGTTTTGTGTATTTTAAAAAACTTTGGAGTTTAAATTTTAAACTAACAAAAATGTAAGAATTTAGGCTCCAACTGATCGATCATCTTCACTCCCTTCAAATTCCATCGTTTGATCTTCCCGCTTCGAATAATACAAAAAAAAACTTGAGGAATTGTTTGAGGTTCTTCAATATCCCCTTCTTCAACTTCCTTAGAAAGCCGAGATTTCAAGATTTACATTACCTTGAAGAAATATATAGGTATGGAACCCTAATTTTATCCTTCTTTTTTATTTTTTTGATATTAGTTTGTAATATTTCCTTTTTTTTGTTCACATTTTTTATTATATTCACGACTTAGACGAAAAATCTCGAAAAAGATAACGCATAGAGAAAAAATAAATAAAAAATAGTAACAAATCTGTTAAGAAAGGTAAATCGACGGTGAAGTCCGTTGGAATTAACAGAAAAGATTGAGAGTGGATGAGGAAGGAGAAGAGTTGCTGCTTAATTTCATTAATAAACGAAAGAAGATTTTTAATAAACGAGTATCAAAAGAAAAGAAAGTTGATGTTCATGGAAAAGAAACTGTTGAAAAAGAAAAGAATGGTAATGTTCATGAAGAAGAACTAGTGGGAAGTAATGTTCAAGATGAAGGGGGGGGGGGGATAATGATGATGATGAAGCAGAAGAAAAATAACAATGATGATAAAGAATATGACAATGATGAAGAAAAAGAGGAAGAGAATGAAGAAGGGGATGATGAAGAAAATGTTGATGATGAAGACAAGGATGATGAAGAAGAAGAACAAGAAGAAGAAGAAGATGAAGCAGTAGTAGAAGAAAACAATGTTATTGAGATGGACATAGACTTCGCAAGGTATGAATTGACCACATAGAAAGCTAAGTTTGGTGGTAATTTTCCTGGCAAGATCTCAGTAAGGTCTAGAATGTCAGTTTTTTTCGAATTGATACAAATTATTAAAACTCAAGGACTTACTGTATATTTTGAAAAATCTTGTTTTGACCACTTTATGTCATTGTCAAGTCTATGAAATGAATTTAATGGAAAATTTGTTCATTTCTTCTTCTTCATCATCAAATTATGGAGAATAAGAAGAAGTGTGAGATGTGATTCATAATAGAGGGAGTGCCCTGTTGTTTTGGGTTGAGGGAGTTTGCACTGATCACAAATTTGAATTTTTCCAGTGAGGAGACTAGAAAAATCGTTTTCTCAAGAGGTGTGAGTTTTTAAATAAACTAAGAAAGCTTACCAGAAATATGGGGTTGACCAATGTTGCGCTACTTAAATTGAGTCAAGAAGAATGTATATTGACCGATTTAGAGAAGCATAAGGTTGTAATGATTGTGTTTGTCCATACCGTTTTGTTGGCTCGCGATGTTGCGAAAAAAGTTGATAAGAAGTGAATCAACCATGAGAAATTTCCATGGGGAGAGAAATGCTTCAACCTTATCTTTGAATATTTGACGAAGCTAGACACTCACAAGATGTTCCGAGTATCTTGTCAGCAAAAGCAACCATCACAATATGCTCTTTATGGCTATCCTTGGGCGGCCAATATGCAGATTATATTATTATAGATTAGTGATTGCTACCTTAATGCTTATTCTACTTATTTATTTACTATAGGCATGCGAATACGAATCTATGTCATTTATTGAGAAAACTGCTGCCTTATTTAAACAACGTCCTTTGTCGATTCCAAGAATTTTGAGATGGCGAACTGAGGAAAAGTCTGAATATGTTGATCCTTTAAGAAATGTAACTAAGCGTTCAATATGATACTAACCTATTAATGTATTAGAACTTCGGTTGGTGATTACCTATTCTGATTTAATCTGTTGTTTTATTTGTTTATTTTAGGTGGTGAGATCTTTTATATACCCCGATGATGCAGAGAAAAGTAAGAAGTACATTAAAGATCTTGTAAATTATGACGATATAATACCGGACGCGACCCGAATATTGATGCCCTAAAGAGGGAGATTGGTGATACACGTCAATTTCGTGTCAAAGTGGAACTTGCATCTGGTTCTGGGCACGAAGATCAAGTTGAAGATAAAAATTTGAAGGAAGAACTAAAGAGACGTGCAATCATTGTGGTCGTGGGCCAAGTGTCATCGCAAATAGATTGAGATCAATTGAGGATGAACTAGCTGCTTTTCGCAAATTGCTGAGGACAAAATCAAGAAGGCGTTCTAAATGTGTTTTTTCCGGTTAGGTCCAGTAAGAAGAGGATTTGGAAGGCATTGTAATTTGCCAATGCTAAGAAGATCAAATGTCATGTCAACTTTTGTGACATTCAAGTTAGTTAGTAGAAATTATTATGGTCTATTGTCAATTTATGTGTTATTCACTTCTATTAATTTTGAACCAGTTAATGCTCTTAATAGTTCTCCTTTGAGTCATTCTGACCATGTTGATGATGCCCATGCTGGCTCTTCTAGTTCTATGCCTGATCAAGTTGTTGATGCTAGTTACAAGATTTTTCCTTTGATTGATCCTGCCCATGTCCACAATGATGGTGACCCTTCTAGTCCTTTGCCTGATCAAGTTGAGGATGCTAGTTACAAGACTCTTCCTTAAAGTCATTTGCATGTTCAAGTTGATGATGCTAGTTGCAAGACTCTTCCTGATGAGGTTGTTGATTCTGCTGTTGATAGTAAAGATCGATCTCCCGATGAAAGAATTATTGATGTCTTAGCACAGATACATGACGAGTATGACATTGAAGTGTTTGGAGATGCTGCTCAAAATGGCTACGAGACTGGCAATGAAGAAGTTGTTTGAATTTGGAACAATTGTGCTAAGTTTACGTTTGGAACAATTATTTAAGTTACATTTGGAATAATTATTTAAGTAAATTACTCACCATTAACAATTCATTAATGACAAATATTGGTTTGATTTTTATACTTGTCATTTCGCAATGTTCACTGTTACAATTCACTAGTTATTATAACGAATGTTTTGTGTAGTGCGTATATTGGTGAAATAAATTTGTCTAATGAATATGTTATTATAATGGTTGTTTTGTCTATTGAGTCTAGTGTTTTGTTATTATAACGGATGTTTTCTTAATATAGTAGTTATTATAACGATTGTTTTATCTAGTGATAAAATAAATTTGCCTAATAATTTTCAAAATGAAGCAGTTATTATAATGATTGTTTTATTTGTCTAATAATGTATCAGTTATTATAACACATGTAGTGTCTAGTGTTAAATTTGTCTAATAATTTAGCAGTTATTATAACACATGTAGTGTCTAGTGTTAAATTTGTCTAATAATTTAGCAGTTATTATAACGCATGTCGTGTCTAATGAATCTAGCGGTGAAATAAATTGTCTATTTCAAACATATGCAAATGTAAGAACTGTCAACAAAACATAAACTTAAATATTGAGATATTTAGGCAAACATAGACTTAAATATTCATATATTTAACAAAAAGGTCCATACTGCCATAGAATACATTAAAATTTAAAATTAGGAGGGGAGTCGAGAGAAAGGGGGGTGATCAAATCATCCATTTCAATTCCCGCCAAAAGGCATAGGGCCCTTAGCATGCGAGCAATGTGCCTATGTTCATCTTCTGGCGCTGAACATCCTGATGTGTTGTACTAGGCGATTCAAATCAGCTCTTATGTTGAGATGTTGAGACAGTCAGGACAAACGTTTTTTTGTGATTTCTCCTTGGCGACATTTTTTTTTTTGATCAAGTAAGAAGATGAAGATAAACATTGCAAGTGAAGAGAGTATGAGATGTGGGTGTTGAATTTATAGGAGTGAAAAAGTGTTGTTTCGTGATTTAGTCATTTAGGTGTTGCTTCATGTTTTAGTCATCAATTAAGTCGATTGGTTCAGTGATCAATTAAATCACAATTGTTACACCTCGTGGTTTTAAGGCCATAATTTGAGGACATAATTAAGATAATAATATCTGAGTATTGAGAATAAAGTATACTTACATATATTAATACGAAAATTAGTATACAAAAGGATGTGAGTCCGGAATAATTTTGGTTACAACGAGTGTGACAATGAAAATTTATAATGATAGTTGTATATTTTCCAACGGAGTTATGAATTAGTGTCGTATTATAGAAATGTGTGACATCGAGAATACGAGGTCCTATGAAATTTTCGGGATTTAAATGAAGTGGGATCCAAGATTAATTAATTGTGGAAACTTTGACTAAGTGTACAAATATAATTTTCAGCACACATTAAACCTTAAAATCTTTCATCTTCTAACTCCTTCATTTCAAACACCTCTTTCACTCATATTTCTCTCCCTCTCAGCTGAACCCTCCCCCATTTCCATAGCAAATTGAAGATTAAATTCACTCCTTCTTCCTAGATTAAATTCCTTATCTAAATTTTAAGTCATGGCAACTCCAAAACAGTGAGCATCACGAGTTGCTGGACCGATTTTCAGTCCATAAATTTCCAGATTTGAAGATGAGAAATTGGAAGAAAAACATGTAAGTAAGATAGATTTAAACTTGTAGAATACATGCATGTCACTTTGGGTTGAAAAATGGTGAAAATGGTGAAGAAAACAATGGAGCAGTGGCCGTGTAAATAGGGACGATTTTGGGCAAAAAAAATTAAGGTAAGATTTCTTCCTCTTATAGTATAATTAGGGTTGCATGATGTTGTAAATTAAGAAATGAATTATGTTAAGAGAAACTTATAATTAAGACAATGCATGTGATGGTGTTGGTGTGGTTTACCGATTTTTGGGGCTGTTTTTACTACATTGGGTGCGATTGTTGTCATTGTTATTATCGTCACTAATTGCATGTTGAAATTGAAAAGAAATCTTGATACTTAAAAGTTGTAGATTGGTTATATGAAAGTATTGAAAGGTGAATTGAATTCTAAGGAATTAAGAGAAGAGTTATGGTATTATGGTTGTTGGTCGAGAACGTTGTCGAATTTAAGGGTTGTTTTGATTAAGTTATAATGCTGGAATTATGAGCTATGAACATGCATATATACCTTGTTGTAATTGCGGGTATATGTCTTAAAAGAATTAAAGTGTAGAAAGGTGTTATGTTGCAAACTATAGGACTTGCACTCTTGTTGTTGTATGAAGTATGGATTGTTTTTAAAGGTTGTTTTAATATGGATTAAGGGCTGAATTAACATGAGAAATAAGTGTATTAATCACCTTGGTTGCTATGGTAGTTGTATTCCATAAATGTAAAGATAAAGAATGCATAACTATGGTGTAGATATAGTATATGGACTGATTTTGTTATATCCTGGAATTGTGCTTGGTTATTGGTATTGTTGACATTGTTTATGAGTTGTGGATATGTATATAAATAGGGGAAGTGCTGTCCGAATTTTTGTAGAAAAGAGAGTTGTCATTCGATATAACTTACACTAGAGATCATAGAGACGGGCATGTTACTATTATTATAGGTCGAGGTGCTAATCGAGACGGACATTAATTATAGAGTTGGTTAGTTCGATAATAAGGTATGTGAAACTGTCCTTTCTTCTTTTGGCATGATATATATAAAATAAGTGTACGGCGGACGTACACAATTCTATTGAATCCATACTCCTAATGATACATGATATGATAGTGCCTTGATTTTCTAAGTAATAGTTATTATATTTATTCCATTGAGAGTCAAATGATGATTTAATTTGTATAAAGTTACTCATGATATTCTATTCGTGTTGATGTGATTATATGACTTCATCGAGTCCCGGGCCGGGTATGTATATATATATATATATATATATGATGATTTCACGAGTCCCAAATGGGCCGGGTACGATATGAGTGGACATGTATCCACGTACATGACTTCACTCAGCGAGTCCCTTAATAGGTCGGGTACGGTATATGATATGATTTCACCGAGACCTCACTAGGGGGCCGGGTACGGTATGTATATGGATATGACTCTCATTTTTATATGACACAGTTGTATTGGTATTTTGATTATTATACTTATCTCTTGTTATCCTTTAGCCCGTTATGATCTTTTTTATAGTACTTCATGTTTTATATACTCAGTACATTATTTCGTACTGATCCCCTTTCCTCGGGGGGCTGCGTTCATGCCCGCAGGTACATGTACTCAGTTTGGTGATCCTCCAGTCTAGGATTCCTGTTAAGCTGTTTAGAGAGCTCCATTGACTCGGAGCTTAGTCGTTTTGGTACAAAACCTTTTTTTTGACTTATGCATATTTAGGGGCACGACGAGGCCCTGTCTCGTCATATTTCATTATCGTACTCTTAGAGGTCTGTAGACAGTTGTGGGTGGTAGATGTGTTATGGACTTGTGTGGATTGTATATGTGTTTGGGTCAGCTGTACTGTTGTACTAGTTTTGGGATGTTCCCGTATGTAGTGGCAGCCTTGTCGGCTTGCCTATTTTGATATGATTTACAGATTACTACATTATCCTTGGTATCCGTGTGATTGTATGTGACAAGTGGGTATAAGGGTGCCCAGATAGGGCACCGGGTCGCGGCCCGTCGGGTCGGATCGTGACAACAATATTTTACGAAGTAATTTGACAAGGGAAAGAAGAACAACTGGAGTCTATTAATAATATTTTTCTTGAATATTAAGTTTCATAGGCGTCTCATATTATCATAATATAATATAATTATTAATGTAAGGTTTAAGTTCAATATCACTTAAATTTATAAAAACTAAAAATGTTGACTAAAAATATGTTAAAAGGCATGAAATTGATGACTTGATATATTAATTATTTAAAATAATGCGTAATTACACATTAACTACAACATAAGTTACACTTCAAACATTAGATAACTCTGTATGAACTTGTAATGTTGATATTAATATCTATATTTTTGTAATATTTCAACAATAATGATATTTTAGGTCATGTAAATACAAAATATCATGAGATTACTATTTTGATAATCATGTTTTTGAATTAAAAAATAGAATTTATGTATTAATTTGGGGTTTTGTGTTTGTTATCTTGAATATTCTAATAGACTGTTCGTCTGGATATAATAAATTCACCAGCACGCTAAATAATTATTGAATATATTAATGAGTATACATCTTTTCAGGTCATAAAGCACCTAATTAAGTAGTTTGATCCAACTATTATCAATACCCATATCTGAATAAGCTTAAAAGCTAAATACCAAATTTTATTTCTGTAGGCTAAACTTAATTTTAAATACCAACATATTTTATTTTTTTCGAAGTAAATTATACTAGTGTGTAGTAATATTCAAATATAGTCTATTAGAATACACACTTATGAAATCTCTCATAATAAGGTGTTGTTTCACGTAAAGGTGCATTGTTCGGGTTAAATCATTAAAGCAATAGTCCTTATGGTGTAGTAGAATTCAAATACAGTAATATTAGAATACATACATCTGAAACCTATCATAATAAGGTGCTGCTTCACAAAAATTAAATTCTCACAAATGCACAAGCAATCGAACTAATAAATTGATGATCAATTTTGATGATTTGAATGAAAATTACCAGAACAAAAATGGAGGTATCCGAGCAGAACAAAAGAGGGAAGTGACTGGTGAGGGTAATGAATTATCGTCTTACGAAGGTACAACACTGAATATGAGCAATTTTACAGTAAGAAACGAGCTTGGGGAAAGGAATTAATGGCGGCAGACGTGAAGAAGTAGTTGGTAGGGATGACAACGGATAGGATCCTACTAAATTTATATCCATTTTCATACCCGGATCCAGATCCATCGGGTTCATAAAAATAAGATTCAAATCCAGATCCATCGAATCCACGGATCGGATCTGGATCCACATATAAAAAAAATTGCCTCAACAAAAAGAAATTCAACCAGCAGTTTTTTTAAATGATGATTGTTTAATATTATCCCCTTTGAAGTAGGAATATTGAAGAAACATCTTAGCAGTTGGAGTACATTATAACCAACAACAACATCTATCCATATCAATACACACTATGGGCCAATAAATAAAATAAACAATTAATGACTTTAGTTTCAATAATATATATTACATATACTAGCTAGGAGTAGGATGATTTAAGAGAAAAAGGAAGAAGAAGGAAACTACTACAATATTCTTGCCTAAAGAGGTAATTTTCATATTACATAATGATCCATATTTAATGTAGTACTGGAGATTTAGAATTTCATGTAAAGGAAGTTATTATTGCATTATATCAAAGGGATCTTTGCAATTAATTCATTCACTTAAATATTACATTGTATGAATAGATAAAAATAATTATATCTATTTCAGGTTGGGCATGATCAAGAAAATTAAAGGGACTTTGTCTTAACTCTTATAGATGTATAAATGTATAATGTATTTAATAAAAAATGGATTCACGGGTCGTATCTGGACCGAATACGGATCTCAAAGACAAGATTCATATCCAGATCCGATCCATCATAAATGAATTCGGGTTCGAATTTTGAAGATCCATATCCTATAAAACGGGTCTGGATCTACCGGATGTGGACCGAGTCCAGAATCCGTTGTCATCTCTAGTAGTTGGGCAGAGGGATGTCAATGGGGCGGGGGCAGGGGAAGGGTACCCATACCCGTACCCACCATCTAAAACCCACCCCCACCCCCGCCCCACCACTCATCACAGGTAGTAATTACTCCACCCGTCCCTGTCCCACTTATCCCGGCGGGTACTCATTTACCTGGCGGGTACCCACTTACCCAGCGGGTACCCATCACGGGTAGTAAAAAAAAGTTATATAAGAAAAAACAAATGTCCAAGAAAATGGAAAAATAAAATTTTTCACTATGGTGTATCGAATATCAAAGTCTGAAACTTTATCAAAATATTAGAAATATTAAAAGGTTAAAATAAAGCGTGAAATTTATATAGAAGAAGACAAGAAATTTTCTAGTCCTTTCAAATGATCACAATTGTAAAAGAGAAACTCCAATGTCATTACCAAAGTTGTCACATACGCACATGTAAAATTGTTGCATTGTACCATATATTTTCACACAAAAACATTAAAAGAATTGAAGGGTACCGTACACTTTATTTTAAATGACAATAATAAGGAATTTCAAGTCATTGTCTAGTTAAGAATATCAGAAAATCAACATAATTAAAGAATCCAACACAAACATGTACGGGGCGGATAACGGGGCGGAGCGGGTGCGGGACGGGTGCGGGTGTGGGACGGGTCTTATATGAAATCCACCTCCGCCACACTACCCATGACGGGTAGCACTTTTGATACTCATACCCGCCCCACCACCCACCAAATCATCCCCATACCCGTTCCAACTGGAGCGGGTGCGGAGTGGTGCATTTACCCGCCCCACTGACATCCCTAGTTGGGCAGCTGCATTTTTTGTCATTTTTGGAAAATTATTAATAATTAAATGACAAAAGTGTATTATCTTGGGGGTTGAATTGAAAACTAGGAATGGTTATAAATTTTTTTTTAAAAAAAATCGTTGAACTAATTTATTTTTTTTTTTTTAAATTTGGAGGCTTATTCTGATGCCCCAATAACTTCTCTCATCTTAATTAGCCTTAATTCAAAAAAGAATCATGCCATCAAATACTTATTTGCCCAAACTCGTAAAAGAAATTAAGTTGGGTCCTGCCACCACACTTCCCCCAGTAATAGAGAAGCGCAAAGCAGCCCGCATGAAAGATAAATTTCAAGAGCAGTGTCGAGCCCGACATGAATGAGAGTTTCATTCCTCCTTTATGTTGGATGACTCCTTATGAGCACCAAACACTCTGCATTCCACCTAGTGGGCCGCTGAGTCACCATGATTTATCTCCTTCACCAATCTCTGTTGGCCAGGAATTTCGCCTTTATGACCGAAGAGAAGTGCAAAGCGGACGAGTTGGGGTTTATTTCCTTGTCCAGTTTTCTATCCAAATCCAATTAAGATTAGAATTTATTTTTGACCTGCCTAACCCCTAATTAGTACAAAATCTTATATGACTCCTACATTATGGCATGTAGTCGTAATATGTTAAAACCTATGATCCAATCTGTTGGTATACAGCGGTGAAGTTGCGCACAAGTCCAAACATGTAATGCGAAGAATGCTACCCAAAAATATACAATTTCGTATGGGACAAATGTCGTGTTTTGGAAGATATAAGAAGGAAGGAACACCATTAAAAAAGAGACTTAAAGGAGAAGAACCATGAAGTTACTGACGAGTAATAATTAGCACTAACGATTTGAAGAGGACCCAATTTTGTCATTTTAAGCACATTAATTTTCAGTTGCTGTATGAAATAGAAATGAAGATAGTACAAATCTAACTTCAATTTTCAATTAATGGCAGAAGGCATGTGCTTGTATGGTTCGTCACACCGTATTTATACCAAAAAATACGAATATTTGTATCCTCTCCACCTTTACTTTTTCCAACTCTCCAAGTAAAATCAATGACAAAAAAAATAAATGCATCACAAAGCTACAAAACCACGTAAAGAAAAACTAATTTATCCATAAAGGATATTAAAGTCGTTCAATATTTAAAAGATATTTTGGTCAACCAACATTTATATTCATGCTTTTATAATAATGTAGACATGTGTATATATATATAACTAATCAAAGTAATCCATTATATGCCAATTACAACTTATAATTACATATAACATAATTTTACAAGTATAAATAATACAATGAAATAAAAGCTATTATGAAATGCAAATCAACTCTCATATATTAGTTTTCAAACAATGAAAAAAATTCAATTTCTTAGTGCAATAATACTATCATACTATTCATTTTATCTCTCTATTATCAGTATTATAATTAAAATGTAACTCCTTCATGAATAAAAATAAAATTACTTTCAAATAGTGAAATAATAAAATATGAAAATTTTGATACATAGGACAAAAGACCAATGACAAGTGAAAATGTACAATTCGGCTTTGTATTTTTAAAAGAAATTATTAAGTGATATTCACCCTCACGATGTTCTCATATTAAATATGCAATACTACGACTTGTTAGTTGAGTTACACCCGATCTTATTTCTATAGATGAAAACCGATTTAGTATAATTAATTTGTTAAAGAATTATAAAGGTCAACGATTTTAATTAAAAAATTTAACATATAATTTGTATAAGAACTATTAGGCGAATCCCGAGTGTTAGGTGATAGACATGTTTAGGGAATACAGTCGAACGCTTAGGGCGTAAGCCTCACAAGAATTAAGCCCCACATGTGAGCCCCAAAGTGTTTTGCCAGTGCCCTGCCTCAGAGCTCACCCCACGAGTCTTGAAACTGCCTTTTAAAACACTAGTCCTTGGTGACTGAGTCCACTTAAGAAATTACTTTATTAAGAAGTTTATTTTATTAAATTATCATTATTAAAAATCTAAGTTTGATTAATATTATTTTATATAGTTATTTTATAAGAAGGGTAATATTGAAAAAAAATTAATTTCTATTGCTTTGGTAAAATGTACAAATCAAAAGAAAAAACATTTTTATATAAAGATAAAGTAAAATGAAATTAGGAGTAGTTAGTAACTCTAGTTTTTTAGATAAAATTTTGAGCTTTTATTAATCAAATGCAACAAAAAAGAATCCTAGGTTCATATAAAATATTTTTAAGAATCAGTGAATCTGTTTCCAGAATGACATTATGAACATTTTGTGTCAAACACCATTTCACTGCCTCGTGAATTGTTGTAGTCTCTGCTATCATGTGATTCCCAGCTGATGTACCTGTACCCACCAAATCAACCCTGTCATTTCTAATAAAGAAGCCATAAGAGTTGTTGCCTGAATTTCCTTGATTAACACCATCTGTATTGCATTTTAGAGTTTCATGTTCTGGTAATTTCCACTTGACAAAACAACAGTTTAGAGTGGGCTTGTAGTAACTGAGCATGTTGATGATTGAAAGCCAATCTGAAGGTACTCTTTGTTGGAACTTGATTGGAATAGAAGAATTAAGTGATCTAAAATAATTTTTGTGATTCTGGGTCAAGCGCCTCGGCGCCTTGAGGAAGGACCGCGGCGCTTGAGAGGCAGTAAGTCACAGAAGTGGATTAGGGTCGCGGCGCCTGAGTTTCAGTAATGTTCTGGAATTTCAAAAATGAATTAGCGCCACGGCGCTTCCAACGGGAATTTTCAGAAATTGTTCAAAAGTTGTGTCTCTTCCTAGAAGTCACAACCTTTAGGTGAAAGGCTGCCTATGATCGAATTTGATACTTTATAAAGCATGTTGATCACTTGTTAGAAGATATACAACACACATAACATTACAATCAATCATTAAACACAATTAATGATCTAAGATTGTTGCTTGATCTTCATATTCTTCCCACAAGAATATTTCTGAAAACACATAAAGTAAATTCGTCAGGGGTGAAGTTCTTGTGCGAGAACTCTCACCTAGATAGTTGTATCCTCTAGATAGACGTCCGAAGAACTACAACACAAGTGGAGACACATTTTTGTCTTAGGACACTGCATCAAGCAGACATCTATCTACACCAAGTCAGTATGTGTTTAAGTATTTGTTGTACTTATTGTTGTTAATTTAAAGTTATATTGAATTACTTTAATATTATTGTGTTTATTCATTGATGAGTCTAGATTGACGATAACAATCTAAGATAAAAATTCTCAGAAAAAATACATTTTTCTGACATTGTTGAGTTTGCAAATATTTCTCAGAGAACTCATTTTTCCTGATTTGCAAATATGGATCAATCTGGATATCAATGGTGAAAACCCATGTTGAGAAACCCTAGAAATTCAAGGGTTCTGATTTCAAACGCTGACAATAAAAGATGTTGTTTTATTTGACCACTCTCCATGTGGCAAATGTATTGACTATTGAGGCTCCAACGGCATTGCCGGAAGGAGAAGGGGAGAATGCTCCTACTGATGCGGAGAGAGCCGAAAGGCTGAAGGCTATTGAGACTTGGTGGAGCCAAGAGTTTCTTTGCAAGAACTACATTCTCAACGCCTTGGATGATACTCTCTATGATATATACTCCACGTTCAGATCAGCACGGGAGTTATGGCAATCATTGGAGAACAAGTACAAATCTGAGGTTGCTTGTTCGAAGACGTTCATCATCGGCAAGTTCCTGAACTTCAAGATGAGCGATGCAAAGCATGTTGTCAAGCAAGTGGAGGAACTCCAAGTCATTGTTCATGAACTAGATGTTGAAGGTACGAGCCTTAACTAAAATTTCCTTGTTGGTGCTATTATTGAGAAATTACCTCATTCTTGGAAGGACTTTAAGGTTTATTTGAAGCATCTAACCGAAGAGATGAGTTTTGAGCAACTGGTTCTGAAAATTCGTGTTGAAGAGGACAACCGGAAGAATGAAAGGGCTGATGTTGTTTTATTGGAGTCTAACGCCAACATGGTAGAAGGCAGTGCTTCCAAGGCCAAGTTTCAGAAAGGCAAGGGAAAATTTGTTGGTGTCAAGCCATCTTTTGCAACCGGGAGGAATACACTCGCCCTGCAAAGGACTAATGCATTCAAGAAACCACAACCATGACTATGTTGGGTGTGTGGCAAACCTGGGCAAAGAGCAAAAGATTGTCGTCTTCTCAAGAGTCAAGGTGGTGGTGTTGGAGGTTCGAGTAATGTCAACCAAACCAATCGGGCTGAAACTAAGAACCAATTCATTGGAGTTGTGGCTGCTCAAGCAAATCTGGTTACTAATTCAACCGATTGGTGGATGGACACGGGTGCTACAAGGCATGTATGTTCAGAAAATGACATGTTTTCATCTTACCAAGTCATAAAGGATGGAGAACCACTGTTCGTAGGAAATGCCGATGCGGTGAAGGTTGAAGGGAAATGGAAGGTGACTTTGAGGCTGACTTCCGGGAATGATTTTGTGCTCACAAATGTGTTGCACGTACCTGAAATTTGTAAGAATTTGATTTCTGGGTCTGTTCTTAGTAACAAGGACTTCAAAATTGTAATAGAATCTGACAAATTTGTACTCACCAAATGTGGGGTGTATGTAGGAAGGGTTACCTCAGTGAGGGACTCTTCAAACTAAGTATTGTACCTACTCAGGCAGTTGTCATTATTAATGAAAATGCAGGCGCTAGCACTGCTTCTATGTATATGGTTGATTCCCCTTCTTTGTGACATTCTCGATTAGGCCATGTTAATTATCGTTTCTTACAAAGAATGATAAAGATAAACATGTTGCCAAAATATTCTATGAACAAAATGACTAAATGTGAGGTTTGCATAGAATCAAAATATGCAAATCATCCTCATAAATCTGTTGTGAAATCAAATGAAGTGCTTGGTTTAATTCATAGTGATTTGTCTGATTACCAAGCAACCCCATCTCATGGAGAAAAGAATTATTACATATCGTTTATCAATGATTGTTGTAAATTTTGTTATGTATACTTAATATATGTCGCGCCCGTTTTTGACCTCGGGGGTTTGAACGTTATCCGCAACGTTGCTCTTTGGCGCGGTTCCCTGGATGGATCAATAATGTTGTTTTAAGGAGTCGCCACCTAATTAGTTAAGTGAATTAGGACACTTGATTTATTGCAGTAAAATACTGCAATTAATCTCCGTTTAATGGTCTGCGAAATTAGTGAGATTCTGAATCAGGGTTCTTTATTATCCTAAAGGGAAGGGGTTAGGCATCCTTTAAGATCCGCTAATTTGCGGTTATTCGTTCAAACTTAGGTTAATTATTTATTGCCCTTTTTATTCTACGTATTCTAAGCATTTTTCATAATTTATAGTTAAAATAAAATGCAATACAAAATAATAAAAACTAAAATTAAATGCGACATAAAATAAAACACCGGGACATCTTTTAGTCCTTTTTAGGCCTTCTGCACAAGATGATCTCTGGATACCTTTATAAACACTTAGTAAAAGTGTTAGTACTAGAATAAATAATTTTAAAGCAATGGCAGGAATTTAATAAGTAAAGCCAATAAATAAATAAATAAATCCGTCTTTTGCGCAGAGGAGGCCTTGGAAATCAGACGGAGATTCCTATATCATCCAATATTGTTAAAAGCAATAAAATAAATAAAACCTTCAGATCCGCGCCAAAACAATAATAGTTTTAAACACGGAGGGCTCAGATATATATAAAAATAAAGTGGGACATCCTAAACAAGTCCGGCTGCAAAAATTCGCCTCGTCAGCGCATGTTGGTTATCCTGTGTAAGTAGAAGAAATCATCAATGCCCAGAAAGCTTCATTTATTTTATTTTCCGTCTTTGCAACTGTGGAGGCCTCAAAAATCGACGGATAACTTTTTCATTGGCCAACAAGTGTAGTATCTTGTTCAAAATCAATTTAATAAAAATAAAAGCGAAATTGCCAAAATCAGTCCGGAAACTGATGAACGGTAAACAGAGACAACGAGACAAAATCAGTCCGACACAGTTATGACATAGCCAACAGTAGCAAAAAAAATTGCCGGATCAGACGACCCGAATCAAAAGTCCGCATCACATTAGAAATCTCAGCCGACAGATCCCAACGGAAAGCCACCACAAGGTTCGCCGGAGTTTAAACTCCGGCGAGATACCCAAAGACAAAAATAAAAAATCAGTCCACAACCAACCACAATAAAATAGCAACAAAGGCCGAAAAACAACAATAGCATCGCCGGAAAAAAACAACAACATGATAAAGAGATTAAATCAGTCAACAACCAACAACAACATAATAGCAACAAAACTGAAAACAAACAGTAGCGTGGGGACGGCGGCGTCACTTCTACGACGAGGTCGCCGGAGCAACACCGCCGTGATAGTGGCTGCGACAGGAGCAAAAGAGAGCAGTGGGGTCGATGGGGTGTTGGGGAGAGGGCGACGGGAGAGGTGAGAGGGGTGGTTTGTGGGTGTAAAGAAGGGGGTTCGATGGTTCAGCGAAGTGGTTCGCCGGAGCTCTGAACTCCGGCGATGATGGTGGTGTGGGTCAGTGACAGTGAGTGTTGGTGGGGTGTGCGGGGTTGTGGTTGGTGGATATTGGTTGGGTTCGCCGGAGCTTGGAGAGTGGTGGTGGTTCGTCGGTGGTCGACGGTGGACGTGTTGCTGCTCCTGTAGAATAAATGCTCCTGCAAACTAAGCTTGAGAAAACGTTAGTGTATACCTGTTTAAACAAAATGATAAATACATATGAGAAGTGCAATTTCATGGATAGAGATGTCGTCCCTGATATGCCTGACGAATACTGAGATGTTGCCCTTGCACTGCAACTGACGAATTGTTATGATGCCTTTGTTGTGTGCGATGCGCTGGTTGCAAGTTTGACTTTATGCCCGAGTTGACGCGCTAGGTTTTGTTGCGGAACTCTGAACTTTGATTGCCGATTGTTGATGCCCCTTTCTGCTGCTGCTGCTCTTGCTGCGGACTTTGGATTGTTGTCATCCTCTGCCTTTGGCTGCTTTTCCTGCTTCTGCGAAGAGACTTTCGTCGTATTTTCTGCTTCGGCTGTTGCACTTTCTGCTTCTGTTAAAAAGACCTGCGCTCAAAGAAAATTTGTGAGTTTTGGGGGGGGTCGATTTGTATTTGACTTCGCCGCCTTGTCTCGACATCGCGTGCACGTCTCGCTTGGATTTGCACTGCCCGTTTCCTACATTGTCCCGTTTGAGAAGGTGTCATATTGCTCGTCTTTTCTGAGACCCCTGCTTTGCCTATAGGAACCAAGACGAGTTCGACTGCTCCGCTCAGATGCCCTTGAATCGGTCATGTCGCTGGACCGTGCCTTTGATCTTGTGAAATATTGATGCTCTGCCATTGCTAAGTCAAATACAAATCGACCTTTGGGGGGAGATGATAAATCTTTCTAAAAATGCAACAAACGGTGTTAGCATAAAGCACATAATTTGCGGGTATGTAGCAGATATATTGCATATAGCACATTCAAACGTTTCCTAACATGCAGGGGGGACCTCTTTATGCCAGAGGGAAGCCTAAACGTCACTTATGCGAGATTATGACGGATTTGTCCAAGTCGTCCAACTATAATGCCTTTGTTGGAAATGGCGACCAAATGACGGTGCACTTTTCCCAATTTCAGCATGTCATGATTGGGTTTGGATTTGTCTGTCATTGCCACGCTACACATAATATGCTGGTTGGTCGTTTGGGTTGAGAAACCCGTCGACAAGTTTGGTGTCTTCCTAATTGTGGTGTCGATGCCAAGGACCAACCCACCTAAGGTAAATGCATGCCCTAAAATTAGGGTGGTATAGCTCTATCCTGAGTTGCTAAGATTTGGCTTTACTAGACGCAAGGTTCCCGAGCGGACAACTCGAGTGAGAAGGCTACGCGGCTGATCAGACGAACCGATCTAACTCCGCGCAGGCGCCAACTCTCCTAAAATTTGGATATTTTTTTGAAAGAAATTTGCGGGTGCGCGGAGCACACCAGCGCGTGAGTGTGTGATTTGTGTGAATTTTCCAGAATGGAAGAAATATGAGCGGAATGCCAGTTTAGGGAAAGCAGTAAAGCAAGTAGCAAAAAATAAACAAAATACAATACACAAAAAATTAAATGCAAAATAATTGTCAAATAATAGCCCTAGGTCTGTTGTGGTTAAGAACCTAAAATCCCCAGCAGAGTCGCCATTTCTGTCGCGCCCATTTCCGGCCGCGACATTTATTTTCTAAACTCCTGCTCAAATAAAAGGTTAGAAAATAAAAATAGAAAAGCTAAAATGTTTTAAAAGAATGCTAAAATTGCAAAAGGTGCTAAAGTTAAAAAGGGTGCTAAAATGCTAAAGGGTTGCTAGAATGCTAAGGGTTCGCGGAGTCGCCACCTAATTAGTTTGGGTGAATTAGGACACCTAAATGTTTAACTAGTTTAAAGTAAAACATTAACTCCATTTTATGGTCTGCTAAACTTAGTGAGATTCTGGGTAAGGGTTCTTTATTAATCTAGAGGAAGGGTTAGGCACCTCTAAGATCCGCTTAACTCATGGTTGTCTGCCAAACCTAGGGTAATTATTATGTTTTAAAAATGCAAAGTAAAAGCTCTTCCTGCTTAACAAAATGCTAAAAATGTTAAAATGTTTAAAAGGTTAAAAGGCTAAAAGTGCAAAAGTGCTAGAATATTAAAATGCTAAAGTACTAACAGGAATGCTAAGTTTTAAAGAAGATGCTAAAAGTGTTAAAAATGCTTGAAAGCTTAAAAGATGCTAAAGGTGCAAGATGCTATTTCGCCCTATTTCGCATGACGCTTTCTTTTCTAAACTCCCTTTGCTTAATAAAAGGGTTAGAAAATAATAAAAATAAAACTAAAATGTTAAACGCGTTTAAAAGACTTGAAGATTTTAAGATGCCAAGGGGTGCTAAAATAGAAAAGATGCTAGGGTACTAAAGGTATTTATATTATTTGTAAAAGATGGTATGAAGTTTGGTTTATGGGCCATAGATTTATTTGTGAAATTAAAGAAGTGAAGCGTTAGTTTTAGATACGCAATTTTAATAATTCAGGCAAAGGTTAGATATAAATGACAAGCCTACGATAAACAATTAAAAGTGCATTTCCAATTTTTAAACTACCCACCCCAATTCATGTATTCAAGGATTAATTGTTCTAGACAGCCTATTAATTACAAATTAAATAATTAGGCAACAATTTAAACAAATAAGATAAAGGTGGATATGATCGCGGCTTCCAAGACGCGTGGCGACATCGTCTTATCCTATTTTGTCTTAGGAATTTCTGAAGCGGGAATGCAAATGCGGGTGCGGGTTGCCATTTGAAATGACTTGCAATGAGTCTTGCCGTGAGACTCTTTATTTTGCTCCGGTGCGTGCCATGTAAAAAAAAAACAAGAAAGATAAGGATTAGTAACTGTCCAAACAATACTCGGTAATTGAAATGCTAAACGCAGAGTCGCACACGTATGTCCCTAATTTAATTGTTGTTTAGTTATGTTATTCTGCGAGGTTGGCAATTTCAGGCAGGAACGCTATTGACGCAAACAGTGGGTTAAGGATACACTCAGCAGGCAATCACAGATTCAGCAGGCAAACACAGATTCAGCAGGCCAATGAACTCCAAATCATTTATCATTTTAGGCAGAAATGAAAGAATATTGTCGACCCTAAGCAACAGGCCTTGGGTATGGACAGTAATTAGCAGGGAGATTGTTCTTTCAGACATGTCTTAGAATGTATATAGTCAATAGGTACACTTTAAGCAGGGAAACAAACACGAGAACCTAATTTCCATAAGAAGCAAAGGCATTTTAAATTCTAAGATGAGTTGAAAGTTTTTCAACTGGTCATGGTCTCTGTTAGGCGAATGTTGAGACAATATTCTGATTATATGATCCTAAATGTATGGCCAATCAATTAAAACAGCACTGTAAAACATTCAACTGACCAACATCGCCATTTCTTTAAACAGATATTAAACAACATGACCGACTTATGATGTTAAGCATAAACATGGTCGACAATTTAAACAACCCAAATTTGCTTAAATAAGCCAAAACACACTAAACACGATATGACAATGCCAGCAAGAACAACCAATACACATATAACAGGGAGCACACCAATTAGTATAGATTTTACTCGACAACTTGGCAAATAGATATAACATAGGACAATTTTAAAGGAGGGTTAACACGAATAGTTTTGGTCACTCAAACAGGTAGGATGGAATAGTACAGTGTTAGCATTCCTCAAATGCCTAAGCCGAGCCAAATGACTTTGGGGCATTAAGACACACACAAAACATGATGATATAGATCCTTAACTCCCTTTTATGACTCTAAACTGAGTACGCTGAAACGAATCAGTGTGCGATTTACATTCAAGGTTCAACCTGGGCATGCAACATGTATGGGAATCATGGTCACACAAAATAGGGCAACAACTCTTATGGCTCCCAACAGATTTCAGATCAGATGACAATGTCCTTCATGCTTGATCTAGTCCCTAGGCTGATTTCATGATTTAAACTAACCTTATACTTAGCATCTATTAACCACATTGCACACAGAAAGTCAGCAGCCACTTTTAAAACACTAAGAAGTCAATGAGCAACTTAAGCTAGTCCTCTGCCTATAAGATTTGCAAAATATCATTTAATGGATATCAGTAAATCTCATAAACTTGAACCATGACCAACCTATTCGACAAATGCCGGTGAAACAAAATTAACAATTGCATTTGTGAATATTAATAACAATTAATATTACTGAACAGGTTCTGCAATCAGTTTAATACACTTAGAGTAGTCGCCCAAAACACGTATCATACACACAAATGGCAAATGAAATCTAAGACAGAAAGGGTGATAGATTTACCTTCTCCGGGCAGCGAACCGGGGCAGCGTATCAAGTCGTCGGTCCAATCGACGGGTTTTGGGTTTTTGCGATGCGAATGAAAGGGCGAGGTTCTCTGCTCTGTGTTCCACTGCTGCTAAAGGTTTCGATGCTATCGGTTCCCTAAATTGCTATGTAGTTCCTCCTAACTATTGCTATTGGACTCCTCTGAGTTGTTTGACTGCTCTTAATTTCTGAGCCCCATTGCTATGTCTTGCCCTGGTGGTTTTTCAACTGCTGCTAAGGGTCGATGCTATCCCCCCTAAAACCACCCCCCTATTGCATGCATATAGCCTCTGTATTTATAGCCCTCATTCGGGTTCTAAAATTGGTAAGGCTGAGAATGGGCTAAAATTGGTGCTGATTCGACCAGATTTGTGCTATTTGGGTATTGATTCGATATTGATTTTGGACGATTCTTTGGGTGTAAAATCGATTAAGGTAAGCTCTGATTTTAGGTTGATTTGAAGGAGATTTGGTGCGATTTGAGCAGGTTATGGTAAGAAATGAGCTGTTTGGGGTGCGTGGGTAAGGAAGGTGAGCCGGATTTTCAGCCGAAAATCCGGCGAGAATCGCGGCTAAAGGGCAGAGGACTGCGGCGGTTGCTTTAGGTTTAGGGTTCTTGTTATTTCCTTTGGTGTTGTCGACGAGGAAGGGGAGTGAAGGGCTGGGGGCCTCTGATTTCTGGGCTGAGCGTGTGTAATGGATTTAAGGCGTGGGGCGGGTTGGGCTTTGCGGGTCGCGGGTGTTGGGCTGGGCAAAATGGTTTGGGCGAGTGGGCTGGAGGTAAAATAAGAGGGCTGGTCTTAATTAGTGGGTATTATTTAACTAGGGTATTAGATTAGTTAGTTTTAATTAGGCTTTTAATTAGGAGTTAATTAGGTATTTAATTAGTGTTAGTTTTAGCTAATTAATTCTAGGCAAGTGTATTAATAATTAATTAGTGATAACTTAAATTAACACATGTGATTAAACTAATTAGGTGCTTCATTAATCTAATTGTTATAATAAATAAATGCGGGTGTGCTATTTAATTAATGCTCAATACTTTAGAATGCGACGCTATTATTTAAAATCTTATTATTGTGCATTATTGCGAAGTTAAATTAAAATTAAAATGAGCTTAGATTAAATTATTTAACTGCTAAATGCAAGTATGATTTTTAAGAATTGTTTAAAGCTTTTATAAATGCGACGCTATTAAATGCATGTATTAGATTAAAATTGATTTTAAATTACAAATGATTACTAATAAATGCGGCTATGCTACCTGACACGACGTTATCGCTAAATTATTTATTTTATGCATTTATTAATTATTTAAGAATTACGACAAAGCTTAAAGTTAATAAATGCGGGTACGGGACTCTAAATGCTTAAAACTCTACGTAAGACGCGACGCCATTATTAAATTAATTATTTATGCCTGTATTTAATGTTTTATTGTAGTATTTTATTATAAAAATCCTACTAAATTATTTTACAAAATTAGTGTAATTTTATGGTTAATGGCTAGACGGGAGGGTCAAAATTGGGTGTCAACAGTAACAATAATAAAAACATAATATTAACAAAGACATAATGCTTAATTTAAAATAAAAAGATAAAAATGCAAAAATGCTGATTAAAATGCGGTGTCCTAAAACACATAAAATTACAATAAATATACGAAAAACGGGTCAAAATTGACTGTCAACAGCATGTCCCTCTTTGTACGGAGATGATGGAAGAGTCTTCGGACAAAGATGTTGACTTGTAGTCAATTTTGTCCTGTTTTATAAACTAGAACTTAAAAATAGGGATGATGCAGACACAAAATTGTCTCAGTGTCAAATCATGATGACACTGGGTCGTTGTGATGCGAAAAATAAAAAGCAAAGCTGACGCTGATTTAAAAATGTCCCAGTGTCGAAGTATGAGGACACTGGGTTGCTGCGATGCTAAAATTAAAAGACAATGCCGATGCAGATTTAAAATTTGTCCTAGTGTCGAAGTATGATTGACACTGGGTTGCAGGTGATGTGGTGCTGAAAAAGACATGGTTATTGTAGATGTTGATGGCGTCATTGCATAGACGCAATACAGATGTTCGTCGTTGCATAGACGAAACATGGATGAAGTCGTTGCATAGGCTTAAATGAAATGGTGTCGTTTGATGCGCGAAAAGATGCACACACTTTAACGCAAGTGCACGTTATCGTGACAAGTAATATAGTCTTGGTAAGACCGAATATCGTCCACAAGGATTAGTGTTCAAGTACCAACTATCTATCTTTTGGTATCTATTTGGTAACCGATATTGATTTTGTTGTTTATGACTAACAATTATAAAGGCTAATTAACTATAGGTTTACTTCAGTTGTGATGAGAATAGGGCTTCCACGTCTCCTCAACTATCCGCTTATGTTACTTATTAATGCGATGAATTATGGTTTTCTTCTCTCGGAGCTAGCAGGTTTACGAAATTGTTTTATATTCCCGTTAAGGATATATAAACACTCAACCCCAGTATTGCTCCTTTCTACCTTTCGGTGATAAGGATGACTCTATAGGAGGATTAAGACCAAAAACCTAGTTAATCACACGCACTACGTAAAATTAGGGTTGTTAAGCCTCTCATTAACGCTACATAAATAATTGAGGTATTTTCATCCCCAATCCAAAATATGTCTATCCAACTTACAGCATATTCACAACCTCCTCCTTTCGAAGTTTGATTAGAAATCATATAAATAATGATAATTAGTGATCAATTAATTACCAAGCATTCAAAACAATTATTGGATAAATCTCAACAAGAAGAAGAATCACCATAAACATGCATCAATTCATAACATAAGTTTCTAGTGATTTAACATGGAAAGCCCTATAAAAGAATTAGTTCCTAGCCATTGACATGACAAGAACTAATTCAAGGTTCATCATACAAAACTGAAATAAAAGAAAAGAAAAGGAAAGAAAGTTACTAAACTATGGTCTCCAATCTTCAATCCAAGAATCCTTGTGTTGTGCAAGAAAGGGAACCCTTTAGAACTGCCTAGGGTTCTCCTTTTATAGGCTCCAAACCGCCTCTAACTTTTCCCTTCAGGCCTGGCCCAGAAAATCGTTATTAAACCTGATTTTTCCAGACGGCGGAAGTCTGCGGTGCCGGATGATTTGGCGGCGCCCGCTCTCTGGCATTCGAGGCGCGGGCGCTGCAACTTCTGCGATCCTTCTGGACATTAGGCGCCGCGACCCTGCGCTGGTCTGCAGTAGGCGTCGCGGCGCTGGCTCGTGTTTCTGCCTCGTTCGCCACTTTCTCTGCTTTTAAGCCCTGGAACCTCCACTTTTGCCCTTTTTAGCTCCTTTTTCGCCATTTGGCCATTTTAACCACTTTGACTCAAAAGAAAGAAAATATATCCTAATACGACACTTATTTGTACAAAAAGAGACAAAAGACTAACTAAAAATGACTCAAAAAGTGTATATAAAATACACCGATCATCGTTGCATAGATGCGATCAGATGCTCGTCGTTGCATAGACGAGACATGGATGAAGCCGTTGCATAAGCTTATATGAAATGACGTCATTGCATAGACACGATGCAGATGCTCGTCGTTGCATAGACGAAACATATATGAAGCCGTTGCATAAGCTTAAATGAGATGACGTCGTTGCATAGACGCGATGCAGATGCTCGTCGTTGCATAGACGAAACATGGATGAAGCCGTTGCATAGACTTATATGAAATGACGTCGTTGCATAGACGCGATGCATATGCTCGTCGTTGCATAGACGAAACACGGATGAAGCTGTTGCATAGACTTAAATGAAATGACGTCGTTGCATAGACGTGATGCAGATGTTCGTCGTTGCATAGACGAAACATAGATGAATTCGTTGCATAGTCTTATATGAAAATGGCGTCGTTGCATAGACGCGATGCAGATGTTCGTCGTTGCATAGACGAAACATGGATGAAGCTGTTGCATAGGCTTTTATGAAATGGCGTCGTTGCATAGACGCGATGTAGATGTTCGTCGTTGCATAGACGAAACATGGATGAAGCCGTTGCATAGACTTTTATGAAATGACATCGTTGCATAGACGCGGTGCAGATGTTCGTCGTTGCATAGACGAAACATGGATGAAGCCGTTGCATAGGCTTTTAATGAAATGACGTCGTTGCATAGACGTAATGCAGATGTTCGTCGTTGCATAGATGAAATATGAATGAAGCCGTTGCATAGGCTTTTAATGAAATGATGTCGTTGCATAGACGTGATGCAGATGTTCGTCGTTGCATAGATGAAACATGAATGAAGTCGTTGCATAGACTTTTAATTAAATGACGTCGTTGCATAGACGTGATGCAGATGTTCGTCGTTGCATAGACTAAACATGAATGAAGCCGTTGCATAGGCTTTTAATGAAATGACGTCGTTGCATAGACGTGATGCAGATGTTCATCGTTGCATAGACGAAACATGAATGAAGCCGTTGCATAGGCTTAGATGAAAGGGCGTCATTTTCGGACGCAATGCAGATGCTCGTCGTTGCATAGACAAAACATGGATGAAGCCGTTGCATAGGCTTATATGAAATGGCGTCGTTGCATAGACGCGATGCAGATGCTCGTCGTTGCATAGACGAAACATGAATGAAGCCGTTGCATAGACTTATATGAAATGGCGTCGTTGCATAGACGCGATGCAGATGTTCGTCGTTGCATAGACGAAACATGAATGAAGCCGTTGCATAGGCTTTTAATGAAATGACGTCGTTGCATAGACGCGATGCAGATGTTCGTCGTTGCATAGACGAAATATGAATGAAGCCGTTGCATAGGCTTTTATGAAATGCGTTGGTTTATGAGCGTACCTGCTTTGTGACCCGTCTGGGTTGAGATAGCGTCATTGCATAGACGTTGTGTGTTTGTAACCCGCATGTTTGTTTTTTTTGTTGTGCTCCTGCCTTTGCTGATATGAAGATCCTGCACTCAAAGAAAATTTCTGAGTTTTTTAGGAAATAAGTGGTTGATTAGCGTCGACTTTTTAGCTTTGGCCTTGACGCTTGCATGCTCAAACTGGTTTGGCCTGCTTTTTCCCGTCTATTGCCATTTTCTTGCAGTGAATGCAGTGAGTCCTTAAAATGTCCCAGTTTCTGGTAAATGAAGATGTTGAACTTTTAACTGGGTAAAGTTGAGTCTTTGACGTTATCAATGCGATCAGGTAAGCATTTTTTTTTTATGAATGAAAAGCTAATGCGAGAATATGGACAATGTACAATTGAGTAGATGAGAATGCAACCCTCAAAATATGTCACAGTCATGTGTAGGTAGTAATGGATGCAAAATATATGAGGATGCTAAACTCTCCAATGGACAAAATCGAGTCCTGTGCAAAAACAAGGAAGAAATATCTCTAACGGTGTGACCGAAGCCGATGTGACTGTCTACGTTTTCCGCCGAGGGAATCAGGTCAGAGCGTAGTTCATGCTGCAAAATAACGATTTTTTATGATTTTAAAATGATGCGGGACCGAAGTCGATGTGGCCGCCTACGTATCCCGCCGAGTGAATCAGGTCAAGACGTAGTTCGTGCTGCAAAAATAAGAATTTTTTATGATTTTAAAATAATGCGGGACCGAAGCCGATGTGGCCGCCTACGTATCCCGCCGAGGGAATCAGGTCAAGACGTAGTTCGTGCTGCAAAAATAAGGATTTTTTTTTATGTAATATGCATTTTGTTGTTTTTTTCTGAAAAAGTGGAAGACAAAATTACATTCCGACTTCAGTTGATACCAACAATTAGTATTGTGCATGAGGATTTTCGTTTATTGCTTTCAGTCTAACCGAGATTAACTCCGGTGTAATTCACACAGCTTCAGATAGTACCTCAGACATACCTGAGTGTCGACACACCTGCATGCATCCAGGGTTTCGAACTACACGTAGTCTCACGTTTCAAATGCCCTCACTGAAAGAAAGTCTCATTTCACACATATATTTCAGTATTTTGAATTTTGGGACGTTTGGAGAAAAACACTCACACTTAGAAAGATGTTTAATGCATGCAATTGTGATACCATAGGCTTGACCGTCATGTAAGTATCCACTAATGTGAGAACCCTCAGTATAAGATCATGTAGGGCTTGTCACGGGCTTGTAATGTAGGCTTGGGGAAATGAATGGATATCATTTGGATAAAGTGACTAATCAATCCTCGAGAGTTGGACTACGTCCATGCTTGATATTTGTGCGCTTTAATGCTGACTTGCTTTCTTTTTGTCTCAGTTTTTTGCATTGACTTCTTTTGAATCTTTCATTTCGAGCCCCTTTTTTCGGGGTCATATATTCCCCTTTTTTTTTCCGGGGCTTTTGATTGTGTGAAGTCGTCTTTGCTTTTGGTTTTTGAGACTTTGACAATTTTTGTCTTTGCAAACTTCAGCTAGAATTTTGTCAGTCACTTGCACATTTCTAAAGCACTCAAGGAGGTCGGACCAAGAGAGGGATAGTGCGTACGCACTCAGAAAGGGTATAGGTGAAATATGCGGTTGTCAAAAAATAGGTTTTAGGCTCAAAGGGTGTACTAGGGATAATGTTATTTGGTAGGCTGAAAAGGCTCAAACGGGTCAAAGAAAGCCTACGATCATTTCCTACACCGAGTGTTACTCAGGATTTCACCTCAACAAACATTCAGGTCAAATTCTAGATCACAATGCAACGCAATTGAACTTATTCAAACACTCACCAAATAATGCATATGAAACGATGAGGTCGGTTTCATTCTTATCTTGGAAACATGCAAGACAATGTCATCTACGGGTATGAATAAGAGGTACCAAAAGAATCTATGATTTACCACAAAGTCAACCCATACTGATTATCACTTGTTTTTTTTTTATGCACAACCCTAACTGTGTTGGTATCAACAAAGTCAAACAATAATACTAAAAAAATATTTTTTTTAATAACATTTTTTTTTGTATTTTTTTGAATAAAATATTTCTTTTTTTTTTTTGTATTTTTCGAATAAATGGTACCGAACCCGAATAGGGCTGCCTACGTATCCCGCCGAAGGAATCAGGTGCGCGTAGTTCATTCAAATATGTTATAAAATGTATGCTTGAAAAGAATTTATCAATGAAAGGATGACAATGTAAAGCTGTGCAAAAGAAATGATTGTCCACTGTGGACGAATGCAAAGTAAAAATGAATGTAACGAAAAATGAATGCCCGCAAACATGATGAATATGAGTGAGAAAAATATGCTTCTTTATTATATTTTTTTTTTTGGTTTTTTTTTTGTGGTGTCGAACCCAAAATGAGTTGCCTACGTATCACACCGTGTGGTGAGAATCAGACACGCGTAGTTCGAAATAATTATGTTGTAAAATGCATGATATGAAAGAACTATGTAATCAACGCTAAACATATCAATTGAATTTGTAAATATGTATAAAGATACAAAATATAGAAGAACTGAGGACGATGTCTCGTTGAATATGATATAGACTGACTTCTATTAGTAAACATAATTCCCGCTCATTTTTGTGATGATTTTTTTTTCCCGACCGCACTAGGCTGATTGCGAGGATGACCTTCCTGCAAAAATATGAGAAATAGGTGAGTAGGAAAATGACAAAAAATAATAAAAATACAAATGTGTGACAATATAGTCAAAGACTCCCCTGATTGGTTCGACTGGACTGGTGGTTGATGTTTCACAAAGTCCAAGTCGCGCTATTCAAGAGTGATTTACGCAGTAGAAGTCCTGATTGCAATGTGACAGCAAAAAGTGCAAAAATGTAAATGCTCGAGCCCGGAATCACAAAAGAGCAATTATTGAATTAAATAATATGTACAGAGTTGCTAGCGACAAACAATAATAAACAAAAAGCATGCAAATCAAGCGTGTGCCCTAATATGTTTGGGACCTCCCTTATGCCAGAGGTGAGTCTAAACGCCAAATATGCGGGATTATGATAAATAAGTCCAAGCCGTTAAACTGCAATGTTTGTTGGAAATGGCGACCAAATGACGGTGCACTTTTTTCCAATTTTGGCGAGTCATGACCAGACTTGGATCTGTCTATCATTATCACGCTACACATATATGCTTATTGGTCGACGGGTTGTGAAACCCAACGACAATTTGGTGATTTCCTAATCGTGTAGACGATACCAAGGATCGACCCACCTAGGGTGTATGCATTCATGACTTAAAATAAAGAGGGCAGTATAGCTCTATCTTAAATTTTCTAAGATTTGGCTTACTAGACACAATGGTTCCCGAGTGGACTACTCTAGTGAGAAGGCTACGCGGCCACCGGTTGGACCGGATTCTCTGCGCCTTTGCCAACTCTCCTAAAATTGGGTAATTGAAAGAAATTTTGCGGGTGCGTACAACACACCTCGCGTGTAGTGTGTGATAGTGTTAATTTTTCAGAATGGAGGAAATATGAGCGGAATGTCAATTTAAGGAAAACAATAAAGGAATGTAGCAATTAAAGTAGTTAATTACAAAATAAAAGCAAACAATATAAAATATTTACAACAAATATAAAAGCAAAATAAAGTGCAACATTTAATTAACGTGGGTTTGCTATGATCAAGAACCTGATATCCCAAATGAGTCGCCATGCCGTGGCGCGCTTTTTGAGCTCGAAGTGCGAGCGGTATCCGCAACGTTGCTCTTTGGTGCGGTTCCCTGGATGGATCAATAATGCTGCTTTTAAGGAGTCGCCACCTAATTAGTTAAGTGAATTAGGACACTTGATTTATTGCAGTAAAATACTGCAATTAATCTCCGTTTAATGGTCTGCGAAATTAGTGAGATTCTGAATCAGGGTTCTTTATTATCCTAAAGGGAAGGGGTTAGGCATCCTTTAAGATCCGCTAACTTGCGGTTATTCGTTCAAACCTAGGTTAATTATTTATTTCCCTTTTTATTCTACGTATTCTAAGCATTTTTCATAATTTATAATTAAAATAAAATGCAATACAAAATAATAAAAACTAAAATTAAATGCGACATAAAATAAAACACCGGGACATCTTTTAGCCCTTTTTAGGCCTTCTGCACAAGATGATCTCCGGGTACCTGTATAAACACTTAGTAAAAGTGTTAGTACTAGAATAAATAATTTTAAAGCAATGGCAGGAATTTAATAAGTAAAGCCAATAAATAAATAAATAAATCCGTCTTTTGCGCAGAGGAGGCCTTGGAAATCAGACGGAGATTCCTTCATCGGCCAATATTGTTAAAAGCAATAAAATAAATAAAACCTTCAGATCCGCGCCAAAACAATAATAGTTTTAAACACGGAGGGCTCAGATATATATAAAAATAAAGTGAGACATCCTAAACAAGTCCGGCTGCGAAAATTCGCCTCGCCAGCGCATGTTGGTTATCCTGTGTAAGTAGAAGAAATCATCAACGCCCAGAAAGCTTCATCTATTTTATTTTCCGTTTTTGCAACTGTGGAGGCCTCAAAAATCGACGGATAACTTTTTCATTGGCCAACAAGTGTAGTATCTTGTTCAAAATCAATTTAATAAAAATAAAAGCGAAATTGCCAAAATCAGTCCGAAAACTGATGAACGGTAAACAGAGACAACGAGGCAGTGAACAAAAAAAATGGTCCGCCAACAGTGGATACAATAGCAACATAGCTCGCCGGAAAACACTTTAACCAGAAATATTCAGTCCAACAGATACTAAAATCAGTACAACATGACCAAAATCAGTCCGACACAGTTATGACATAGCCAACAGTAGCAAAATAATTTACCGGATCAGACGACCTGAATCAAAAGTCCGCATCACATTAGAAATCTCAGCCGACAGATCCCAACGGAAAGCCACCACAAGGTTCGCCGGAGTTTAAACTCCGGCGAGATACCCAAAGACAAAAATCAAAAATCAGTCCACAACCAACCACAATAAAATAGCAACAAAGGCCGAAAAACAACAATAGCATCGCCGGAAAAAAAAAAACATGATAAAGAGATTAAATCAGTCAACAACCAACAACAACATAATAGCAACAAAATTGAAAACAAGCGAGAGCGTGGGGGCGGCGCGTCACTTATTTACGAGGTCGCCGGAGCAACACCGCCGTGATAGTGGCTGCGACAGGAGCAAAAGAGAGCAGTGGGGTCGATGGGGTGTTGGGGAGAGGGCGACGGGAGAGGTGAGAGGGGTGGTTTGTGGGTGTAAAAAGGGGGGTTCGATGGTTCAGCGAAGTGGTTCGCCGGAGCTCTGAACTCCGGCGATGATGGTGGTGTGGGTCAGTGACAGTGAGTGTTGGTGGGGTGTGCGGGGTTATGGTTGGTGGATATTGGTTGGGTTCGCCGGAGCTTGGAGAGTGGTGGTGGTTCGTCGGTGGTCGACGGTGGTTCAGGGAGAGGGCGACGGCGACGGGAAGGCAGAGAAGAGGAGAGTGAGAGAGAGTGAGGAAGGGTGACGGGAGTGAGGGAGAGGGAGAGTGAGAGAGTGGGGTGAGGAGACAAATGGGAATGGGCTGTATAGGGTCTTGTGCGGCTGGGGTAGATGTTTAGGGCTGATTGTTTTGTTGGGTGGGGGGAAAATGTTTATTATATAGGGGTAGAATTAGGGTTTGGTATTTGGGGGGGGGGGGGGAAATGAAAAGTGGGGTTTGAAATTTAGGGGGGAAAATAAAAGAGTGTTTGGATGAAATTAAAATGGTGTTGGATTGGACCGATTCAAATTGTGTCTTGGACTGGACTAGACTGGTTTGACAAAATGCAAGGCGGGTTAATTATTTAAAAGAAAAATTATTTAAAAAGATGCAAAACTATAAAAATGCAAATGCCGACGCAATAATACTAAAATACAATATTTAAGACATGTTTAATGCCTGATTAAAAGTAAAAACGCGGTGCCGATTAATTATTTAAAAAGATGCCAATATTATTAAAATAAAACGACGGTGTAACAATAATAAAAACATAATATTAACAAAGACATAATGCTTAATTTAAAATAAAAAGATAAAAATGCAAAAATGCTGATTAAAATGCGGTGTCCTAAAACACATAAAATTGCAATAAATATACGAAAAACGGGTCAAAATTGATTGTCAACAATATATACCAAAGATGAGGCTTTGAACATGTTTAAAATATACAAAGCAGAAGTGGAAAACCAACTTGACAAAAGAATCAAAATTCTAAGGTCGGACATAGGTGGTGAATATCAATCGAATGAGTTCAAATAATTTTGTTCTACTCATGGTATAGATCATCAAACCACTGCGTCATATACTCCAAAATAAAATGGAGTTGTTGAATGTAAGAATAGAATATTGAAGAATATGATAAATTCAATGTTGATTAGTTCGGGGGCACCCCTTAGTCTATGGGGTGAGGCGTTAATTACTGCAAATATGATATTGAATAAAATTTCTCAAAAGAAAAATGATCAATCTCCCTATGAATTGTGGAAAGGAAGATTGCCTACTTTCAAAAGGATGAAAGTGTGGGGTTGCCTAGCGAAAGTTCAAGTTTCTTTACCAAAGAGAACTAAACTTGGACCAAAAACCGTGGATTGCATATATATTGGTCATGCCAACAATAGTGCAACATATAAGTTTTTAGTATATCACTCCGAGGTTGAAGATATTCACAAAAATACACTTATGGAATCTCCTGAAGCAGAATTTTTTGAGGATGTTTTCCTTACAAAAACAAGGATAAAAGTGTTCCTAATAATAGAAGAGGACACTGCCTCAAGATGAGTCATACCAAGACACTCAAAATGATGAAAATTTTACTTCATCTGTTTAATAAGAAAATTCTGAACCAAAGAGAAGTAAACGTGGAAAAGTGTCAAAGATTTTGGACCGGACTTTATGATCTTTTTCGTTGAAGGGGAACCTCAAACATATAGGGCTGCTATGGAATCATCCGAAGCACCTTATTGGAAGGAGGCTATCCAAAGTGAAGTAGAATCCATTGTACAAAATGATACATGGAAATTGGTTGATCGGCCATAAATGGATTTTCAAACGGAAACTAAGGCCTGATGGTACTATAGAAAAATACAAAGCTCGTATAGTAGACAAAAGGTTTAAACAAAAAGAAGGTGTGGATTTCTTTGATACATAATCACCAGTATCTAGAATTACGTCTATAAGGACGTTAATTGCTATAGCAACGATTCACAATTTGAAAATACACCAAATGGATGTGAAAACTGCATTCTTGAATGGTGAACTAGATGAAGAAATTTGCATGGAACAACCCGAAGGGTTTGTTGTTAAAGATCAAGAGAAGAAAGTCTGTCAGTTGATTAAGTATTTATATGAACTTAAACAGGTTTCAAAACAGTGACATGAAAAGTTTGATAATACATTATTATCAAATGGTTTTCAAATAAATGAATGTGACAAATTTGTCTACATTAAGGAGTGTAATAATGCATATGTCATTATATGCTTGTATGTAGATGATATGTTGATTATGGGAACAAGTAAGAATGTAATTAACCAAACTAAGATGATGATGCATGCCGCTTTCGATATGAAAGATATGGGAATATCAGATGTCATTCTTGGTATTAGAATTCAAAGAAATTCTGAGGGTTAATATTAACTCAATCCCATTATGTTGAGAATGTCCTTAGAAAATTTGGACACTATGATGATAGACCGGTTGTTACCCCATTTGATCCCGCTAGTCACCTTAAGAAGAATGAAGGTGAGAGTGTGTCTCAATTGGAGTATACACAAGTTCTTGGAAGCTTGATGTACATAATGAATTGTACGAGACCGGATTTAGCATATACAGTGAGTCGACTTAGTCAATACTCACATAATCCTGGAAATGATCATTGGGTTGCACTAATAAGGGCACTACGATATCTAAAACATACAATGAACTATGAGTTGCATTATACAAAATATCATCCCGTGTTAGAAGGATATTGTGATGCGAATTGAATTTCCAACCATTCATAAAGTAAATCCACAAGTGGTTATGTATTTACACTTGGTGGAGCGTCGGTATCTTGGAAATCATCAAAACATACGGTAAATACGCGATCAACTATGAAAGCAGAGTTTGTAGCCTTGGATAAAGTTGCCGAAGAGGCAGAATGACTGAGAAACTTCCTAGAGGGTATTCCGTTATGGACAAAGCCTGTGACAGCCATTTGCATACATTGTGATAGTATGGTTGCCCTGGCGAGGGAAAATAATCAAATATACAATGACTAGTCAAGGCATATAAGGTGACGTCATAATACAATACGAAGCTTGCTGAAGAATGGAATTATATCTATTGATTATGTAAAGTCAAAGAACAATATAGCGGATCCTTTGATAAAAGGTCTTACAAGAGAGCAAGTCGTATTTACATCGAGGGGAATGGACTTAAAGCCAATACAATGAGTCGTTAACTGGCGGAAACCTAACCTATCATAATTGGAGATCTCATGGTTTAGGTTCAATAGGTTCAACACACATATGTTCATTCCTATGGTGAACTAAGTGTGTTAATCCGTTGATGGTTAAGGGATGCATACTATTCTTAATAATACTAAAAGCCTTTATGGTGAGATAGTACGTACTATTCTTGTTTGGTATTACCTATATGATATTGGTGTGGGGTCGCATCTGGGAGAACCGATATGGCTACGTTCTCTAGAAATTCTCGTGAAGAAGGAGTTGTTCATGACCGAAAAGAACACAACCATAAGAATTGAAATATGTTGATATGATGTGTGTGATGCTTGTTGTCTCGATTTACTACAAAACGTGAATAGTTCAAGACATTTCGTTCACTATTTCACAAGTAGATCCGATAGGTATTCACTACGAACGGTTCAAGTCCAAAAGACATTGTTTCCGATGCATGTCATATCACGTTTTACATAAATAATGATAAGTTCCAAATTATCTTATTTTCTATCCACATTGGGGTATTGCTAGATGTGTGAATAGAAAATGTGAGGTATTGTTGGAACTTGGTTGGAATAAGAAGAATTAAGTGATCTAAAATAATTTTTGTGATTAGGTCAGCGACGCATACGCGGGGCGACGCGCGCTACCGAGAGATGAAGTCACCGAACCGAGAAGTGAATTAGGTCGCGCTGAATTCCAAAGAACGCTCGAATTTCAAAAATGAATTAGCGCCGCGGCGCTTCCAACGGGAATTTCCAGAAATTGTCCAAAAGTTGTGTCTCTTCCTAGAAGTCACAACCTTTAGGTGAAAGGCTGCCTATGGTCGAATTTGATGCTTTATAAAGCATGTTGATCACTTGTTAGAAGATATACAACACACATAACATTACAATCAATCATTAAAAACAATTAATGATCTAAGATTGTTGCTTGATCTTCATCTTCTTCCCACAAGAATATTTCTGAAAACACATAAAGTAAATTCGCCATGGGTGAATTTTTTGTGCGAGAACTCTCACCTAGATAGTTGTATCCTCTAGACACACGTCTGAAGAACTACAACACAAGTGGGGACGAATTTTTGTCTTAGGACACTGCATCAAGCACACATCTATCTACACCAAGTCAGTATGTGTTTAAGTATTTGTTGAACTTATTGTTGTTGATTTAAAATTATATTGAATTACTTTAATATTTGTCAGCCCCATTTTAACCGTAGTCGGAAACGGGATTACTGCGCATGGTTGATTCCTGAAATGCTATTTAAGGAGTCGCCACCTAATTATTATAGTGAATTAGGACACTAAAAATGTAGCATAAAATACCACAAATGATCTCCATTTTTTAAGGTCTGTGAAACTATGTGAGATTCTAGGTAAGGGTTCTTTATTATCCTAAAGGGAAGGGGTTAGACACCCTAAAGGATCCGCTAACTTGCGGTTGTCCGGTCAAACTTAGGTTAGTATTATTTAAAAATGCATATTTAAGAGAACATGGGTTGAAAAGATGTTTGCGAATAATTATTTAAAAGATATGTACATGTATATATAGTTTCCATAGAATTGCATGAAGTTTATTTGTAAAATGCAAGAAAATATTCTATTTGAACAAAGAAATTGCATGAGGTTTATCATAAAAAATGCAAAATAATAAAAAGATGGTTTACTAAAAATACGTATTATATGTAAAACTTAATCTTTATAAAGGGTATACAAATGGGTAGAAAGATTTTCCTCTTTTGCACTTGGTAATAAGAAAATAGATCCTTGTTATAAAAAATAGATTTTTATGAAATTTAATGAGAATTGAGTATTGATAGAACATGATTTTGTTTTATGCCAAAGTAGATATAGTGTAAAAGAAACTAGTGTTTTGAAAATATAGGCGACGAGCCTAAAATGAATAAAAACTACCGTTTTGGAAATATGGATGACGGGCCTAAAATAAATAACTAGCGGTTTCCGATTTTTAATTCCAACCTTTATTAATTCTAAGTCTACCTATTCTAAGTAATTCAATAATTATGCAAGTACAAATAATTAAATTATAATAAAGTAAAGTGGCGAATTAAGGGCAATGACTAGGACGGATGGCGATATCATTCCGCTCTATTTATTTTAAGGTTCCGAGACCGAAGAATGCGAGAAGTGTGGATGTGAATCCTTTGCTTGACAAAGTCATGATGAGTCTCATAACGAGACTCTTTGTCCCTCCCGATGCAAGTCATGTAAAAGAAAGAAAAAGAAAAGGATTAGTATATGTTATAAACTTCGCCAAATAATAGATAAATAGTCAAAACTTAGTGACAAAATAACCAGAAAATCAGTCTGAAAAATAGCCAGAAAACCAGTCCGGGAATAGCCAAAAACCAGCAACAAACAGGGCCGAACAACAGTCTAAAACTGGCAAAAAAAAAGCAATAAAACGAGGCCAAAATCTGTCTGAAACTGGCCCAAAACCAGCAGCTAAAAGAGGCCAAAATCAGTAGCAAAATGGCCCAAAATCAGTCCGACGAACAGTGAAATCAGTCCGACATACAGTGAACCATATACAGAAATGCAAAGCAAAGCCAAAGTATTCTAAACATAAGACTTGGAAGGCGAACTCAACCCAATATGTAATGGGCCCAATAAAAAAACACATGCTCACCTTCATAGATATACTAATTCACATAATATACGTTTAGATATGTTATTTCACATATACAGAGATATACGCAAGGACTGATATACATACAATATCCAGAATATATCGGGCATGCTTTCGATATTCAGACAACAAAGACAAATATGTGGTCAATTCAGGGAAAATAGGAAGGATTAGAAATGCATAATAGCCATTTAAATGCAACATCTCAAGTATTCAGAATCTATCAAAGGCTAAACTAAGTGTGCGGGGTCCTTCCTGCACTACATTACTGGGCCTAAGGGCACAAATCAGTCTGAATGGCCCAAAATCAGTCCAAACAGGGGCTGAAAATCAGTCGAACGGGGTTGAGAATCATCCGAACGGGTGAACAATCATCTAAACAGGGCTGAAAATCGTCTAAACAGGGCTGAAAATCGGTCTAAACAGTGGGTGAAAATCAATCGACATATGCTAAAAATTGGTCTAAAAATAGCCAAAATAAAGTGGCCCAAAATGATCAAAATCAGTTCCAACAATCCTATGGGATCACAAAGAACATTTCACATTAATCACACGCATGTTAGATGACCTTTGAGAACATCTCACGTTATAAGAACTCATATAAGATTCGGGAAGACTTCACATGCATTTAACTTAGACTAAAACACCGACGAGACTACTTAATTAGGCCTAAATCCATATGAATGCAGATACGACATGGTTGCATATGATATATATAAGGCTAGCTCACACAAAAGTACAAACATGGTCAAATATAACATACAGATGGCTACTTGGCTTAAAACTGTAACTAGATACCCTAAGGTGGACAGATTCAGCATGTCAAAACTTCATGGTTTAAAATGAATACCACATGGGCTTAAAAATATACCAAATAACTACATACAGGCCATGCTTTCAATCAATTACTAAGAGAGAGGGGGAATAGATTTATTTTTGCCAACACAGAGACACAATTCTTATTTAAGCAAACAGAAAGATGCATGATTAATGGAGAAGGAGAGATAATGTAGGCAGGCATACACATATCATTCTCTGTATAACTCAGGTTGGTGCATACAAATTTGTGATTATACTAGCAATACTCATGATTCGTATCCTTATTCTATCCCTTAAACTCACGAAATTACGATGAGGCGGTTTAGAAGCTAATATCCCATTCATGCATGTCCTATACTTGATTATCAAAATCAAGGCAAAGCGACTTGTAGCAAGTCAATATGAACACACATAGGAACTAATGAGTTCAAGACAAGGCTTAGGGATACGGAAACATCTCATAAAACAATACAATATGTTAAACAAGTGACATTCTTATCCAATGCACTAACCAAGTTTAAAACTAATACTTATGTATAAGCGATTCTTATTACACTGTCTTACACTCGAGCATGCAGAGGAGGATCATAATTCAATATGTTTTAAACTAGACTTTCCAAGACACACATAAAAGACCACTCTTTAACTAATTTTTGAAGAAAATGTAACTGATTCGAACCGGTGACCATAATGGTCAAATAAACACTAAAGTAACAAGACAAACACTTAAATAGTCATTATAATATGCCCTAAAATGTGTTCACATCATCGAACTCGCTAGACATTAATACTGTAAGCACAAACAACAAATGACACAGTTAATCATGTTACAATATCACACAAAATGTCAATAGAGGCTTAAATATACTAACCATTCTGATCGTGAACACTAAAGAAGAACTAATTGACTAACATTACTTAATGGCTACTTAATAAATCTAAATAGTCAATAACCATACTTTTAACATCTGAATAAACACATAAATCCACAACACAAATTACAGTTGGCTAGTTAAATGGAAAATTAAAAGGAAAGAGGTTACCTTCTCCGACAAATGACAGAGACGCTGCTTCGACTAAATCGATTCTACTCGAAGAATATGTATGTAAGCGAATGAAGAAAACAAAGCCTAAACGCAAGAAATTAAAAACGAAGAACAAAAGGAAGGTCTTAGAAATCCTCCAATCCGCCTCCTAAAAATGAAGAACAAGCAGATGATATGCAAGATCAATTCAATTTCCGGTCCTCTAATGAAGAACAAAGGGGTCTTTTATAGGTGAAATATTGGGTCCGAATTCGAAATAAAGTCGTTAGAGGTCTGATTTTTGGACGATTTGTTGGTTCAAATCGCGGATTTTAGGGAGACGCAGGTATGGGCTGCGTGGGTGAAGTGAAAGGAGTAGTTGGGGTGCAAAAGTGGGCGTACGGCGATGCTTCGTTTAGGTTTGAGCCACAGGCCGTCGACGATGGGGAGGAAAAGTCTAGGGTTATGGGTCATGCGGGGCGACGGGTAAGGTATAGGGGCCTGGGAGTTGGGCCGCGGGTGGGTCGGGTAGTTATTTAGGTGGGCTGATTAGGTATTATATTGGGTATTAGTTTTAGAAGTTAGTTTTAGGTAAAATTAATTAGTGGTAAATTAGAAATTCAAAATTGTGATTTAGGTGCTTTATTAGTCTAAATTATTACAAAAATAAAGACGGACGTGCTATTTAATTAGGGCTAATATTTATAATGCGATGCCGTTATTAAAACTTATTTATTATGCGTATTCCGCGAAGTTAAATTAAAACTGAACGGGGTTTAGATTATTATTAAATTATTTAAATGCTAAATGCAAATATGATATTTAAGGACTGTTTAATGCTTTTATAAATGCGACGCTATTAAAATGCATGTATTAGATTGAAATTAATTTAAATTACAAATTACGAAATTGTCTTGCTTTTAGTAAAAAATGCGAATATTCTTTTTAACACGACGTCATTGCTAAATTATTTATTTTATGTATTTATTTATCGTTAAGGATTATTCGAGTTTCAATTAATGGAAAATAGGGCCTAAATTACGAATTATATTAATGAAATTGCTTGTTATTAAAACGACGAATGCGGGCGTGAGACTAAAGGTGTGCTTAGTACTCTATGTAAAATGCGCTGCCATTATTAAATTGCTTATTTGTGCATGTATTAATGTATTATTGATGCATTTTATTATAAAAAATTATTTTGCAAAATTAGTGTAATTTTATAGTTAAGAACTGGACGGGAGGGTCAAAATTGAGTGTCAACAACTTGTCCCTCTTTGTATGGAGATGATGGAAGAATCTTCGGACAAAGACGTTGACTTAAAGCCAATTTTGTCTCGATCCTCAGAATTAAAAAATGTTAGGCAATTAGACAGGGCTGACGCAAAATTCAAAATTGTCCCAGTATCGAGTTATGACGACACTGGGCTACCATGGTCAAAACATCAAGGTGGGCTAACGCGACTAATTTTGTCTCAGTGTCGAGTTATGACGACACTGGGCTACCATGGTCAAAACACCAAGGCGGGCTAATGCGGACTCAAAATTTATCCCAGTGTCGAGTTATGACGACACTGGGCTACCATGGTCAAAACACCAAGGCGGGCTAACGCGAACTCAATTTGTCGATGTCGAGTTATGGCGACCTCGGGTTAACATGGTCAAAACACCGCGGGCTAACGCGACTCAAATTTGTCTCCGTGTCGAGTTATGACGACACTGGGTTACCATGGTCAAAACACCAAGGCGGGCTAATGCGGACTCAAAATTTGTCCCAATGTCGAGTTATGACGACACTGGGTTGATGTGATGTAAAAATAAAATAAAGCGCTCGAACTTAGGGTGTCTTGGTATTGACTTACGATGCTGGGTTTATGGTGATGTGGAACGAGTGGACCGACGCTTGAGGCCGCTTCTGCCATTTGTTGGGAAGGTTGTCCCCCCAACAAATTGTCCCGTCAGAAGAGAAAATCCACGTTGTGCTCCTCGCTCCCGCATGCTAAGACTTAAACAAGCGGTTAGTGCATAATCATAAGGCAAAATGATGATGCATAATTTTTAAAAGTAATATAAGCGTGAGTCGAAAAATGTTATCCCGCAAAAACGTGACGGCCAGGTTGATGCAATGTTGTCAATGTTGTGTTTTTCGTCATTGCACAGACGCGTTGCGATTGTGAATGCGGATATGTTGTCATTGCTGCAACTGCCACTGTAGACTAAAGCTCAAGAAAGAGTTAGTGCATAACCGCAAGACGTAATAATAAAGCGTAAATACAATTTTGAGAGTATAGAAATCATCTTTGCGTAGATGTGATATGCTGATGACGTCGTTTCAGACGTGGCGTCGTTCCGACTTATTGCCGGGCGCTATTGCGGATACACGCCGATCACGCCGTTGCTCGACGTGTTGACGCCGACGCCGCTGCTCAGACGTATTCTTGGTGGCGTCGCCAGCAGACGTAATGTTGATCACGCCATTTCCGGACGCGTGTTGACGCCGGGCGTCATTGCATAGACATACGCCGATCACGCCGTTGCACGGACGTCGACATCGACGCCGTTGCTCAGACGTATTGTTGCCGACGCCATCGTGACATACGCCGATCACGCCGTCGTTCGGACGTGTTGACGCCGGGCGTCATCGCATAGACATACGCCGATCACGCCGTTGTCCGGACGTGTTGACGCCGACGCCGCCGCTCAGACGTATTGCCGCCACGCCGTTGCACGGACGTGTTGATGCTGACGCCGTTGCCTAGACGTATTGCCGCCACGCCGTTGCAGACATAATGTTGATCACGCCGCCGCTCGGACGTACGCCGATAACGCCGTTATCCGGACGTATTGGCCGATGGCGTCGTTGCGCAGACGCACGCCGGCGATGTCGCCGTTCGACATAATGTTGATAACGCCGCGTTCGGACGTATTGTTGTTGGCGTCGTTGCGTAGACGCACTGCTGATGATGTCGTTGCCTGGACATAATGCTGATAACGTCATTGCACGACGACATCGATGACGCCGTTACGTGACGCACGCCGACGACGCCGTTGTCAACGTATTGACGCCGATAACGCCGCCGCCGACGATTCTTGGCGCCGTCGTTGCAGACGCACGCCGATCACGTCGTTGCCTGGACGTGTTGATGCTGACGTCGTTGCCTAGACGTATTGCTGTTGCTCATGTGGAATATATGCTCCTGCGAGCTAATCTTGAGAAAAATTAGTGTATAACTGTTAAAGCAAAATGATAAATATATGAAAATGCAGTTATGTGGGTAAAGATGTCGTCCCTGATATGCAGGATGATGTGAGTAACGAGATGTTGTCCTTGCACGAACATGCTAAATGCTGCCACTGACGAATTGCCATGATGCCTTTGTTGTGTGTGATGCGTGGGTTAACTTTATGCCCGAGTTGATGCGCTGGACTTTGTTGCGGAATTTTGACTTTTGACTGCTGATTGTCGATGGCCCTTTCTGTTTCTGTTGTTCTAGTGCGGACTTTGAACTTTGGATTGTTGTCATATCCTCTGCCTCTGCTGCTTCTTTCTGCTTCTGCGAAGAAACTTTTTGCCGTATTTTCTGCTTTGGCTGTTGCACTTTCTGCTTCTGTTAATATGAAAAACCTGCGCTCAAAGAAAATTTGTGAGTTTTTGGGGGGGATCGATTCGTATTTGACTTCGCCGCCTTGTTCCTTGACATCTGCGTGCTCGCTCGTTTGGACACGCAACCCATGTCCGTTTCCTACTTTGTCCCGCTTTGAATGCGCAGCGGTGTTTGGCCTAAAGTGGGTCTCACCGAGCCGCCAGTATGTTGTGTGTATTCTCGTTATTTTTAAAATGAAGGGAAATTTTCCTAATGGTGTGACCGAAGCCGATTTAGGCCGCCTACGTATCCCCATGAGGGAATCAGGTCATGACGTAGTTCATTACAAGCGAAATTGAGTAAAATTCTAAAAGTGGGACCGAAGCCGATATGGCCGCCTACGTATCCGCCAAGGGAATCAGGTCGAACGTAGTTCCAATGGTGCAAAAGAGAAATTGGGATTTTCTAAAAGGTGGGACCGAAGCCGATATAGCCGCCTACGTATCCGCCAAGGGAATCAGGTCGAACGTAGTTCAGATGCAAGCAAAACAAAAGAAAACATTATTAAAGCTTAAATACGAGTTTTTCTTTTTATTAATCTGCTAAGCTAAATTGCTCTTTCTTATCCGGGCTCTAAGCGGACCAGAACAAGGGTGCAAATCCAACCAATACGCCTTCTTGCTCTGCATCATAGCTGGCTGGGTATTCATGCTCTGCTATCAGTATCTCCTTCTTTTGGCATCTGCGTGGTGCATGCTTGGATAAATGACTGATTCAGGCAGAGCGGGTTCTGGTCAGGGAACACCTCTCTTGCTTTGGGGTTCATTGTACTCATTGGGGAAGGCATCCTCCACCTGAATGACTCCCTTTTTTATCAGCTCCCTTACTTTATCCCTGAGTGTATAACACCTTCCCATGTCGTGTCTGATGGCTCCAGAATGGTATGCACAACTTTTGTTCTCATCATGGGCTTTGGACTTGGGATTGGGGACATTCTTTGGAATTGGCTGGAGTATCCCTGCAACTCTCAACCTTTCGTACAACTGCGACAAAGGCTCGGCTAAGTAGGTGTATATTCTGGCTGGCCTTTCTATGGCATTCAAGTGGGGTGTGAAGATGTTTAGTGGACGGGCTTTTGGCTGTGGCGTATACGCGTGTGGGTATCGCAAGGGGTTGTCATATGTATTGCGAAAATAGGTTTGTGGTGGCCTTTGGTTTGTGTTTAGCTGGAGTATATTAGGCATTTGGTTTTGTGTGGGATATATGGGTGCATTGTATATTGGCTGAATGAGATATGTAGTAAGCGGGTACTGGTAATAATTTGGAGGGTTTTGATTGTTTTGGTTTTTTGCAGTGACGAGTGCTCTGGTGAGGTTTCAGAGCCTTTTAATTTCAGCCTGCAGGGTTGCCATTTGCTGTGGTAACTGGGCGAGGTGCTCGATCGGATCTATGCTGCTTTTCTTTTCTGAGACCCCTGCTTTGCCTATAGGAACCAAGACAGGTTCCGCCTCGTTCTGCTCAAATGCCTTGGAATCGGTCGTGTCGCTGGACCGTGCCTTTGATCTTGTGAAATATCGATGCTCTGTCATTGCTTAGTCAAATACAAATCGACCTTTGGGGGAGATGATAAATCATTTAGACAACATGTAGCAAACTGCGTTAGTGTAAAGCACGTGATTTTGCAAAAGTGTAAAAACATTTAGCAAGTACATGTTGCACATAAATTGTCACATTGCAAGCGAGTCCTAATATACGTGGGGACCCCTTTATGCCAGAGGTAGACCTAGACGTCACATATGCGAGGTCATGATGGATTTGTTCAAGTCGTCCAACTGTAATGCTTTTGTTGGAAATGGCGACCAAATGACGGTGCACTTTTTCCCACTTTTGGCATGTCATGATTAGGCTTGGATTTGTCCATTATTGCCACGCTACACATAATATGCTGGTTGTCCGTTGGGTTGAGAAACCCGTCGACAAGTTTGGTGTCTTCCTAATTGTGGTGTCGATGCCAAGGACCGACCCACCTAAGGTAAATGCATGCATGCCTTAAAATAAAGGGTGGTATAACTCTATCCTGAGTTTCTAAGATTTGGCTTTACTAGACGCAAGGTTCCCGAGCGGACAACTCGAGTGAGAAGGCTACGCGGCCACCGGTTAGACCGGACACTCCACTTATATTACCAACTCTCCTAAATTTGGGGTTTGAAGAAAGAACTTTGTTGATGCACCAAGCGCATCTCGCATGTAGTGTGTGATTGTGTGAATTTTCCAGAGTGGAAGAAATATGAGCGGAATGTCAGTTTAAGGAAAGCGGTAACAAATAGCAGTTAATACAATATGCAAATATTTATATGTAAAGTAGAATAATTTAGACAAAACATAAAAGCAAATGAATGTAAAACACAGAAGAAGCAATTTTAAGCAGATAAGAAAAATAAAGCACAGTAATTAACTTATGTTTGTTATGGTTAAGAACCTAAATATCCCCAGTGGAGTCGCCATTCTGTCACGCCCCATTTTAACCGTAGTCGGAAACGGGATTACTGCGCATGGTTGATTCCTGAAATGTTATTTAAGGAGTCGCCACCTAATTATTATAGTGAATTAGGACACTAAAAATGTAGCATAAAATACCACAAATGATCTCCATTTTTTAAGGTCTGTGAAACTATGTGAGATTCTAGGTAAGGGTTCTTTTATTATCTTAAAGGGAAGGGGTTAGGCACCCTAAAGGATCCGCTAACTTGCGGTTGTCCGGTCAAACTTAGGTTAGTATTATTTAAAAATGCATATTTAAGAGAATATGGGTTGAAAAGATGTTTGCGAATAATTATTTAAAAGATATGTACATGTATATATAGTTTCCATAGAATTGCATGAAGTTTATTTGTAAAATGCAAGAAAATATTCTATTTGAACAAAGCAATTGCATGAGGTTTATCATAAAAAATGCAAAATAATAAAAAGATGGTTTACTAAAAATACGTATTATATGTAAAACTTAATCTTTATAAAGGGTATGCAAATGGGTAGAAAGATTTTCCTCTTTTGCACTTGGTAATAAGAAAATAGATCCTTGTTATAAAAAATAGATTTTTATGAAATTTAATGAGAATTGAGTATTGATAGAACATGATTTTGTTTTATGCCAAAGTAGATATAGTGTAAAAGAAACTAGTGTTTTGAAAATATAGGCGACGAGCCTAAAATGAATAAAAACTACCGTTTTGGAAATATGGATGACGGGCCTAAAATAAATAACTAGCGGTTTCCGATTTTTAATTCCAACCTTTATTAATTCTAAGTCTACCTATTCTAAGTAATTCAATAATTATGCAAGTACAAATAATTAAATTATAATAAAGTAAAGTGGCGAATTAAGGACAATGACTAGGACGGATGGCGATATCATTCCGCCCTATTTATTTTAAGGTTCCGAGACCGAAGAATGCGAGAAGTGTGGATATGAATCCTTTGCTTGACAAAGTCATGATGAGTCTCATAACGAGACTTTTTGTCCCTCCCGATGCAAGTCATGTAAAAGAAAGAAAAAGAAAAGGATTAGTATATGTTATAAATTTCGCCAAATAATAGATAAATAGTCAAAACTTAGTGACAAAATAACCAGAAAATCAGTCTGAAAAATAGCCAGAAAACCAGTCCGAGAATAGCCAAAAACCAGCAACAAACAGGGTCGAACAACAGTCTAAAACTGGCCAAAAAAAGCAATAAAACGAGGCCAAAATCTGTCTGAAACTGGCCCAAAACCAGCAGCTAAAAGAGGCCAAAATCAGTAGCAAAATGGCCCAAAATCAGTCCGACGAACAGTGAAATCAGTCCGACATACAGTGAACCATATACAGAAATGCAAAGCAAAGCCAAAGTATTCTAAACATAAGACTTGGAAGGCGAACTCAACCCAATATGTAATGGGCCCAATAAAAAACACATGCTCACCTTCATAGATATACTAATTCACATAATATACGTTTAGATATATTATTTCACATATACAGAGATATACGCAAGGACTGATATACATACAATATCCAGAATATATCGGGCATGCTTTCGATATTCAGACAACAAAGACAAATATGTGGTCAATTCAGGGAAAATAGGAAGGATTAGAAATGCATAATAGTCATTTAAATGCAACATCTCAAGTATTCAGAATCTATCAAAGGCTAAACTAAGTGTGCGGGGTCCTTCCTGCACTACATTACTGGGCCTAAGGGCACAAATCAGTCCTGAAATTGGCCCAAAATCATTCCAAACAGGGGGCTAAAAATCAGTCCGAACGGGGGTTGAGAATCAGTCCGAACGGGGGCTGAAAAATCAGTCTAAACAGGGGCTGAAAATCAGTCTAAACAGGGACTGAAAATCAATCTGACATATGCTAAAAATTGGTCTAAAAATAGCCAAAACAGTGGCCCAAAATGATCAAAATCAGTTCCAACAATCCTATGGGATCACAGCAACATTTCACATTAATCACACGCATGTTAGATGACCTTTGAGAACATCTCACGTTATAAGAACTCATATAAGATTCGGGAAGACTTCACATGCATTTCACTTAGACTAAAACACCGACGAGACTACTTAATTAGGCCTAAATCCATATGAATGCAGATACGACATGGTTGCATATGATATATATAAGGCTAGCTCACACAAAAGTACAAACATGGTCAAATATAACATACAGATGGCTACTTGGCTTAAAACTGTAACTAGATACCCTAAGGTGGACAGATTCAAAGATGTCAATACTTCATGGTTTAAAATGAATACCATATGGGCTTAAAAATATACCAAATAACTACATACAAGCCATGCTTTCAATCAATTACTAAGAGAGAGGGGGAATAGATTTATTTTTGCCAACACAGAGACACAATTCTTATTTAAGCAAACAGAAAGCATGCATGATTAATGGAGAATGGAGAGATAATGTAGACATGGCATACACATATCATTCTCCTGTATAACTCAGGTTGGTGCATACAAACTTGTGATTATACTAGCAATACTCATGATTCGTATCCTTATTATATCCCTTAAACTCACTGCACGGATGATGAGGCAGTTTAGAAGCTAATAGCCCATTCATGCATGTCCTATACTTGATTATCAAAATAAAGGCAAAGCGACTTGTAGCAAGTCAATATGAACACACATAGGAACTAATGAGTTCAAGACAAGGCTTAGGGATACGGAAACATCTCATAAAACAATACAATATGTTAAACAAGTGACATTCTTATCCAATGCACTAACCAAGTTTAAAACTAATACTTATGTATAGCAGATTCTTATTACACTGTCTTACACTCGAGCATGCAGAGGAGGATCATAATTCAATATGTTTTAAACTAGACTTTCCAGAAGACACACATAAAAGACCACTCTTTAACTAATTTTTGAAGAAAATGTAATCTGATTCGAACCAGTGACCATAATGGTCAAATAAACACTAAAGTAACAAGACAAACACTTAAATAGTCATTATAATATGCCCTAAAATGTGTTCACATCACTGAACCTGCTAGACATTAATACTGTAAGCACAAACAACAAATGACCTGGTTAATCATGTTACAATATCACACAAAATGTCAATAGAGGCTTAAATATACTAACCATTACTGATCGTGAACACTAGCGAGAACTAATTGACTAACATTACTTAATGGCTACTTAATAAATCTAAATAGTCAATAACCATACTTTTAACATGCTGAATAAACACATAAATCCACAACACAAATTACGGTTGGCTAGTTAAATGGAAAATTAAAAGGAAAGAGGTTACCTTCTGGACGTAACAGAGACGGCGTTTCGACTCGTCGATTCTACTCGTTGAATATGTATGTGGGTGATAATGATGAAATCAAAGCCTAAACGCTAGAAATTAAAAACGAAGAACAAAAGGAAGGTATTAGAAATCCTCCGAATCCGCCTCTAAAAATGAAGAACAAGCAGATGATATGCAAGATCAATTCAAATTTCCGGTCCTCTAATGAAGAACAAAGGGTCTTTTATAGGTGAAATATTGGGTCCGAATTGAAATAAAGTTAGAGGTCTGATTTTGGACGATTTGTTGGTTCAAATCGCGGATTTTAGGGAGACGCAGGTATGGGCTGCGTGGGTGAAGTGAAAGGAGTAGTTGGGGTGCAAAGAGTGGGCATGGCGATTGCTTCGTTTTAGGTTTGAGCCCTGAGTGTCGACGATGGGGAGGAAAAAGTCTAGGGGTTATGGGGTCGGGCGGGCGACGGGTAAGGTATAGGGGCACAGGGAGTTGGGCGGGTCGTGGTGGTAGTTATTTAGGTGGTGATTAGGTATTATATTGGGTATTAGTTTTAGAAGTTGGTTTTAGGTAAAATTAATTAGTGGTAAATTAGAAATTCAAAATTGTGATTTAGGTGCTTTATTAGTCTAAATTATTACAAAAATAAAGACGGACGTGCTATTTAATTAGGGCTAATATTTATAATGCGATCGTTATTAAAACTTATTTATTATGCGTATTCCGCGAAGTTAAATTAAAACTGAACGGGGTTTAGATTATTATTAAATTATTTAAATGCTAAATGCAAATATGATATTTAAGGACTGTTTAATGCTTTTATAAATGCGACGCTATTAAAATGCATGTATTAGATTGAAATTAATTTAAATTACAAATTACGAAATTGTCTTGCTTTTAGTAAAAAATGCGAATATTCTTTTTAACACGACGTCATTGCTAAATTATTTATTTTATGTATTTATTTATCGTTAAGGATTATTCGAGTTTCAATTAATGGAAAATAGGGCCTAAATTACGAATTATATTAATGAAATTGCTTGTTATTAAAACGACGAATGCGGGCGTGAGACTAAAGGTGTGCTTAGTACTCTATGTAAAATGCGCTGCCATTATTAAATTGCTTATTTGTGCATGTATTAATGTATTATTGATGCATTTTATTATAAAAAATTATTTTGCAAAATTAGTGTAATTTTATAGTTAAGAACTGGACGGGAGGGTCAAAATTGAGTGTCAACAACTTGTCCCTCTTTGTATGGAGATGATGGAAGAATCTTCGGACAAAGACGTTGACTTAAAGCCAATTTTGTCTCGATCCTCAGAATTAAAAAATGTTAGGCAATTAGACAGGGCTGACGCAAAATTCAAAATTGTCCCAGTATCGAGTTATGACGACACTGGGCTACCATGGTCAAAACATCAAGGTGGGCTAATGCGGACTCAAATTTTGTCCCAGTGTCGAGTTATGACGACACTGGGCTACCATGGTCAAAACACCAAGGCGGGCTAATGCGGACTCAAAATTTATCCCAGTGTCGAGTTATGACGACACTGGGTTACCATGGTCAAAACACCAAGGCGGGCTAATGCGAACTCAAAATTTGTCCCAGTGTCGAGTTATGACGACACTGGGTTAACATGGTCAAAACACCAAGGTGGGCTAATGCGGACTCAAAATTTGTCTCAGTGTCGAGTTATGACGACACTGGGTTACCATGGTCAAAACACCAAGGCGGGCTAATGCGGACTCAAAATTTGTCCCAGTGTCGAGTTATGACGACACTGGGTTGATGTGATGTAAAAATAAAATAAACTGGCTTGAACTTAGGGGTGTACTGGTATTGACTTACGATGCTGGGTTTATGGTGATGTGGAACGAGTGGACCAGCGCCGAGTACGCCGCTTTGTTGGGAAGGTTGTCCCCCAACAAATTGTCGATTGTCAGAAGAGAAAATCCACGTTGTGCTCCTGCTCCTGCATGCTAAGACTTAAACAAACGGTTAGTGCATAACTGTTAAGGCAAAATGATGATGCATAATTTTTAAAAGTAATATAACTGTGAGTCGAAAATGTTATCCTGCAAAAACGTGATGCCGGTTGTGTTGATGCAATGTTGTCAATGTTGTGTTTTTCGTCATTGCACAGACGCGTTGCGATTGTGAATGCGGATATGTTGTCCTTGCTGCAACTGCCCTTGTAGACTAAAGCTCAAGAAAGAGTTAGTGCATAACTGCTAAGACAGAATAATAAAGCAGAAATACAATTTTGAGAGTATAGAAATCATCTTTGCGTAGATGTGATATGCTGATGACGTCGTTTCAGACGTGGCGTCGTTTTCGGACTTATTGCTGCTGGCGTCATTGCGTGGATACAATGCTGATCACGTCGTTGCCTGGACGTGTTGATGCTGACGTCGTTGCCTAGACGTATTGCTGGTGGCGTCGTTGCGTAGACGTAATGTTGATCACGTCATTTCCTGGACGTGTTGATGCTGGCGTCATTGCATAGACATAATGCTGATCACGTCGTTGCCTGGACGTGCTGATACTGACGTCGTTGCCTAGACGTATTGTTGCTGACGTCATTGCGTAGACATAATGCTGATCACGTCGTTGCCTGGACGTGTTGATGCTGGCGTCATTGCATAGACATAATGCTGATCACGTCGTTGTCTGGACGTGTTGATGCTGACGTCGTTGCCTAGACGTATTGCTGCTCACGTCGTTGCATGGACGTGTTGATGCTGACGTCGTTGCCTAGACGTATTGCTGCTCACGTCGTTGCGTAGACATAATGTTGATCACGTCGTTGCCTGGACGTAATGCTGATAACGTCGTTGTCTGGACGTATTGCTGATGGCGTCGTTGCGTAGACGCAATGCTGATGATGTCGTTGCCTGGACATAATGCTGATAACGTCGTTGCCTGGACGTATTGTTGTTGGCGTCGTTGCGTGAAGCGCAATCGCGATGATGTCGTTGCACGGACATAATCGCGATAACGTCATTGCTCGGGCGTATGCGATGGCGTCGTTACGTAGGCGCAATCGCGATGGCGCCGTTATGCGAGCGTATTGATCGATAACGCCGTCGCTGGGCGTATTCTTCTGGCGTCGTTGCGTGAGACGCACGCCGATCACGTCGTTACTGGGCGTGTTGATGCTGACGTCGTTGCCTAGACGTATTGCTGTTGCTGATGTGGAATATATTCTCATGCGAGATAATCTTGAGTCATATTAGTGTATAACTGTTATAGCATTATGATAAATATATGAAAATGCGATTATGCTGGTAAAGATGTCGCCACGATATGCGAGGATGATGTGAGTAACGAGATGTTGTCCTTGCACGAACATGCTAAATGCTGCCACTGACGAATTGCCATGATGCCTTTGTTGTGTGTGATGCGTGGGTTAACTTTATGCCCGAGTTGATGCGCTGGACTTTGTTGCGGAATTTTGACTTTTGACTGCTGATTGTCGATGGCCCTTTCTGTTGTTCTAGTGCGGACTTTGAACTTTGGATTGTTGTCATATCCTCTGCCTCTGCTGCTTCTTTCTGCTTCTGCGAAGAAACTTTTTGCCGTATTTTCTGCTTTGGCTGTTGCACTTTCTGTTTCTGTTAATATGAAAAACCTGCGCTCAAAGAAAATTTGTGAGTTTTTGGGGGGGATCGATTCGTATTTGACTTCGCCGCCTTGTTCCTTGACATCTGCGTGCCTGGCCTGTTTGGACATGCAACCCATGTCTGGTTTCCTACTTTGTCCCAGTTTTGAATGCGCAAAGGGTGTTTGGCCTAAAGTGGGTCTCGAGCCGCCACTTGTATGTTGTGTGTATTCTCGTTATTTTTAAAATGAAGGGAAATTTTCCTAATGGTGTGACCGAAGCCGATTTAGGCCGCCTACGTATCCCCATGAGGGAATCAGGTCATGACGTAGTTCATTACAAGCGAAATTGAGTAAAATTCTAAAAGTGGGACCGAAGCCGATATGGCCGCCTACGTATCCGCCAAGGGAATCAGGTCGAACGTAGTTCCAATGGTGCAAAAGAGAAATTGGGATTTTCTAAAAGGTGGGACCGAAGCCGATATAGCCGCCTACGTATCCGCGAGGAATCAGTCGAACGTAGTTCGGATCTGAAGCAAAACAAAAGAAAACATTATTAAAGCTTAAATACGAGTTTTCTTTTTATTAATCTGCTAAGCTAAATTGCTTTTTCTTATCCGACTCTAGCGGACGAAACAGTGCAAATCCAACCAATACGCCTTTCTTGCTCTGCGCATCATACCGGGTATTCATGCTCTGCTATCAGTATCTCCTTCTTTTGGCATCTGCGTGGTGCATGCTTGGATAAATGACTGATTCAGGCAGAGCGGGTTCTGGTCAGGGAACACCTCTCTTGCTTTGGGGTTCATTGTACTCATTGGGGAAGGCATCCTCCACCTGAATGACTCCCTTTTTTATCAGCTCCCTTACTTTATCCCTGAGTGTATAACACCTTCCCATGTCGTGTCTGATGGCTCCAGAATGGTATGCACAACTTTTGTTCTCATCATGGGCTTTGGACTTGGGATTGGGGACATTCTTTGGAATTGGCTGGAGTATCCCTGCAACTCTCAACCTTTCGTACAACTGCGACAAAGGCTCGGCTAAGTAGGTGTATATTCTGGCTGGCCTTTCTATGGCATTCAAGTGGGGTGTGAAGATGTTTAGTGGGCGGGCTTTTGGTGTGGCGTATCTGGCGTGTGGGTATCATGAGGGTTGTCATATGTATTGCGAAAATAGGTTTGTGGTGGCCTTTGGTTTGTGTTTAGCTGGAGTATATTAGGCATTTGGTTTTGTGTGGGATATATGGGTGCATTGTATATTGGCTGAATGAGATATGTAATAGCAGTCGTAATAATTTGGAGGTTTTGATTGTTTTGGTTTTTGCGTGTGAGTGCTCTGGTGAGGTTTGAGCCTTTTAATTTCAGCTGCAGGTTGCCATTCTTTGTAATGGGCGAGTGCTCGATCGGATCTATGCTGCTTTTCTTTTCTGAGACCCCTGCTTTGCCTATAGGAACCAAGACAGGTTCCGCCTCGTTCTGCTCAAATGCCTTGGAATCGGTCGTGTCGCTGGACCGTGCCTTTGATCTTGTGAAATATCGATGCTCTGTCATTGCTTAGTCAAATACAAATCGACCTTTGGGGGAGATGATAAATCATTTAGACAACATGTAGCAAACTGCGTTAGTGTAAAGCACGTGATTTTGCAAAAGTGTAAAAACATTTAGCAAGTACATGTTGCACATAAATTGTCACATTGCAAGCGAGTCCTAATATACGTGGGGACCCCTTTATGCCAGAGGTAGACCTAGACGTCACATATGCGAGGTCATGATGGATTTGTTCAAGTCGTCCAACTGTAATGCTTTTGTTGGAAATGGCGACCAAATGACGGTGCACTTTTTCCCACTTTTGGCATGTCATGATTAGGCTTGGATTTGTCCATTATTGCCACGCTACACATAATATGCTGGTTGTCCGTTGGGTTGAGAAACCCGTCGACAAGTTTGGTGTCTTCTAATTGTGGTGTCGATGCCAAGGACCGACCCACCTAAGGTAAATGCATGCATGCCTTAAAATAAAGGGTGGTATAGCTCTATCCTGAGTTTCTAAGATTTGGCTTTACTAGACGCAAGGTTCCCGAGCGGACAACTCGAGTGAGAAGGCTACGCGGCCACCGGTTAGACCGGACACTCCACGTATATTACCAACTCTCCTAAATTTGGGGTTTGAAGAAAGAACTTTGTTGATGCACCAAGCGCATCTCGCATGTAGTGTGTGATTGTGTGAATTTTCCAGAGTGGAAGAAATATGAGCGGAATGTCAGTTTAAGGAAAGCGGTAACAAATAGCAGTTAATACAATATGCAAATATTTATATGTAAAGTAGAATAATTTAGACAAAACATAAAAGCAAATGAATGTAAAACACAGAAGAAGCAATTTTAAGCAGATAAGAAAAATAAAGCACAGTAATTAACTTATGTTTGTTATGGTTAAGAACCTAAATATCCCCAGTGGAGTCGCCATTCTGTCACGCCCCATTTTAACCGTAGTCGGAAACGGGATTACTGCGCATGGTTGATTCCTGAAATGTTATTTAAGGAGTCGCCACCTAATTATTATAGTGAATTAGGACACTAAAAATGTAGCATAAAATACCACAAATGATCTCCATTTTTTAAGGTCTGTGAAACTATGTGAGATTCTAGGTAAGGGTTCTTTTATTATCTTAAAGGGAAGGGGTTAGGCACCCTAAAGGATCCGCTAACTTGCGGTTGTCCGGTCAAACTTAGGTTAGTATTATTTAAAAATGCATATTTAAGAGAATATGGGTTGAAAAGATGTTTGCGAATAATTATTTAAAAGATATGTACATGTATATATAGTTTCCATAGAATTGCATGAAGTTTATTTGTAAAATGCAAGAAAATATTCTATTTGAACAAAGCAATTGCATGAGGTTTATCATAAAAAATGCAAAATAATAAAAAGATGGTTTACTAAAAATACGTATTATATGTAAAACTTAATCTTTATAAAGGGTATGCAAATGGGTAGAAAGATTTTCCTCTTTTGCACTTGGTAATAAGAAAATAGATCCTTGTTATAAAAAATAGATTTTTATGAAATTTAATGAGAATTGAGTATTGATAGAACATGATTTTGTTTTATGCCAAAGTAGATATAGTGTAAAAGAAACTAGTGTTTTGAAAATATAGGCGACGAGCCTAAAATGAATAAAAACTACCGTTTTGGAAATATGGATGACGGGCCTAAAATAAATAACTAGCGGTTTCCGATTTTTAATTCCAACCTTTATTAATTCTAAGTCTACCTATTCTAAGTAATTCAATAATTATGCAAGTACAAATAATTAAATTATAATAAAGTAAAGTGGCGAATTAAGGACAATGACTAGGACGGATGGCGATATCATTCCGCCCTATTTATTTTAAGGTTCCGAGACCGAAGAATGCGAGAAGTGTGGATATGAATCCTTTGCTTGACAAAGTCATGATGAGTCTCATAACGAGACTTTTTGTCCCTCCCGATGCAAGTCATGTAAAAGAAAGAAAAAGAAAAGGATTAGTATATGTTATAAATTTCGCCAAATAATAGATAAATAGTCAAAACTTAGTGACAAAATAACCAGAAAATCAGTCTGAAAAATAGCCAGAAAACCAGTCCGAGAATAGCCAAAAACCAGCAACAAACAGGGTCGAACAACAGTCTAAAACTGGCCAAAAAAAAGCAATAAAACGAGGCCAAAATCATGCTCAAATCGCCCAAAACCAGCGACTAAAAGAGGCCAAAATCGGAGCAAAATGGCCCAAAATCGGTCAAATGACGAGTGAAATCAGTCCGACATACGATGAACCATATCTGTAAATGCAAAGCAAAGCCAAAGTATTCTAAACATAAGACTTGGAAGGCGAACTCAACCCAATATGTAATGGGCCCAATAAAAAAACACATGCTCACCTTCATAGATATACTAATTCACATAATATACGTTTAGATGTGTTATTTCACATATACAGAGATATACGCAAGGACTGATATACATACAATATCCAGAATATATCGGGCTTGCTTTCGATATTCAGACAACAAAGACGAATATGTGGTCAATTCAGGGAAAATAGGAAGGATTAGAAATGCATAATAGTCATTTAAATGCAACATCTCAAGTATTCAGAATCTATCAAAGGCTAAACTAAGTGTGCGGGGTCCTTCCTGCACTACATTACTGGGCCTAAGGGCACAAATCAGTCCTGAAATTGGCCCAAAATCATTCCAAACAGGGGGCTAAAAATCAGTCCGAACGGGGGTTGAGAATCATCCAACGGGCTGAAAAATCATCCTAAACAGGGTGAAAATCACCTAAACAGGATGAAAATCAATCGACATATGCTAAAAATTGGTCTAAAAATAGCCAAAACAAAGGCCCAAAATGATCAAAATCAGTTCCAACAATCCTATGGGATCACAGCAACATTTCACATTAATCACACGCATGTTAGATGACCTTTGAGAACATCTCACGTTATAAGAACTCATATAAGATTCGGGAAGACTTCACATGCATTTCACTTAGACTAAAACACCGACGAGACTACTTAATTAGGCCTAAATCCATATGAATGCAGATACGACATGGTTGCATATGATATATATAAGGCTAGCTCACACAAAAGTACAAACATGGTCAAATATAACATACAGATGGCTACTTGGCTTAAAACTGTAACTAGATACCCTAAGGTGGACAGATTCAGCATGTCAAAACTTCATGGTTTAAAATGAATACCATATGGGCTTAAAAATATACCAAATAACTACATACAAGCCATGCTTTCAATCAATTACTAAGAGAGAGGGGGAATAGATTTATTTTTGCCAACACAGAGACACAATTCTTATTTAAGCAAACAGAAAGCATGCATGATTAATGGAGAATGGAGAGATAATGTAGACATGGCATACACATATCATTCTCCTGTATAACTCAGGTTGGTGCATACAAACTTGTGATTATACTAGCAATACTCATGATTCGTATCCTTATTATATCCCTTAAACTCACAGAATTACAGATGAGGCAGTTTAGAAGCTAATAGCCCATTCATGCATGTCCTATACTTGATTATCAAAATAAAGGCAAAGCGACTTGTAGCAAGTCAATATGAACACACATAGGAACTAATGAGTTCAAGACAGGGCTTAGGGATACGGAAACATCTCATAAAACAATACAATATGTTAAACAAGTAACATTCTTATCCAATGCACTAACCAAGTTTAGAACTAATACTTATGTATAGCAGATTCTTATTACACTGTCTTACACTCGAGCATGCAGAGGAGGATCATAATTCAATATGTTTTAAACTAGACTTTCCGAACACACATAAAAGACCACTCTTTAACTAATTTTTGAAGAAAATGTAACTGATTCGAACCAAAGGACCATAATGGTCAAATAAACACTAAAGTAACAAGACAAACACTTAAATAGTCATTATAATATGCCCTAAAATGTGTTCACATCATCGAACTCGCTAGACATTAATATCGTAAGCACAAACAACAAATGACCTCGTTAATCATGTTACAATATCACACAAAATGTCAATAGAGGCTTAAATATACTAATCATTACAAATGAACACTAGCAAGAACTAATTGACTAACATTACTTAATGGCTACTTAATAAATCTAAATAGTCAATAACCATACTTTTAACATGTGAATAAACACATAAATCCACAACACAAATTACGGTTGGCTAGTTAAATGGAAAATTAAAAGGAAAGAGGTTACCTTTCTCCGACAAATAACCGAGACGCTGCTTTGACTCGCCGATTCTACTCAAGAATATGTATGTGGTGCGAATGAAGAAAACAAAGCCTAAACGCAAGAAATTAAAAACGAAGAACAAAAGGAAGGTCTTAGAAATCCTCCGTAATCCGACCTCCTAAAAATGAAGAACAAACAGATGATATGCAAGATCAATTCAAATTTCCGTCCTCCAATGAAGAACAAAGGGGTCTTTTATAGGTGAAATATTGGGTCCGAATTCAAATAAAGTCGTTAGAGGTCCGATTTTGGACGATTTATCGGTTCAAATCGCGGATTTTAGGGAGACGCAGGTATGGGCCGCGTGGGTGAAGTGAAAGGAGTAGTCAGCGCAGGAGCGTACGGCGCTTGCTTCGCTTTAGGTTCGGCGTCGACGATGGGGAGAGGAAAAGGTCTAGGGTTATGGGTTGCGGGCGACGACGTAAGGTATAGGGGCACAGGGAGTTGGGCGGGTGGTCGGGTAGTTATTTAGGTGCCGATTAGGTATTATATTGGGTATTAGTTTTAGAAGTTAGTTTTAGGTAAAATTAATTAGTGGTAAATTAGAAATTCAAAATTGTGATTTAGGTGCTTTATTAGTCTAAATTATTACAAAAATAAAGACGGGCGTTCTATTTAATTAGGGCTAATATTTATAATGCGATGCCGTTATTAAAACTTATTTATTATGCGTATTCCGCGAAGTTAAATTAAAACTGAACGGGGTTTAGATTATTATTAAATTATTTAAATGTTAAATGCAAATATGATATTTAAGGACTATTTAATGCTTTTATAAATGCGACGCTATTAAAATGCATGTATTAGATTGAAATTAATTTAAATTACAAATTACGAAATTTCCTTGCTTTTAGTAAAAAATGCGAATATTCTTTTTAACACGACGTCATTGCTAAATTATTTATTTTATTTATTTATTTATCGTTAAGGATTATTCGAGTTTCAATTAATGGAAAATAGGGCCTAAATTACGAATGATATTAATGAAATTGTTTGTTATTAAAACGACGAATGCGGGCGTGAGACTCAAGGTGTGCTTAGTACTCTATGTAAAATGCGGTGCCATTATTAAATTGCTTATTTGTGCATGTATTAATGTATTATTGATGCATTTTATTATAAAAAATTATTTTGCAAAATTAGTGTAATTTTATAGTTAAGAACTGGACGGGAGGGTCAAAATTGGGTGTCAACAATATTATTGTGCTTATTCAAGTCTAAATTGGCGATAACACTCTTGTTATCTATGGATACTACAATTTAATCAATTGAAGCACTGTTTTTTTAACCTGAAATTGTATCAAGTAACTCTAGTTTTTGGGTGAATCTTTTTACATTATTTTATCATACACGTTAACGAAAAGAATTGTGAACGAACTTCTATCGATCGGATGTATATATATTACTCCATCCGTCTTATATTAGTTGTCATGTTTCACTTTTTGAGAGTCAAGTTAACGAATCTTCGAAGCTAAATTGGATTAGATCAGGACAATCATGTTTATATTTCATGTGCCAAAGTTAGACAAGCACATGGTAGACTATAAGACTCCCATGCAGCAATATAATTATTTAAAGATTTGTGTGAACTTCAAACTTCCGTACCTTCTCCAACTTCTTTTACGCTGATTTTGACCTTCATATGACACACAGATTATATTCCTTCTCTATTAGTATTACTCAATCAATCCAGTATGAGACTTGAGTACATAATAGTATAATACCCACGTATTCATCTCTCCCTATCCAGATATGATCCGTGTAGCAGTACATGCATGAATTTCGATTAAAATTGTCCTGACAAGCATAATCCGAACTAGTTGATATTTGCTTGTATGGTCCTCTGTAACCAGGGGCGAAGCCTAGGGCGCAAAGTTCATTCTAATTCCCTTCGTCAAAATAATGCATTCTAATTATCTGTATTCATCATATTCCGTTCTTCGTTAAATCTACATTTAATTTTGAGAGATCTTTAAGTCTTTCTGAGAAAGCAAAAAAAAAAACATCCCAATTGACGATAAGAAGATGGGACAAAATTCATTCAATGTTCTTATATGGAAAATGCCTTGTGAGAAAAATTCATTCAATGTTCAACCACAAATTAGGGGTGACAAAATTAGTCCAAGCCTTAATGACCCGTCCTATTCGTTGAGGTTTGATGTGTTTTGATAAAAGTAATTTCAAAACATTGCATGGATTTCCCTTCATATGGATTGATCTATAATTTTTGCCCTTCAAATCGTTGGCCTTTAATTTTTGTCCATACTTCTCATTTAATGAAAATTTATGGATTAAAGTACCCTTATTAACTTGCAATTTAAGCTCGTGCGATGAGGAGCATTTAACTTGCAGTTTATGCTCGTGCGATAAGGAACACTATAACTTACAGTTTAGGCTCGTGCGATGAGGATCAGTGTTACATACAAAGACTCTTCGATTTCATCTTCAGATTCAAATTTGCCCCCATTATGGAGTTATTCTACATATTCATCTTCATGAGGCTCACAAATATATAACCATTGATCTCCACTTGTAGCCATGCTCAATTCCATATCATGCGCACGAGTCGCCAACTCTTCAAATGTATATATGTAGCGAAAACTCCAATTTATGCCTTGGATGCACATTTCAATGCTAAAAGTTTCACAAGGCGATCTTTGTAGTTGAGACTCAAGCTCTTCCAGAGATTGATGAAGTTAATAATTGGCTCACTTTCATATTGTTAAGCGTTTGTAAGTTCAATCATACTAACGAGACGCTTTGTGCTATAAAAATGATTGAGGAATTCTTTCTCTATGTGCTCCCAACTATCTATAGAACTAGGTTCAAGATCCCTGTACCAATCAAAACCATTTTCTTTGAGAGATCGGACGAATTACTTGACGAGATAATCACCAGACCCAACATCGTTGCAAGTCTTGACAAAGTGTGTTATATGTTGTTTGAAATTTTCTTTGCCATCAAATTATTGCAACTTAGGAGGTTGATAGTCAGCATGCATCTTCAGATTATCAATTATTCGCATGTATGGCTTTGCATATGTGAGAGAAGATTTGAATGACAACTCAAATTTATATTTGATTTCCCTCATGATGAAGTTCTTTAATTGATCAATAGGGATCAGGCTTTCATCAGGGACTTGGATATCTTTAATCATTGTTGCTTGCTTTATGGATGACTCTTCTTTCTCTTGAATTTCAGGAAGCTTCATGGGTGTTGGATTTGATTCTCTTTGGGCCATGCTCTCCACCTTATTTGTCAACTTGAAAAGTTTATTATCTTTTTCTTGCATGTGCTTTGATAAGCCTTCAACTACTTTCGTCAAACTTGCAAGTTGTTCTTCAATAGTGGAAGCTTCAATTACCATCGTTTGCATGGTCATTGCATATGATGGAAAATAGTACAGATTGTCACATAAGTTGATCGTTGATTGACATACTTCATGTGGTGTGAGTGGAGAGGATTCGTCGCTTGAAGTATCATCATCTTTCTTCATGAAAGCGTTCATGGATCCAGAGAGATCAAGTAGAGCTAGAGTCTTCTTAATCTTTTCAGCAACACTGCATCCTCTCAGCGGTGCATTGGTAGAGGATCTCATTCCTTTTGAGGATAAATATCCAAAAGCACGAATTGATACGGATGACCCTTTGAGTGTTTTTGTCCCAACATGCTTTCTTTTCTCCTCGTGATCAGTCTAAAGCTTTCAAAGGTAACACTGATGATGCTTTCCACATCAGCAGGGAACTTGGAGTCAACAACCTTAGAGGAAGTTGACTTGGAGTTGATCTTCTTTTAGGCTATTGCGACGTTGTTGAACTTTGATGATAAAAAATTTGAGATGAGAGGTAGAGATGGTCCCACTTGGCATGCCAAAATTTGTAGACAATAAATTTCACGTCGAGAAAATAATAATCAAAACAGGAAAATATCGCAACAATCGTAGTATTTGATTCAAATATGAGTGTTACAATCTCTATGAATCCTCTGATTCATCTTTTCGATAATTTATTCAAGGGCTTTGGAGTTTGATTTTGAACTTAGTGAATTTGATCTTGACTTCTACTTGAATTCAAGGACTTTTTGTTATACCCCGTGGTTCGGGCCTGGACCGCGGTCAGGGGTCTCAGCGCCGCGGCGCCGGAGGCAGGGCCGCGGCGCCAAGGCGGGTGATTGTAGGGCCGCGGCGCCGAAAGTACTGAGGGGTCGCTGAAGTTTCAGCGCCGCGGCGCCGGAAGATCTGAGGGTCCGCAGAGCTGCAGCCGCGCCGGAAGCAGCCGTGGCGCCGAGGCGGATTCTCGGGCGGAAAACTTAGGAAAAGTCAGATTTTTCTTTAAAAGACCTTGGGAGGCGATCACACGACCAACCCGACCGTGACCGGTGCCTTAACCGGCACCCTAGTGACACAACATCGAGAAAACCAGGAATGTAAACTCAAGATAAACAACCATTAAGATATAGAATAGTCTAGCCTAAATCAAGCAACCTAAAAGTACATAAACCGAACAAATACATCCTTAACGAACCAAGTTCGACAAGACTACAGTGCCTCTAAGAATGAATAACACTATGACGGACAGTGGCCCCGCCATGCCCGAATGTACAAAATAACAACAACTCCGGAGAACCATACCAAAAGTCGAGCCTCCAAGAAATGGAGCTCCCGACACTGAGTACAAGATCCTAGAACGAGGATCTACCGCCGCTTCCCTTACTGCAGATGAACGCAGCCCCGAGGAAGGGGGTCGACACAACGTACCAAGTATGTAAATCGAAAATATCGTAGTAATATCATAAGTCCAAAATACATTAAAGTTATAGATAAAACCAAATTATGTTGCACCGTGCCTTACTAATAATGAGAGTAACAAGTATACATTTTATAGCATAAAAATAGGAGGCTCATGATCAAAACAGGGTACCTCGCGTAGTATCATTAAGCAATCCTACTCTCGGGACTATTTCACCCGCATAGGTCTGTGGACCCGCATGAGGTCATCCGCCGTCGTAGGACTATTTCACCCGCGTGGGACTATTTCACCCGCATGGATCCCGTGGATCCGCGCGAGTACCATCGCGCACTCGCGTGGGACTATTTCACCCGCATGGATCCCATGGTCGGATCCGCATGAGTACAAGCGCCGCACTCGCATCATGGGTAGAAAATCCATGGCATAAATAATAACCCGGGGTTTACCCGTAACAATATATATATAACATAGCTCATCCGGCTATCATACATAACATAAGCACTACCGGCCTATCATATCATAACATAAGCACTACCGGCCTATCATATCATAACATAAGCACTACCGGCCTATCATATCATAACATAAGCACTACCGGCCTATCATAACTTAAGCAAGTTAAGAATCACCTAACTTCTTATTAATAGTTTTAATACATCCTCTCATTTTAGTATACCTAAGGCACGATCATGTCTTTTAATAAAAATCCGGGAATTTAACCCAAGTATCATGTACCTCTAACCTTTTAAGGAATAACTCTTTTTATACAATAATTCCAAGATACTAATCACCATAGTATCAAGTTACGATTTCTTTTCAAACAAGTCACATTTCCTTTTAAAACTATCTCAAGCTTCTAAATTAAGTGACTTCATTTCTTGTAAAACCTTAGGCAATTCATGCCTTAAAACCATTTTCCTTTCACAAGTTCAAAACATCAAAACCTTTCTCCATTAAACTTTCACAAACTAATATAACCAACTCCCCATAAAGCCGTTATATTAGAGTTAACAATAGTAAAACACATTCCTTAAGTCCAAGGATTTTTATACTTTTCTTTTAAACGAAGCAAGTATCAAATGCTTATAACAAACGAAGATTTTCAAATCTTGACGTCTACCGTACTACATAGGTACAACTAATCATGCTCAAGAGATAGGAAAGCTCCACATACCTCTTCGGTCAATCCACAAGCTAAGTCCAATTTACCGCACGTAGTATGTCAACCTAAAATGACCACAATACGTTTATCAAGCTCTAATTACAAATGCAGAATTTCCAAGTTAAAGTCACCAATTTCCTACGGAAAATTGGGCAGCGTTTCCTTTGTTTCTACATACATTGCCACCTTTTCCAAGGTCGATTTTTAATGCTCAAATGCCATGTTTAAGGCTCAACAACCAACCAACACCAAGGGGATTACACACCTAAACTTTGGTGTGTAAAATTCAGCCACAAGTTACAACAACTAACCCAACAAGTCTAATGTAGTATTTAGGCAACAACACGCTCATAATATCCCCCTAACCAATTCTTTCATAATCAACCCCATTTCTTACATGCAACTACTCTAAGTGCATTTTTCCAACTACAAGTTCTTCCTATTAAACATGCAACACCCAATACCAACTACAAGAGAAGAAATGTTACCTTAAGTTTTTGCCAAACTTATTCCAACACCTTGCTAGCCTTTTCTCCAAGAACACCACCACAATAGTCCTCACAAGCTTGTAATAACCTTTCCTTCCTATTACACTTTTCAGATTTTTCCCTTAGGCTAGAATTCCTCTTGGGAATTTAGAGAGAAGGATGAGCTTTTTAACTTAGAGAGAGATGGAGTGTAGAGATGAAATGTTGAAAGAAATGACCAAGTCTTGGTCAATATAATGCATGTAGCAGAAATCAGATGGGGGGGGACACTTGTCACCCTCCCATGGCCTTTTTTAAAACAAAAATCAGACTTTCTAAGTTTTTCCCAAATTTCCGCCTCGGCGCTGCTCGCTTCCGCGGCAGCGCAGCTCTGCGGACTCGGATCTTTTAGCGCCACCTCGCTTCCGGCCGCGCTGAAACTCAGCGACCTCGATTTCGAGCCGCGGCCACGACCGGCGCCGCGCCTACAATCACCGCCTTGGCGCGCGGCCCTCGCCTCGGCGCAAGGCTGAGACCCGACCACGGTCGGGCGAACCACGGGTATAACGGTGACAAGTGTCTCTTTAGAAACATTCGTCGAATGTTCCTTCTAGCCTCACACAAAACACAATATAAACATATCTTCTTAACTATTCCTTTGCAAATAAGAATGCTCCCGAGCCACAACATTACTCAAGCATAATCAACTAAATCAAAACTAACAAGCGGGAAAGTGGGTTACCCGGAGGTGTAGGAATAAGTGAGGATACTTCTTCATCATGTCATCCTCTGCTTCCCACGCCATTTCCTCCTCGCTCGTTCGCCATAAGACCTTGACGGAAGCCACGCCCTTCGTCGAAGTCGTCTAACTGACGATCGAGTATCGCTATGGGACTCTCTCATACGATAACTTCTCCACACTGGACATCCCGAATCGGGTGTACTCTGACGGATCTCCAACGCATTTCCGTAACATAGACACGTGAAAAAGCGGATGTACCGCCACAAGATCGGACGGCAGATCCAACTCATAGGCAACCTTGCCCACTCTTGGACAATCAAGCGGCCCAATGTACCTTGGGGTGAGTTTCCTCCCAAATCTCATCACACCCTTCATGGGTGACACTTTCGAAAGACCCAATCATTAACCTCAAACTCTAAGTGTCGACGCGATGATCTGCATATGATTTCCGACTGCGGGCTAATAACCGCTCCGGATAAGCTTCACCTTATCCATCGCTGTGAACCAAATCTGGCCCGATTAATCGCACTTCTCCCACTTCAAACCAACCTATGGGTGACTGCACTTCTCCCGTATAAGGCCTCATGGCGCCATCTGAACACTAGAATGGTAGCTGTTGTTATAAGCAAACTCCACAAGAGGTAAATGATCCTCCCAGCTACCCCTGAAATCAATAACACAAGCCCGCAACATATCCTCAAGTGTCTGGATAGTGCGCTCGGCCTGTCCGTCTCGAGGATGAACGCCGTCTTTGAGACTCACTGTGTCCCTAATCCCTTCGGAAGGACCTCCGAAGTTAGCGTGAATCGGGCTCCTCTATCGATATAATCGACACCGGGACTCGTGCAATCTCACAATCTCTCTAATATATAACTGGCATAGTCCTCGGTGGCGTCGTCTGCCCCGGAAGAAAGTGGGCTGATTTCGTCGACGTCACAATAACCCAAATGGAATCATGTCTCCTGCAGGTGCGAGGTAACCCCGTAATAAAGTCCATGTTGACCACCTCCCACTTCCACATGAATATCAATAGCACGTAATAGCCCACCGGCACGGTGCTCAACCTTAACTCGCGACAATTAGGACACTGGCAACAAACCGCCACGCCCTCTTCAAACCATCCCACCAATACACGAGGTCATGGTACATCTTAGTCGACCGGATGAATCGAATAACGAGCACCGTGTGCCTCACGAAATCTGGCGAAGTCTGTCCACATCGGGAACACACAACCGGCCTCGAATCTTAGCACCCATCCGGTGCTACCTCAAATAGACTCTTCTCTTCCGGAGAGGCTGCGTCTCGATGCCGTACCAAAATCGGATCCTCATCGTCGCCTCTTCACCTCCTCGACGATGGAAGACTGGCGACCTCTCGAACCGAATTCCGTTACTAACGGAATCAACCAAACGAACCCCAAGGCTTGCTAGCGGTGTAGCTCTCGGACCATATCCCTTTTCTGCATGCGAACATCGGATAGACTACCCATCGACCGCGACTAAGGCATCCGCCACTACATTGGCTTTCCTGGGTGGTACGAATATCAACATCGTAATCCTTAAGTAGCTCCAACCACCGTCTCTGCCGTAAGTTCAGCTCCCTCTGGCTGAAGATGTACTGGAGACTCTTGTGGTCTGTGTAAATGTCCACATGAACTCCATATAAATAATGCCTCCAGATCTTCAAGGCATGAATCACTCGCCCGACTCAGTCATGTGTGGGATAGTTCTTCTCATGTTTCCTAAGCCGTCGGGACGCATAAGCTATAACCTTGCCGTCTTTGCGTCGCACCCAAGCCCGACACCTGACGCGTCACAATAAACCACATATCCATCTAAACCCTCTGGAAGAGTAAGAACGGGGGCGGTCGTCAACTTCTCCTTTAGCAACTGAAAACTTTCCTCACAAGTATCCGTCCACCGGAACATAGCTGTTTTCGGAGTCAGCTTAGTCAAAGGTGCTGAAATAGAAGCAAACTTCTCCACAAACCTCCGATAATAACCTGCAAGGCCCAAAAAGCTGCGCACCTCTGTCGGTGTAGTGGGTCTAGGCCAAGTCTTGACTGCCTCAATCTTTGCTGTATCAACCCGAATACCATCGGCTCCGATAACATGTCCTAAGAAAGCCACTGAATCCAGCCAAAACTCGCATTTCGAGAACTTGGCATACAATCGCCGGTCACGAGGACTCCCACACCGTCCTCAAATGACCAGATGCTCGCTGCGTGCGTGAATACACCAAGATATCATCAATGAACACTATAACGAACATATCCAAGAATGGCTCGAACACCCTATTCATCAAATCCATGAATACCATTGGGCGTTGGTCAATCCAAAAGACATTACCCTGAACTCATAGTGCCCATACCGGGTCCTAAATGCGGTCTTCGGGATATCTGCCTCTCTAACTCGCACCTGATGATAACCAGATCGCAGGTCGATCTTGGAAAAACATCTCGCACCCTGCAACTGGTCAAACAAATCATCAATCCTGGGGAGGGGATATCTATTTTTGATGGTTACCTTATTCAGCTGCCTGTAATCAATACACATACGCAACGTCCCATCTTTCTTCTTTACAAACAACACTGGCGCTCCCCAGGGAGAAACACTAGGCCTAATAAAGCCTTTTTCTAGCAAGTCCTTCAGCTGGTCTTTCAGTTCCCTCAACTCGGCAGGTGCCATTCTGTATGGCGGAATAGATATCGGTCGAGTGTCTGGTGCCAAATCGATGCAAAACTCAACCTCCCTCTCAGGAGGGATACCCGGAAGCTCGTCTGGGAAAACGTCTGGAAACTCTCTAACCACCGGAACTGACTGAAGGTCCGGCATCTCAGCCTCAGTATCGAATACCCGAACCAAATGGTAAATATACCCTTTCCGTACCATCCTCCTAGCCTTGAGGTAAGAAATAAACCTACCCCTCGGCGATGCAGTACTCCCCTTCCACTCGATAACCGGCTCACCAGGAAACCGGAACCGAACTAACCTCTCTCTGCAGTCTACATTGGCATAGCAAGACGATAGCCAATCCATACCCATAATCACATCGAAGTCTGTCATGTCCAACTCTATCAAGTCAGCTAGAGTCTGACGACCATCTATAGTCACTGGGCAAGCCTTATATACCCGCTCGGCTAACACCGAAGCACCTACCGGCGTAGCCACCTCAAAGGATTCTATGGACTCGGGCTCTATCCCTATTCTACCAGCAATATGAGGAGATATATAGGACAGGGTAGAACCTGGATCTATCAAAGCATAAACATCACAGCAAGAAACCAACAATGTACCTGTGACGACATCAGGTGACGCCTCCTGGTCCTGGCGGCTGGACATAGCATAAATGCGGTTCTGAGGACCGCTGGAACTGGAACCTCTACCACGACCCCTGTCGCGGCACTGCGTCGTGAATACCACGCCTCGGGCGCATCGCCATCGACGATGAAGATCCGACCCGACCACGTCGGTTGAGCCATCATATTCCCGCCACTGCGGACGGACAATCTCTCCTCAAATGGCCTGCCGCAAGAATAACAAGCTCACGGAGGAACACGACACCCCATAATGGCAATCACCACATCGACCACACCGAGGCATAGGTGGCCTCATCGGCGGAACTCGTCCTCGAAACGAAGCCACGGAACCTGTCCCGCTCCGAATACTCAGACGTCCGAAGATGGTGGAGGAGTGCTCAATCGGGCGTGGTGCAACCTGAGTGCTTCTTTGAGGTGTCTACCGAAAACTACGGAGGACCTGCGTCACGGCCTCTTCTGCGATACTGCCGATCCGTCGGCCCTGCGTTCACACCCGAGGGCATGTGCTGCGTGTGGGCAATGTCCATGCGGTGAAGAGCCACCCCGAGCAACTCCGGCCAAGTGATCATCGAGTCTGTGACATAGCGGTGCACCTGTCCTCCATGTTCGCTACCATGCGGGCACATACCTAGCCAATGAGTCAAACTCCACGTTGTATTCGGACCGTCCTCCCATTCTGTCTCGGCGTCAAAAATCTATCGGCGAGCCCTCTCCATCTGCGGAGGCAAGAAATGGCTAAGGAATGCCTCGAGAACTTCGTCCCAAACGGTGAGCGCATGCTCCCTCGGGGCGATCCCACGAATCGTACCGATCCAGCTGCCGTATCCATGGCCGTCACGAACTTCAGCGCGGCTTCGATCTCACGAAGCCGATCCGCCATGATCCGCTGCAACTGTCGGATAAACTCATGAGGATCATCCTCAGGTCTCGACCCGTAAAACTCTGGTGGGCTACAACTCAAAAAGTCTCTCAGTCTCGAGCTAGCAACTCTGTCTTTGAACTCTGGTGCGGCCGGGCTGCATCTCCAACCTATCCTCTGTCGCCACGATCACGGCGAATGGCGCTATCTCCTTGTAGCCCATATCCTCCGGCCGCTGGATGGAGGCTCGTGTATCGCGGTCTCGATGGCAGCCGCTGCGCCGACTCTCTTTGGGGTTGGCGACGTCGTAGAACTTCATTGTCAAAACACCTCGTCTGGTAGGGCCAGGGCTCGTGCCACTGGTGACCTCGGTGCCCTACGGTAGTTCCTCTCTTGCCTTGCCATACGGGCTGCGGTTGCCTTGCGCGGAGACATAATCGTCTGGGGAAAAATCGTCGGAGGAAATTCAACCTATAACACGGCTCTATTGCACGATCTTAGAGTGAAAGAAGGGGAACTAATCCTAACTATCTGCGACCCTCACGATTATAGATGTGGTGCACAACACACCGATAATCAAGACTACTAGATACGGCTGTAGACTCTTTCCGAGGATTAATCGCTCGATACCACTTTTGTCACGACCGAACCGGACCGTGACCGGTGCCTTAACGGGCACCCTAGTGACACAACATCGAGAAAACGGCGAATGTAAACTCAAGATAAACAACCATTAAGATATAGAATAGTCTAGCCTAAAGCGGCTAACCTAAAAGTACATAAACCGAACGATACATCCTTAACGAACCAAGTTCGACAAGACTACAGGCCTCAGAATGAATAACACTATGACGGGACGGGGCCGTCATGCCTGAATGTACAAAATAACAACAACTCCGGGGAGAACCATACCAAAAGTCGAGCCTCAGAAGAAATGGAGCTCACGACACTGAGTACAAGATCATAGGAGCGAGGATCTACCGCCGCTTTCCCTTACTGCGGCGTGAACGCAGCCCAGGAAGGGGTCGATGACACAAAGTATGTAAAGCGGAAAATCTGTAGTAATATCATAAGTCCAAAATACATTAAAGTTATAGATAAAACCAAATTATGTTGCAGTGCCTTACTAATAATGAGAGTAACAAGTATACATTTTATAGCATAAAAATAGGAGGCTCATGATCAAAGCAGGTACCTCGCCCGTAGTATCATTGCAATCCTACTCTCGGGACTATTTCACCCGCATAGGTCCCGTGGACCCGCATGAGTCATCCGCGCCGCCATAGGACTATTTCACCCGCGTGGGACTATTTCACCGCATGGATCCCGTGGATCCGCAAGTACCATCGCGTACTCGCGTGGGACTATTTCACCCGCATGGATCCTATGGTCGGATCCGCGTAGTACAAGCGCGACTCGCATCATGGGTAGCAAATCCATGGCATAAATAATAACCCGGGGTTTACAGTAACAATATATATATAACATAGCTCATCCGCTATCATACATAACATAAGCACTACCGCCTATCATATCATAACATAAGCACTACCTATCATATCATAACATAAGCACTACCGCCTATCATATCATAACATAAGCACTACCGCCTATCATAACTTAAGCAGTTAAGAATCACCTAACTTCTTATTAATAGTTTTAATACATCCTCTCATTTTAGTATACCTAAGGCACGATCATGTCTTTTAATAAAAATCCGGGAATTTAACCCAAGTATCATGTACCTCTAACCTTTTAAGGAATAACTCTTTTTATACAATAATTCCAAGATACTAATCACCATAGTATCAAGTTACGATTTCTTTTCAAACAAGTCACATTTCCTTTTAAAACTATCTCAAGCTTCTAAATTAAGTGACTTCATTTCTTGTAAAACCTTAGGCAATTCATGCCTTAAAACCATTTTCCTTTCACAAGTTCAAAACATCAAAACCTTTCTCCATTAAACTTTCACAAACTAATATAACCAACTCCCCATAAAGCCGTTATATTAGAGTTAACAATAGTAAAACACATTCCTTAAGTCGAGGATTTTTATACTTTTCTTTTAAAACGAAGCAAGTATCAAATGCTTATAACAAACGAAGATTTTCAAATCTTGACGTCTACCGTACTACATAGGTACAACTAATCATGCTCAAGAGATAGGAAAGCTCCACATACCTCTTGGTCAATCCACAAGCTAAGTCCAATTTACGCACGTAGTATGTCAACCTAAAATGACCACAATACGTTTATCAAGCTCTAATTACAAATGCAGAATTTCCAAGTTAAAGTCACCAATTTCCTACGGAAAATTGGGCAGCGTTCCTTTGTTTCTACATACATTGCCACCTTTTCCAAGGTCGATTTTTAATGCTCAAATGCCATGTTTAAGGCTCAACAACCAACCAACACAAGGGATTACACACCTAAACTTTGGTGTGTAAAATTCAGCCCCACAAGTTACAACAACTAACCCAACAAGTCTAATGTAGTATTTAGGCAACAACACGCTCATAATATCCCCCTAACCAATTCTTTCATAATCAACCCCATTTCTTACATGCAACTACTCTAAGTGCATTTTTCCAACTACAAGTTCTTCCTATTAAACATGCAACACCCAATACCAACTACAAGAGAAGAAATGTTACCTTAAGTTTTGCCAAACTTATTCCAACACCTTGCTAGCCTTTTCTCCAAGAACACCACCACAATAGTCCTCACAAGCTTGTAATAACCTTTCCTTCCTATTACACTTTTCAGATTTTTCCCTTAGGCTAGAATTCCTCTTGGGAATGTAGAGCGAAGGATGAGCTTTGTAACTTCGAGAGAGATGGAGTGTAGAGATGAAATGTTGAACGAAATGACCAAGTCTTGGTCACTATAATGCATGTAGCAGAAATCAGATGGGGGGGGACACTGGTCACCCTCCCATGGCCTTTTTAAAACAAAATCGACTTTCTAAGTTTTTCCGCCCAAAATTCCCGCCTCGGCGCCGCGGCCCTGCTTCCCGGCGCCGCAACTCCTGCGGACCCTCGGATCTTTCGGCGCCGCGGCCCTGCTTCCCGGCGCCGCGGCGCTGAAACTTCAGCGACCCCTCAGGTTTTCCGGCGCCGCGGCCCTGACTTCCGGCGCCGCGGCCCTACAATCACCCGCCTTGGCGCCGCGGCCCTGCCTCCGGCGCCGCGGCGCTGAGACCCCTGACCGCGGTCCAGGCCCGAACCACGGGGTATAACAGTGACAAGTGTCCCCCCCCCCCCCATCTGATTTTGCATGCATTATATTGACCAAGTCAAGACTTGGTCATACTTCATCTCTCTCTCTCTCTCTCTCTCTCTTAGACAAAAGCTCTTCCTTCTCTCTTAAAAAGTTCAAGCTCTTCCTTCTCTCTAAAATCCCAAGAGACATTCTAGCCTTAGGAAAAATCTGAAAAAAATAAAAGCAAGAAGGAAGCTTGTGGCTAGCTTGTGAAGGTTGTTGTGGTGGTGTTCTTGAAATAGAAGCTAGCAAATTGTTGGATAAATTTGGCTAAAGCTCTAAGGTAATGATTATCCCTCTATTATTAGTTTTTAGTGTTGCATGTTAAGAAGAAAGTACTTGTGGTAGTAAATAATGCTATTAGAGTCATTGCATGCAAGAAATGTGGGTTGGGTATGAAAGATTTGGCTAAAGAGATATTATGAGCATGTTATAGCCTACAAACTACTTTAGAATTGTTGAGTGTATTATTATAACTTGTGGGGCAGAATTTTACACACCCAAGATTAGGTGTGTAATCCCCTTTGTGTTGGTTTGGATGTTGGGCCTTAATGAGGCGTTTGAGTGTTAAAAATCGGCCTTTGAAAAAGGTGGCAAAGTGAGTAGAAACAAAGGAAATGCTGCCCAATTTTCCTTAGGAATTGGTAACTTGAATTTGGAATTTCTACATTGAAATTAGAGGTTAATAAAACGCACTATGGTTATTATAGGTTGACATATTACTTGCGGTAGTTGGACTTAGCAAGTGGATTGACCGAAGAGGTATGTAGAGCTTTCCTATCTCTTGAGCATGAATAGTTGTATCTATGTAGTACGGTATACGTACAAGATTTGATAATCTACACTTGTTTTAAAGTATATGATACTTGTTTCATTTCAAAAGTATAAGTCCCTTGGGTTGAGGGAAAATGTATTTGACAAAGGGATAACGCTAATATAAGAACTTTATGGGAAGTTGGTTATATTAGTTTTCTTGAAAGGTTCACAAAGAAAGGTTTACTCTAATTAAAACAAGTACGGGTAAAGGAGTTGAAACTAAGAAAGGTGAATTGATTTTTAGGCATTGGTTGCCTAAGGTTTTAAAAGGAAATGTGACTCGTCTTGAAAAGAAATCGTAACTTGATACTATGGTGAATAGTATCTTGGAATCTTTGTATAAAAAGAGTTTTTCTTAAAAAGTTAGAAGTACATGGTACTTGGGTTGAATTCCCGGATTTTCTATTAAAAGACATGTTAGTGCCTTAGGATACTAAAATGAGAGGATATATTAATAATGTTAATAAGAAGTTAGGGGATTTCTTAACTTGCTTATGTTATGATAAGCCGGTAGTGCTTATAGATGATATGATAGGCCGGTAGTGCTTATAGATGATATGATAGGCCGGTAGTGCTTATGTATGATATGATAGGCCGGTAGTGCTTATGTTATGTATGATAGCCAGATGAGCTATGTTATATATTTGTATTATTACGGGGTAAATCCCGGGTTATTATCTATGTCATGGATTTGCTACCCATGATGCGAGTGCGGCACTTGCACTCATGCGGATCCGGACCACAGGATCCATGCGGGTGAAATAGTCCCATGCGAGTACGGCGATGGTACTCATGCGGGTCCACAGGATCCATGCGGGTGAAATAGTCCCATGCGGGTGAAATAGTCCCATGACGAGGCGGATGACCTCATGCGGGTCCACAGGACCCATGCGGGTGAAATAGTCCCAGGAGTAGGATTGCTTAATGATAATACGGGCGAGGTACCCTGTTTTGATCGTGAGCCTCCTATTTTTATGCTATAAGATTTATACTTGTTACTCTCATTGTTAGTAAGGCACAATGCAAGGAAATTGATTTTATCTATGACTCCAGCTTATTTTTGACTTATGATATTACTACAGATTTTCGATTTACATACTTGCAGTACGTTGTAATCGACCCCTTCCTGGGGCTGCGTTCAATCTGCAGGTAAGCGGTGTGGATCCTCGTTCTTAGGATCACTATTCCGGTGTCAGAAGCTACATTCCTCCGGAAGCTTGTTTATTGGTACGGACATTCCCTGATGCTATAGGTGTTTTGTACATTCAAGGGTATGGCGGGGCCCTGTCCCGCCACAGTTGTTATCTTTAGAGGTCTGTGGTCACATTTATGTTTTGGGCTCTAAGAACCAGTTGTACTACTATACATTGTTAAGTATGTTTTATGGAAGGCAGCCTTATCGACTGGCCAGTGATGTTTACCCTTTTTATAAGTTATGTGTTATGTATGTTCCGCTGCTATTCTCTGACATATACCTGACAGGGTACCCCGGTAGGGTACCAGTCGCGGCCCCGGGGTTGGGTCGTGACACTTTTGAGCTTGATCTTGAATTTGGTGGTCTTGATCTCGACTTGTACTTGGATTTAAGGGCTTTTGAGCTTGATCTTAAATCTTCGTCTTGATCTCTGAATAGGGGTCTCATAATTCAGAAAATGGATCAAGAATTCTAACAAGAAGTTAATTTGATCTTGACTTCTACTTGAATTCAAGGGCTTTTGAGTTTGATCTTGAATTTGGTGGTCTTGATCTCGACTTGTACTTGAATTTAGGGGCTTTTGAGCTTGATCTTAAATCTTCGTCTTGATCTCTCGAACTTGTAGAGAAATATTTGAGTGCTTGAATGCTTGTAGCTTGTAGAGAAATCTGCGGCATTTGATCCACGAGCTCTCTCTAACTTCTTGTTAGAATTCTTGATCCATTTTCTGAATTATGAGACCCCTATTTATAATTGTAGGAGGGAAGGGTTGTGATAAGGACAAACCCTTTCTGACAATCAGAATGAAATGGCATGGCCATATTTGATTCTCCGAAATATCACTTGTACACTAGGCATGGTGGATCATTTTGACACGTGTCATGATTCTATCGGCTTCTTTGTTGGACTTGGTGTGCCACGTCATTTGACACGTGACATTAATGTGGGCCTCTAGGATAAGATGACATTTTGGACTTAGCAAAACGGGCTCATCATTTGTAGCCCAATTTGGTGGACTAGCTCGATAAAATTGATTTTCTTGGATTTAAATAATCGATTCAATTATATGAGCCCACTTATTTATTTGGACTAATACATCTTGCATTTAATATAATCCAAATTTCTTGTAACTTTAAGTTTAACAAAATTTCATTCTAGAATAAATATTTTTTAAAATATTTAGCCAAATAATTAAATAGGGAAAAGTGAAAACCTCTCTACCAAACATACACTAAATCTTAATCCTGACAAGTTGAAAACACATATATGGTTCTTTGAAGCCATTATGTTCTATTATTAGTTAAATCTGCAATAGCTTCGACAAATTAGAATAAGTTTATACAATTTTCCTTGAGATTAGCGTGTAATGTTAAAATTATTAAGGACACTTCAATAAGTTACCTTAATTTACATATTTTAAGGGTATGTTTGGATTAGCGGTGGGCAGAATTGATTCTGACAGAATTGATTTATGTTTGAATGCAACAATGTAAAAGTGATTCTTATAATTGATTTATGTTTGAATGCATCAATGTAAAAGTGATTCTTATAATTGATTTATGTTTGGATAGTTTTGATCAAAATGACTTTTGAATGTAGAATTACCAAAATGGACATACAGATAAATAAAAATTACTATACATATAAATAGATGGAAATATGTAAATAAAAATTACAAATAGTTAATAGAATTTAAAGTGCAATATAATACTTAAATATTAGTAGAATATTATTACAATACTAATTTAAAGTGAAAATAGTATTTAAATATTATTACAAAAATAATATTTAATATTTGGATATATTATTACAATACTGCGACTCTTCAGGTAATTTTTCATAAATAATTAACTTGTTGATACTTCAACTTGAGTATATTTATTTCTTGTTTGTTCAAAATATAATATATATTATTAATAATATTCGGAGTATTTGAAAGAAGACAATAGAAAAAGGAGAAGGATAATCCTCGTATAATCGGATAACGTTAGGATGTTTGAGGAGTTTGAATAATTTTTTTATAACAATATCAATTAAAAAAATAGTTGAAGCCAAATGAGTTGCACTAGTCCCATTTCTAAGTACGAGAAATGTCATAAAATTAACAATAGCATACTCAAAACAAAACATGAGTAATATATTTGATTTTTTTAGTAATTATTTCTAGATATTTAAAAAGGGTAATGAAAGTTGTATATTTGATTTTTTTTATTAATTATTTCTAGATATTTAAAGAGAGTAATGAAAGTGGATAGAGTTATTGATGAAAAATAAAAGAGGGTAATAAAGGAAAGAATAAAATTCAAATTGAAATAAATGACAAAATTAATTCTGCCAGAATCAATTCTGGAGGGCAGGATCAATTCTGGCCAGCCAAACATCTTTAATTTCTAATTTTTACGAAAGTAGGTACCCAGAATTGATTTTGGGTACCCAAAAGTCAATCCAAATATGCACTAAGATTGAAAGAAAAAAATTCTAGACATACAAACATGTTTTTACTTTTTTGGAATAAAGTGTATATGATTAGAATACAAAATACGCAAAAGTATTATAAATCATAGTTTCTGCATAAAAAAATCTAAAAATTATTATTAAAGAAATAAAAATCTATCACTCTAAATTTTCATCGGCACAACTCGAGTACTAGGGGAAACGTAGTTCATGTACTCATAAACTAATTAAGACATAAGGAGGACCTGAAACTAGTGCATGTACCGATTTATGCTAATTTATGGTTAAATAAGAAATTGAGGTAAGCAATCATATGCATTAAATTGATATTTGGACATGCATTGAGTGATGGTTATTGAAAAGAAAAAAGAGTAGTGCTTGAAATTAAAGTTGAAAAATAATATTTAAAAGTTGAAGTTATGATTGGATATGTTGAATAATTTAATTTTATTTATTTTTCATTCGGTGTTCGGTATTCGTATTGGAGCTCGATTAATTCGGATTCGTGCATTATAACACTCATTCAGAGAAGCGTTCTATACCAATAATTTTTTCATGAAATTTTTTGTGTTATCTTAAAAGAGATATCCATCATTGATTTGTAAAAACGATTTTCTAATTTTTCATCTACTTAATACTTGGTAAAATGTTATATGTATATTTAATGTAGTCAGTCTATATGTCACTAGCTCTTGACTAGCCATTGAATCAGGCAAGCTACGCGTTATTAGTTGTTGACTAGTCGTTGAAGCAGTCAAGCTATTCGTTATTAGTTGTTGACTAGCCGTCGAAGTAGTCAAGCTACGCGTTATTAGCTGTGGACTATCTGATGAAGCATTCAAGCTATCTGTTACTAGCGGTTGAAGAAATACTTATATGAACACTACTTTGGTTAACACAAATCGATGTAGCTTTTTCCTATCTTTTCTTTTCTTTCTTTCTTAAAAAGATGTGTTTTCTTTGTTGAGATTTGTTATTTTTGTTCTATATTTAATGCAATCAAGCTATTTGTTTACTAGTTGTTGACTAGCTATTAGCTAACCTTTGGAGAAATGCATTTATAAACACAATTTTGGTCAACGCGAATTGATATAACTTTTCTTTTCTTTCTCCCCTCCTTGAAAAATCGAGTTTTCGTTCTTGAAATATGTTGTTTTTGCTCCCAGTGATTTGAGGAGCTTGTTCATTTCTGAGTGATACACATTGACTGTATGGATAAAATTTATTTAGTGTCATTGACATGCCTCAAGCTATTCTACAACACTACTTGAAATTTATGCATATATCAATTTATATTAATTACTAATCTCAGTGTACGTATGGTGCACGTGTGCATCACGTGCATCAATATAAAATGTATAAAAATTGTTGAAAAATAACAATTGACGATTTTTGGTTTTGATATTTGGTCCTGAATATAAGGACTTTAATGCTTACAAGGAAATATTTTAATTTATTTTAATATATTTAATATATATTAGGACTTTTCAGTCACATAATGATTTAAAATGAAAAGTTTTTGTTGTTGTCTAATCGTTTTAGCAGTCAAGCTACGCGTTATTATCGGTTGATTAGTTGTTGAAACAGTCAAGCTATCCGTTACTAGCTGTTGAAGCAGTCAAGTTACACATATTAGTTGTGGACTATCTGTAGACCCCCGTAAGGTCTCAAAATGTCCACAACAGAGAGATCTAGAACTTTCATTTAGCAACAATTTTCATATTCCCCACAGATTAGTACAGTTTTACGTTTCAACGTCCTGTCCTTCTGGATTCCGATGAATCCGAGGCAGCAACTTCAAACTTCAATAACTCTCAATTAGTAAGTCCGTTTTAATAACTCTTTATCTATATCTGTCCGTAACAGAGAGATTTACAACCATGTAAATTTTCATATAATTCTAATAAGTAAAACTCAATAAAAACAGTCTGTAATTATGCCTTTCCGAATTTCGGCCAAATCTAAGGCAGAAACTTTGAACTATGATAACTTTCAAACCGTATGTCCATTTTACCTCATTTTTGGTTCTATATGATCATATTAGAGAGGTTTACCACTCTTCCGAATTTCATCAAATTCTAACAATTATAACTCAGTGAGAACAGTTCGTAAAGTTCATGACGCAACTAGTTGTCTAAACAATCAAAAGTTCAATATTTCTTTTCAACACTCAATTCTTATTCTAACATGTATTGAACTTAAAATAAAGGTTGTTACCAAGAATTTCTGAGTGAGAAAACTCACCTTGTAAGTGTGAAGATTATTGTTGTGTGGTTGCTAAAATTATCCTTACTCTCTAGTATTTTGATTCTTGTTCTTCTTGCCCTCTTGGTATTTTTTCCTCTTCTTTTCACTTGTTTTTTTTTCTGATTTTCTATTCTCTGTGCTAGGTATTTTATTTGTGTCATGTACAATGTATAAGTAGAAGAGTTTTATATAACCTATGGGAGGTGGAATGACAAGAGTTGGAGGGGAAATGAAAAGGGGGGAAGGGGGGGAAGGGGGGGAAGCAAAGGACGTGCAGCAATGCTGCATGTTTTTTTTTCCTTCTTATTTTCATTTTATCTATCTATTTATCCAACTTTAACACTAACTCTATCTCATGCAATTTATTCATTGTTTTCTTATATATATATATTTATTAACTCAACCACAACTATATATTATTATTATTTTTCCGGATTTTACATTATTAACTGTGGATTATCTGATGAAGCATTCAAGCTATCTGTTACTAGCGGTTGAAGAAATACTTATATGAACACTACTTTGGTTAACACAAATCGATGTAGCTTTTTCCTATCTTTTCTTTTCTTTCTTTCTCAAAAAAATGTGTTTTCTTTGTTGAAATTTGTTATTTTTGCTCTATATTTAATGCAATCAAGCTATTCGTTTACTAGTTGTTGACTAGCTATCAGCTAACCTTTGGAGAAATGCATTTATAAACACAATTTCGGTCAACGCGAATTGATATAACTTTTCTTTTCTTTCTCCCCTCCTTAAAAAATTGAGTTTTCGTTCTTGAAATATGTTGTTTTTGCTCCCAGTGATTTGAGGAGCTTGTTCATTTCTGAGTGATACACATTGACTGTATGGATAAAATTTATTAGTGTCATTGACATGCTTCAAGCTATTCTACAACAGTACTTGAAATTTATGCATACATCAATTTATATTAATTACTAATCTCAGTGTACGTATGTTGCACGTGTGCATCACGTGCATCAATATAAAATGTATAAAAATTGTTGAAAAATAACAATTGACGATTTTTGGTTTTGATATTTGGTCCTGAATATGAGGACTTTAATGCTTACAAGGAAATATTTTAATTTATTTTAATATATTTAATATATATTAGGACTTTTCAGTCACATAATGATTTAAAATGAAAAGTTTTTATTGTTGACTAGTCGTTTTAGCAGTCAAGCTACGCGTTATTATCTGTTGATTAGTCGTTGAAACAGTCAAGCTATCCGTTACTAGATGTTGAAGCAGTCAAGTTACACATATTAGTTGTGGACTATCTGTTGACCGTTGTTGAAGAAATGCCTATATAAACACTACTTTGGTTAACACAAATCGATGCAACTTTTTTCTATCTTTTCTTTCTCAAAAAGTTATGTTTTCTTTCTTGATATCTGTTATTTTTGCTATATATTTAATGTAATCAAGCTATCTGTTACTAGTGTTGACTAGAAATTAGCTAACGTTTGGAGAAATACATTTATAAACACAACTTTGGTTAACACAAATCGATATAAGTTTTATTTTCTTTATCCCTTCCTCGAAAAATCGAGTTTTGTATCTTGAAATATGTTGTTTCTGCTCCTAGTGATTTGAGGAGCTTGTTCAATCACGTGTGATGCACATTGACTGTATGGATAAAATTTATTTATGGTCATTAACATGCCTCGGGCTATTCTATAACAGTAGTACTTGAAACTTATGCATATATCAATTTATATTAATTTACTAATCTTAGTGTACGTGTGTTGCACGTGTGCGTCACGTGCATACATATAAAATATATTTAAAAATAGCAATTGACGTTAATCAAACTACAATTTTTTGGTTTTGATACTTAGTCGTAAATATGAGGACTTTAAGACTTACAAGGAAATATTTTAGATTATTTTAATGTATTTAATATATATTATGACTTTCCGGTTCCTACATAATGGTTTAAAATGGAAAGTTTTAGCTGTTGACTAGTCGTTTTAGCAGTCAAGTTAACCGTTATTTATTGTTGACTAACCGCTGAAGCAGTCAAGCTACACATTATTAGCTGTTGACTAGTCGTTGAAACAGTCAAGCTATCCGTTACTAGTTGTTGACTAGATGTCGAAGAAATCAAGCTACACATTATTAGCTGTGACTATCCGTTGAAGTAATCAAATTATCCGTTACTAGCCGTTGACTAGTTATTGAAGAAATGGCTATATAAACATTACTTTAGTTAACACAAATCGATGTAACTTTTTCTATCTTTTATTTTTTTTCTCAAAAAATCGTATTTTCTTTTTTGAGATTTGTTATTTTTACTCTATATTTATCCGTCACTAGTTGTTGACTAGCCATTAGCTAACCTGTAGAGAAACACATTTATAAACACAACTTTGGTGAAATCTGTTATTTTTGCTCTCAGTGATTGGAGGAGCTTGTTCAATCATGCGTGATATACACAGACTGTATGACATAATTCAATCTATTCAATAACAATACTACTTGAAACTGGTGCATATATCAATTTATATTAATGTACTAATCTCAGTGTACGTGTGTTGCACGTGTGCATAAAATGAAATGAAAAACTTGAAGACTTTTATCAACAAAAAGAAAATGAAAAACTTGAAAATTACAATTTTACATATCAATAAAAATTACGAATTAAATTGTAGTTTAAAAATTACAAACAATTATACATTTTCATGTTCTTTCATTAGGTATATTATAAGTTGATTCACATGACTATGAAATGACATATACGTACTTCCTTAAGCAGCATGCACGTTTGCGTAAGCTTCTTTTTCCTGCTTTCATTTTCGAAAACATCCTGATAATCCTACCTGATATGGAGACATAATAAGTTACGCTAACAAAAAAAAACACATAAAAATAACTAAGCAAATGAAATTTTAGAAAATACTACTAATTATGAGTTAAAATGGAAATAAGGACTGTTGTCAACACAACATAATTAAATTCTCTAAAATAAAATAAAAAGAGAACCAAAGAGAAAACTGAAATCATTTTTTGAAGAATTCCTCCATTCATGTCCTCAAGAACCAACAAATGCTCTATAATCTATATTGGTGATTCGCTATTGCACAACAAAGATATAGGATAACCAACATGGCTAAAACAAATTTATATGAATAGAAATTATTATGATTTTAATGTGTCATAAATTCGTACATTAAATAATTAGGAGTTATGAACATGAAAGACTTGGAGGTTATGTATATTATTAATATTTATTATGAGTAGAATTTATGATAAATAAAGAGGTGTGAGTTATGGAGATGATTTTCTAACATAAAATTATTTAAAAAATAAGAGAAAAATAAAAAAGGAGGAAAAAAAGATAAATAGGATCCTCGGCCATAGAGATGTGGTATATATTGTTGATGTTGGATGAGTGTCATGACAAAACCAGATTTTACGCCTGGACAACATCTTGCAGTACTCTGCAGATGTTGCCTGCAGTGTTGTGACAACATCACATACAACATCTCTGTAAACGATTTTGCCTATTCTTCCGGTCAAAATAGTGTTTGTTAATGTGAGTTAAAAATGTCATAGGCAAGCTGAATATGGAGTTGTGTTTAAAACGTGGAAATTGAAGGAGTCAAGCTTGGAATCGAAGAAACTTGAAGACCAAGTCAAAGTTGTTGAGAAATTCATGGAGGAAGAATCGGTCCAAACTGCAGTTTTCTTTCTCTCAACTTCCACAACCAACCAGCGAGAGTTTCAAGGAAGTTTCACACTATAAATAGAGGAGGAACTTCAGAGTATTGTCATCCAGAATCAAAATGTAAAAATACAAAGAGCTCTCAGGATTTCGCTTCAGAAATCTGGATCAACACCTTAGCCTAAAGTAGTATAACAACATATATCTCACATTACAATTGCTATCTCTATTCTAGATTAAACTTAATTGTTACATATCGTAAGTTTAAGACGATAATTAAGAACTTCATTAAGGAAATTAATATAGTTAAGGATGTGATTCCGGAAAAAAATTGGTTACTACGAGCGTGTCAAAGAAAATTAAGAATGATAGTTATATGTATTCCCGTTAGAGATTAGTATCGTATTATAAGAATTATGACATGGAGAATACGAGACCTTATAAAATTTTCGGGATTTAAAAAAAGTGGTGTCCAAGATTTAATTAGTGTTTGAGAGATTAATTAAGAAGACAATTAGGAACCAAAGTGTAATATTTAAGGGGCAAAGTGTTATAACAATTTTCATAATTTTAATCTTTAAACCATGAGAAAATCTTTCCAACTTCTCATTTTTTTAAATTCAATTTCAACTTCATCTTCTTCCTCACTCCCTCTCCCCCCCCCCCCCCTCCCCCCCCACATCGATTTTTCCTCTCTCTCTAAAACCAGCAAGAAAAATACACCCATCTTCATAGCTATTGAAGATTTCTATTCCTCTCCCTAGATTAAATCACTTTTCATCAAAATTTAAAGCCAAAAATTGAAGAAAACAGTGACTAATTTGTGGACTGCTGGGCCGATCTGGACAACTTGTTCTTTTCAAGTTTTGGACGAAATTAAGGAAGGAAAAACATAGAAAATGATGTATTAACATTGTGGGATTCATGCATGTCAAATTGGAGTTGAAAAAGTGAAAAAATTGAGCAAGAATCGATAGAACAGTGGGCTAAAAATAGGGATTGTTTTGGCTTCGTTTAAGGTATAAAACTCTTCATTCTATGATATAATTGGAGTGCATGTTGTTAGGATTAAGGAAATGAATTTGTGATTAAGGGAAAATTGGAATTTAAACATGTATGTGGTTGTTGTAATGTTGTTGGACCGATTTTGGAACTAGTTTTACTAATTTTGGAGTTGTTGGATTTAATTGTTGGTGTTCTTATTATCGTCGCTAATTGCACGTTAAAATTGAAGGAGGTCTTGAAATAAATCTTGACATTTAGATTATAATTGTTCATAAGAAATTGTTGAAACATGAATTGGATTCTAGGGAATTAAGAAAAGAATTGGTTTATGGAGATTGACAGGAAACTTGCTTGAAATTGTTGGATATTGTCGCGACGAGTTAGGGGCTGATTTTGTGGAGTTAAGAGGTTGGGAATTTGATTATAAACATGTATATAAGTTATGGTAATTACTAATACATGTCTTAAAGAAGGTACAGTGTAAAAAGGGTGTTATGTTGCAAATTATAGGACTCGGACTTTTGTTGTTGTCGCTAAAATTGATGGATTGTTTTAAGGTTGTTCTAATATGGATTAACATGAGAAATAGATGTAGTAATCACCTGATTTGTCGTAAATAGAATATCTGAGATTATTATGGTTATATTCTTAAGTTATGACTTGCTGTTGGTATTGCTGGCTTGGTTTAAGAATTGTGGATGTACATATAAACAGGGGAAGTGCTGCCCGAATTTTAATAGAATAAGAGGGTCGTCTTTCAATTTAACTTACGTTAGGTATCATAGAATTGACGGGCATATTGTTATTATTATAGGTCAATGAGCTAGTCGAGACGATTATTATATTATCGAGTTGATATAGACGACGAGGTATGTGAAACTCTTCCTTCTTTCTTTTTGGCATGATTTATTGAAAGTACGGCGGACGTACATGATTTATATACAGTATATTTTCTAAAGAAGTTAGTCATGAGAAGTGTCTATGATTTTTCAGTAAAGAGTTTATTATAATGATTTCATTGAGAGTCAAAGTGATGATTTGAATTGTATAGTTACCCATGATACTCTATTTGTGTTGAATATGATTATAAGAATTCACCGAGTCTCATAATGGGCCGGGACACATTATATTGATGATTTCATGGACACGTATCCATGATGCGGGTATACCGTATAGATACCCATGATAGTATATATATGATTATTTCATGGATATGTATCCATGATGCGGGTATAGATACTCATGATAGTATATATATGATTATTCCATGGACATGTATCCATGATGGGGGTATAGATACCCATGATAGTATATATATGACTATTCCATGGACATGTATCCATGATGTAGGTATAGATACCCATGATAGTATATATATGACTATTCCATGGACATGTATCGATGATGCGGGTGTAGACACCCATGATAGTATATGTATGATGATTCCATGGACAGACATCCATGATGCGGGTATAGATACCCAGGATAGTATATATATATATATATATATATGATTATATGGACAGACATTCAGGGTTTGATATGACTCTCATTTTTATAAGGCACAGTCAACTCTCATATTTTTATATATGGCACAGTTGAATTCGGTATTTGATTCTCTTACTTGTCTCCTGTACGTTTTGGTCAGTTATGATTATTTACTTGTATTTTACGTTTCATATACTCGGTACATTCTTTTGTACCCCCTTTCCTCTGAGGGCTGTGTTTCATGCCCGCATGTACAGGTACTCAGTTTATTGATCCGTCAGTCTAGGATTTCCACTCAACTGTTTTGGAGAGCTCCTTTAATTTAGAGCTTGATCATTTTGGTACAGAACCTCTTTTTAGACTTATGTATATATTTAGGGGCACGACGGGGCCCTGTCCCATCTTATGTCGTTATTCTTCTCATAGAGGTCTGTAGACAGTCGTGGGTTGTGTGTATGTAGAGTTGTAAAACTGATTTGGTCAGCTATGTCGTTGTACTCTGTTTCGGAATGTTGCCGTGTATACGTGATACTCTTTGGTGGCAGCCTTGTCGGCTTGCCTATTATATTATGTTGGTTAGTTGTGAATCCACAGGAGGCAGGTACATCCTTGTGTAAAGGCAGCCTTGTCGGCTTGCCTATTCTGGCATATGTTATTGTTGCAGCGTTATGCTGCCAGATTTCATATTTTCCTTACGTGTTAGTTGGATTATGTGCGACAGGTTAGTATAATGGCGTCATTAGGGCGTTTAGTCGCGGCCCGTCGGGTCGGGTCGTGACATTAATGTAAAATTAATTGTAATGAAGATGTTGTATTTTTCTTTATAGATGTTTTATCTTTAGGCTGAAGTTATCTGCGACTTCTTTTTGTAATTTCTTTTTATTTTGTTACGATTCATTGTAAAAAGAAATTCATTGTAATTGTATATAATATATACATTACTTCGGTCATTGACCATCAAGGACTATATTACTATATACCCTTGAAAATATAAACCTTGTGTCTTTTACTTTTTCGCTGCATTTACTCTTTAAGGCTTATTCTGTTTTTATCAGGTGTTGCCAAAAATGTTGTCACAACATTGTAGACAACATTAAAAATTGTTTCAGCATTTAATTTTGAATGTAATTTCCCTTTCACTTTCACTTCCGTAGCCTCGGACCCCAACACATATGATTGTCTATTATATATTATATATTATATATTATATATTATATATTATATATTATATATTATATATTATATAGACAATCATATAAGTACAGGAAATGTACCTAGAAGAAGAGTATATAGAACAACTGGAGAACCAGTAGAAAATGTAAAACCATCAGAGCCGTAAGATTTTCGGACCATTGTACGAATGAAAGATACTTATTTAGAAATTAAAAAAGAATTAAGTATCCTATATCCAGAATATATTAAGTTAAACGAAACCAAAGAGAATTTGCTAAGACTGCAGGAAATAATAGACATAATATCCAATTTAGAGTACAGACTTATCCAACATATAAAATCAAAGAAACATAGTCAAGATAAAAACAAGACACGTTTTAAACCTTACTAAAAACTTATGAGAAATTTACCATTCGTAAGACATATAAGATTTCAGCAGTGGAACATAGACAGAGATATTGAACGAAGAAAGGAATTTAGAAAAGCAGAAAAAGCCTTAACTTCTTATTTAGAATTATTAGAATCAGAAAACCCATCACAGGTAATACAAAATAGACTGTTACGAGATCAGAATAATACAGAAACAATTTCCGCAATTAAGTGGAAATTATACGGCATAAGAAGCGATATAGAAAGAATAACTTCTATTATAGAACGTCTTCAGGACCGTAATAAAATAAGAATACCGTTGGGATAAAAAATAAAGATAGATACTTTAAAGAACTTAGAATATCTAGACTTACGAATCTACCCAGAAAAGAAGTACAGAGCTTTAAAAGATAATAGTATTATAAAGTGCAACTTCTGTACTGGAGAACATATACTACATAGCGAAGACAAGCAGTTAAATACAATAATAGATTTAATCATTAACCTCAGCGAAAATATTAAAGAAAATAATAACCAAGTTAGTAGAAGTTTAAAAGTAATAGAAGAATCTCAGGTAAAACAAAGAAAAGTTTTCGAACTTTTAGAGAAAAATTTAGATTATTTAAAAGCAATTGATAATATTAGAAGAATAAAAAATTTACCTACAAGACAAGAATTAGAAAATTCGTTAAATAAAACCATAACTAATTTAGAATCAAATAGTACCCAAGAATTCTATAAAATAGCACAACTCTTAGATAATCTAAATAAAGAAACCAGTTCCTTAAGTAAAACAATTTTAGATCTAAAAGAAATTACTCTTTCATGAGTAAACAATCTTGGTGTCAAGAAGAAGCTACAAAAATAACAGAGAAATCTGTTTTCTTACCTGTTGATTATAAAGAATATATACCTAGTTCTAAAGCAGATCAAATATTCTTAAAACAACATATCACCACTATCTCGTTAATTTTAGATATTACAAAAAAGATAGAAATTATAGTTTTAAAACTAGAAGAATTAAACAAAAAGGTTAGTGTACTAATCGAACAGAACAAAGAGAAAACTAAAGTACCTAAAGACACTCAGGTAGACGAATTAATTGATCAATTAAAAAGAGTAGAAATAACTCCTCTTCAAGAAAGAACAAAATTAATTAGAAAACCACAGAAATAGACTTTCTTTCAGCTAGATCAGGAACCGAAGAAGAAAGACCGCGAGTAAAAGGTATTAGAAATGCCTGATAAACTAGATAAACTAAAAGACCTCCAGAAATTCCTAGGAATAATTAATTATGCCAGAGTCTTCATTAAAGACTTAGGAAAAATAGTCGGACCTCTTTACGCCAAAACAGGTTCGACATGACAAAGACTTTTTAATGTAGAAGACATCAAATTAGTACAAAAAATCAAAGAAAGAGTAAAAAATATTCCAGACCTAAATATGCCTTTAGAAACAGACTTCCTGGTTATAGAAACTGACGGAAGCTTCGAAGGATGGGGAGCCGTCCTAAAAGCAAGACCTAACAAATACAGTAGTAAAAATGAAGAAAAAATTTGTGCCTACCAAAGCGGTAAGTATAAAGAAAAGGGTAACATGAGTAGTATAGACGCAGAAATATTAGCATTAGTCTACGGGTTAAACAGTTTTCGACTTTACATTCTAAATAAACCAGAAATATTAGTAAGAACAGACTGTGAAGCCATTGTAAAATTTCATCAAAAAATAAATGATAAAAATAGCAGCAGAAGAAGATGGCTTAATTTTCTAGACACTATATCAATATACAATTTGGTGTTCGAACACATAAAGGGAAAAAACAATAATTTAGCCGATCAACTTAGCAGGTTAGATATCAAGCCTAACTAATCTTTTTATGACACAGCATGAATCAGGCGAAAGACAAGGGAAAAGGCGCAGCCACATCCCAAGACACTTATAGACAAAAGGTATTGGGTAATCTCCAATTCAAACCACTCTCAGAAATGGAGACTCCCGCTCTAGAAAGACTTTATTTTGGAAAAAATAATTTAGTTTCTTTTCCAGCATCAAACTTAACGTTTAAAGTTTTACCAGAATATTTAGTAGACAAACAACAAAAGTGTTTAATAGACAATTTATGGATTTCTCACAATAAAAGAGACACTAGTCATCTCAGCATCTTTAAATTCTTTATGTCAATATTTTACGTAAAAGAATCAAGACAAGCGGTTTAAATTTTATGTGGTCATACATGGAAAGACTAATGGTATTTTCCAAACTCGGATCAAGTTTTAGACTAATAAAGACATTAAAAACCTCTTTTAAAGGTTTTAATGATTTCACGTAAGCCTTAGACTATACTAGAGGAATACTTGGGCCAAATTATTACATTTCACCAGCACTTAGACAAAACCCAGAAAAAATCCCTCAGTACAACATCCAGAAAGACACAGATAAAATTATTTTTTGTGACCATTGTACCACCATGACAGACACAGTTCGCCGCCTTAACCATACAAAAGAAACACTCAGTAAACAAAATGCCCAACTCACGTAATGTATACACATACTAAAACAAGAGATACTAGAAAGACAAAAGCGAGTTCTCCATCTCCACGAAAATGGATGAGAAGGGTGTGCGTTCCTCCGAATGCAAATAAATCCATTGTATCGGATCAAGATACAACTAGTCCGGTTCAAACGGTAGCCGGTAAAGACTTATCAAACCCGTTGATGGTTGTCACTTTGCCAAAAAGTGAAGACGAGGAAGAAATTCCTCTCCAACCAAGACGAAGACTCCCGAGGACTTTCACACAAGGTTCCTCATCAAAGACAAGAAGTAACACTAAAAATGAAATGGAACAGCTAATTAAAGAAACTCTAGAAAAACTTTTGCAAGCTAAACAAGACCAAGAAAATCAGAAAGAAGACTCAACACAAGACAAGCATATATCCTATCAAAATTCACCAGTCCAGAGTCAAGGTCATAATTCAGCTCAAAGTCCGGGTCATCCTGAAGAAGATAACATGGAAGATATCTCCGATGACAGTTTTCAGGAAGCACAAGATCCAGACGGATATGATTCAGGAATGAGTTTTGACTCAATAGCCCTCCACAATCTAGACACGTAATGAAAGAAGAAGACGCTAGAGGAAAATAATGATAATAATCGATCAGACAGCAAGGATAGCAAGGACAATAATGAAGAAAAATAATGTCAGACAAAAAAGGACAATAATGCAACTACAGTAAAAGGACAGCAACAATAAACGACAAAATGAGAAAATCTTCTTTAAAAAGGTTCACGTGACGATGGGGCCCACAGCGCACTCGGCTGAACAAGAAAGATTCTTTCAACATTTTGAAGTCCGTTTTTGAAGTCCGCCAGACTCTATAAAAGGAGACTTATGAAGACGAAGATGGACACAACAAAAAACACAACAGAAAAGAGAGAAAAACACCAACCATGTTTCCTCTACATCCTCCCCACACCTCACTTGTATAAAATCCATCTAAGATCCAAGCCATAGTTTACTTTATTTTCCAGTCGGCTTGCTAGTAACCCCCGGGGTTCCCCGAAAGGGAAACCTTCTTGTTTCTTAAATTATGTAAGTCTTCTTTCAGTAGTTATCTCCCCTTATGATTATGTAAATTATGTTTGAAGTTATGTTTGAAATATATTTATGTTTTATATGTTCAAAGTTTTTATATCTTGTTTAAATCTTATCATCAACTCTTTAAACTCAGTATATGGTTATCCGTTAAACTTTCTAATAACCTCAATGGATTAGTTCAGAATTCCTCGTTAATCTGGTTAATCAAGGCCATTTGAATGTTCGCAGTAGAACGGTATGGGCCAAAAAATGGGTGAGGCTAAAGACGACTGTTGTTAGGAACTAAGGTTAAACGGAAGAGATGAACAGTATACCAGGGTTGATAAATTTATATATAAAAAAAAAAAAAAAAAGAGTAAAAATGGGAGATAGCTTATTCAAAGAATGAATTACTTAATGGACAGAGTTATAACAAGAAGGTGGTACCGAGTAGGATCACACAACTTTATTGCAACCTCCAACAATTTGATATACACCCCCCTTTGAAATTAAAAAAACCTATTAAACCCAAGAACTTTATATAACACAGGAAAATTCTCTAAAACGACTCAACTATATAGACATTATAGAGAAGAACAGTTATCTATTTTAGGAACTACAACTGTTAGTATAAATCTAGTAAATTCTGCATCACAAAAACAAATTTATAAGACAACTAGAACACTAATGCATATGGGATTAATTGTCATAGGGCTAAAAGGTTTAACCAGAAAAAATTTAGGAAGTAAAGTACTAGTAGTAATTTACGACGACAGATGGTCAGACATGAAAAAATCCATAATAGGAATGACTGAAGTAGACATGACTAATAATGGAGGAATTTTCTATATAAGCCCAGACTTTATAATGAACTTAGCAGAATTTGGAAAACATATAAAAATAGGAATACAGACTAAAGGATACGAAGAAATGCATAACGGTAATAATCTACTTATGTGCATAGGATTCCTAGGAAAAATGACTGATAATAGTAATACAAAATTTAAAATAAGAATAAATGATGTAGTAGAATTGATGGGTAACAGAGGTATTAATTTAATAAAACCTATAAAAATAGACCCGAAAGACTACGCAGGACTAGAATGGAAATTAGAAAACTTCAATAATAAAAAGAAGACTCTGCAACCAGAATCACACCTGGTCTATACAAACTCTAAAGGTGAAACATCCATAAGATTTATGGACTATAATTATATGCCTCTAAGGGATATGGAAGAAGAAAGTACAATAGAAGAAGATGAAATCACTGAGATAAATTTCATGAACATAGAACTAATAGAAGAAGGCTTTGAAGTGGACATAGCCATAGATAAAGCAAAAAGCTTACATAAAAAAGACCCGAACCACACTTTTAAATGTAAGGGTTGTAAAATGTCTCGAATGAACATAAAAGAAGCCATAAATCATTTCAAAATTTGCGAATTAAGAACTGACAATTTAGGATATAGGGCAGAACAAGTGTGTACAGAAAAATCAGATAAATTCGACGCAATTTGGGAAGACATTTTTAATGATGAAGAATCAGAAATAAACTCAGTAGTAAGTCAAAAAGAATTGGTATCAATATAATAGGGGGGTATATTTCAATTTTTTAATTTCAAAGGGGGGTGTATATCAAATTGTTGGAGGTTGCAATAAAGTTGTGTGATCCTACTCGGTACCGCCTTCTTGTTATAACTCTGTCCATTAAGTAATTCATTATTTGAATAAGCTATCTCCCATTTTTACTCTTTTTTTTTTTTTTTTTTTTATAAATTTATCAACCCTATTATACTGTTCATCTCTTCCGTTTAACCTTAGTTCCTAACAACAGTCGTCTTTAGCCTCACCCGTTTTTTGGCCCATACCGTTCTACTGCGAACATTCAAATGGCCTTCAGTTAACCACCGTTAACGAGGGAATTTACAGGCTAATCCATTGATGTTATTAGAAAGTTTAACGGATAACCATATACTGAGTTTAAAGAGTTGATGATAAGATTTAAACAAGATATAAAAACTTTGAACATATAAAACATAAATATATTTCAAATATAACTTCAAACATAATTTACATAATCATAAGGGGAGATAACTACTGAAAGAAGACTTACATAATCATCGTGTCCGTGTCAGTTTACGATGATTGAGCAGTTTGTGCTTTTACGAACACTTGTTATCTCCCCAGCATAGGTATCAAATAAATTTGTCTATCAAAAGTTGACAAATGAAAATAAATTATTTAATATTTTTTTCTTATACTAAAAATAAATCTATCATTTCATGATTTTCTAACTTATTTTATAGATTAATATGCCACATCGCGAGTGCCCCTTCAATTCCAACTTCATTTACTCTGATTTTGACTTCCACAAGACAGATGGATATATTCTCTTTGCTATAATTGATCAATCAATTAATTGAGGCTCGGTAGTATATGAACTTACGTATCCATTTCCTTTATTCAGATGGTACATTATGGGCTCGTTTAGTACATCGCACTGTACTGTAATAATTTCATTAGATTGTATTGTATTCGATCGGACTGTATTAATAAATAATAGACGGTATTAGAATATTAGTATATAATGAATTGTATTGTTTAATTTTTTTTATTTTTAGTATAGTCCAGGGGAGACTCACCTGCTAGATGGATCTCAAAAATGGCAGTTGGACTGTACTATTTTTATAAATAGTACAGTTCAGTGCGGCTGAAAACGCCACCAAACGTTATATTATTTTTTTATCCAATACAGTCCAGCTTAATACATCGTACCAAACGTGCCCTATATTATTGGGCGTAGTGCTACAAAATTTGTCTTAGAGCACAAATTAATGGACACACACCGTCCTATGGAAGGAAGAGATCCTCCTGTCAAGGTCTCAAGAAAGAGGGCAAAGAAGGAGTCAACGACTCCGAGGATCCAAGATCGGAAGACTCCTTCCCAAGGCCCATTCCTTCCGTAGGGCAGGAAGTCCCAAGGACTCCACTAAAAGAAAAGGAGTCTTCCACTCCCTCTCTCTATGGAAGGAATAAGACCTTGGTTGAAGGACCCAAGGGTCGAAGAAAGACAAGAGTCGAAGGCTCCATACGCCTTTCCCCTGAGCTAAAAGAAAACTTGCTTGAGAAAGGCAGATCACAACTACAAATTCACTAATTCTAGTAAGAAAATCTTGATACACACGAATCTAATATAAGGATGACATTAACAGTTAAGGGTGTGTGTTTGATATAACGGAAAATGATTTTCATGATAAAAATATTATCCCAAATCATTTTATATATAATCTAAAAAATACTATGAGGGTGGGGATGGAGAGTGGGGGCTCGGGGTGGCGGGGAGTGGGGGTAGCAGTATTGCGGGATGGGAGGAGACAATGAACTTGAAATGTCACTTATGAAACTTGTTTTTTCTACTCCCATTAAGGAAATCATTTTCTTATAAAAGAATATTTTTAAACATATTTTGACTAACTAACTAAACAAGGAAAAATGGAAAACATGTTCCAAAGAATGTATCTCTCTACCAAACACACACTAATTCTTAATCCTGACAAGTTAATAACACATATATGGTTCTTTGAAGCCATTGTGTTCTATTATTAGTTAAATCTGCATTAGCCTGGAGAAATTATAATCTCTTTATACAATTTTCCTCAATTGATGACGAGAAGAGGGGATTCCTGTCCGAGGCTATTTCTTTTCCTTGAGGTTAGATTAGAGTGTAATGTTAAAATAAGAATACGATCAATAAATTACCTTAATTTACATATTTTAGGATTGAAAGAAAGAATTCTAGAAATATCTTTTTGGGAATAAAGGGTATATGATTAGAAATAAATACGTAAAAGTGTATAAATCATAGTTTCCGCCGAAAGAAATTCTAAAAATTATTATTGTTAAAGAAAGAAAAAATATCACTTTCTAAATTTTAACCATGTCATTTTTCATTGAGACAATTCGAGTACTCCAATATTTGTGATGGTATAGAGTATAGACTGGCCACGCAGCTCAATAAAGATAGAAAATCTTTTGAAATTTATACTTCCAATAAACAAGTTATATATATGATTTAGTTATAAATTATTCTATTAATTTGTGCAGCATCAGCATTGAAGCCCAATTAATACGGTTGTGCCACGTAAGACCTATTCGAGGGAAGTGCACTCTACCAAAGATTTTTCATGAATTTTTTTTGTGTTATCTCAAAAGAAATATCCATCATTGATTTGTAAAAATATTTTTTCAAACTTTACATCTACTTATTATTTAATAAATTATTTTATCAATAATTAATGAAGTCAAGCTATATGTTACTAGTCGTTGAAGCAATCAAGCTATATGTTGCCTAGCTGTTGAAGCAGTCAAACGATCTGTTGCTTGCTGTTGACTAGCCATTGGAGCAATCAAGCTATCTGTTACTAGTTGTTGACTAACCATTGGAGCAATCAAGCTATGCTGTTGAAGAAATTCCTATATAAACACTACTTTGGTTAACACAAATCGGGATAACTTTTCCTATCTTTTATTTCATTTCTCAAGAAAATGAGTTTTCTTTCTTGAAATCTATTGTTTTTCTTCCGTATTTAATGCAGTCAAGCTATCTCTTACTAGTTGTTGACTAGCCGTTGGAGAAACACGTTTATAAATACTACTTTAGTTAACACAAATCGATCTAACTTTTCTTATCTTTTCTTTTCTCTCCTCTGTCTTGAAAAGCTGGGTGTTTTTCTTGAAATCTGTTATTTTTGCTCTCGGGTCGGAAGGGTTTTGTTCAATCTTGAGTGATATACATTCATGGTATAGATGAAATATTCGTAAAGGATAGTGTCCTTAACATGTCTCAAACTAAATTTTATAACAGTAAATACTTGAAACTCGCTCATATACAAATTTATATTAGTTTATCATAGCTAAGTGAGTTTTTAAGAAAACATATATTATCTATGATTAAGTGAACGCGAGTGTATAAAATTTCCTTATTTAATCTACCATCAAGTGATTCAAGTCTGTTTGTCCATTGATTGTTATAAGCCCCATACGGACGTAGCTCAGTTGATTCCAGAGGGATAGATTGACCCAAACATTTATCGTTACAAGTGGAGTCTTTTCAAGTTGCAAATTCCCAACTATCACTGTCCCCTGAGGTCACTCAAATACACCTCAGCTCTCTCATGCAATCTTTGATTATTTTAATTTATTTTCCCTAAGTTTCTTATGATAATAATTGAAAATTGAATTGTCACAGTCCAAGAAAATCCCTCCCTTTTAATTTCTAAATCTTGACCCTATTGGCCTATTTGTACATCAACTTGTACCTCTTCGTATATCCTACGTCCTTCCTCTCTACTGCACAGAAAATTAAAAAAGATTGAATCTTTGCTTCACCCATTAATTGTTAATGAAGTACTAATACTATTATACTTGAGCTCTTCCAAAGTTTTTATCTTTTGCCTGTTAAGCCAGGTTATTATTCTATTATTAAGTCTTAATTGCTGTCAATTAATACACTGTTTAACTTCTTCTTCCAACTTGTTTGCATTACACTCTATGCATTGAATAAAGTATAGATCTTTATGTTTTTCCTTTATTTTATTCAAATTTTCTTGTTTCCTTGAAATGGGGTTTTCTTTCTTTGGAAGTTTAATGCCTCAGTTGGTAATTTCTTGAAATATTAGGTACATTTTCACTACATTTTATTCCCTTTTTCCATTTTTTTGTTAGAATGTTTAGGTTAATGGAGTGTAAAAGAAGACACTTCTTGATTTTACTGAATCTGTTGAAAGTTTTGAAACTTGGGATTTGGGATTTTATCTTGTTTTGGGAATTTTTTGGTCTATGTTAGAAGTTCACTATTAAAGTAAATTTTTCCTTTTTTGTTATGTTTGTTACTCCATTAACTTCCAAGATTTACTTGTCTTTTTCCTTAGGTAAATATATCACATGCCTCACCGTGAATTTAGCTAGGATTTGGGTACTTCTATGCAGTTGCCAAATGTCACATTTTGTTGGTTTCTTGAGGTAGCTTAAGAAGCTGATGCTGCTTGTTGTTGTTCAAATTACAAGTTTGATTTGTTGATTAAAGAAAGTTTGATTTGACTAAATGTACATTGAATGTGAGAGGTTGTGATAAGGTTGGGGATAGAAAGGGCAGATTACAGAAGCCTATTTATACTTTGGGTTCACTAGATTACAACATTCCAGGAAGGATTGTGTTTAAGATAGTAAATAAAAACTCCCAATAAATTGGAGGCATTTGTCCGGTAGATTCATTGCTGGCAGCAGTTTTAGGTTCAAATAGTGTAATAAGGGTTTTCTAAGGCAGAAGTTCTTTTGCAAATGGGGCACTATGCGGCAGTCTGGGATCATAGACATACAGCAGCAATTGAAGTAACAAAAGACTGGAATGGGATTGAACAGGTTGTGCTTCGGAACCCTCAGGGTGCCTTTGCACGGGTTAGATTCCGTAAACTCTCTCTTACTTTAATTAGATCTAATGATTTTATGATTCTAAAAGCATCTGTAGATCACTTATGAGGGAATCAGCTTTTAGATCTCCTATCAATTACACGGTCTTTAATGTTATTATCAACTGTTGTTGATTAGAATGGTATCTCCAATTAGATGAACTTTAAGCCCCCACCAACTCCCATGGTTATTGACAATTTCCTTTAATTCAGGTTAGCCTGCAAGGAGGACAAGTTACTTCTTGGCGGAATGACCGAGGGGAAGAACTCCTATTCAACAGCAGTAAGGTGGGGGATTTTCCTATTTTACTTGCAGTTAATTCGTATGAGTAAAACTAATAATTGGTTAGCAATGGAGATCTAAAGCTTCTAAAACTAATATTTTTTCTAGCGATTTAATAAAGTTTCCTTTAAGTCCCATATGAGGTAAGATCACAGACAATAGACCCTTGTGGTCCGGCCCTTCCTGCACCCGCAAGATAGCGGAGCTTAGTGCATCGGGCTGCCCTTTTTCCCCTTTAAGTCCCATATCACTTGTTTATGGTGTAAAGATTGGAACTAGAGGTTTCTCCGATGTTGTAGACAAAGACTCAGCAAAAACGTGCAAAGTTTACTCATTGAGGGTGCTTAGTCCTACAATTTCAATTTGATGTAGATAGGATACTTATAAATTACATCATCTATTTCTTAATTGCAATGCTATGCGCTTTGCGAAAAGCAGTATTTGTAATTGAATAAGTGTGAAAGCTGATTCTCTGTCTTATTCTAATTTTGCTCTTATGTTTTAGAGTATCTTCAAGTCTCCAAAAGCTACACGAGGAGGAATCTCTGTTTGCTTTCCACAGGTACCTTTGAATATGCAATTCTTTTTATCTTCTTGAGTTTCTTTCAGTGAGTACTGTCCAACATTTTATTTGATTATCTTAATTATGCTTGTAGTATGGAAATGGTGGTTCACTTGAGCAACTTGGATTCGCAAGAAACAAAATCTGGACCATTGAGGATGACCCTCCATCTTTATACTCATATGACCCACAAGGAAAATCTTTCATTGACTTGCTGCTCAAACCTTCAGAAGATGATCTGAAGTTCTGGCCTCACGGGTATGGTCTTCGAGCCTAACAAACTCTAATTGGTTTCAGTATGGAGCTTCAGATATTGAATCAAAATCTATTCGTTGTCCATATCAAAATCTGTGATTGTTTTAAGTTAAATGCATAATCGTTATATCTTAGAATCCTCTTTGCTTTTGCAAATGATTTCATGAGAACATGGTAATGAAATCAGAACCTATATAAATATAAAAAATTAGAAGGGAAACTGAAGAACAGACTTAAATTAGCTAACTTGGATGCTTTCGGTTTGATGAAACTGGAAGCTCTCAAGATTATTTTCTTCTGAGTTATAGTACTTAGGTTATAGTGATCACAATGTCAAAAATAATTCATAGATAGATATGAAAGTGAACTAGTGAAGTCTTCCATGCTAGAAATGAAAGTCAACTTTTGACTGTATTTCATGTCAAAAGTCAGTTCTATGCTTACTTGGTTTCTTACAGTTATATTTCGAAGTTGCTGATGAGTCTCTTCATTATTACTTTCTAGTTTTGAGTTTCGCGTTCGGGTTACGCTGTCATCAGATGGAAGCTTGTCCTTGATATCTCGTATCAGAAACATTAACGGCAAACAATTCAGCTTCTCATTTGCTTATCATACATACTTCTCTGTTTCCGACATAAGGTATGTTATTCCTTTTTTGTTCTTTTGTAACTGGGCTGCCTTACCGTATTTATGAGTTTATCACTTCCCCAACATCTTTGTACTATTTTTCTGCGATAATATTGTAGCTATTCCAGCCTCCTGCAGAAATGCAAGGTAAGACTGCGTACAATAGACCCTTGTGGTCCAGTCCTTCCCCAGACCCCGCGCATAGCGGGAAATTAGTGCACCAGACTGCCCTTTTTAATATTGTAGCTATTCAAATTTCAGAGAAGAAGACGAAGCCATTTTGCTTTATATCGTCATTATATTGTGTAAAAAATAACTTGATGATTTCTGGTCATTCCAATATCTTAGACTACTACATGAATCTTATCAGTGAAATAAGGATTGAAGGTTTAGAAACACTGGACTATCTAGACAACCTGTGCCAGAAAGAACGCTTTACAGAACAAGGAGATGCCATAACTTTTGAATCTGAGGTATTTTTTTCAATACAAGCTACATCATCTCAAAACTTTGTGGTTATAGATGAGAGATCAAATATCATCATTCATGGTGGCATTTTTAAGATATCTTCATGAGTGACTCAATATAAGACCCTATCACAATCTTGGACCCCTTATAATGAGCCCTGAGAAAGACAAGACGTGATTTTGTGCTTTATGTAACCACACTAGTCGGATCAAATCAAAATTGAACAAAAGTAGCATTAATGTCTGTATTATAGCTCTAAAGCTGATTGTCTAGGTATTGTATTTGCAGTCTCTCCTCAATCTACTTAGAGCAAACATGATTAAAAGGACCAAGGTGTTCGTGCAAAGTGGGAATTCTTTCATGCTTTACAAATTAAATGTAAACAAAAAAAATACAAAGACAAGAAAAATCAAGTAATTATCAACAAATACAGCTAGAAAAAAAAAATTAAAAATTTAAAAGGTCAGAATTAATATACTTACATCAAGAAAGAGTCTATTTGGGGACAATTCTTGACAAAGAACAGAATATTCCAAAGGTTGACAAAGCTCAGTCCACGTCTAACCAATTGAAGTTCCTTCAAATTCGGAAAATAGTACTCCATATCTCTGTACTCAAAATCCACATATCTAGGAGAAAGCTCCTAAATTAAATATTTACGTTATCAGTGTATATAAGTTAAATAAAAAAATGTGAAGTACTATTATTTGACCTCAAGAAGAGTAAGGTTAAATGAGAGAGTCTGAACATTTCTTAATGCTTCCATCAAATCATCTCTCACTTATATGTTGAAGCCCTTTGGCACCAAAATCCAAAATTACATCTTAATCTTATGACCATTGGATCCAAAAACTTGATTTTGTTAATCTCACAACTATAATGAAATGTGCTAAGACTTGGAGTATCAATAGTGACCAAAATTATGTTACCACAACGCCTAATTGAAAGAGTTCTAAACTTATTCGAACCTTTAATTGTAAGTTCACCAATAAAAGAACAGCCCTCTAAAGCCAAAGATTCAAGAACCACACAACTTGAAAACAACTTTTTAATGAAAAGGTAGGACGCAAGGCTTAGTTAGACCAAGAGATTTCAAGAATCGTAAACCTTTTAATTTTGGCAGTAGATACAAGTCACAACATATGTGGAGAGTTTCAACATCGATGAAATCAGAATGCAGGTTGTAAAAAACCTCTTCAACATTATGTGGATTCAACATGTTGCATCAAAAGGCCTAGAAGAGTTAGAGGCTTAGAGCTACATCTGGTTGAACCTAAAGCATTCTTGGTTCATCGACTTTGAAACTTTCTGCGTTCTAAAATTGATATGTTGTGATTTGTATTTATCGCCAAAATTAAAAGGTTTACGATTCTTGAAATCTCTTAGTCTAACTAAGTTTTGCGTCCTGCCTTATTTTATTAAAAGGTTGTTTTCAAGTTGTGTGGTTCTTGAATCTTTGGCTTTAGAGGGTTGTTCTTTTATTGGTGAACTTGCAATTGAAGGTTCGAATAAGTTTAGAACTCTTTCATTTAGGCGATGTAGTAGCATAAATTTTGGTCACTATTGAGATACTCCAATTCTTAGCACATTTCATTATAGTGGTCAGATTAACAAAATCAATTTTTTGGATCCAATGGTCTTAAGATGTGATTTTGGTGCCAACAAAGGGCTTCAACATATAAGTGAAAGGGGTGATTTGATGGAAGCATTGAGAAATGTTCAGACTCTCACATTTAACCATGCTCTTCTTGAGGTCAAATAATAGTACATCAGTTTTTTTTTATTTAACTTATATACACTGACAAAGTAAATATTTAGTTTAGATGTGGCTTTTGAATACAGGGATATGTGGATTTTGAATACAGGGATATGGAGTACTATTTGAAGGAGCTTCAATTGGTTAGATGTGGCCTAAGCTTTGTCAACCCTTGGGATATTCTGTTCTTTGTCAAGAATTGTCCCCAAATAGAGACTCTTTCTTGATGCAAGTATATTAATTCTGACCTTTTAAATTTTGTTCTAGCTATATTTGTTGATTTTTCTTGTCTTCATATTCTTTTTTTGTTTACATCTAATATGAAAGAAATCCCACTTTACATGCATACCTCGGTCCTCTTAATCTGTTTGCTCCTTTTTACACATTTTATTTGAAATACTTAAGTGTTCACCTCATCTGACGGCATTATTTCTACCTTTATAAATGAGATAAATTGATCCTTTCTTCAACTGTAAGGTGTTCCTTTTATTGTAGGATTAAGAAGTATTCATGTTTCTTGCAGATGGACCGTGTCTACCTTAGTTCTCCAAATCGCATCGCTGTTCTTGATCATGAAAGGAAACGAACATATCTGATAAGGAAGGAAGGATTGCCAGATACTGGTTAGTATCTTCAATTTAACACGGAGAGAGAGAAAATGTCCTCATTTGGAAGTATCCACTAACACGTGCTGTACCATTAAGGCTATATTTTTACCATGATTTACTTTAGTATCTCGAGTCACACATTCTTCTCTTAACAGACCTGATAATACCTGTAATCTCGAGAGAGGTACTTCCTCTGTCGGCAATAACTATGCAAAGAATGTAGCATCAATACAAGGACTTAAGACATTGATAAAGTTATTTTGTAGTATTATAGAAACTTTTGGTAGAAGTTGCCAAAGAAGCATGAAAGATCTTACCAACTCTAATTTGTGTAGCTAAAACCTTTTGGTATCTATTTCTATGTCTTTTCCTCAGTGGTGTGGAATCCATGGGAGAAGAAAGCCAAAGCAATGGCGGATTTTGGCGACGAGGAGTATAAGCAGATGCTTTGTGTTGATGGAGCAGCAATTGAGAAACCCATCACATTGAAGCCAGGAGAGGAATGGACCGGTCGTCTAGAACTTGTGGTCGTGCCATCGAGTTTTTGTGAGCTTTGATCCTTCAAAGCCTGGGCAGAAACATTTTAGTAAATGCTCAGCAGCTTAATGAGGGACTGTAAACTCAATACTAGGTTTATTTACTTGTTAATGAGGTGTTATACATTAGAGTCATTAAACTGCTGTCTTGAACCGCCAAAGCCTATTGTTTTTTGGAATGGCTGCTTGGTGTTTTATCTTTTGAAGAGTAAAAGTCGTTTGCATTACATTAGTATTCTCAGGTGTGTAACTGGCACTGTCTTGATGACTTAATGCCATTTTGGCGAGTAGATTAAACTTTTCTGTGGTTTGGGGTATTGCCGTATTGCATATATTCACTCATTTGCTTCCACTATATCTTTGTTCGAGTGTTAGGTTTAACACGAATAAAGCTATTTAGCTTTAACCTTCTCGGAAGATTAGTTTAGCAAGTCTACTGGCGTTAATCATGAAAGACCTGAACAGCTACTAGGCGATTAGATTCTTAATTCTGACCATTTTCTCCGATGCACTTTTAAAAAAAACTGTGCTTGTTAAGATACCTTAAAATTCAAAGACTTCTTACTTTAAAAGACAAAATAGGAACAAAGAGTAAACAATGGGCTTCACCTATGGTCTACCATACCGGTAGTTCCTTGATACAGTTAAAAAATAACTCTATCTCGCACATTAATCTTCAATTTTAATAAGGATCCGTAAAATAACATCCTACAAGCACTAAGATGACTAGAAAAGGCATTAGGTAAGCCAATAAACATTAGGGAAGATAATTGCTCCACAGGCAGTTAACTTTTGATCCACCATTCTTTGACAAGATTGCAGTAGTAGCATAACCAGGACCCATTTTTTCTTGAGCAGAATAGCAAACTGGAAACAGAGAATAAACTGGGGTCAAAGAATCAGCATAGATATGTACCTCTTTTTCAAGGTAAAGTTTAGAATATATATGTACCTCCTACTTTGCAAAAATTAAATGGGAAAAAATAGACCTACTTGTAGAGTTTTATCATGCAGAGAAGGTAGAAGAATTAGATTACGTAGTGATTTGAAATATATAAATTGCACTTTCTTAAATTGGCTTACAGTATTGTAGTCCTAATGGCAAGTGGCTATTTTCATATAGTACTCTAGAAAATTTGAGACACCTTTTCCTATGTCCAACATGAAAATTACCAGTTTATGCTAGAAGATAACAAGACCTTTCGTTTTCTAAAATTGAAGATTTTGCTATATGTTATCTATCTCCATCGGACTAATTATATGAACTCGTTAAGACTAGCCTGTATGTTGCACTCATTGCGATATAGAGAATAATATGGAGAAACAAGCAATAGACTTTCACAAACTTTATTTGCTTCTCAGTTTCCTAGAGTACATAATAGCAATCTTGACCAAAAGTTCACCAGCATTAGATAATCAGGAAGAGTCATCTTACCAAAAACTCAATAAAAGCTGTTAAGAGCTATACACCTCGTCGAATCTCCAACATCTTGGCATTTTCCAACAATATCTGAAAAGAGCAGTAGATGCTGATAGTAGAAAATTTTGCGGAAACATTAAATGTAGGGAAGAAGGCAATGAGTTGTCAGTCTTACTTCCCGGATGTAGCTTTCACTGCTTTGCAGCCTTCAACTGCTAATTGCATGACATTTTCAAAAATATCCATTGGTAGTTTAGCATCCATCTGCACCACAGAAGGTTACTCATTGATTCACCAAGACAAAACCCTTATTCCAATTGTTACTGCCAATAAGGAGTTAACAAACCTGCAGAAGGGTCACTTTGTCCATCTTAGGTAAAATTCCTACAGTCATATCAGCGCCTCCAGCGCTGTCTTCCATGTAGTTTAGATCTGTTTAACGAGTAATCTCAACTAGATCATTCACATATTAATACTGGAAAAGAATGAAATCAGTTCAAAATAAAGAACCGGAAATCAACTAAATTTTGGAATTAATTTACCAAGAAGAGGTGTGCTATTCAGGTATCCAGCACTGCACGATGTGACAAGATCACGCATGGGAATCCCAGCGTCAGCTAGTGCCAGTGTGGCAGCATTTATGCATGCTGATCTTGTACCTACATAATGCACAAAACTTAGTTAGACTACACTTCTAGAGGAAAATAAAATAGATGAGCCGCATGCAGCGCCAGACAGCTAATATCTAATTCTAAATGGTTCTGGAGGAAAACAGAAGAATAGAACACTAAAACACTGTTCTTCTTACCTCCATCTGCTTGGAGAACTTGGACATAAATGTCTATCTGAAAAGCAAAATAAAAAGAAATTGTAAATGGAGGTCAGTCTCCATAACTTATTCAAGTTAAAAATATTAAGTGGACCTCAGAACCTGAGAGCGAGGCATCAGGTGTGTCAATATGCAAGCTTCCATTGTCTGGCGAATAACAAGAGATATCTCTGTGGATCTCCTACAAATGGAAAAAAAACTATCATCAAAATGACATCATGTAACCAGAAGTTACACAGATTGAATACTTTTTTCTTTTAGACTTGTAACAGTTAATCTATATATCCACAGGTATACTACATCAAAATATGTAGTTCCCCTCCAAAAAGTTGACATTTTACAATATTGATCTCTTCTATTTTCTATTCTTGCTAGAGATCTAAAACATCAAAAATATCTTCTGTCTGACCTAAAACTTCCTGTTTACACCAAAAATAAAAAAGAGATAAGCAATTCATCTTAAACTTCTGTAAATTGTTCTGCTTGTTATCAAAACATCTCTGATTCCTCTCTTGCCAAACAATCCACCAGATGCATGATGGTACAATCTTCCATCTCTCCTCCTTTCTTGATACATTTCCATCCCTATTCCAACATTTTAACACTCCTATATTCTCAGGTTTCACCCATCTGACCTTCCTCAGACAAATAAACATCTTCCACAGTTGGTCTGTCCACTTGCAATGTAAGAAAAGATGGTTGATTGTCTCATTCTGATTCCCACACAGAAAACATCTAGAGCATAGTTGAAAACCTCTTTTGTTCAGATTTTCATGAATCAGCACAGCGTGCTTCTTTGCCAACAGCCAGTTGAAACAGTTCACTTTATAAGGAATTTTTGTCTTCCGTATCATCTTCCATGGCCATTCTTCTCCCTGAAAGCTTGAGACATTGAGATACTTTGTATACTGAATTTACAGTGAAACTCCCTTTGCTATCTTTCTTCCATACCAGGTTATCCCTTATCCCTTTCTCCTGTTAAGTTGTTGAACTCAGCCATTGTATTGTGAAAATCTGCAATCATATCCATTTCCCAATCATTTAAGTGTCTTCTTAGATCCAGATCTCACCCTTGTCCAGTCCACATCTCAGCAACAGTTGATTGTTGCTTTTGACTAAGTAGGAACAAGTCTGGAAACTTCAGTTTCAAGGCAATATTACCCAACCAAATATCACTCCAGAAGGATATTTTCTCCATTTCCCAATCATTTAAGTGTCTTCTTAGATCCAGATAACAAGTCTGGAAACTTCAGTTTCAAGGCAATATCACCCAACCAAATATCACTCCAGAAGGATACTTTTTCCCATTCCCAACTCCAACTCTGCATAAATCCCACAACGTGAGGTCTGGGGAGGATAGAGTGTACGCAGACCTTACCTCTACCTTGGTAGGTAGAGTGGTTGTTTCCGAGAGACCCTCGGCTCAAGACAAAGCACAAGCAAAGTAAGACAAACAAAGCGACTAAGCCATGATAGCGACGTCTGAAAAAGAAGCAATAACTAATGCAGTTAAATAAGACAAACAAAATACACAACAGGCAGCAGCATAAATCAAACGACAGTGGACTATAAAACAATATTGTGCCTACGATAGGCTAAGCGAGTCTACAATAATAATACTACAACTACCCGTTTGTAAGCGTAGATAGGACTACGCTGGACTACCTACTACCCTAATATGTGTCCTCCATAACCCCATATCTAAGATCATGTGCTCAGTGAGTTGAATCTGCATCATATCACGTCTAATCACCTCCGCAATACTTTTTCGGCCTACCTCTACCCCTCATGTACCCATCTATAGTCAACCTCTCACACCTACGCACTGGGACATTTGTGTCGCACGTGCCTGAACCATCTCAACATCGCTTCCTGCATCTTATCCTCCGCCGAGGTCACTCCCACTCTGTCTCGGATATCATCATTTCTAATTTTATCCCTCCTTGTATGCCCACACATCCATCTTAGCATCCTCATCATAGTCGGTCTAACCACCACCCTATAGAACTTGCCTTTAAGTTTTGGTGGCATTTTTTTATCGCACAAGGCTCCATATGCGAGCCTACATTTCATCTGCCCTGCCCCAATACGATGTGTGACATCGTCATCAATCCCTCCATTCCCTTGGATAATAGACCCGAGGTATTTGAAGCTTCCTTTCTTTGAAATGGCCTGAGTACCAAGCCTCACATCCACGTCCGTCTCAAGGTTGCTCCTATTACTGAACTTGCACTCCAAGTATTATGTCTTGATCCTACTCAGCCTGAACCCTTTAGACTCCAGAGTATGTCTTCAAACCTCCAGCTTAGCGTTCACTCTGCTGCGAGTCTCATCAATTAGGACTATGTCGTCTGCGAATAACATACACCATGACACCTCCCCTTGAATTTGTCGCGTCAGTCCATCCATCACCAAGACAAATAGAAATGGGCTAAGAGTTAATCACTGGTGCAGCCCCATCATCACTAGAAAATGCTTCGAGTCTCCTCCTACTGTTCGTACCCTGGTCTTGACTCCATCATACATATCCTTGATTGAATGTAGTCTCCGGTGTAATGATGACTGATTTGTTCTGACCTTGTACTGCTATGAAGCTGATGTATCTACCACTCTAATTGTATTTAAGTGCAGCAAAACTCTGAGAAATGGTCCTTTAAATTCCATCTTCTAACCACCTTTCCCTGTACTTTGGAGGCTTCAATAAATACGGTTACCATCCACTTTAAAACACTAATGCTAACTTTAACTATTCTCATTAAATTCCTGCTGCGTTCAACCCATTCGTACCAAGATCTGTACCAGATTTGCATTTAGTAATATCATAGGATTTAAAACCGGCATTATAATACATACGATTTTCCCCTGATGAAGTTGTTCCGGACATATTAGTCAGAAAAGACCCCCTAAAAAGGAAACTGGACTGAAACTAGACTGCTGACTCAGAGACCTCGAAAGTCGTACTTGAGAGCATTTCAAAAGTCTTTTTCCGCCTGCGATTGAATACTTTTTCTTAGTTAATTGTGGTAATCATAGATTGAATAATTTTTCATAGTTAATTGTAGGTAATCATAGATGATAAACGTACTAAGATCAGTGATTCATGAACTTTGTCAACTACCTAGCTTCGTTTCAAGATAATTTTTGCATTGTCTGTGGATAATTTGTTCTTTACCACCTTATGCAAGCTTACTATAAAAGGTTATTCTTTGGGCACTACAAGTATTCCTAGAATTTTGCTTACTTTTCAACTACAGACTACAGTTACTATCCTAGTATCCTAGCAGCACCTTTCATGGCTGGACCAGTGCCTGAACTGTCCCAAAGTCTTCCATTTGGTTATAGAATATCTTCCTCTACAATAACCAAGAAATCCCCGAGGACTAATGGCACAAAGTTTACAACTCGGTGGAAGCCAGCCCCTCTACCCTGCTCCACTTAAATACTAGGCTTGTGTCTGCGGCAGGGTTGAACCTGTGACAAGCACGCACCAAACCGACACATCACTAGCTATGCTCTTACCAATTACCACTAGACCAAAACCCAGGGCCTATAGCATATTTTTTCTTATCCATCCAATAACCACTAATGCTCTATGATGCCTTCCATCTTATGAACCACTATAACTTCAGTCCAGAGCTGGAATAACCACCACCAATCTGTAAGATATTGTCCATTGAATTTCCAAGCATGCATGCAGAATTATTTTATAATGGAACTGTCAGCAGAGCAAGATGATATCATCTCATGGGTGAAAACACATAAAAAGCAGAAAAGAAAAAGGACTGACAAAATAACATGGAATCACCTGTCACCCTTTGTTTTTCTTCGGCGATCACCAGTGCTGAAATTAGCCATGCTATACTCGCATCGTACCTAAAAAAGGCATTGTAAAGATCGTCATCTCACTTTTAAAGTGGTACATCTTGCAGTCTAAGAATTCTTCATGAAAGGTAATTTACCAGTGCCTGGTCATTCATCTGTTGACTCCTGTTCTGAACCTGAATAATAAAAGTAGCAATTGAGACATTTGAATGATCCTTTTATATAGAGCAAACTAAGACCAACGTTGTTATCATTGATCACAGTAGTAGTGAGTGCATATACACCAGCATACGAATATCTATCCAATTTACACCTAGTGAGATACTCTCTCCGACTTCAAAAAATAAAAGCATCAACTGTAAATTTTGCCTCATTTTCCTTCTTGGATGTTCAAGGCACTAAGCACCTAAGGAAGACAAGGCAGTAATTTGATTGTCTATAATTGCTAAACATCCAATATCTTTAGGAGCTTTCTTCCGCAAAAACTGGACTGAATGACATCTTCTATGATTGAGATTAGTGCCGTTCTAAGCAGTTTGTTGCGATGATGCAACCATACTACGCAGTCAACATGTTTAGGATCCTTAAATTCAACCTAAACTTCCGTGGACACTATCCATTTTCAGCAGCAACAGAAGTTTCATTGAGAGCTATAGCTACACGCTAGCACATAAAACAATTGATTTTGGTGCAATGGTAATGACATCTTTGCACAATTTCTCCCGCTTATTCTAGTCCTTGATAAACACATCTTATACATAGCACTTTCTACATTGAAGACAAAATTGGCATTTAGACATAACTAGTATGCATTTCAAAACTTTAACTCCTGGAGAATCAAGATCATCTTACGTCTCCGTGATAAAGTTTACAGCCTAGTTATGTATCTTTCTTATCTGCTTTTCTTACTATTCGTTCAACAAATTCATTAATGCAGGGCCAACTGGCACGAAGACAAAAGATCAAATAAATTATGGAGAAGATGCCTGAAGGCAACCATGAATTATCAGTTGTACTTCGCAAATTGACATAGCTTTCAAAATGGATGAAGTGCCGAATTTACACAGGTCTTGTACAATAGCAATATATTATTTCCTTTCAGCGGGCAATAAGTCAAAAACAAAATACTTTGCCTGAAAGGCTGAAACATCTCAATAAATTCCTTATGCTTGCACACATGTTCAGTTAAACTTAATAGAAGTTTACGGTTAAAATCATTCCCCAGCTACTCAGTTGACTTTGGATAAAAGTCGGGTATAACCTTAAATTTAGGTATTCTATAATCTATAACCATTCCATTCTCTCGACAACTAAAGATACCCATATGACAAGTGATAACTGCTGAAAAATGACAACAAAAAAGAGCCTAAGGCCTCATTTGTTTTCATTAAGATTAAGACGTCTGTCTGAAAGATTAAGATGTGGTCTCTAGATCTGAATAATGAATGATTAAGACTTTGTTATTCAATATATGAATTTGCATAATGTATTTATTTAAATATAATAGTGTACAATTCAAATAAAAAAGTAACTAAATATAAAAAAATATATATATAAATTTAATAAAATAAACTTATTATTTGATAAACAAAATGAATATGTTCGCTAGTGATGTTGGAGATGCTTTATAGTGGGGTGGGGGCGATGGTTGGTATTAATGGCTAGTAATGGTGGTGGATGGGGGTGAGTGGGTGGTGGGGGTGAGCGTAGGGAGTGGGTGGGGTGAGTGGTGGTGAGGTGGGAGTATGGAGAGTGGGTGGTGGTGAGGGGGGGTGGAGAATGGGTGTGGTGGGCGGTGGTGAGAGGGTAGGTGGTGTGTGGGGTGGGGTGGGGTGGGTGGGGTGGGTGGGGTGAGTGGTGGTTTTACGGGGGTCGTGGGTGATGATGTTGGGGGTGAAAGTGTGGTGAATATGTGGGGTGGGTGGTGGTTGTGGTGGGGGTGGGGAGTGGATAGGGTGAGGAGTGGGTGGGTGGTGGTGGTTGGAGGGGTGGGGGTGGGGTGGTGGTTTTGGACATGGTTATGGTAAAAATTATCCATACAAAAGTAACTCTTAATGATATTAAGATTTTGTGCAAAATCTTAATGATTAAGACATATTCAGACCAAATAAGTGCATAAATCTTAATGTAAACAAATGCACTTAATGAAGACCTCCATTAAGTGCAAACAAATGAGGCCTAAGACATGATTCCACCTATAACCAAAAAAACTTGCATACGCAAGAAAGCAGCATAAGGTTCGCAGAAAACCTTAATAATTAAACAAAACTCTCTGTTCTATATTGAAGAATTTGGTTTATCATGAAACTTAGAAAACAAGCACGGGTCCTAAGTAGTAGGAAAAGAAAACTGAAAGTTTTACCATTAGTTCATTTCATTCTATTTATTTTGGTTCTAGTTCAAAACTATACACACAGACTACTGAGTATATTGTTGGCTCAATGATCAGCTCTTATTTAACTACATTAATATATTTTATTTAGGAGTTGCAGTCCAATGTACAAAAGGTAACAGCATTACGTATGGCAGTTGGTGCTTCATCTACAAGCATTCACGTGAAGATGTGTACCACCTCCTCCTACATAGTCCTGTGGAAACTCTGTTGTAGTGTGAGGTTTTGAGATGGTTCAAATTGCAACGGATGATGCCAGGCATAGTAAAGGAGGTTATCTCCAGCTAGAATCTCAGAAAAAGGAAGAGAAATCACAGAGCCTAGCAACTCATGTGAATGAAACAGGAACGTCTTGATGGGATAGAGAAAGATTATGTACGAAGGGGAGCCTTGGAGCAATGGTGAACTTGTCTCTGTTTGACCTATCGGTCACAGGTTCGAGTCGTGGAAACAACCACTAATGCTTGCATTAGGGTAGGTTGTCTATATCACTCCCCTTGCGGTGAGGCCCTTCCCCGGACCCTGCTAATGCGGGATGCTTTGTGCACCGGAGTGCCCTTATTTTAGAGAAAGATTATGTACCTTTGAGGAATAGCCTCTCATTTCTAGTTTCTTTTTGGTGCACCCATGAGGTTCCAATGTGTATAGATGATTGGGTGCAATTCGTGGAGAATGGTACTATGTTGTAGATTCTACTTTTTGGTATACTGCTTGTATACAGGAGATTTCCCTTTAACTTTATCAAAAAAATGTACCAAAGCTAACCAAAATTCACTTTTTTTGTTAGGCATCTCGGATGCCCGTCAACTAATTACTATACTTCATCAAAGGAAAATCTCAATTGATAAGGGCAACAAGACATCCAATGAATTATTTAGGAAGGCAACATCACATGGCAGGGCTGGTAGAGGGTTTTGTATATTATGAATTACATGATGCAGGGAAAATCAAATACCGATTTTGATGGTTCTATCATCCTTTTTCAATTCATTTGTGCTTTTGATGGATTCAGCTCCCCTTTTCCTTTCACCAAGCTTAGTGTTTGTTTCCTTCTATTTACGATATTTCATTTCATTAGCTTGTCATATTTTTTATTATTTTCTGATTTCTTGAGTGGCATTAGCCGTTAAAATTTTCACACTTAATACTATTAATTCAGAACCATGATGAGAGTAAAAATGATGGAAATAAGAATATTAAGCTAACAGTAAAAGAAGGAAATATGTGCGACATAATGGTGGAGGAAAAGCTTATTGGGACGAAGCAGGCTTGTGGGTGGGGGAATGCTTCTCCCCACAAACCCACTTTTCCCTAGCCGTTCTCATGCCTATCAACGAAGAACCATTTGACCAGGTTTCTTAGAGCACTTACTGCAAAAGACTAAACTACCAAATAGGTCATGCCCTTATCCACAGAAAAGATATATCTCTTCCTCTTCCATCATCCCATATTTCAAAGATTAGCAGCGCAACCTATCAAAAGGTTCTTGTTTAACCAAGCCACATTCCCTCCACCGTGGTAGACCTCACACAAACTGTAATTTACATTATCAACCCCTCCTTTATTTTTCAGTTCAAAGACCATAACCATCACTTCACCTTGACAATAATGCCAACAAACAACAATTTTATTCGATTCACAATCCAGAAAGAGACAAATCAGCAGATTGAGTGTGTCATGAATTTACCTCCCTGGGACCATAAACTGCAGCAATGACTTTGGTATTACCCATTTCAAAAGCAGCAGAACTGCAAATAATCGGAGTAAACAAACTCAGTTTCAGGTACAAAACTTTGCACCCTGTGGCAGTCAAACAGATTAGCAATCAAAGGCATATCCAAAGTTCCAACAATAGAGTCAGTGGACTCGGTAAAAAACTTATCCATATTTGCACCAAACCAATTTTATTTAACATAAAAGAAAAAGTAGTTACAAATTGACGTATAAATTAACTACAGTTAAAGTTCTGAAACTTCTATTTAAAATACAATGTCATGCATCTAATGTTCTGGGGCAAAAACTGGCTTATAACCCGGTCAGACCTCTCTATAACAGTCATATCCTCTATAACAACCTTCAACTATACCAGGCCAGCTATATTTGGAACTGATTTTCATGTTATGATATATCATGTGTTTTCTATAACAGCATGTCGCTAAAGCAATCAGAAAATATTGGGACAAACGTCGTTATAGAGAAGTTTGAATGTATATATACTTCCCAGAGTTTTTTGTTGTTGTTTTGCATATGTTTACATGATTTCAAATTCCAATAAAAAAAACAATGGTTCATACGCGTCTCTGTTATACCAATAAAGAATAATGCAAGTAGAAAGAAGTGTTAGTGGTTACCCATCTGCTCTTGACACGACCCTATTTCAGCACGGTTGTCTCATCTGAAAGTGACAATGGCCACATATAACGAGTCAAAACAATCACAATGAAAATAGCAGAAATTTAGTTATCAGATTGAGGTGTAAGTGTAAAGAGAGAAACAAACCTCCATGGGACGGCGACCATCTAAACGAAGACCTTCAGGATTGACGTACTCCATCTTTAATAACAACAATTCACTGCGAAGCGGCCACAGAAAGAAACTTAGAACGTCATGAGGTTTTAGAGCAGGTTGGGGTGGAGGGGGTGGGGGTATAATCAGGGTTTTGAGTTTTGAGGGTTTTTTTTGTAAATCCTTTATATCAGATCCATACCAGAATTTTGTAAAAAATAATCTTGGAAGACCAGACCAGATGTTGAAATACAATTAAAATAAATATTTTTAAGAAAAATATAATTTGAACAAAATTATTCTTAGCTCAACTAGGGGTGCACAAAATGTTAAAATAATCAGGGTTTTGAGTTTTGAGGGTTTTTTTTGTAAATCCTTTATATCAGATCCATACCAGAATTTTGTAAAAAATAATCTTGGAAGACCAGACCAGATGTTGAAATACAATTAAAATAAATATTTTTAAGAAAAATATAATTTGAACAAAATTATTCTTAGCTCAACTAGGGGTGCACAAAATGTTAAAACCGGACCGGACTATTGGACCGAATCCCCCCCCCAGCCACCCCCCAGCCCGGACGTATTGACATATCAAATATAAGTTGTAAATTAGTGAAACTTTAAATGGTCATAACTTTGCGCTCGGACGTCCGTTTGATCTAATTTTTTTTTTGATTTCGCGTATTTTTTCAAGACGAAGCCATCCCAAGATTCATGCTCTTGACCCGGTGTGCTTTATGGATTTCGAGGTACGTCCAAACTGACTAAAGTCCGTTTGCTTCAGCCGATTTCTCCAAAAACGTCCATCTTGCCCCTCAATTTCACTTTTCCCCCAAATCGTTACGTTTTTCTCCTTTTCAAATCTAAATATCTCGCGATGTACAATAGATTTCAACGTAAAAATTTTGTGGTAATGTGTCCGAGAATGTCAATTTCAGTATTGGAAATTCAATTTTAAAAAAAACGGACCCCAGAACCCGACCCGGAATTATATATATATATATATATTATAAATTAGGAATTTAGAAAATTAGGAATTATATATATTATGAATTTAGAAAATTAGGAATTATATATATTAGGAATTATATAATTCAATATATATTAGAAATTATATATATTATATATATTAGGAATTATATAAATTATATATATTATAAAAAATAAAAAAATAAAAAAATCGGTCCGTAACGGACCGAAAACTGAAAACTGAAATTATGAGGACCGAAGACCGGACCGAATTTCTCGGTCCGGTCCGATTTTTGTGCGGCCCTAGCCACAAGGGCAGCAAAGCCATAGCAACATCAGTCTACCAGAACAGTAGCAGGCAGGACCGGAAAAGGTCCCAAAAATTCAAAATGTCACCGGAAACCAACAGATAGCAAGAACAATTCAAGCATGAAGACGAAACAGTGCCTTGGGCGAAAATGAGAACAGTAACGGATCCGGGTAAGGTCACCGGAAATATTACAATGTCGCCCGAGACATCGAATCACAGCCCAACAAGAATACCAATAATAGAGCCGATGAGAGGTCGCCAGAGTTGTTAAACGCCGGCCAATAACAAAAAAAAATCAAAAAAAACAAAATCAGTCCAAACCAGATGAAGCCGACAACACGCCAAAAAGAGGAAAGGTCAGCCTCGCCTCGTCGGCGAAAAGCCGGAGTGACGCCGCCAGGTGGTTTAGAGATGCGAACAGTGAGGTCGACGGGTCTGTGATGGTGATGGCGTGTGGGGTGTTCACCGGATGGTGGTTCAGGGTGACGGGAGAATGGGGGTTCGATGAGAGAGAGGGAGAATGGTGAGGGTAAGGGGTGTTCTTGAAAAGTAAAAGGAAGAGTATACAAAGGGAGGGGTGCAGCTGAAGTCTTGGTGGGGTTCGCCGGATTGGACTGGTTGATAAAATTGGTTTGAGTAAAAATATAAAAGGGTTTATCTTTTAAAAGAAAAATTATTTAAAGAAATGTAAAATTATTAAAATAAAATGATGGTATGATAAAAACATAATATTTACGAAATGTTTAATGCCTAATTAAAAATAATAAATGCGACCATTTTGCGAAAAAATAAAATAAACATAGTATTAGTATAAAAATATGATTATGATATAAAAATGGGAAAAATGATGATAAAAATGTGGTATCCAAAAACACTTAAAATTGCAACAAATAATCAAAAGATGAGTCTAAATTGAGTGTCAACATGGTGTGTCTTTGAAAATCCTCTCTAAGTAAAATTGCATCAACTGATTCATGATGGAATCGGAGTTTATAGCTTTGGATAAAGCATGAAAAGAAGTTGAGTAACTTCACGACCTCTTAGAGGATGTCCCTTATTGGGAGAAATCCGTGCCTTCATCAGTTATACACTGTGACTAGCCAATCGACTTCAGATAGGGCACGGATGATAGAGTCTGGACATTTTAGTGAGATACATAAGACCATTAGGCAGTTGATCATCACGGGTGTCACTTTCTTGATACAATATCCAGAATATATCGGGCATGCTTTCGATATTCAGACAACAAAGACAAATATGTGGTCAATTCAGGGAAAATAGGAAGGATTAGAAATGCATAATAGTCATTTAAATGCAACATCTCAAGTATTCAGAATCTATCAAAGGCTAAACTAAGTGTGCGGGGTCCTTCCTGCACTACATTACTGGGCCTAAGGGCACAAATCAGTCCTGAAATTGGCCCAAAATCAGTCCAAACAGGGGGCTGAAAATCAGTCCGAACGGGGGTTGAGAATCAGTCCGAACGGGGGCTGAAAAATCAGTCTAAACAGGGGCTGAAAATCAGTCTAAACAGGGGCTGAAAATCAGTCTAAACAGGGGCTGAAAATCAATCTGACATATGCTAAAAATTGGTCTAAAAATAGCCAAAACAGTGGCCCAAAATGATCAAAATCAGTTCCAACAATCCTATGGGATCACAGCAACATTTCACATTAATCACACGCATGTTAGATGACCTTTGAGAACATCTCACGTTATAAGAACTCATATAAGATTCGGGAAGACTTCACATGCATTTAACTTAGACTAAAACACCGACGAGACTACTTAATTAGGCCTAAATCCATATGAATGCAGATACGACATGGTTGCATATGATATATATAAGGCTAGCTCACACAAAAGTACAAACATGGTCAAATATAACATACAGATGGCTACTTGGCTTAAAACTGTAACTAGATACCCTAAGGTGGACAGATTCAGCATGTCAAAACTTCATGGTTTAAAATGAATACCACATGGGCTTAAAAATATACCAAATAACTACATACAGGCCATGCTTTCAATCAATTACTAAGAGAGAGGGGGAATAGATTTATTTTTGCCAACACAGAGACACAATTCTTATTTAAGCAAACAGAAAGCATGCATGATTAATGGAGAAGGGAGAGATAATGTAGACAGGGCATACACATATCATTCTCCTGTATAACTCAGGTTGGTGCATACAAACTTGTGATTATACTAGCAATACTCATGATTCGTATCCTTATTCTATCCCTTAAACTCACAGAATTACAGATGAGGCAGTTTAGAAGCTAATAGCCCATTCATGCATGTCCTATACTTGATTATCAAAATAAAGGCAAAGCGACTTGTAGCAAGTCAATATGAACACACATAGGAACTAATGAGTTCAAGACAGGGCTTAGGGATACGGAAACATCTCATAAAACAGTACAATATGTTAAACAAGTGACATTCTTATCCAATGCACTAACCAAGTTTAGAACTAATACTTATGTATAGCAGATTCTTATTACACTGTCTTACACTCGAGCATGCAGAGGAGGATCATAATTCAATATGTTTTAAACTAGACTTTCCAGAAGACACACATAAAAGACCACTCTTTAACTAATTTTTGAAGAAAATGTAATCTGATTCGAACCAGTGACCATAATGGTCAAATAAACACTAAACTAACAAGACAAACACTTAAATAGTCATTATAATATGCCCTAAAATGTGTTCACATCACTGAACCTGCTAGACATTAATACTGTAAGCACAAACAACAAATGACCTGGTTAATCATGTTACAATATCACACAAAATGTCAATAGAGGCTTAAATATACTAACCATTACAGTCGTGAACACTAGCAGTAACGAATTGACTAACATTACTTAATGGCTACTTAATAAATCTAAATAGTCAATAACCATACTTTTAACATGCTGAATAAACACATAAATCCACAACACAAATTACAGTTGGCTAGTTAAATGGAAAATTAAAAGGGAAAGAGGTTACCTTCTCCGGACAGCGAACCGAGACGCGTTTCGACTCGTCGATTCTACTCGAAGAATATGTATGTGGGTGCGAATGAAGAAAACAAAGCCTAAACGCAAGAAATTAAAAACGAAGAACAAAAGGAAGGTCTTAGAAATCCTCCAGAATCCGACCTCCTAAAAATGAAGAACAAACAGATGATATGCAAGATCAATTCAAATTTCGGGCCCTCTAATGAAGAACAAAGGGGGTCTTTTATAGGTGAAATATTGGGTCTGAATTCGAAATAAAGCTGTTAGAGGTCTGATTTTTGGACGATTTGTTGGTTCAAATCGCGGATTTTAGGGAGATGCAGGGTATGGGCTGCGTAGGTGAAGTGAAAGGAGTAGTTGGGGGTGCAGGGAGTGGGCATGGCAGTTGCTTCGTTTTAGGTTTGAGCCCCCTAAGGGCTGTCGACGATGGGGGGGAGAGGGAAAAGGTCTAGGGGTTATGGGCTGCGGGCGGGGCGACGGGTAAGGTATAGGGGCCTGGGGAGTTGGGCCGCGGGTCGTGGGCTGGGTAGTTATTTAGGTGGGCTGATTAGGTATTATATTGGGTATTAGTTTTAGAAGTTAGTTTTAGGTAAAATTAATTAGTGGTAAATTAGAAATTCAAAATTGTGATTTAGGTGCTTTATTAGTCTAAATTATTACAAAAATAAAGACGGGCGTGCTATTTAATTAGGGCTAATATTTATAATGCGATGCCGTTATTAAAACTTATTTATTATGCGTATTCCGCGAAGTTAAATTAAAACTGAACGGGGTTTAGATTATTATTAAATTATTTAAATGCTAAATGCAAATATGATATTTAAGGACTGTTTAATGCTTTTATAAATGCGACGCTATTAAAATGCATGTATTAGATTGAAATTAATTTAAATTATAAATTACGAAATTGCCTTGCTTTTAGTAAAAAATGCGAATATTCTTTTTAACACGACGTTATTGCTAAATTATTTATTTTATTTATTTATTTATCGTTAAGGATTATTCGAGTTTCAATTAATGGAAAATAGGGCCTAAATTACGAATGATATTAATGAAATTGCTTGTTATTAAAACGACGAATGCGGACGTGAGACTCAAGGTGTGCTTAGTACTCTATGTAAAATGTGGTGTCATTATTAAATTGCTTATTTGTGCATGTATTAATGTATTATTGATGCATTTTATTATAAAAAATTATTTTGCAAAATTAGTGTAATTTTATAGTTAAGAACTGGACGGGAGGGTCAAAATTGGGTGTCAACAATATTGTTGTGCTTATTCAAGTCTAAATTGGCGATAACACTCTTGTTATCTATGGATACTACAATTTAATCAATTGAAGCACTGTTTTTTTAACCTGAAATTGTATCAAGTAACTCTAGTTTTTGGGTGAATCTTTTTACATTATTTTATCATACACGTTAACGAAAAGAATTGTGAACGAACTTCTATCGATCGGATGTATATATATTACTCCATCCGCCTTATATTAGTTGTCATGTTTCACTTTTGAGAGTCGAGTTAATCTTGAAGCTAAATTGGATTAGATCAGGACAATCATGTTTATATTTCATGTGCCAAAGTTAGACAAGCACATGGTAGACTATAAGACTCCCATGCAGCAATATAATTATTTAAAGATTTGTGTGAACTTCAAACTTCCGTACCTTCTCCAACTTCTTTTACGCTGATTTTGACCTTCATATGACACACAGATTATATTCCTTCTCTATTAGTATTACTCAATCAATCCAGTATGAGACTTGAGTACATAATAGTATAATACCCACGTATTCATCTCTCCCTATCCAGATATGATCCGTGTAGCAGTACATGCATGAATTTCGATTAAAATTGTCCTGACAAGCATAATCCGAACTAGTTGATATTTGCTTGTATGGTCCTCTGTAACCAGGGGCGAAGCCTAGGGCGCAAAGTTCATTCTAATTCCCTTCGTCAAAATAATGCATTCTAATTATCTGTATTCATCATATTCCGTTCTTCGTTAAATCTACATTTAATTTTGAGAGATCTTTAAGTCTTTCTGAGAAAGCAAAAAAAAAAAAACATCCCAATTGACGATAAGAAGATGGGACTTCCCTACAAGTCTATGAGCCCGTTTGGATGAGCTTATGAAGTGAGCAAATTATGAGCAACTTTCTCTCTCAGGATTCAATTATTGCCGCTTCGTTCATGTACTTGTTGGGTGGAGATTGTACTACAAAATTGTTTACGTTGTAATTAATATTGAGAGAATTGCTATATAGTGGGTAATAAATCGATTATTACACGACTTACTTACTTGAATATGACATTATTGGGCATACATGTTCTTATTTTATATTCTTTCTGCCTAACATAATACATAAATTTTTGCTTAACGTAATATATTTTTTAATAAGTAATGCGAATATACCTCCACCCAAACGTTAAATTAGTAATATTCGTATTGGAGCTCGATTAATTCGGATTCGTGCATTATAACACTCATTCAGAGAAGCGTTTTATACCAATAATTTTTTCATGAAAATTTTTGTGTTATCTTAAAAGAGATATCCATCATTGATTTGTAAAAACGATTTTCTAATTTTTCATCTACTTAATACTTGGTAAAATGTTATATGTATATTTAATGTAGTCAGTCTATATGTCACTAGCTCTTGACTAGCCATTGAATCAGGCAAGCTACGCGTTGTTAGTTGTTGACTAGTCGTTGAAGCAGTCAAGCTATTCGTTATTAGTTGTTGACTAGCCGTCGAAGTAGTCAAGCTGCGCGTTATTAGCTGTGGACTATCTGATGAAGCATTCAAGCTATCTGTTACTAGCGGTTGAAGAAATACTTATATGAACACTACTTTGGTTAACACAAATCGATGTAGCTTTTTCCTATCTTTTCTTTTCTTTCTTTCTCAAAAAGATGTGTTTTCTTTGTTGAGATTTGTTATTTTTGCTCTATATTTAATGCAATCAAGCTATTTGTTTACTAGTTGTTGACTAGCTATTAGCTAACCTTTGGAGAAATGCATTTATAAACACAATTTTGGTCAACGCGAATTGATATAACTTTTCTTTTCTTTCTCCCCTCCTTGAAAAATCGAGTTTTCGTTCTTGAAATATGTTGTTTCTGCTCCCAGTGATTTGTGGAGCTTGTTCATTTCTGAGTGATACACATTGACTGTATGGATAAAATTTATTTCGTGTCATTGATACGCCTCAAGCTATTCTACAACAAAGATTTGAAATTTATGCATATATCAATTTATATTAATTACTAATCTCAGTGTACGTATGTTGCACGTGTGCATCACGTGCATCAATATAAAATGTATAAAAATTGTTGAAAAATAACAATTGAAGATTTTTGGTTTTGATATTTGGTCCTGAATATGAGGACTTTAATGCTTACAAGGAAATATTTTAATTTATTTTAATATATTTAATATATATTAGGACTTTTCAGTCACATAATGATTTAAAATGAAAAGTTTTTGTTGTTGTCTAATCGTTTTAGATAAGCTACGCGTTATTATCTGTTGATTAGTTGTTGAAACAGTTAAGCTATCCGTTACTAGCTGTTGAAGCAGTCAAGTTACACATATTAGTTGTGGACTATCTGTAGACCCCCGTAAGGTCTCAAAATGTCCACATCAGAGAGATCTAGAACTTTCATTTAGCAACAATTTTCATATTCCCCACAGATTAGTACAGTTTTACGTTTCAACGTTCTGTCCTTCTGGATTCCGATGAATCCGAGGCAGCAACTTCAAACTTCAATAACTCTCAACTCGTAAGTCCGTTTTAATAACTCTTTATCTATATCTGTCCGTAACAGAGAGATTTACAACCATGTAAATTTTCATATAATTCTAATAAGTAAAACTCAATAAAAACAGTCCGTAATTATGCCTTTCCGAATTTCGGCCAAATCTAAGGCAGAAACTTTGAACTATGATAGCTTTCAAACCGTATGTCCATTTTACCTCATTTTTGGTTCTATATGATCATATTAGAGAGGTTTACCACTCTTCCGAATTTCATCAAATGCTAACAATTATAACTCAGTGAGAACAGTTCGTAAAGTTCATGACGCAACTAGTTGTCTAAACAATCAAAAGTTCAATATTTCTTTTCAACACTCAATTCTTATTCTAACATGTATTGAACTTAAAATAAAGAATGTTACCAAGAATTTCTGAGTGAGAAAACTCACCTTATAAGTGTGAAGATTATTGTTGTGTGGTTGCTAAAATTATCCTTACTCTCTAGTATTTTGATTCTTGTTCTTCTTGCCCTCTTGGTATTTTTTCCTCTTCTTTTCACTTGTTTTTTTTTCTGATTTTCTATTCTTTGTGCTAGGTATTTTATTTGTGTCATGTACAATGTATAAGTAGAAGAGTTTTCTATAACCTATGGGAGGTGGAATGAAAAGAGTTGGAGGGGAAATGAAAAGGGGGGAAGGGGAAGAAAGGACGTGCAAAGAATCTTGCATGTTTTTTTCTTCTTATTTTCATTTTATCTATATATTTATCCAACTTTAACACTAACTCTATCCCATGTAATTTATTCATTGTTTTCTTATATATATATATATATATATATATATATATATATATATATATATATATTAACTCAACCACAACTATATATTATTATTTTTTTCCGGATTTTACATTATTATCTGTGGACTATCTGATGAAGCATTCAAGCTATCTGTTACTAGCGGTTGAAGAAATACTTATATGAACACTACTTTGGTTAACACAAATCGATGTAGCTTTTTCCTATCTTTTCTTTTCTTTCTTTCTCAAAAAGATGTGTTTTCTTTGTTGAGATTTGTTATTTTTGCTCTATATTTAATGCAATCAAGCTATTCGTTTACTAGTTGTTGACTAGCTATCAGCTAACCTTTGGAGAAATGCATTTATAAACACAATTTCGGTCAACGCGAATTGATATAACTTTTCTTTTCTTTCTCCCCTCCTTGAAAAATCGAGTTTTCGTTCTTGAAATATGTTGTTTCTGCTCCCAGTGATTTGAGGAGCTTGTTCATTTCTAAGTGATACACATTGACTGTATGGATAAAATTTATTAGTGTCATTGACATGCTTCAAGCTATTCTACAACAGTACTTGAAATTTATGCATATATCAATTTATATTAATTACTAATCTCAGTGTACGTATGTTGCACGTGTGCATCACGTGCATCAATATAAAATGTATAAAAATTGTTGAAAAATCATGCGTGATACACACAGATTGGAGAAATACATTTATAAACACAACTTTGGTTAACACAAATCGATATAAGTTTTATTTTCTTTATCCCCTCCTCGAAAAATCGAGTTTTGTATCTTGAAATCTGTTGTTTCTGCTCCTAGTGATTTGAGGAGCTTGTTCAATCACGTGTGATGCACATCGATCAGATGGATAAAATTTATTTATGGTCATTAACATGCCTCGCTATTCTATAACAAAGAGTACTTGAAACTTATGCATATATCAATTTATATTAATTTACTAATCTTAGTGTGTGTTGCACGCTACACGTGCATACATATAAAATATATTTAAAAATAGCAATTGACGTTAATCAAACTACAATTTTTTGGTTTTGATATTTAGTCGTAAATATGAGGACTTTAAGACTTACAAGGAAATATTTTAGATTATTTTAATGTATTTAATATATATTATGACTTTCCGGTTCCTACATAATGGTTTAAAATGGAAAGTTTTAGATGTTGACTAGTCGTTTTAGCAGTCAAGTTAACCGTTATTTATTGTTGACTAACCGCTGAAGTAGTCAAGCTACACATTATTAGCTGTTGACTAGTCGTTGAAACAGTCAAGCTATCCGTTATTAGTTGTTGACTAGATGTCGAAGAAGTCAAGCTACACATTATTAGTTGTGACTATCCGTTGAAGTAATCAAATTATCCGTTACTAGCCGTTGACTAGTTATTGAAGAAATGCCTATATAAACATTACTTTAGTTAACACAAATCGATGTAACTTTTTCTATCTTTTATTTTTTTTTCTCAAAAAATCGTATTTTCTTTTTTGAGATTTGTTATTTTTACTCTATATTTATCCGTCACTAGTTGTTGACTAGCCATTAGCTAACCTGTAGAGAAACACATTTATAAACACAACTTTGGTGAAATCTGTTATTTTTGCTCTCAGTGATTGGAGGAGCTTGTTCAATCATGCGTGATACACACAGACTGTATGACATAATTCAATCTATTCAATAACAATACTACTTGAAACTGGTGCATATATCAATTTATATTAATGTACTAATCTCAATGTACGTGTGTTGCACGTGTGCATAAAATGAAATGAAAAACTTGAAGACTTTTATCAACAAAAAGAAAAACTTGAAAATTACAATTTTACATATCAATAAAAATTACGAATTAAATTGTAGTTTAAAAATTACAAACAATTATACATTTTCATGTTCTTTCATTAGGTATATTATAAGTTGATTCACATGACTATGAAATGACATATACGTACTTCCTTAAGCAAAGATGCACGCTATGCGTAAGCTTCTTTTCCTGCTTTCATTTTCGAAAACATCCTGATAATTCTACCTAATATGGAGACATAATAAGTTACGCTAACAAAAAAACACATAAAAATAACTAAGCAAATGAAATTTTAGAAAATACTACTAATTATGAGTTAAAATGGAAATAAGGACTGTTGTCAACACAACATAATTAAATTCTCTAAAATAAAATAAAAAGAGAACCAAAGAGAAAACTGAAATCATTTTTTGAAGAATTCCTCCATTCATGTCCTCAAAACCAACAAATGCTCTATATTGGTGATTCGCTATTGCCCAACAAAGATATAGGATAATCAACATGGCTAAAACAAATTTATATGAATAGAAATTATTATGATTTTAATGTGTCATAAATTCGTACATTAAATAATTAGGAGTTATGAACATGAAAGACTTAGAGGTTATGGATATTATTAATATTTATTATGAGTAGAATTTAAGATAAATAAAGAGGTGTGAGTTATGGAGATGATTTTCTAACATAAAATTATTTAAAAAATAAGAGAAAACTAAAAAAGGAGGAAAAAAAGATAAATAGGATCCTCGCCATAGAGATGTGGTATATATTGTTGATGTTGGACGAGTGTCATGACAAAACCAGATTTTACGCTCGACAACATCTTGCAAGACTGCAGATGTTGCAGATGTTGGACAACATCACATACAACATCTCTCAGAACGATTTTGCTATTTTTTCTGGCCAAAATAATGTTTGTTAACGCGAGTTAAAATGCCATAGCAAGTGAATATGAAGTTGTGTTTAAAACGCGGAATTGAAGAGTCAAGCTTGGAATCAAGAAACTCAAGACCAAGTCAAAGTTGTCGAGAAATTCATGGAGGAAGAATGGGCCCAAATCGCACTTTCTTTCTCTCAACTTCCACAACCAACCAATGAGAGTTTCAGGAAGTTTCACACTATAAATAGAGGAGGAACTTGCAGTATTGTCATCCGTAATCAAAATGTAAAAATACAAAGAGAGCTCTCGTGATTTCGCCGTAAACGGATCAACACCTTAGCCTAAAGTAGTATAACAACATATATCTCACATTACAATTGCTATCTCTATTCTAGATTAAACTTAATTGTTACATATCGTAAGTTTAAGACGATAATTAAGAACGTCATTAAGGAAATTAATATAGTTAAGGATGTGATTCCGGAAAAAATTTGGTTACTACGAGCGTGTCAAAGAAAATTAAGAATGATAGTTATATGTATTCCGTTAGAGATTAGTATCGTATTATAAGAATTATGACATGGAGAATACGAGACCTTATAGAATTTTCTGAATTAAAAAGTAGTGTCTAAGATTTAATTAGTGTTTGAGAGATTAATTAAGAAGACAATTAGGAACCAAAGTGTAATATTTAAGGGGCAAAGTGTTATAACAATTTTCATAATTTTAATCTTTAAACCATGAGGAAATCTTTCCAACTTCTCATTTTTTTAAATTCCATTTCAACTTCATCTTCTTCCTCACTCCCTCTCCCCCCCCCCATCGATTTTTCCTCTCTCTCTAAAACCAGCAAGAAAAATACACCCATCTTCATAGCTATTGAAGATTTCTATTCCTCTCCCTATATTAAATCACTTTTCATCAAAATTTAAAGCCAAAAATTGAAGAAAACAGTGACTAATTTGTGGACTGCTGGGCCGATCTGGACAACTTGTTCTTTTCAAGTTTTGGACGAAATTAAGGAAGGAAAAACATAGAAAATGATGGATTAACATTGTGGGATTCATGCATGTCAAATTGGAGTTGAAAAAGTGAAGAAATTGGGCAAGAATCGATAGAACAGTGGGCTGAAAATATGGATTGTTTTGGCTTCGTTTAAGGTATAAAACTCTTCATTCTATGATATAATTGGAGTGCATGTTGTTAGGATTAAGGAAATGAATTTGTGATTAAGGGAAAATTGAAATTTAAACATGTATGTGATTGTTGTAATGTTGTTGGACCGATTTTGGAACTAGTTTTACTAATTTTGGAGTTGTTGGATTTAATTGTTGGTGTTCTTATTATCGTCGCTAATTGCACGTTAAAATTGAAGGAGGTCTTGAAAGAAATCTTGACATTTAGATTATAATTGTTCATAAGAAATTGTTGAAACGTGAATTGGATTCTAGGGAATTAAGAAAAGAATTGGTTTATGTAGATTGACCGGAAACTTGCTTGAAATTGTTGGATATTGTCGCGACGAGTTAGGGGCTGATTTTGTGGAGTTAAGAGGTTGGGAATTTGATTATAAACATGTATATAAGTTATGGTAATTACTAATACATGTCTTAAATAAGGTATAGTGTAAAAAGAGTGTTATGTTGCAAATTATAGGACTCAGACTTTTGTTGTCGCTAAAATTGATGGATTGTTTTAAGGTTGTTCTAATATGGATTAACATGAGAAATAGATGTAGTAATCACCTGGTTTGTCGTAAATAAAATATCTGAGATTATTATGGTTATATTCTTAAGTTATGACTTGTTGTTGGTATTGTTGGCTTGGTTTGAGAATTGTGGATGTATATATAAACAGGGGAAGTGCTGCCCGAATTTTGATAGAATAAGAGGGTCGTCTTTCAATTTAACTTACGTTAGGTATCATAGAATTGACGGGCATATTGTTATTATTATAGGTCAATGCTAGTCGAGGCGATTATTATATTATCGAGTTGATATAGACGACGAGGTATGTGAAACTCTTCCTTCTTTATTTTTGGCATGATTTATTGAAAGTACGGAGGACGTACATGATTTCTATACAGTATATTTTCTAAAGAAGTTAGTCATGAGAAGTGTCTATGATTTTTCAGTAAAAAGTTTATTATAATGATTTCATTGAGAGTCAAAGTGATGATTTGAATTGTATAGTTACCCATGATACTCTATTTGTGTTGAATATGATTATAAGAACTCACCGAGTCTCATAATGGGCCGGGACACATTATATTGATGATTTCATGGACACGTATCCATGATGCGGATATACCGTATAGATACCCATGATAGTATATATATGATTATTTCATGGACACGTATTCACGATGCTATGATACCCACGATAGTATATATATGATTATTCCATGGACGTATCCACGATGAGGTATAGATACTCACGATAGTATATATATGACTATTCCATGGATACGTGATTCATGACGCGGTGTATACACCCATGATTGTATATGATGATGATTCCATGGACAGACATCCATGACGCGTGTATAGATACCTGTGATAGTATATATATATATATATATATATATATATATATGATTATATGGACGTATATCTGTGGTTTGATATGACTCTCATTTTTATAAGGCACAATGACTCTCATATTTTTATATACGGCATACTGATTCAGATTTGATTCTCTTACTTGTCTCCTGACGCTTTGGTCATTATGATTATTTACTTGTATTTTACGCTTCATATACTTACATTCTTTTGCATCGAATTCTTCCTGAGGGTCGCGTTTACGCCGCATGTACAGTACTCGCTTATTGATCCGCTACCAGATTTCCACCAATTTTGGAGAGCTCCTTTGATTTGTAGCTTGGTCATTTTGGTACGTAACCTCTTTTTAGACTTATGTATATATTTAGGGCACGACGGCCCCCGCCCCATCTTATGTCGTTATCCTTCTCATGAGTGCGTAGACACATGGGTTATGTGTATGCAGAGTTGTAAACCGATTTGGTCACTATGTCGTTGTACTGCTTCAAATGTTGTCGTGTATACGTGATACTCTTTCGTGGCAACCTTGCGGCTTGCCTATTATATTATGTCGGTTAGTCAGGAATCCACACGGCGCAGTACATCTCAGGTAAAAGCGCACTTCGGCTCGCCTATTCTGGCATATGTTATTGTTGCAGCGTTATGCCGCCAGATTTCATATTTTCCTTACGTGTTAGCTGGATTATATGCGAAAAGTTAGTATAACGGGCGCTATTGTATGTTTAGTCGCGCCCGTCTGCCGGTCGTGACATTAATGTAAAAGTAATCAGAATAAGATGTTGTACTTTTCTTTATAGATGTTTTATCTTTAAGTCAAGTCATTCATGACTTCTTTTGTAATTTCTTTTTATTTTGTTACGATTCATTGTAAAAGAAATTCATTGTAATTGTATATAATATATACATTACTTGGCCATCGACCATCAAGGACTATATTACTATATACCTTGAAAATACAAACTCGTGTCTTTTACTTTTTCGCATTTACTCTTTAAGGTTTATTCTGTTTTTATCAGTTGCCAAAAATGTTGTCACAACATTGTAGACAACATTAAAAATTGTTTCAGCATTTAATTTTGAATGTAATTTCACTTTCACTTTTATATATTATATATTCCCATATATTATATATTATATATTATATATTATATATTATATATTATATATTATATATTATATATTATATATTATATATTATATATTATATAATAATAGACAATCATCGTGTCCGTGTCAGTTTACGATGATTGAGCAGTTTGTGCTTTTACGAACACTTGTTATCTCCCCAGCATAGGTATCAAATAAATTTGTCTATCAAAAGTTGACAAATGAAAATAAATTATTTAATATTTTTTTCTTATACTAAAAATAAATCTATCATTTCATGATTTTCTAACTTATTTTATAGATTAATATGCCACATCGCGAGTGCCCCTTCAATTCCAACTTCATTTACTCTGATTTTGACTTCCACAAGACAGATGGATATAATCTCTTTGCTATAATTGATCAATCATTTAATTGAGGCTCGGTAGTATATGAACTTACGTATCCATTTCCTTTATTCAGATGGTACATTATGGGCTCGTTAAGACGTCAGACTGCATCGCATTCTAATTTCATTGGATTGATCAGACGGACGGATCGTATTAATATATAATAGACGGTATTAGAATATTAGTATATAATGAATTGTATTGTTTAATTTTTTTTATTTTTAGTATAGTCCAGGGGAGACTCACCTGCTAGATGGATCTCAAAATGGCTTGGATCACTATTTTTATAAATAGTCTGCAAATAAAAACGCCACCAAACGTTATATTATTTTTTTATCCAATACAGTCCAGCTTAATACATCGTACCAAACGTGCCCTATATTATTGGGCGTAGTGCTACAAAATTTGTCTTAGAGCACAAATTAATGGACACACACCGTCCTATGGAAGGAAGAGATCCTCCTGTCAAGGTCTCAAGAAAGAGGGCAAAGAAGGAGTCAACGACTCCGAGGATCCAAGATCTAAGACTCCTTCCCAAGGCCCATTCCTTCCAGTAGGCGTGAAGTCCCAAGGACTCCACTAAAAGAAAAGGAGTCTTCCACTCCCTCTCTACATGGAAGGAATAAGACCTTGTCAAGGACCTGGTCGAAGAAAGACAAGAGTCGATGCTCCATACGCCTTTCCCCTGAGCTAAAAGAAAACTTGCTTGAGAAAGGCAGATCACAACTACAAATTCACTAATTCTAGTAAGAAAATCTTGATACACACGAATCTAATATAAGGATGACATTAACAGTTAAGGGTGTGTGTTTGATATAACGGAAAATGATTTTCATGATAAAAATATTATCCCAAATCATTTTATATATAATCTAAAAAATACCATGAGGTGGGGATGAGAGTGGGGCTCTGGGTGGCGGGAGTGGGGTAGCAGATTGGATGGGAGGAGACAATGAACTTGAAATGTCACTTATGAAACTTGTTTTTTCTACTCCCATTAAGGAAATCATTTTCTATAAAAGAATATTTTTAAACATATTTTGACTAACTAACTAAACAAGGAAAATGGAAAACATGTTCCAAAGAATGTATCTCTACCAAACACACACTAATTCTTAATCCTGACAAGTTAATAACACATATATGGTTCTTTGAAGCCATTGTGTTCTATTATTAGTTAAATCTGCATTAGCCTGAGAAATTATAATCTCTTTATACAATTTTCCTCAATTGATGACGAGAAGAGGGGATTCCTGTCCGAGGCTATTTCTTTTCCTTGAGGTTAGATTAGAGTGTAATGTTAAAATAAGAATACGATCAATAAATTACCTTAATTTACATATTTTAGGATTGAAAGAAAGAATTTAGAAATATCTTTTGGGAATAAAGGGTATATGATTAGAAATAAATACGTAAAAGTGTATAAATCATAGTTTCAATAAAGAAATTCTAAAAATTATTATTGTTAAAGAAAGAAAAATATCACTTTCTAAATTTTAACCATGTCATTTTTCATCGAGACAATTCGAGTACTCCAATATTTGTGATGGTATAGAGTAGAACTGACACAAATTTCAATAAAGATAGAAAATCTTTGAAATTTATACTTCCAATAAACAAGTTATATATATGATTTAGTTATAAATTATTCTATTAATTTGTGCAAAGATCGCATTGAAGCCCAATTAATACTTGGCCACGAAGACCTATTCGAGGGAAGTGCACTCTACCAAAGATTTTTCATGAATTTTTTTTGTGTTATCTCAAAAGAAATATCCATCATTGATTTGTAAAAATATTTTTTCAAACTTTACATCTACTTATTATTTAATAAATTATTTTATCAATAATTAATGAAGTCAAGCTATATGTTACTAGTCGCCAAGCAATCGCTATATGTTGCCTAAATTGCCAAGCAATCAAACGATCGTTGTTTGCCGTTGACTAGCCATCGGAGCAATCAAGCTATCTCATACTAGTTGTTGACTAACCATCGAGCAATCAAGCTTGCGTTGAAGAAATTCCTATATAAACACTACTTTGGTTAACACAAATCGATAACTTTTCCTATCTTTTATTTCATTTCAAGAAAATGAGTTTTCTTTCTTGAAATCTATTGTTTTTCTTCCGTATTTAATGCACTGTTTATCTCTTACTAGTTGTTGACTAGCCATTGAGAAACACGCTTATAAATACTACTTTAGTTAACACAAATCGATCTAACTTTTCTTATCTTTTCTTTTCTCTCCTCCGCCTTGAAAAGTCGGGTGTTTTTCTTGAAATCATTATTTTGCTCTGCCTCAAGGGTTTTGTTCAATCTCGAGTGATATACATTCATGGTATAGATGAAATATTAAAGGATAGTGTCCTTAACATGTCTCAAACTAAATTTTATAACAAGAAATACTTGAAACTCGCCATATACAAATTTATATTAGTTTATCATAGCTAATGAGTTTTTAAGAAAACATATATTATCTATGATTAAGTGAACGCGAGTGTATAAAATTTCCTTATTTAATCTACCATCAAGTGATTCAAGTCTGTTTGTCCATTGATTGTTATAAGCCCATACTGACGTAAATTTCACTGATTCCGATGATAGATCACCCAAACATTTATCGTTACAAGTGGAGTCTTTTCAAGTTGCAAATTCCCAACTATCACTGTCCCCTGAGGTCACTCAAATACACCTCAGCTCTCTCATGCAATCTTTGATTATTTTAATTTATTTTCCCTAAGTTTCTTATGATAATAATTGAAAATTGAATTGTCACAGTCCAAGAAAATCCCTCCCTTTTAATTTCTAAATCTTGACCCTATTGGCCTATTTGTACATCAACTTGTACCTCTTCGTATATCCTACGTCCTTCCTCTCTACTGCACAGAAAATTAAAAAAGATTGAATCTTTGCTTCACCCATTAATTGTTAATGAAGTACTAATACTATTATACTTGAGCTCTTCCAAAGTTTTTATCTTTTGCCTGTTAAGCCAGGTTATTATTCTATTATTAAGTCTTAATTGCTGTCAATTAATACACTGTTTAACTTCTTCTTCCAACTTGTTTGCATTACACTCTATGCATTGAATAAAGTATAGATCTTTATGTTTTTCCTTTATTTTATTCAAATTTTCTTGTTTCCTTGAAATGGGGTTTTCTTTCTTTGGAAGTTTAATGCCTCAGTTGGTAATTTCTTGAAATATTAGGTACATTTTCACTACATTTTATTCCCTTTTTCCATTTTTTTGTTAGAATGTTTAGGTTAATGGAGTGTAAAAGAAGACACTTCTTGATTTTACTGAATCTGTTGAAAGTTTTGAAACTTGGGATTTGGGATTTTATCTTGTTTTGGGAATTTTTTGGTCTATGTTAGAAGTTCACTATTAAAGTAAATTTTTCCTTTTTTGTTATGTTTGTTACTCCATTAACTTCCAAGATTTACTTGTCTTTTTCCTTAGGTAAATATATCACATGCCTCACCGTGACTTTAGCTAGATTTGGGTACTTCATGCAGTTGCCAAATGTCACATTTTGTTGGTTTCTTGAGGTAGCTTAAGAAGCTGATGCTGCTTGTTGTTGTTCAAATTACAAGTTTGATTTGTTGATTAAAGAAAGTTTGATTTGACTAAATGTACATTGAATGTGAGAGGTTGTGATAAGGTTGGGGATAGAAAGGGCAGATTACAGAAGCCTATTTATACTTTGGGTTCACTAGATTACAACATTCCAGGAAGGATTGTGTTTAAGATAGTAAATAAAAACTCCCAATAAATTGGAGGCATTTGTCCGGTAGATTCATTGCTGGCAGCAGTTTTAGGTTCAAATAGTGTAATAAGGGTTTTCTAAGGCAGAAGTTCTTTTGCAAATGGGGCACTATGCGGCAGTCTGGGATCATAGACATACAGCAGCAATTGAAGTAACAAAAGACTGGAATGGATTGAACAGGTTGTGCTTCGAACCCTCAGGTGCCTTTGCACGGTTAGATTCCGTAAACTCTCTCTTACTTTAATTAGATCTAATGATTTTATGATTCTAAAAGCATCTGTAGATCACTTATGAGGAATCAGCTTTTAGATCTCCTATCAATTACACGGTCTTTAATGTTATTATCAACTGTTGTTGATTAGAATGGTATCTCCAATTAGATGAACTTTAAGCCCCCACCAACTCCCATGGTTATTGACAATTTCCTTTAATTCAGGTTAGCCTGCAAGGAGGACAAGTTACTTCTTGGCGGAATGACCGAGGAAGAACTCCTATTCAACAGCAGTAAGGTGGGGGATTTTCCTATTTTACTTGCAGTTAATTCGTATGAGTAAAACTAATAATTGGTTAGCAATGGAGATCTAAAGCTTCTAAAACTAATATTTTTTCTAGCGATTTAATAAAGTTTCCTTTAAGTCCCATATGAGGTAAGATCACAGATAATAGACCCTTGTGGTCCGGCCCTTCCTGCACTCGCGCATAGCGGAGAGCTTAGTGCATCGGGCTGCCCTTTTTCCCTTTAAGTCCCATATCACTTGTTTATGGTGTAAAGATTGGAACTAGAGGTTTCTCCGATGTTGTAGACAAAGACTCAGCAAAACGTGCAAAGTTTACTTCATTGAGGGTGCTTAGTCCTACAATTTCAATTTGATGTAGATAGGATACTTATAAATTACATCATCTATTTCTTAATTGTAATGCTACGCTTGCGAAAAGCAGTATTTGTAATTGAATAAGTGTGAAAGCTGATTCTCTGTCTTATTCTAATTTTGCTCTTATGTTTTAGAGTATCTTCAAGTCTCCAAAAGCTACACGAGGAGGAATCTCTGTTTGCTTTCCACAGGTACCTTTGAATATGCAATTCTTTTTATCTTCTTGAGTTTCTTTCAGTGAGTACTGTCCAACATTTTATTTGATTATCTTAATTATGCTTGTAGTATGGAAATGGTGGTTCACTTGAGCAACTTGGATTCGCAAGAAACAAAATCTGGACCATTGAGGATGACCCTCCATCTTTATACTCATATGACCCACAAGGAAAATCTTTCATTGACTTGCTGCTCAAACCTTCAGAAGATGATCTGAAGTTCTGGCCTCACGGGTATGGTCTTCGAGCCTAACAAACTCTAATTGGTTTCAGTATGGAGCTTCAGATATTGAATCAAAATCTATTCGTTGTCCATATCAAAATCTGTGATTGTTTTAAGTTAAATGCATAATCGTTATATCTTAGAATCCTCTTTGCTTTTGCAAATGATTTCATGAGAACATGGTAATGAAATCAGAACCTATATAAATATAAAAATTAGAAGGAAACTGAAGAACAGACTTAAATTAGCTAACTTGGATGCTTTGGTTTGATGAAACTGGAAGCTCTCAAGATTATTTTCTTCTGAGTTATAGTACTTAGGTTATAGTGATCACAATGTCAAAAATAATTCATAGATAGATATGAAAGTGAACTAGTGAAGTCTTCCATGCTAGAAATGAAAGTCAACTTTTGACTGTATTTCATGTCAAAAGTCAGTTATATACTTACTTGGTTTCTTACAGTTATATTTCGAAGTTGCTGATGAGTCTCTTCATTATTACTTTCTAGTTTTGAGTTTCAAGGCTCGGGTTACGCTGTCATCAGATGGAAGCTTGTCCTGATATCTCGGATCAGAAACATGAACGGCAAACAATTCAGCTTCTCATTTGCTTATCATACATACTTCTGTTTCCGACATAAGGTATGTTATTCCTTTTGTTCTTTTGTAACTGGGCTGCCTTACCGTATTTATGAGTTTATCACTTCCCAACATCTTTGTACTATTTTTCTGCGATAATATTGTAGCTATTCCAGCCTCCGCAGAAATGCAAGGTAAGGTCACAGACAATAGACCCTTGTGGTCAATCCTTCCTGCACCAGCATAGCGGGAACTTAGGCCCTTTTTAATATTGTAGCTATTCAAATTTCAGAGAAGAAGACGAAGCCATTTTGCTTTATATCGTCATTATATTGTGTAAAATAACTTGATGATTTCTGGTCATTCCAATATCTTAGACTACTACATGAATCTTATCGACAGTGAAATAAGGATTGAAGGTTTAGAAACACTGGACTATCTAGACAACCTGTGCCAGAAAGAACGCTTTTACAGAACAAGGAGATGCCATAACTTTGAATCTGAGGTATTTTTTTCAATACAAGCTACATCATCTCAAAACTTTGTGGTTATAGATGAGAGATCAAATATCATCCTTCATGGTGGCATTTTTAAGATATCTTCATGAGTGACTATATAAGACCCTATCACAATCTTGGACCCCTTATAATGAGCCCTGAGAAAGACAAGACGTGTTTTTGTGCTTTATGTAACCACACTAGTCGGATCAAATCAAAATTGAACAAAAGTAGCATTAATGTCTGTATTATAGCTCTAAAGCTGATTGTCTAGGTATTGTATTTGCAGTCTCTCCTCAATCTACTTAGAGCAAACAGGATTAAAAGGACCAAGGTGTGCGTGCAAAGTGGGATTTCTTTCATGCTTTACAAATTAAATGTAAACAAAAAAAATACGAAGACAAGAAAAATCAAGTAATTATCAACAAATACAGCTAGAAAAAAAAAATTAAAAATTTAAAAGGTCAGAATTAATATACTTACATCAAGAAAGAGTCTATTTGGGGACAATTCTTGACAAAGAACAGAATATTCCAAAGGTTGACAAAGCTCAGTCCACGTCTAACCAATTGAAGTTCCTTCAAATTCGGAAAATAGTACTCCATATCTCAGACTCAAAATCCACATATCTAGGAGAAAGCTCCTAAATTAAATATTTACGTTATCAGTGTATATAAGTTAAATAAAAAAATGTGAAGTACTATTATTTGACCTCAAGAAGAGTAAGGTTAAATGAGAGAGTCTGAACATTTCTTAATGCTTCCATCAAATCATCTCTCACTTATATGTTGAAGCCCTTTGGCACCAAAATCCAAAATTACATCTTAATCTTATGACCATTGATCCAAAAACTTGATTTTGTTAATCTCACAACTATAATGAAATGTGCTAAGACTTGGAGTATCAATAGTGACCAAAATTATGTCACCACAACGCCTAATTGAAAGAGTTCTAAACTTATTCGAACCTTTAATTGTAAGTTCACCAATAAAAGAACAGCCCTCTAAAGCCAAAGATTCAAGAACCACACAACTTGAAAACAACTTTTTAATGAAAAGGTAGGACGCAAGGCTTAGTTAGACCAAGAGATTTCAAGAATCGTAAACCTTTTAATTTTGGCAGTAGATACAAGTCACAACATATGTGGAGAGTTTCAACATCGATGAAATCAGAATGCAGGTTGTAAAAAACCTCTTCAACATTATGTGGATTCAACATGTTGCATCAAAAGGCCTAGAAGAGTTAGAGGCTTAGAGCTACATCTGGTTGAACCTAAAGCATTCTTGGTTCATCGACTTTGAAACTTTCTGCTTCTAAAATTGATATGTTGTGATTTGTATTTATCGCCAAAATTAAAAGGTTTACGATTCTTGAAATCTCTTAGTCTAACTAAGTTTTGGCCCTGCCTTATTTTATTAAAAGGTTGTTTTCAAGTTGTGTGGTTCTTGAATCTTTGACTTTAGAGGGTTGTTCTTTTATTGGTGAACTTGCAATTGAAGGTTCGAATAAGTTTAGAACTCTTTCATTTAGGCGATGTAGTAGCATAAATTTTGGTCACTATTGAGATACTCCAATTCTTAGCACATTTCATTATAGTGGTCAGATTAACAAAATCAATTTTTTGGATCCAATGGTCTTAAGATGTGATTTTGGTGCCAACAAAGGGCTTCAACATATAAGTGAAAGGGGTGATTTGATGGAAGCATTGAGAAATGTTCAGACTCTCACATTTAACCATGCTCTTCTTGAGGTCAAATAATAGTACATCAGTTTTTTTTTATTTAACTTATATACACTGACAAAGTAAATATTTAGTTTAGATGTGGCTTTTGAATACAGGGATATGTGGATTTTGAATACAGGGATATGGAGTACTATTTGAAGGAGCTTCAATTGGTTAGATGTGGCCTAAGCTTTGTCAACCCTTGGGATATTCTGTTCTTTGTCAAGAATTGTCCCCAAATAGAGACTCTTTCTTGATGCAAGTATATTAATTCTGACCTTTTAAATTTTGTTCTAGCTATATTTGTTGATTTTTCTTGTCTTCATATTCTTTTTTTGTTTACATCTAATATGAAAGAAATCCCACTTTACATGCATACCTCGGTCCTCTTAATCTGTTTGCTCCTTTTTACACATTTTATTTGAAATACTTAAGTGTTCACCTCATCTGACGGCATTATTTCTACCTTTATAAATGAGATAAATTGATCCTTTCTTCAACTGTAAGGTGTTCCTTTTATTGTAGGATTAAGAAGTATTCATGTTTCTTGCAGATGGACCGTGTCTACCTTAGTTCTCCAAATCGCATCGCTGTTCTTGATCATGAAAGGAAACGAACATATCTGATAAGGAAGGAAGGATTGCCAGATACTGGTTAGTATCTTCAATTTAACACGGAGAGAGAGAAAATGTCCTCATTTGGAAGTATCCACTAACACGTGCTGTACCATTAAGGCTATATTTTTACCATGATTTACTTTAGTATCTCGAGTCACACATTCTTCTCTTAACAGACCTGATAATACCTGTAATCTCGAGAGAGGTACTTCCTCTGTCGGCAATAACTATGCAAAGAATGTAGCATCAATACAAGGACTTAAGACATTGATAAAGTTATTTTGTAGTATTATAGAAACTTTTGGTAGAAGTTGCCAAAGAAGCATGAAAGATCTTACCAACTCTAATTTGTGTAGCTAAAACCTTTTGGTATCTATTTCTATGTCTTTTCCTCAGTGGTGTGGAATCCATGGAGAAGAAAGCCAAAGCAATGGCGGATTTTGGCACGAGGAGTATAAGCAGATGCTTTGTGTTGATGGAGCAGCAATTGAGAAACCCATCACATTGAAGCCAGGAGAGGAATGGACCGTCGTCTAGAACTTGTGGTCGTGCATCGAGTTTTTGTGAGCTTTGATCCTTCAAAGCCTGGGCAGAAACATTTTAGTAAATGCTCAGCAGCTTAATGAGGGACTGTAAACTCAATACTAGGTTTATTTACTTGTTAATGAGGTGTTATACATTAGAGTCATTAAACTGCTGTCTTGAACCGCCAAAGCCTATTGTTTTTTGGAATGGCTGCTTAGTGTTTTATCTTGAAGAGTAAAAGTCGTTTGCATTACATTAGTATTCTCAGGTGTGTAACTGGCACTGTCTTGATGACTTAATGCCATTTTGGCGAGTAGATTAAACTTTTCTGTGGTTTGGGGTATTGCCGTATTGCATATATTCACTCATTTGCTTCACTATATCTTTGTTCGAGTGTTAGGTTTAACATGAATAAAGCTATTTAGCTTTAACCTTCTCGGAAGATTAGTTTAGCAAGTCTACTGGCGTTAATCATGAAAGACCTGAACAGCTACTAGGCGATTAGATTCTTAATTTGACCATTTTCTCCGATGCACTTTTAAAAAAACTGTGCTTGTTAAGATACCTTAAAATTCAAAGACTTCTTACTTTAAAAGACAAAATAGGAACAAAGAGTAAACAATGGGCTTCACCTATGGTCTACCATACTGGTAGTTCCTTGATACAGTTAAAAAATAACTCTATCTCGCACATTAATCTTCAATTTTAATAAGGATCCGTAAAATAACATCCTACAAGCACTAAGATGACTAGAAAAGGCATTAGGTAAGCCAATAAACATTAGGGAAGATACTTGCTCCACAGGCAGTTAACTTTTGATCCACCATTCTTTGACAAGATTGCAGTAGTAGCATAACCAGGACCCATTTTTTTTCTTGAGCAGAATAGCAAACTGGAAACAGAGAATAAACTGGGGGTCAAAGAATCAGCATAGATATGTACCTCTTTTTTTCAAGGTAAAGTTTAGCATATATATGTACCTCCTACTTTGCAACAATTAAATGGGAAAAAATAGACCTACTTGTAGAGTTTTATCATGCAGAGAAGGTAGAAGAATTAGATTACGTAGTGATTTGAAATATATAAATTGCACTTTCTTAAATTGGCTTACAGTATTGTAGTCCTAATGGCAAGTGGCTATTTTCATATAGTACTCTAGAAAATTTGAGACACCTTTTTCCTATGTCCAACATGAAAATTACCAGTTTATGCTAGAAGATAACAAGACCTTTCGCTTTCTAAAATTGAAGATTTTGCTATATGTTATCTATCTCCATCGGACTAATTATATGAACTCGTTAAGACTAGCCTGTATGTTGCACTCATTGCGATATAGAGAATAATATGGAGAAACAAGCAATAGACTTTCACAAACTTTATTTGCTTCTCAGTTTCCTAGAGTACATAATAGCAATCTTGACCAAAAGTTCACCAGCATTAGATAATCAGGAAGAGTCATCTACCAAAAACTCAATAAAAGCTGTTAAGAGCTATACACCTCGCCTAATCTCCAACATCTTGGCATTTTCCAACAATATCTGAAAAGAGCAGTAGATGCTGATAGTAGAAAATTTTATGGAAACATTAAATGTAGGGAAGAAGGCAATGAGTTGTCAGTCTTACTTCCCGGATGTAGCTTTCACTGCTTTGCAGCCTTCAACTGCTAATTGCATGACATTTTCAAAATATCCATTGGTAGTTTAGCATCCATCTGCACCACAGAAGGTTACTCATTGATTCACCAAGACAAAACCCTTATTCCAATTGTTACTGCCAATAAGGAGTTAACAAACCTGCAGAAGGGTCACTTTGTCCATCTTAGGTAAAATTCCTACAGTCATATCAGCGCCTCCAGCGCTGTCTTCCATGTAGTTTAGATCTGTTTAACGAGTAATCTCAACTAGATCATTCACATATTAATACTGGAAAAGAATGAAATCAGTTCAAAATAAAGAACCGGAAATCAACTAAATTTTGGAATTAATTTACCAAGAAGAGGTGTGCTATTCAGGTATCCAGCACTGCACGATGTGACAAGATCACGCATGGGAATCCCAGCGTCAGCTAGTGCCAGTGTGGCAGCATTTATGCATGCTGATCTTGTACCTACATAATGCACAAAACTTAGTTAGACTACACTTCTAGAGGGAAAATAAAATAGATGAGCCGCATGCAGCGCCAGACAGCTAATATCTAATTCTAAATGGTTCTGGAGGAAAACAGAAGAATAGAACACTAAAACACTGTTCTTCTTACCTCCATCTGCTTGGAGAACTTGGACATAAATGTCTATCTGAAAAGCAAAATAAAAAGAAATTGTAAATGGAGGTCAGTCTCCATAACTTATTCAAGTTAAAAATATTAAGTGGACCTCAGAACCTGAGAGCGAGGCATCAGGTGTGTCAATATGCAAGCTTCCATTGTCTGGCGAATAACAAGAGATATCTCTGTGGATCTCCTACAAATGGAAAAAAAACTATCATCAAAATGACATCATGTAACCAGAAGTTACACAGATTGAATACTTTTTTCTTTTAGACTTGTAACAGTTAATCTATATATCCACAGGTATACTACATCAAAATATGTAGTTCCCCTCCAAAAAGTTGACATTTTACAATATTGATCTCTTCTATTTTCTATTCTTGCTAGAGATCTAAAACATCAAAAATATCTTCTGTCTGACCTAAAACTTCCTGTTTACACCAAAAATAAAAAAGAGATAAGCAATTCATCTTAAACTTGTAAATTGTTCTGCTTGTTATCAAAACATCTCTGATTCCTCTCTTGCCAAACAATCCACCAGATGCATGATGGTACAATCTTCCATCTCTCCTCCTTTCTTGATACATTTCCATCCCTATTCCAACATTTTAACACTCCTATATTCTCAGGTTTCACCCATCTGACCTTCCTCAGACAAATAAACATCTTCCACAGTTGGTCTGTCCACTTGCAATGTAAGAAAAGATGGTTGATTGTCTCATTCTGATTCCCACACAGAAAACATCTAGAGCATAGTTGAAAACTCTTTTGTTCAGATTTTCATGAATCAGCACAGCGTGCTTCTTTTGCCAACAGCCAGTTGAAACAGTTCACTTTATAAGGAATTTTTGTCTTCCGTATCATCTTCCATGGCCATTCTTCTCCCTGAAAGCTTGAGACATTGAGATACTTTGTATACTGAATTTACAGTGAAACTCCCTTTGCTATCTTTCTTCCATACCAGGTTATCCCTTATCCCTTTCTCCTGTTAAGTTGTTGAACTCAGCCATTGTATTGTGAAAATCTGCAATCATATCCATTTCCCAATCATTTAAGTGTCTTCTTAGATCCAGATCTCACCCTTGTCCAGTCCACATCTCAGCAACAGTTGATTGTTGCTTTTGACTAAGTAGGAACAAGTCTGGAAACTTCAGTTTCAAGGCAATATTACCCAACCAAATATCACTCCAGAAGGATATTTTCTCCATTTCCCAATCATTTAAGTGTCTTCTTAGATCCAGATAACAAGTCTGGAAACTTCAGTTTCAAGGCAATATCACCCAACCAAATATCACTCCAGAAGGATACTTTTTCCCATTCCCAACTCCAACTCTGCATAAATCCCACAACGTGAGGTCTGGGGGAGGATAGAGTGTACGCAGACCTTACCTCTACCTTGGTAGGTAGAGTGGTTGTTTCCGAGAGACACTCGGCTCAAGACAAAGCACAAGCAAAGTAAGACAAACAAAGCGACTAAGCCATGATAGCGACGTCTGAAAAAGAAGCAATAACTAATGCAGTTAAATAAGACAAACAAAATACACAACAGGCAGCAGCATAAATCAAACGACAGTGGACTATAAAACAATATTGTGCCTACGATAGGCTAAGCGAGTCTACAATAATAATACTACAACTACCCGTTTGTAAGCGTAGATAGGACTACGCTGGACTACCTACTACCCTAATATGTGTCCTCCATAACCCCATATCTAAGATCATGTGCTCAGTGAGTTGAATCTGCATCATATCACGTCTAATCACCTCCGCAATACTTTTTCGGCCTACCTCTACCCCTCATGTACCCATCTATAGTCAACCTCTCACACCTACGCACTGGGACATTTGTGTCGCACGTGCCTGAACCATCTCAACATCGCTCGCATCTTATCCTCCGCCGAGGTCACTCCCACTGCTCCTGATATCATCATTTCTAATTTTATCCTCCTCGTATGCCCACACATCCATCTTAGCATCCTCATCATAGTCGGCCTAACCACCACCCTATAGAACTTGCCTTTAAGTTTTGGTGGCATTTTTTATCGCACAAGGCTCCATACGCAGCCTACATTTCATCCGCTTCGCCCAATACGATGTGTGACATCGCCATCAATCCTCCATTCCTCGATAATAGACCCGAGGTATTTGAAGCTTCCTCTTTGAAATGGCCCGAGTACCAAGCCTCACATCCACGTCCGTCTCAAGGTTGCTCCTATCGAACTTGCACTCCAAGTATTATGTCTGATCCTACTCACCAACCCTTTAGACTGCAGTATGTCTTCAAACCTCCGCTTAGCTCACTCCACCGCGAGTCTCATCAATTAGACTATGTCGTCTGCGAATAACATACACCATGACACCTCCTTGAATTTGTCGCACACCATCCATCACCAAGACAAATAGAAACGGGCTAAGAGTTAATCACCGCAAATTTCATCATCACTAGAAAATGCTTCGAGTCTCTCCTACTGCTCGCACTGGTCTTGACTCCATCATACATATCCTTGATTGAATGTAGTCTCCTGTAATGATGACTGATTTGTTCGACCTTGTACCGCTATGAAGCTGATGTATCTACCACTCTAATTGTATTTAAGTGCAAAGAAAACTCTGAGAAATGGTCCTTTAAATTCCATCTTCTAACCACCTTTCCCTGTACTTTGGAGGCTTCAATAAATACGGTTACCATCCACTTTAAAACACTAATGCTAACTTTAACTATTCTCATTAAATTCCTGCTGCTCAACCCATTCGCACTCAAGATCTGTACCAGATTTGCATTTAGTAATATCATAGGATTTAAAACCGCATTATAATACATACGATTTTCCCTGATGAAGTTGTTCCGACATATTAGTCAGAAAAGACCCTAAAAGGAAACTGACTGAAACTAGACTGCTGACTCAGAGACCTCGAAAGTCGCATTTGAGAGCATTTCAAAAGTCTTTTCCGCCTGCATTGAATACTTTTTCTTAGTTAATTGTGGTAATCATAGATTGAATAATTTTTCATAGTTAATTGTAGGTAATCATAGATGATAAACGCATTTCAAGATCAGTGATTCATGAACTTTGTCAACTACCTAGCTTCGTTTCAAGATAATTTTTGCATTGTCTGTGGATAATTTGTTCTTTACCACCTTATGCAAGCTTACTATAAAAGGTTATTCTTTGGGCACTACAAGTATTCCTAGAATTTTGCTTACTTTTCAACTACAGACTACAGTTACTATCCTAGTATCCTAGCAGCACCTTTCATGGCTGGACCAGTGCCTGAACTGTCCCAAAGTCTTCCATTTGGTTATAGAATATCTTCCTCTACAATAACCAAGAAATCCCCGAGGACTAATGGCACAAAGTTTACAACTCGGTGGAAGCCAGCCCCTCTACCCTGCTCCACTTAAATACTAGGCTTGTGTCTGCGGCAGGGTTGAACCTGTGACAAGCACGCACCAAACCGACACATCACTAGCTATGCTCTTACCAATTACCACTAGACCAAAACCCAGGGCCTATAGCATATTTTTTCTTATCCATCCAATAACCACTAATGCTCTATGATGCCTTCCATCTTATGAACCACTATAACTTCAGTCCAGAGCTGGAATAACCACCACCAATCTGTAAGATATTGTCCATTGAATTTCCAAGCATGCATGCAGAATTATTTTATAATGGAACTGTCAGCAGAGCAAGATGATATCATCTCATGGGTGAAAACACATAAAAAGCAGAAAAGAAAAAGGACTGACAAAATAACATGGAATCACCTGTCACCCTTTGTTTTTCTTCGCGATCACCAGTGCTGAAATTAGCCATGCTATACTGCATCGCACCTAAAAAAGGCATTGTAAAGATCGTCATCTCACTTTTAAAGTGGTACATCTTGCAGTCTAAGAATTCTTCATGAAAGGTAATTTACCAGTGCCTGGTCATTCATCTGTTGACTCCTGTTCTGAACCTGAATAATAAAAGTAGCAATTGAGACATTTGAATGATCCTTTTATATAGAGCAAACTAAGACCAACGTTGTTATCATTGATCACAGTAGTAGTGAGTGCATATACACCAGCATACGAATATCTATCCAATTTACACCTAGTGAGATACTCTCTCCGACTTCAAAAATAAAAGCATCAACTGTAAATTTTGCCTCATTTTCCTTCTTGGATGTTCAAGGCACTACACCTAAGGAAGACAAGGCAGTAATTTGATTGTCTATAATTGCTAAACATCCAATATCTTTAGGAGCTTTCTTCCGCAAAAACTGGACTGAATGACATCTTCTATGATTGAGATTAGTGCCGTTCTAAGCAGTTTGTTGCGATGATGCAACCATACTACGCAGTCAACATGTTTAGGATCCTTAAATTCAACCTAAACTTCCGTGGACACTATCCATTTTCAGCAGCAACAGAAGTTTCATTGAGAGCTATAGCTTACACGCTAGCACATAAAACAATTGATTTTGGTGCAATGGTAATGACATCTTTGCACAATTTCTCCCGCTTATTCTAGTCCTTGATAAACACATCTTATACATAGCACTTTCTACATTGAAGACAAAATTGGCATTTAGACATAACTAGTATGCATTTCAAAACTTTAACTCCTGGAGAATCAAGATCATCTTACGCTCCGTGATAAAGTTTACAGCCTAGTTATGTATCTTTCTTATCTGCTTTTCTTACTATTCGCTCAACAAATTCATTAATGCAGGCCAACTGGCACGAAGACAAAAGATCAAATAAATTATGGAGAAGATGCCTGAAGGCAACCATGAATTATCAGTTGTACTGCAAATTGACATAGCTTTCAAAATGGATGAAGTGCCGAATTTACACAGGTCTTGTACAATAGCAATATATTATTTCCTTTCAGCTGGCAATAAGTCAAAAACAAAATACTTTGCCTGAAAGGATGAAACATCTCAATAAATTCCTTATGCTTGCACACATGTTCAGTTAAACTTAATAGAAGTTTACGTTAAAATCATTCCCAGCTACTCAGTTGACTTTGGATAAAAGTCGGTATAACCTTAAATTTAGGTATTCTATAATCTATTACCATTCCATTCTCTCGACAACTAAAGATACCCATATGACAAGTGATAACTGCTGAAAAATGACACCAAAAAAGAGACTAAGGCCTCATTTGTTTTCATTAAGATTAAGACGTCTCGAAAGATTAAGATGTGGTCTCTAGATCCGAATAATGAATGATTAAGACTTTGTTATTCAATATATGAATTTGCATAATGTATTTATTTAAATATAATAGTGTACAATTCAAATAAAAAGTAACTAAATATAAAAATATATATATAAATTTAATAAAATAAACTTATTATTTGATAAACAAAATGAATATGTTCGCTAGTGATGTTGGAGATGCTTTATAGTGGGGTGGGCGATGGTTGGTATTAATGGCTAGTAATGGTGGTGGACGGGGTGTGAGCAAGCGAGAAAGCGCGAGTGGGTGAGGTGGTGGAAGCTGGAGCGTGGAGTGGCGCGGCGAGAATGGGCCGGGTGGGCGGTGAGAGGTAGGTGGTGTGTGGGCGGTGGGGTGGGTGGGGCGGGTGGGGTGAGTGGTTTTACTGGGTCGTGGGTGATGATGTTGGGGTGAAAGTGTGGTGAATATGTGGGGCGGCTGGGGTGGAAGGAGTGGATAAAGTGAGGAGTGGGTGGGTGCGGCTGGTTGGCGGTGGTGGTTTTGGACATGGTTATGGTAAAAATTATCCATACAAAAGTAACTCTTAATGATATTAAGATTTTGTGCAAAATCTTAATGATTAAGACATATTCGCACCAAATAAGTGCATAAATCTTAATGTAAACAAATGCACTTAATGAAGACCTCCATTAAGTGCAAACAAATGAGGCCTAAGACATGATTCCACCTATAACTAAAAAACTTGCATACGCAAGAAAGCAGCATAAGGTTCGCAGAAAACCTTAATAATTAAACAAAACTCTCTGTTCTATATTGAAGAATTTGGTTTATCATGAAACTTAGAAAACAAGCACGGTCCTAAGTAGTAGGAAAAGAAAACTGAAAGTTTTACCATTAGTTCATTTCATTCTATTTATTTTGGTTCTAGTTCAAAACTATACACACAGACTACTGAGTATATTGTTGGCTCAATGATCAGCTCTTATTTAACTACATTAATATATTTTATTTAGGAGTTGCAGTCCAATGTACAAAAGGTAACAGCATTACGTATGGCAGTTGGTGCTTCATCTACAAGCATTCACGTGAAGATGTGTACCACCTCCTCCTACATAGTCCTGTGGAAACTCTGTTGTAGTGTGAGGTTTTGAGATGGTTCAAATTGCAACGGATGATGCCAGGCATAGTAAAGGAGGTTATCTCCAGCTAGAATCTCAGAAAAAGGAAGAGAAATCACAGAGCCTAGCAACTCATGTGAATGAAACAGGAACGTCTTGATGGGATAGAGAAAGATTATGTACGAAGGGGAGCCTTGGAGCAATGGTGAACTTGTCTCTGTTTGACCTATCGGTCACAGGTTCGAGTCGTGGAAACAACCACTAATGCTTGCATTAGGGTAGGTTGTCTATATCACTCCCCTTGCGGTGAGGCCCTTCCCCGGACCCTGCTAATGCGGGATGCTTTGTGCACCGGAGTGCCCTTATTTTAGAGAAAGATTATGTACCTTTGAGGAATAGCCTCTCATTTCTAGTTTCTTTTTGGTGCACCCATGAGGTTCCAATGTGTATAGATGATTGGGTGCAATTCGTGGAGAATGGTACTATGTTGTAGATTCTACTTTTTGGTATACTGCTTGTATACAGGAGATTTCCCTTTAACTTTATCAAAAAAATGTACCAAAGCTAACCAAAATTCACTTTTTTTGTTAGGCATCTCGGATGCCCGTCAACTAATTACTATACTTCATCAAAGGAAAATCTCAATTGATAAGGGCAACAAGACATCCAATGAATTATTTAGGAAGGCAACATCACATGGCAGGGCTGGTAGAGGGTTTTGTATATTATGAATTACATGATGCAGGGAAAATCAAATACCGATTTTGATGGTTCTATCATCCTTTTTCAATTCATTTGTGCTTTTGATGGATTCAGCTCCCCTTTTCCTTTCACCAAGCTTAGTGTTTGTTTCCTTCTATTTACGATATTTCATTTCATTAGCTTGTCATATTTTTTATTATTTTCTGATTTCTTGAGTGGCATTAGCCGTTAAAATTTTCACACTTAATACTATTAATTCAGAACCATGATGAGAGTAAAAATGATGGAAATAAGAATATTAAGCTAACAGTAAAAGAAGGAAATATGTGCGACATAATGGTGGAGGAAAAGCTTATTGGGACGAAGCAGGCTTGTGGGTGGGGGAATGCTTCTCCCCACAAACCCACTTTTCCCTAGCCGTTCTCATGCCTATCAACGAAGAACCATTTGACCAGGTTTCTTAGAGCACTTACTGCAAAAGACTAAACTACCAAATAGGTCATGCCCTTATCCACAGAAAAGATATATCTCTTCCTCTTCCATCATCCCATATTTCAAAGATTAGCAGCGCAACCTATCAAAAGGTTCTTGTTTAACCAAGCCACATTCCCTCCACCGTGGTAGACCTCACACAAACTGTAATTTACATTATCAACCCCTCCTTTATTTTTCAGTTCAAAGACCATAACCATCACTTCACCTTGACAATAATGCCAACAAACAACAATTTTATTCGATTCACAATCCAGAAAGAGACAAATCAGCAGATTGAGTGTGTCATGAATTTACCTCCCTGGGACCATAAACTGCAGCAATGACTTTGGTATTACCCATTTCAAAAGCAGCAGAACTGCAAATAATCGGAGTAAACAAACTCAGTTTCAGGTACAAAACTTTGCACCCTGTGGCAGTCAAACAGATTAGCAATCAAAGGCATATCCAAAGTTCCAACAATAGAGTCAGTGGACTCGGTAAAAAACTTATCCATATTTGCACCAAACCAATTTTATTTAACATAAAAGAAAAAGTAGTTACAAATTGACGTATAAATTAACTACAGTTAAAGTTCTGAAACTTCTATTTAAAATACAATGTCATGCATCTAATGTTCTGGGGCAAAAACTGGCTTATAACCCGGTCAGACCTCTCTATAACAGTCATATCCTCTATAACAACCTTCAACTATACCAGGCCAGCTATATTTGGAACTGATTTTCATGTTATGATATATCATGTGTTTTCTATAACAGCATGTCGCTAAAGCAATCAGAAAATATTGGGACAAACGTCGTTATAGAGAAGTTTGAATGTATATATACTTCCCAGAGTTTTTTGTTGTTGTTTTGCATATGTTTACATGATTTCAAATTCCAATAAAAAAAACAATGGTTCATACGCGTCTCTGTTATACCAATAAAGAATAATGCAAGTAGAAAGAAGTGTTAGTGGTTACCCATCTGCTCTTGACACGACCCCTATTTCAGCACGAAGTTGTCTCATCTGAAAGTGACAATGGCCACATATAACGAGTCAAAACAATCACAATGAAAATAGCAGAAATTTAGTTATCAGATTGAGGTGTAAGTGTAAAGAGAGAAACAAACCTCCATGGGACGGCGACCATCTAAACGAAGACCTTCAGGATTGACGTACTCCATCTTTAATAACAACAATTCACTGCGAAGCGGCCACAGAAAGAAACTTAGAACGTCATGAGGTTTTAGAGCAGGTTGGGGTGGAGGGGGTGGGGGTATAATCAGGGTTTTGAGTTTTGAGGGTTTTTTTTGTAAATCCTTTATATCAGATCCATACCAGAATTTTGTAAAAAATAATCTTGGAAGACCAGACCAGATGTTGAAATACAATTAAAATAAATATTTTTAAGAAAAATATAATTTGAACAAAATTATTCTTAGCTCAACTAGGGGTGCACAAAATGTTAAAATAATCAGGGTTTTGAGTTTTGAGGGTTTTTTTTGTAAATCCTTTATATCAGATCCATACCAGAATTTTGTAAAAAATAATCTTGGAAGACCAGACCAGATGTTGAAATACAATTAAAATAAATATTTTTAAGAAAAATATAATTTGAACAAAATTATTCTTAGCTCAACTAGGGGTGCACAAAATGTTAAAACCGGACCGGACTATTGGACCGAATCCCCCCGCCAGCCCCCCCAGCCCGCCCCGACGTATTTACATAACAAAAATAAGGTGTAAATTAGTTAAACGTTAAATGGTCATAACGTTGCGCGAGGGTGTCCGGTTGATCTATTTTTTTTTTTGATTTCGCGTATTTTTTCAAGACGAAGCCATCCCAAGATTCATGCTCTTGACCCGGTGTGCTTTATGGATTTCGAGGTACGTCCAAACTGACTAAAGTCCGTTTGCTTCAGCCGATTTCTCCAAAAACGTCCATCTTGCCCTCGATTTCACTTTTCCCCAAATCGTTCGTTTTCTCCTTTTCAAATCTAAATATCTCGCGATGTACAATAGATTTCAACGTAAAAATTTTGTGGTAATGTGTCCGAGAATGTCAATTTCGTATTGGAAATTCAATTTTAAAAAAACGGACCCTTAACCCGAATTCTAATTATATATATATATATATATTATAAATTAGGAATTTAGAAAATTAGGAATTATATATATTATGAATTTAGAAAATTAGGAATTATATATATTAGGAATTATATAATTCAATATATATTAGAAATTATATATATTATATATATTAGAAATTATATAAATTATATATATTATAAAAAATAAAAAATAAAAAATCGGTCCGGACCGGACCGAAAACTGAAAACTGAAATTATGAGGATCAAGACCGGACGAATTTCTCGGTCGATCCGATTTTTGTGCGGCCCTAGCCACAAGGGCAGCAAAGCCATAGCAACATCAGTCTACCAGAACAGTAGCAGGCAGGACGGAAAAGGTCCCAAAATTCAAAATGTCACCGGAAACCAACAGATAGCAAGAACAATTCAAGCATGAAGACGAAACAGTGCCTTGGGCGAAAATGAGAACAGTAACGGATCCGGGTAAGGTCACCGGAAATATTACAATGTCGCCCGAGACATCGAATCACAGCCCAACAAGAATACCAATAATAGAGCCGATGAGAGGTCGCCAGAGTTGTTAAACGCCGGCCAATAACAAAAAAAAATCAAAAAAAACAAAATCAGTCCAAACCAGATGAAGCCGACAACACGCCAAAAAGAGGAAAGGTCAGCCTCGCCTCGTCGGCGTCGAGTGACGCCGCCAGGTGGTTTAGAGATGCGAACAGTGAGGTCGACGGGTCTGTGATGGTGATGGCGTGTGGGGTGTTCACCGGATGGTGGTTCAGGGTGACGGGAGAATGGGGGTTCGATGAGAGAGAGGGAGAATGGTGAGGGTAAGGGGTGTTCTTGAAAAGTAAAAGGAAGAGTATACAAAGGGAGGGGTGCAGCTGAAGTCTTGGTGGGGTTCGCCGGATTGGACTGGTTGATAAAATTGGTTTGAGTAAAAATATAAAAGGGTTTATCTTTTAAAAGAAAAATTATTTAAAGAAATGTAAAATTATTAAAATAAAATGATGGTATGATAAAAACATAATATTTACGAAATGTTTAATGCCTAATTAAAAATAATAAATGCGACCATTTTGCGAAAAAATAAAATAAACATAGTATTAGTATAAAAATATGATTATGATATAAAAATGGGAAAAATGATGATAAAAATGTGGTATCCAAAAACACTTAAAATTGCAACAAATAATCAAAAGATGAGTCTAAATTGAGTGTCAACATGGTGTGTCTTTGAAAATCCTCTCTAAGTAAAATTGCATCAACTGATTCATGATGGAATCGGAGTTTATAGCTTTGGATAAAGCATGAAAAGAAGTTGAGTAACTTCACGACTTCTTAGAGGATGTCCCTTATTGGGAGGAACCCGTGCCTTCGTCAGTTATACACTGTGAGGGCACGGATGACGACGTCTGGATATTTTAGTCAGATACATAAAACCGTTGGACAGTTTATCATCTCGGGTGTCACTTCCTTGATACAATATCCAGAATATATCGGGCATGCTTTCGATATTCAGACAACAAAGATAAATATGTGGTCAATTCAGGAAAATATGAAGGATTAGAAATGCATAATAGCCATTTAAATGCGACATCCCAAGTATTCAGAATTTATCAAAGGCTAAACTAAGTGTGCGGGGTCCTTCCTGCACTACATTACAGGGCTTAAGGGCGCAAATCAGTCCTGAAATTGGCCGAAAATCAGTCCAAACAGGGGGCTGAAAATCAGTCGAGCGGGGTTGAGAATCAGTCGAGCGGGGCTGAAAAATCAGTCGAGCAGGGCTGAAAAATCAGTCTAAACAGGGGCTGAAAATCAGTCTAAGCAGGGGCTGAAAATCAGTCTGACATATGCTAAACATTGGTCTAAAAATAGCCAAAACAGTGGCCCAAAATGATCAAAATCAGTTCCAACAATCCTATGGGATCACAGCAACATTTCACATTAATCACACGCATGTTAGATGACCTTTGAGAACATCTCACGTTATAAGAACTCATATAAGATTCAGGAAGACTTCACATGCATTTAACTTAGACTAAAACACCGACGAGACTACTTAATTAGGCCTAAATCCATATGAATGCAGATACGACATGGTTGCATATGATATATATAAGGCTAGCTCACACAAAAGTACAAACATGGTCAAATATAACATACAGATGGCTACTTGGCTTAAAACTGTAACTAGATACCCTAAGGTGGACAGATTCAGCATGTCAAAACTTCATGGTTTAAAATGAATACCACATGGGCTTAAAAATATACCAAATAACTACATACAGGCCATGCTTTCAATCAATTACTAAGAGAGAGGGGGAATAGATTTATTTTTGCCAACACAGAGACACAATTCTTATTTAAGCAAACAGAAAGCATGCATGATTAATGGAGAAGGGAGAGATAATGTAGACAGGGCATACACATATCATTCTCCTGTATAACTCAGGTTGGTGCATACAAACTTGTGATTATACTAGCAATACTCATGATTCGTATCCTTATTCTATCCCTTAAACTCACAGAATTACAGATGAGGCAGTTTAGAAGCTAATAGCCCATTCATGCATGTCCTATACTTGATTATCAAAATAAAGGCAAAGCGACTTGTAGCAAGTCAATATGAACACACATAGGAACTAATGAGTTCAAGACAGGGCTTAGGGATACGGAAACATCTCATAAAACAGTACAATATGTTAAACAAGTGACATTCTTATCCAATGCACTAACCAAGTTTAGAACTAATACTTATGTATAGCAGATTCTTATTACACTGTCTTACACTCGAGCATGCAGAGGAGGATCATAATTCAATATGTTTTAAACTAGACTTTCCAGAAGACACACATAAAAGACCACTCTTTAACTAATTTTTGAAGAAAATGTAATCTGATTCGAACCAGTGACCATAATGGTCAAATAAACACTAAACTAACAAGACAAACACTTAAATAGTCATTATAATATGCCCTAAAATGTGTTCACATCACTGAACCTGCTAGACATTAATACTGTAAGCACAAACAACAAATGACCTGGTTAATCATGTTACAATATCACACAAAATGTCAATAGAGGCTTAAATATACTAACCATTACAGTCGTGAACACTAGCAGTAACGAATTGACTAACATTACTTAATGGCTACTTAATAAATCTAAATAGTCAATAACCATACTTTTAACATGCTGAATAAACACATAAATCCACAACACAAATTACAGTTGGCTAGTTAAATGGAAAATTAAAAGGGAAAGAGGTTACCTTCTCCGGACAGCGAACCGAGACGCGTTTCGACTCGTCGATTCTACTCGAAGAATATGTATGTGGGTGCGAATGAAGAAAACAAAGCCTAAACGCAAGAAATTAAAAACGAAGAACAAAAGGAAGGTCTTAGAAATCCTCCAGAATCCGACCTCCTAAAAATGAAGAACAAACAGATGATATGCAAGATCAATTCAAATTTCCGGGTCCCCCTCCAATGAAGAACAAAGGGGGTCTTTTATAGGTGAAATATTGGGTCTGAATTCGAAATAAAGCTGTTAGAGGTCTGATTTTTGGACGATTTGTTGGTTCAAATCGCGGATTTTAGGGAGATGCAGGGTATGGGCTGCGTAGGTGAAGTGAAAGGAGTAGTTGGGGGTGCAGGGAGTGGGCATGGCAGTTGCTTCGTTTTAGGTTTGAGCCCCTAAGGGCTGTCGACGATGGGGGGGAGAGGGAAAAGGTCTAGGGGTTATGGGCTGCGGGCGGGGCGACGGGTAAGGTATAGGGGCCTGGGGAGTTGGGCCGCGGGTCGTGGGCTGGGTAGTTATTTAGGTGGGCTGATTAGGTATTATATTGGGTATTAGTTTTAGAAGTTAGTTTTAGGTAAAATTAATTAGTGGTAAATTAGAAATTCAAAATTGTGATTTAGGTGCTTTATTAGTCTAAATTATTACAAAAATAAAGACGGGCGTTCTATTTAATTAGGGCTAATATTTATAATGCGATGCCGTTATTAAAACTTATTTATTATGCGTATTCATGAAGTTAAATTAAAACTGAACGGGGTTTAGATTATTATTAAATTATTTAAATGCTAAATGCAAATATGATATTTAAGGACTGTTTAATGCTTTTATAAATGCGACGCTATTAAAATGCATGTATTAGATTGAAATTAATTTAAATTACAAATTACGAAATTGCCTTGCTTTTAGTAAAAAATGCGAATATTCTTTTTAACACGACGTTATTGCTAAATTATTTATTTTATTTATTTATTTATCGTTAAGGATTATTCGAGTTTCAATTAATGGAAAATAGGGCCTAAATTACGAATGATATTAATGAAATTGCTTGTTATTAAAACGACGAATGCGGACGTGAGACTCAAGGTGTGCTTAGTACTCTATGTAAAATGTGGTGTCATTATTAAATTGCTTATTTGTGCATGTATTAATGTATTATTGATGCATTTTATTATAAAAAATTATTTTGCAAAATTAGTGTAATTTTATAGTTAAGAACTGGACGGGAGGGTCAAAATTGGGTGTCAACAATATTGTTGTGCTTATTCAAGTCTAAATTGGCGATAACACTCTTGTTATCTATGGATACTACAATTTAATCAATTGAAGCACTGTTTTTTTAACCTGAAATTGTATCAAGTAACTCTAGTTTTTGGGTGAATCTTTTTACATTATTTTATCATACACGTTAACGAAAAGAATTGTGAACGAACTTCTATCGATCGGATGTATATATATTACTCCATCCGTCTTATATTAGTTGTCATGTTTCACTTTTTGAGAGTCAAGTTGTGAATCTTGGAGCTAAATTGGATTAGATCAGGACAATCATGTTTATATTTCATGTGCCAAAGTTAGACAAGCACATGGTAGACTATAAGACTCCCATGCAGCAATATAATTATTTAAAGATTTGTGTGAACTTCAAACTTCCGTACCTTCTCCAACTTCTTTTACGCTGATTTTGACCTTCATATGACACACAGATTATATTCCTTCTCTATTAGTATTACTCAATCAATCCAGTATGAGACTTGAGTACATAATAGTATAATACCCACGTATTCATCTCTCCCTATCCAGATATGATCCGTGTAGCAGTACATGCATGAATTTCGATTAAAATTGTCCTGACAAGCATAATCCGAACTAGTTGATATTTGCTTGTATGGTCCTCTGTAACCAGGGGCGAAGCCTAGGGCGCAAAGTTCATTCTAATTCCCTTCGTCAAAATAATGCATTCTAATTATCTGTATTCATCATATTCCGTTCTTCGTTAAATCTACATTTAATTTTGAGAGATCTTTAAGTCTTTCTGAGAAAGCAAAAAAAAAAACATCCCAATTGACGATAAGAAGATGGGACTTCCCTACAAGTCTATGAGCCCGTTTGGATGAGCTTATGAAGTGAGCAAATTATGAGCAACTTTCTCTCTCAGGATTCAATTATTGCCGCTTCGTTCATGTACTTGTTGGGTGGAGATTGTACTACAAAATTGTTTACGTTGTAATTAATATTGAGAGAATTGCTATATAGTGGGTAATAAATCGATTATTACACGACTTACTTACTTGAATATGACATTATTGGGCATACATGTTCTTATTTTATATTCTTTCTGCCTAACATAATACATAAATTTTTGCTTAACGTAATATATTTTTTAATAAGTAATGCGAATATACCTCCACCCAAACGTTAAATTAGTAATATTCGTATTGGAGCTCGATTAATTCGGATTCGTGCATTATAACACTCATTCAGAGAAGCGTTTTATACCAATAATTTTTTCATGAAAATTTTTGTGTTATCTTAAAAGAGATATCCATCATTGATTTGTAAAAACGATTTTCTAATTTTTCATCTACTTAATACTTGGTAAAATGTTATATGTATATTTAATGTAGTCAGTCTATATGTCACTAGCTCTTGACTAGCCATTGAATCAGGCAAGCTACGCGTTGTTAGTTGTTGACTAGTCGTTGAAGCAGTCAAGCTATTCGTTATTAGTTGTTGACTAGCCGTCGAAGTAGTCAAGCTGCGCGTTATTAGCTGTGGACTATCTGATGAAGCATTCAAGCTATCTGTTACTAGCGGTTGAAGAAATACTTATATGAACACTACTTTGGTTAACACAAATCGATGTAGCTTTTTCCTATCTTTTCTTTTCTTTCTTTCTCAAAAAGATGTGTTTTCTTTGTTGAGATTTGTTATTTTTGCTCTATATTTAATGCAATCAAGCTATTTGTTTACTAGTTGTTGACTAGCTATTAGCTAACCTTTGGAGAAATGCATTTATAAACACAATTTTGGTCAACGCGAATTGATATAACTTTTCTTTTCTTTCTCCCCTCCTTGAAAAATCGAGTTTTCGTTCTTGAAATATGTTGTTTCTGCTCCCAGTGATTTGTGGAGCTTGTTCATTTCTGAGTGATACACATTGACTGTATGGATAAAATTTATTTAGTGTCATTGACATGCCTCAAGCTATTCTACAACAGTACTTGAAATTTATGCATATATCAATTTATATTAATTACTAATCTCAGTGTACGTATGTTGCACGTGTGCATCACGTGCATCAATATAAAATGTATAAAAATTGTTGAAAAATAACAATTGAAGATTTTTGGTTTTGATATTTGGTCCTGAATATGAGGACTTTAATGCTTACAAGGAAATATTTTAATTTATTTTAATATATTTAATATATATTAGGACTTTTCAGTCACATAATGATTTAAAATGAAAAGTTTTTGTTGTTGTCTAATCGTTTTAGCAGTCAAGCTACGCGTTATTATCTGTTGATTAGTTGTTGAAACAGTTAAGCTATCCGTTACTAGCTGTTGAAGCAGTCAAGTTACACATATTAGTTGTGGACTATCTGTAGACCCCCGTAAGGTCTCAAAATGTCCACATCAGAGAGATCTAGAACTTTCATTTAGCAACAATTTTCATATTCCCCGCATTAGTAAATGCGGTTTACGTTTCAACGTTTCGTCCTACGGATTCCGAATCCAGGCAGCAACTTCAAACTTCAATAACTCTCAACTCGTAAGTCCGTTTTAATAACTCTTTATCTATATCTGTCCAGAGAGAGATTTACAACCATGTAAATTTTCATATAATTCTAATAAGTAAAACTCAATAAAACAGTCAGTAATTATGCCTTTCCGAATTTGCCAAATCTAAAGCGAAACTTTGAACTATGATAGCTTTCAAACCGTATGTCCATTTTACCTCATTTTGGTTCTATATGATCATATTAGAGAGGTTTACCACTCTTAGAATTTCATCAAATGCTAACAATTATAACTCAGTGAGAACAGTTCGTAAAGTTCATGACGCAACTAGTTGTCTAAACAATCAAAAGTTCAATATTTCTTTTCAACACTCAATTCTTATTCTAACATGTATTGAACTTAAAATAAAGAATGTTACCAAGAATTTCTGAGTGAGAAAACTCACCTTATAAGTGTGAAGATTATTGTTGTGTGGTTGCTAAAATTATCCTTACTCTCTAGTATTTTGATTCTTGTTCTTCTTGCCCTCTTGGTATTTTTCCTCTTCTTTTCACTTGTTTTTTTCGATTTTCTATTCTTTGTGCTAGGTATTTTATTTGTGTCATGTACAATGTATAAGTAGAAGAGTTTTCTATAACCTATGGGAGGTGGAATGAAAAGAGTTGGAGGGGAAATGAAAAGGGGGGAAGGGGGGGAAGCAAAGGACGTGCAGCAATGCTGCATGTTTTTTTTTCTTCTTATTTTCATTTTATCTATATATTTATCCAACTTTAACACTAACTCTATCCCATGTAATTTATTCATTGTTTTCTTATATATATATATATATATATATATATATATATATATATATATATATATTAACTCAACCACAACTATATATTATTATTTTTTTCCGGATTTTACATTATTATCTGTGGACTATCTGATGAAGCATTCAAGCTATCTGTTACTAGCGGTTGAAGAAATACTTATATGAACACTACTTTGGTTAACACAAATCGATGTAGCTTTTTCCTATCTTTTCTTTTCTTTCTTTCTCAAAAAGATGTGTTTTCTTTGTTGAGATTTGTTATTTTTGCTCTATATTTAATGCAATCAAGCTATTCGTTTACTAGTTGTTGACTAGCTATCAGCTAACCTTTGGAGAAATGCATTTATAAACACAATTTCGGTCAACGCGAATTGATATAACTTTTCTTTTCTTTCTCCCCTCCTTGAAAAATCGAGTTTTCGTTCTTGAAATATGTTGTTTCTGCTCCCAGTGATTTGAGGAGCTTGTTCATTTCTAAGTGATACACATTGTTGTATGGATAAAATTTATTAGTGTCATTGACATGCTTGAGCTATTCTACAACGATTGAAATTTATGCATATATCAATTTATATTAATTACTAATCTCAGTGTACGTATGTTGCACGTGTGCATCACGTGCATCAATATAAAATGTATAAAAATTGTTGAAAAATCATGCGTGATACACACAGATTGGAGAAATACATTTATAAACACAACTTTGGTTAACACAAATCGATATAAGTTTTATTTTCTTTATCCCCTCCTCGAAAAATCGAGTTTTGTATCTTGAAATCTGTTGTTTCGCTCACAGTGATTTGAGGAGCTTGTTCAATCACGTGTGATGCACATTATTGTATGGATAAAATTTATTTATGGTCATTAACATGCCTCGGGCTATTCTATATGATAGTACTTGAAACTTATGCATATATCAATTTATATTAATTTACTAATCTTAGTGTACGTGTGTTGCACGTGTGCGTCACGTGCATACATATAAAATATATTTAAAAATAGCAATTGACGTTAATCAAACTACAATTTTTTGGTTTTGATATTTAGTCGTAAATATGAGGACTTTAAGACTTACAAGGAAATATTTTAGATTATTTTAATGTATTTAATATATATTATGACTTTCCGGTTCCTACATAATGGTTTAAAATGGAAAGTTTTAGATGTTGACTAGTCGTTTTAGCAGTCAAGTTAACCGTTATTTATTGTTGACTAACCGCTGAAGTAGTCAAGCTACACATTATTAGCTGTTGACTAGTCGTTGAAACAGTCAAGCTATCCGTTATTAGTTGTTGACTAGATGTCGAAGAAGTCAAGCTACACATTATTAGTTGTGACTATCCGTTGAAGTAATCAAATTATCCGTTACTAGCCGTTGACTAGTTATTGAAGAAATGCCTATATAAACATTACTTTAGTTAACACAAATCGATGTAACTTTTTCTATCTTTTATTTTTTTTTCTCAAAAAATCGTATTTTCTTTTTTGAGATTTGTTATTTTTACTCTATATTTATCCGTCACTAGTTGTTGACTAGCCATTAGCTAACCTGTAGAGAAACACATTTATAAACACAACTTTGGTGAAATCTGTTATTTTTGCTCTCAGTGATTGGAGGAGCTTGTTCAATCATGCGTGATACACACAGACTGTATGACATAATTCAATCTATTCAATAACAATACTACTTGAAACTGGTGCATATATCAATTTATATTAATGTACTAATCTCAATGTACGTGTGTTGCACGTGTGCATAAAATGAAATGAAAAACTTGAAGACTTTTATCAACAAAAAGAAAAACTTGAAAATTACAATTTTACATATCAATAAAAATTACGAATTAAATTGTAGTTTAAAAATTACAAACAATTATACATTTTCATGTTCTTTCATTAGGTATATTATAAGTTGATTCACATGACTATGAAATGACATATACGTACTTCCTTAAGCAGCATGCACGTTTGCGTAAGCTTCTTTTTCCTGCTTTCATTTTCGAAAACATCCTGATAATTCTACCTAATATGGAGACATAATAAGTTACGCTAACAAAAAAACACATAAAAATAACTAAGCAAATGAAATTTTAGAAAATACTACTAATTATGAGTTAAAATGGAAATAAGGACTGTTGTCAACACAACATAATTAAATTCTCTAAAATAAAATAAAAAGAGAACCAAAGAGAAAACTGAAATCATTTTTTGAAGAATTCCTCCATTCATGTCCTCAAAACCAACAAATGCTCTATATTGGTGATTCGCTATTGCCCAACAAAGATATAGGATAATCAACATGGCTAAAACAAATTTATATGAATAGAAATTATTATGATTTTAATGTGTCATAAATTCGTACATTAAATAATTAGGAGTTATGAACATGAAAGACTTGGAGGTTATGGATATTATTAATATTTATTATGAGTAGAATTTAAGATAAATAAAGAGGTGTGAGTTATGGAGATGATTTTCTAACATAAAATTATTTAAAAAATAAGAGAAAACTAAAAAAGGAGGAAAAAAAGATAAATAGGATCCTCGGCCATAGAGATGTGGTATATATTGTTGATGTTGGATGAGTGTCATGACAAAACCAGATTTTACGCCTGGACAACATCTTGCAGTACTCTGCAGATGTTGCCTGCAGTGTTGTGACAACATCACATACAACATCTCTGTAAACGATTTTGCCTATTTTTTCGGTCAAAATAATGTTTGTTAATGTGAGTTAAAAATGCCATAGGCAAGCTGAATATGAAGTTGTGTTTAAAACGTGGGAATTGAAGGAGTCAAGCTTGGAATCGAAGAAACTTGAAGACCAAGTCAAAGTTGTTGAGAAATTCATGGAGGAAGAATCGGTCCAAACTGCAGCTTTCTTTCTCTCAACTTCCACAACCAACCAGCGAGAGTTTCAAGGAAGTTTCACACTATAAATAGAGGAGGAACTTCAGAGTATTGTCATCCAGAATCAAAATGTAAAAATACAAAGAGAGCTCTCAGGATTTCGCTTCAGAAATCTGGATCAACACCTTAGCCTAAAGTAGTATAACAACATATATCTCACATTACAATTGCTATCTCTATTCTAGATTAAACTTAATTGTTACATATCGTAAGTTTAAGACGATAATTAAGAACGTCATTAAGGAAATTAATATAGTTAAGGATGTGATTCCGGAAAAAATTTGGTTACTACGAGCGTGTCAAAGAAAATTAAGAATGATAGTTATATGTATTCCCGTTAGAGATTAGTATCGTATTATAAGAATTATGACATGGAGAATACGAGACCTTATAGAATTTTCGGGAATTAAAAAAAGTAGTGTCTAAGATTTAATTAGTGTTTGAGAGATTAATTAAGAAGACAATTAGGAACCAAAGTGTAATATTTAAGGGGCAAAGTGTTATAACAATTTTCATAATTTTAATCTTTAAACCATGAGGAAATCTTTCCAACTTCTCATTTTTTTAAATTCCATTTCAACTTCATCTTCTTCCTCACTCCCTCTTCGCCATCGATTTTCCCCCTCTCCAAAACCAGCAAGAAAAATACACCCATCTTCATAGCTATTGAAGATTTCTATTCCTCTCCCTAGATTAAATCACTTTTCATCAAAATTTGAAGCCAAAAATTGAAGAAAACAGTGGCTAATTCGTGGACTGCTGGGCCGATCTGGACAACTTGTTCTTTTCAAGTTTTGGACGAAATTAAGGAAGCAAAAATATAGGAAATGATGGATTAACATTGTGGGATTCATGCATGTCAAATTGGAGTTGAAAAAGTGAAGAATTGGGCAAGAATCGATAGAACAGTGGGCTGGAAATAGGGATTGTTTTGGCTTCGTTTAAGGTATAAAATTCTTCATTCTATGATATAATTGGAGTGCATGTTGTTAGGATTAAGGAAATGAATTTGTGATTAAGGGAAAATTGAAATTTAAACATGCATGTGATTGTTGTAATGTTGTTGGACCGATTTTGGAACTAGTTTTACTAATTTTGGAGTTGTTGGATTTAATTGTTGGTGTTCTTATTATCGTCGCTAATTGCACGTTAAAATTGAAGGAGGTCTTGAAAGAAATCTTGACATTTAGATTATAATTGTTCATAAGAAATTGTTGAAACGTGAATTGGATTCTAGGGAATTAAGAAAAGAATTGGTTTATGTAGATTGACCGGAAACTTGCTTGAAATTGTTGGATATTGTCGCGACGAGTTAGGGGCTGATTTTGTGGAGTTAAGAGGTTGGGAATTTGATTATAAACATGTATATAAGTTATGGTAATTACTAATACATGTCTTAAATAAGGTATAGTGTAAAAAGAGTGTTATGTTGCAAATTATAGGACTCAGACTTTTGTTGTTGTCGCTAAAATTGATGGATTGTTTTAAGGTTGTTCTAATATGGATTAACATGAGAAATAGATGTAGTAATCACCTGGTTTGTCGTAAATAAAATATCTGAGATTATTATGGTTATATTCTTAAGTTATGACTTGTTGTTGGTATTGTTGGCTTGGTTTGAGAATTGTGGATGTATATATAAACAGGGGAAGTGCTGCCCGAATTTTGATAGAATAAGAGGGTCGTCTTTCAATTTAACTTACGTTAGGTATCATAGAATTGACGGGCATATTGTTATTATTATAGGTCAATGCTAGTCGAGGCGATTATTATATTATCGAGTTGATATAGACGACGAGGTATGTGAAACTCTTCCTTCTTTATTTTTGGCATGATTTATTGAAAGTACGGAGGACGTACATGATTTCTATACAGTATATTTTCTAAAGAAGTTAGTCATGAGAAGTGTCTATGATTTTTCAGTAAAAAGTTTATTATAATGATTTCATTGAGAGTCAAAGTGATGATTTGAATTGTATAGTTACCCATGATACTCTATTTGTGTTGAATATGATTATAAGAACTCACCGAGTCTCATAATGGGCCGGGACACATTATATTGATGATTTCATGGACACGTATCCATGATGCGGATATACCGTATAGATACCCATGATAGTATATATATGATTATTTCATGGACATGTATCCATGATGCGGGTATAGATACCCATGATAGTATATATATGATTATTCCATGGACATGTATCCATGATGAGGGTATAGATACTCATGATAGTATATATATGACTATTCCATGGACATGTATCCATGATGCGGGTGTATACACCCATGATTGTATATGTATGATGATTCCATGGACAGACATCCATGATGCGGGTATAGATACCCAGGATAGTATATATATATATATATATATATATATATATATGATTATATGGACAGACATTCAGGGTTTGATATGACTCTCATTTTTATAAGGCACAGTCGACTCTCATATTTTTATATATGGCACAGTTGGATTCGGTATTTGATTCTCTTACTTGTCTCCTGTACGTTTTGGTCAGTTATGATTATTTACTTGTATTTTACGTTTCATATACTCGGTACATTCTTTTGTACTGACCCCCTTTCCTCGGAGGGCTGCGTTTCATGCCCGCATGTACAGGTACTCAGTTTATTGATCCGTCAGTCTAGGATTTCCACTCAACTGTTTTGGAGAGCTCCTTTGATTTAGAGCTTGGTCATTTTGGTACAGAACCTCTTTTTAGACTTATGTATATATTTAGGGGCACGACGGGGCCCTGTCCCATCTTATGTCGTTATCCTTCTCATAGAGGTCTGTAGACAGTCGTGGGTTATGTGTATGTAGAGTTGTAAAACTGATTTGGTCAGCTATGTCGTTGTACTCTGTTTCGAAATGTTGTCGTGTATACGTGATACTCTTTGGTGGCAACCTTGTCGGCTTGCCTATTATATTATGTTGGTTAGTTGTGAATCCACATGGCGGTACGTCGCGTGTAAAGGCAGCCTTGTCGGCTTGCCTATTCTGGCATATGTTATTGTTGCAGCGTTATGCTGCCAGATTTCATATTTTCCTTACGTGTTAGTTGGATTATGTGCGACAGGTTAGTATAATGGCGTCATTAGGGCGTTTAGTCGCGGCCCGTCGGGTCGGGTCGTGACATTAATGTAAAAGTAATTGTAATGAAGATGTTGTACTTTTCTTTATAGATGTTTTATCTTTAGGCTGAAGTCATCTGCGACTTCTTTTTGTAATTTCTTTTTATTTTGTTACGATTCATTGTAAAAAGAAATTCATTGTAATTGTATATAATATATACATTACTTCGGTCATTGACCATCAAGGACTATATTACTATATACCTTTGAAAATACAAACCTTGTGTCTTTTACTTTTTCGCTGCATTTACTCTTTAAGGTTTATTCTGTTTTTATCAGTTGCCAAAAATGTTGTCACAACATTGTAGACAACATTAAAAATTGTTTCAGCATTTAATTTTGAATGTAATTTCACTTTCACTTTCACTTCCGTAGCCTCGGACCCCAACACATATGATTGTCTATTATATATTATATATTATATATTATATATTATATATTATATATTATATATTATATATTATATATTATATATTATATATTATATATTATATATTATATATTATATATTATATAATAATAGACAATCATCGTGTCCGTGTCGATTCGATGATTGAGCAGTTTGTGCTTTTACGAACACTTGTTATCTCCCCAGCATAGGTATCAAATAAATTTGTCTATCAAAAGTTGACAAATGAAAATAAATTATTTAATATTTTTTTCTTATACTAAAAATAAATCTATCATTTCATGATTTTCTAACTTATTTTATAGATTAATATGCCACATCGCGAGTGCCCCTTCAATTCCAACTTCATTTACTCTGATTTTGACTTCCACAAGACAGATGGATATAATCTCTTTGCTATAATTGATCAATCATTTAATTGAGGCTCGGTAGTATATGAACTTACGTATCCATTTCCTTTATTCAGATGGTACATTATGGGCTCGTTTAGTACGTCGCACTGTACTGTACTAATTTCATTAGATTGTATTGTATTGGATCGGACTGTATTAATATATAATAGACGGTATTAGAATATTAGTATATAATGAATTGTATTGTTTAATTTTTTTTATTTTTAGTATAGTCCAGGGGAGACTCACCTGCTAGATGGATCTCAAAATGGCGGTTGGGTATCTTATTTTTATATAAATAGTCTGATTGATGCAATAAACGCCACCAAGCGTTATATTATTTTTATCCAATCTGATCAGTTAATACATCGTGCCAAAACGTGTTCTATATTATTGGGCGTAGTGCTACAAATTTGTCTTAGAGCACAAATTAATGGACACACACCGTCACATGGAAGGAAGAGATCCTCTGTCAAGGTCTCAAGAAAGAGGGCAAAGAAGGAGTCAACGACTCAGGGATCCAAGATCGGAAGACTCCTTCCCAAGGCCCATTCCTTAGTAGGCGGGAAGTCCCAAGGACTCCACTAAAAGAAAAGGAGTCTTCCACTCTCTCTCATGGAAGGAATAAGACCTTGGTTGAAGGACCCAGTCGAAGAAAGACAAGAGTCGAAGGCTCCATACGCCTTTCCCCTGAGCTAAAAGAAAACTTGCTTGAGAAAGGCAGATCACAACTACAAATTCACTAATTCTAGTAAGAAAATCTTGATACACACGAATCTAATATAAGGATGACATTAACAGTTAAGGGTGTGTGTTTGATATAACGGAAAATGATTTTCATGATAAAAATATTATCCCAAATCATTTTATATATAATCTAAAAAATACTATGAGGGTGGGGATGGAGAGTGGGGGCTCGGGGTGGCGGGGAGTGGGGGTAGCAGTATTGCGGGATGGGAGGAGACAATGAACTTGAAATGTCACTTATGAAACTTGTTTTTTCTACTCCCATTAAGGAAATCATTTTCTTATAAAAGAATATTTTTAAACATATTTTGACTAACTAACTAAACAAGGAAAAATGGAAAACATGTTCCAAAGAATGTATCTCTCTACCAAACACACACTAATTCTTAATCCTGACAAGTTAATAACACATATATGGTTCTTTGAAGCCATTGTGTTCTATTATTAGTTAAATCTGCATTAGCCTGGAGAAATTATAATCTCTTTATACAATTTTCCTCAATTGATGACGAGAAGAGGGGATTCCTGTCCGAGGCTATTTCTTTTCCTTGAGGTTAGATTAGAGTGTAATGTTAAAATAAGAATACGATCAATAAATTACCTTAATTTACATATTTTAGGATTGAAAGAAAGAATTCTAGAAATATCTTTTTGGGAATAAAGGGTATATGATTAGAAATAAATACGTAAAAGTGTATAAATCATAGTTTCCGCCGAAAGAAATTCTAAAAATTATTATTGTTAAAGAAAGAAAAAATATCACTTTCTAAATTTTAACCATGTCATTTTTCATTGAGACAATTCGAGTACTCCAATATTTGTGATGGTATAGAGTATAGACTGGGCACGCAGCTCAATAAAGATAGAAAATCTTTTGAAATTTATACTTCCAATAAACAAGTTATATATATGATTTAGTTATAAATTATTCTATTAATTTGTGCAGCATCAGCATTGAAGCCCAATTAATACGGTTGTGCCACGTAAGACCTATTCGAGGGAAGTGCACTCTACCAAAGATTTTTCATGAATTTTTTTTGTGTTATCTCAAAAGAAATATCCATCATTGATTTGTAAAAATATTTTTTCAAACTTTACATCTACTTATTATTTAATAAATTATTTTATCAATAATTAATGAAGTCAAGCTATATGTTACTAGTCGTTGAAGCAATCAAGCTATATGTTGCCTAGCTGTTGAAGCAGTCAAACGATCTGTTGCTTGCTGTTGACTAGCCATTGGAGCAATCAAGCTATCTGTTACTAGTTGTTGACTAACCATTGGAGCAATCAAGCTATGCTGTTGAAGAAATTCCTATATAAACACTACTTTGGTTAACACAAATCGGGATAACTTTTCCTATCTTTTATTTCATTTCTCAAGAAAATGAGTTTTCTTTCTTGAAATCTATTGTTTTTCTTCCGTATTTAATGCAGTCAAGCTATCTCTTACTAGTTGTTGACTAGCCGTTGGAGAAACACGTTTATAAATACTACTTTAGTTAACACAAATCGATCTAACTTTTCTTATCTTTTCTTTTCTCTCCTCTGTCTTGAAAAGCTGGGTGTTTTTCTTGAAATCTGTTATTTTTGCTCTCGGGTCGGAAGGGTTTTGTTCAATCTTGAGTGATATACATTCATGGTATAGATGAAATATTCGTAAAGGATAGTGTCCTTAACATGTCTCAAACTAAATTTTATAACAGTAAATACTTGAAACTCGCTCATATACAAATTTATATTAGTTTATCATAGCTAAGTGAGTTTTTAAGAAAACATATATTATCTATGATTAAGTGAACGCGAGTGTATAAAATTTCCTTATTTAATCTACCATCAAGTGATTCAAGTCTGTTTGTCCATTGATTGTTATAAGCCCCATACGGACGTAGCTCAGTTGATTCCAGAGGGATAGATTGACCCAAACATTTATCGTTACAAGTGGAGTCTTTTCAAGTTGCAAATTCCCAACTATCACTGTCCCCTGAGGTCACTCAAATACACCTCAGCTCTCTCATGCAATCTTTGATTATTTTAATTTATTTTCCCTAAGTTTCTTATGATAATAATTGAAAATTGAATTGTCACAGTCCAAGAAAATCCCTCCCTTTTAATTTCTAAATCTTGACCCTATTGGCCTATTTGTACATCAACTTGTACCTCTTCGTATATCCTACGTCCTTCCTCTCTACTGCACAGAAAATTAAAAAAGATTGAATCTTTGCTTCACCCATTAATTGTTAATGAAGTACTAATACTATTATACTTGAGCTCTTCCAAAGTTTTTATCTTTTGCCTGTTAAGCCAGGTTATTATTCTATTATTAAGTCTTAATTGCTGTCAATTAATACACTGTTTAACTTCTTCTTCCAACTTGTTTGCATTACACTCTATGCATTGAATAAAGTATAGATCTTTATGTTTTTCCTTTATTTTATTCAAATTTTCTTGTTTCCTTGAAATGGGGTTTTCTTTCTTTGGAAGTTTAATGCCTCAGTTGGTAATTTCTTGAAATATTAGGTACATTTTCACTACATTTTATTCCCTTTTTCCATTTTTTTGTTAGAATGTTTAGGTTAATGGAGTGTAAAAGAAGACACTTCTTGATTTTACTGAATCTGTTGAAAGTTTTGAAACTTGGGATTTGGGATTTTATCTTGTTTTGGGAATTTTTTGGTCTATGTTAGAAGTTCACTATTAAAGTAAATTTTTCCTTTTTTGTTATGTTTGTTACTCCATTAACTTCCAAGATTTACTTGTCTTTTTCCTTAGGTAAATATATCACATGCCTCACCGTGAATTTAGCTAGGATTTGGGTACTTCTATGCAGTTGCCAAATGTCACATTTTGTTGGTTTCTTGAGGTAGCTTAAGAAGCTGATGCTGCTTGTTGTTGTTCAAATTACAAGTTTGATTTGTTGATTAAAGAAAGTTTGATTTGACTAAATGTACATTGAATGTGAGAGGTTGTGATAAGGTTGGGGATAGAAAGGGCAGATTACAGAAGCCTATTTATACTTTGGGTTCACTAGATTACAACATTCCAGGAAGGATTGTGTTTAAGATAGTAAATAAAAACTCCCAATAAATTGGAGGCATTTGTCCGGTAGATTCATTGCTGGCAGCAGTTTTAGGTTCAAATAGTGTAATAAGGGTTTTCTAAGGCAGAAGTTCTTTTGCAAATGGGGCACTATGCGGCAGTCTGGGATCATAGACATACAGCAGCAATTGAAGTAACAAAAGACTGGAATGGGATTGAACAGGTTGTGCTTCGGAACCCTCAGGGTGCCTTTGCACGGGTTAGATTCCGTAAACTCTCTCTTACTTTAATTAGATCTAATGATTTTATGATTCTAAAAGCATCTGTAGATCACTTATGAGGGAATCAGCTTTTAGATCTCCTATCAATTACACGGTCTTTAATGTTATTATCAACTGTTGTTGATTAGAATGGTATCTCCAATTAGATGAACTTTAAGCCCCCACCAACTCCCATGGTTATTGACAATTTCCTTTAATTCAGGTTAGCCTGCAAGGAGGACAAGTTACTTCTTGGCGGAATGACCGAGGGGAAGAACTCCTATTCAACAGCAGTAAGGTGGGGGATTTTCCTATTTTACTTGCAGTTAATTCGTATGAGTAAAACTAATAATTGGTTAGCAATGGAGATCTAAAGCTTCTAAAACTAATATTTTTTCTAGCGATTTAATAAAGTTTCCTTTAAGTCCCATATGAGGTAAGACTGCGTACAATAGACCCTTGTGGTCTGGCCCTTCCCCAGACCCCGCGCATAGCGGGAGCTTAGTGCATCGGGCTGCCCTTTTTCCCCTTTAAGTCCCATATCACTTGTTTATGGTGTAAAGATTGGAACTAGAGGTTTCTCCGATGTTGTAGACAAAGACTCAGCAAAAACGTGCAAAGTTTACTCATTGAGGGTGCTTAGTCCTACAATTTCAATTTGATGTAGATAGGATACTTATAAATTACATCATCTATTTCTTAATTGCAATGCTATGCGCTTTGCGAAAAGCAGTATTTGTAATTGAATAAGTGTGAAAGCTGATTCTCTGTCTTATTCTAATTTTGCTCTTATGTTTTAGAGTATCTTCAAGTCTCCAAAAGCTACACGAGGAGGAATCTCTGTTTGCTTTCCACAGGTACCTTTGAATATGCAATTCTTTTTATCTTCTTGAGTTTCTTTCAGTGAGTACTGTCCAACATTTTATTTGATTATCTTAATTATGCTTGTAGTATGGAAATGGTGGTTCACTTGAGCAACTTGGATTCGCAAGAAACAAAATCTGGACCATTGAGGATGACCCTCCATCTTTATACTCATATGACCCACAAGGAAAATCTTTCATTGACTTGCTGCTCAAACCTTCAGAAGATGATCTGAAGTTCTGGCCTCACGGGTATGGTCTTCGAGCCTAACAAACTCTAATTGGTTTCAGTATGGAGCTTCAGATATTGAATCAAAATCTATTCGTTGTCCATATCAAAATCTGTGATTGTTTTAAGTTAAATGCATAATCGTTATATCTTAGAATCCTCTTTGCTTTTGCAAATGATTTCATGAGAACATGGTAATGAAATCAGAACCTATATAAATATAAAAAATTAGAAGGGAAACTGAAGAACAGACTTAAATTAGCTAACTTGGATGCTTTCGGTTTGATGAAACTGGAAGCTCTCAAGATTATTTTCTTCTGAGTTATAGTACTTAGGTTATAGTGATCACAATGTCAAAAATAATTCATAGATAGATATGAAAGTGAACTAGTGAAGTCTTCCATGCTAGAAATGAAAGTCAACTTTTGACTGTATTTCATGTCAAAAGTCAGTTCTATGCTTACTTGGTTTCTTACAGTTATATTTCGAAGTTGCTGATGAGTCTCTTCATTATTACTTTCTAGTTTTGAGTTTCGCGTTCGGGTTACGCTGTCATCAGATGGAAGCTTGTCCTTGATATCTCGTATCAGAAACATGAACGGCAAACAATTCAGCTTCTCATTTGCTTATCATACATACTTCTCTGTTTCCGACATAAGGTATGTTATTCCTTTTTTGTTCTTTTGTAACTGGGCTGCCTTACCGTATTTATGAGTTTATCACTTCCCCAACATCTTTGTACTATTTTTCTGCGATAATATTGTAGCTATTCCAGCCTCCTGCAGAAATGCAAGGTAAGGCTGCGTACAATAGACCCTTGTGGTCCAGTCCTTCCCCAGACCCCGCGCATAGCGGGAACTTAGGCCCTTTTTAATATTGTAGCTATTCAAATTTCAGAGAAGAAGACGAAGCCATTTTGCTTTATATCGTCATTATATTGTGTAAAAAATAACTTGATGATTTCTGGTCATTCCAATATCTTAGACTACTACATGAATCTTATCGACAGTGAAATAAGGATTGAAGGTTTAGAAACACTGGACTATCTAGACAACCTGTGCCAGAAAGAACGCTTTACAGAACAAGGAGATGCCATAACTTTTGAATCTGAGGTATTTTTTTCAATACAAGCTACATCATCTCAAAACTTTGTGGTTATAGATGAGAGATCAAATATCATCCTTCATGGTGGCATTTTTAAGATATCTTCATGAGTGACTATATAAGACCCTATCACAATCTTGGACCCCTTATAATGAGCCCTGAGAAAGACAAGACGTGTTTTTGTGCTTTATGTAACCACACTAGTCGGATCAAATCAAAATTGAACAAAAGTAGCATTAATGTCTGTATTATAGCTCTAAAGCTGATTGTCTAGGTATTGTATTTGCAGTCTCTCCTCAATCTACTTAGAGCAAACAGGATTAAAAGGACCAAGGTGTGCGTGCAAAGTGGGATTTCTTTCATGCTTTACAAATTAAATGTAAACAAAAAAAATACGAAGACAAGAAAAATCAAGTAATTATCAACAAATACAGCTAGAAAAAAAAATTAAAAAGGTCAGAATTAATATACTTACATCAAGAAAGAGTCTATTTGGGGACAATTCTTGACAAAGAACAGAATATTCCAAAGGTTGACAAAGCTCAGTCCACGTCTAACCAATTGAAGTTCCTTCAAATTCGGAAAATAGTACTCCATATCTCTGTACTCAAAATCCACATATCTAGGAGAAAGCTCCTAAATTAAGTATTTACGTTATCAGTGTATATAAGTTAAATAAAAAAATGTGAAGTACTATTATTTGACCTCAAGAAGAGTAAGGTTAAATGAGAGAGTCTGAACATTTCTTAATGCTTCCATCAAATCATCTCTCACTTATATGTTGAAGCCCTTTGGCACCAAAATCCAAAATTACATCTTAATCTTATGACCATTGGATCCAAAAACTTGATTTTGTTAATCTCACAACTATAATGAAATGTGCTAAGACTTGGAGTATCAATAGTGACCAAAATTATGTCACCACAACGCCTAATTGAAAGAGTTCTAAACTTATTCGAACCTTTAATTGTAAGTTCACCAATAAAAGAACAGCCCTCTAAAGCCAAAGATTCAAGAACCACACAACTTGAAAACGACTTTTTAATGAAAAGGTAGGACGCAAGGCTTAGTTAGACCAAGAGATTTCAAGAATCGTAAACCTTTTAATTTTGGCAGTAGATACAAGTCACAACATATGTGGAGAGTTTCAACATCGATGAAATCAGAATGCAGGTTGTAAAAAACCTCTTCAACATTATGTGGATTCAACATGTTGCATCAAAAGGCCTAGAAGAGTTAGAGGCTTAGAGCTACATCTGGTTGAACCTAAAGCATTCTTGGTTCATCGACTTTGAAACTTTCTGCGTTCTAAAATTGATATGTTGTGATTTGTATTTATCGCCAAAATTAAAAGGTTTACGATTCTTGAAATCTCTTAGTCTAACTAAGTTTTGCGTCCTGCCTTATTTTATTAAAAGGTTGTTTTCAAGTTGTGTGGTTCTTGAATCTTTGACTTTAGAGGGTTGTTCTTTTATTGGTGAACTTGCAATTGAAGGTTCGAATAAGTTTAGAACTCTTTCATTTAGGCGATGTAGTAGCATAAATTTTGGTCACTATTGAGATACTCCAATTCTTAGCACATTTCATTATAGTGGTCAGATTAACAAAATCAATTTTTTGGATCCAATGGTCTTAAGATGTGATTTTGGTGCCAACAAAGGGCTTCAACATATAAGTGAAAGGGGTGATTTGATGGAAGCATTGAGAAATGTTCAGACTCTCACATTTAACCATGCTCTTCTTGAGGTCAAATAATAGTACATCAGTTTTTTTTTATTTAACTTATATACACTGACAAAGTAAATATTTAGTTTAGATGTGGCTTTTGAATACAGGGATATGTGGATTTTGAATACAGGGATATGGAGTACTATTTGAAGGAGCTTCAATTGGTTAGATGTGGCCTAAGCTTTGTCAACCCTTGGGATATTCTGTTCTTTGTCAAGAATTGTCCCCAAATAGAGACTCTTTCTTGATGCAAGTATATTAATTCTGACCTTTTAAATTTTGTTCTAGCTATATTTGTTGATTTTTCTTGTCTTCATATTCTTTTTTTGTTTACATCTAATATGAAAGAAATCACTTTACATGCATACCTCGGTCCTCTTAATCTGTTTGCTCCTTTTTACACATTTTATTTGAAATACTTAAGTGTTCACCTCATCTGACGGCATTATTTCTACCTTTATAAATGAGATAAATTGATCCTTTCTTCAACTGTAAGGTGTTCCTTTTATTGTAGGATTAAGAAGTATTCATGTTTCTTGCAGATGGACCGTGTCTACCTTAGTTCTCCAAATCGCATCGCTGTTCTTGATCATGAAAGGAAACGAACATATCTGATAAGGAAGGAAGGATTGCCAGATACTGGTTAGTATCTTCAATTTAACACGGAGAGAGAAAATGTCCTCATTTGGAAGTATCCACTAACACGTGCTGTACCATTAAGGCTATATTTTTACCATGATTTACTTTAGTATCTCGAGTCACACATTCTTCTCTTAACAGACCTGATAATACCTGTAATCTCGAGAGAGGTACTTCCTCTGTCGGCAATAACTATGCAAAGAATGTAGCATCAATACAAGGACTTAAGACATTGATAAAGTTATTTTGTAGTATTATAGAAACTTTTGGTAGAAGTTGCCAAAGAAGCATGAAAGATCTTACCAACTCTAATTTGTGTAGCTAAAACCTTTTGGTATCTATTTCTATGTCTTTTCCTCAGTGGTGTGGAATCCATGGGAGAAGAAAGCCAAAGCAATGGCGGATTTTGGCGACGAGGAGTATAAGCAGATGCTTTGTGTTGATGGAGCAGCAATTGAGAAACCCATCACATTGAAGCCAGGAGAGGAATGGACCGGTCGTCTAGAACTTGTGGTCGTGCCATCGAGTTTTTGTGAGCTTTGATCCTTCAAAGCCTGGGCAGAAACATTTTAGTAAATGCTCAGCAGCTTAATGAGGGACTGTAAACTCAATACTAGGTTTATTTACTTGTTAATGAGGTGTTATACATTAGAGTCATTAAACTGCTGTCTTGAACCGCCAAAGCCTATTGTTTTTTGGAATGGCTGCTTGGTGTTTTATCTTTTGAAGAGTAAAAGTCGTTTGCATTACATTAGTATTCTCAGGTGTGTAACTGGCACTGTCTTGATGACTTAATGCCATTTTGGCGAGTAGATTAAACTTTTCTGTGGTTTGGGGTATTGCCGTATTGCATATATTCACTCATTTGCTTCCACTATATCTTTGTTCGAGTGTTAGGTTTAACACGAATAAAGCTATTTAGCTTTAACCTTCTCGGAAGATTAGTTTAGCAAGTCTACTGGCGTTAATCATGAAAGACCTGAACAGCTACTAGGCGATTAGATTCTTAATTCTGACCATTTTCTCCGATGCACTTTTAAAAAAAACTGTGCTTGTTAAGATACCTTAAAATTCAAAGACTTCTTACTTTAAAAGACAAAATAGGAACAAAGAGTAAACAATGGGCTTCACCTATGGTCTACCATACCGGTAGTTCCTTGATACAGTTAAAAAATAACTCTATCTCGCACATTAATCTTCAATTTTAATAAGGATCCGTAAAATAACATCCTACAAGCACTAAGATGACTAGAAAAGGCATTAGGTAAGCCAATAAACATTAGGGAAGATAATTGCTCCACAGGCAGTTAACTTTTTGATCCACCATTCTTTGACAAGATTGCAGTAGTAGCATAACCAGGACCCATTTTTTTTCTTGAGCAGAATAGCAAACTGGAAACAGAGAATAAACTGGGGGTCAAAGAATCAGCATAGATATGTACCTCTTTTTTTCAAGGTAAAGTTTAGCATATATATGTACCTCCTACTTTGCAACAATTAAATGGGAAAAAATAGACCTACTTGTAGAGTTTTATCATGCAGAGAAGGTAGAAGAATTAGATTACGTAGTGATTTGAAATATATAAATTGCACTTTCTTAAATTGGCTTACAGTATTGTAGTCCTAATGGCAAGTGGCTATTTTCATATAGTACTCTAGAAAATTTGAGACACCTTTTTCCTATGTCCAACATGAAAATTACCAGTTTATGCTAGAAGATAACAAGACCTTTCGTTTTCTAAAATTGAAGATTTTGCTATATGTTATCTATCTCCATCGGACTAATTATATGAACTCGTTAAGACTAGCCTGTATGTTGCACTCATTGCGATATAGAGAATAATATGGAGAAACAAGCAATAGACTTTCACAAACTTTATTTGCTTCTCAGTTTCCTAGAGTACATAATAGCAATCTTGACCAAAAAGTTCACCAGCATTAGATAATCAGGAAGAGTCATCTTACCAAAAACTCAATAAAAGCTGTTAAGAGCTATACACCTCGTCGAATCTCCAACATCTTGGCATTTTCCAACAATATCTGAAAAGAGCAGTAGATGCTGATAGTAGAAAATTTTGCGGAAACATTAAATGTAGGGAAGAAGGCAATGAGTTGTCAGTCTTACTTCCCGGATGTAGCTTTCCACTGCTTTGCAGCCTTCAACTGCTAATTGCATGACATTTTCAAAAATATCCATTGGTAGTTTAGCATCCATCTGCACCACAGAAGGTTACTCATTGATTCACCAAGACAAAACCCTTATTCCAATTGTTACTGCCAATAAGGAGTTAACAAACCTGCAGAAGGGTCACTTTGTCCATCTTAGGTAAAATTCCTACAGTCATATCAGCGCCTCCAGCGCTGTCTTCCATGTAGTTTAGATCTGTTTAACGAGTAATCTCAACTAGATCATTCACATATTAATACTGGAAAAGAATGAAATCAGTTCAAAATAAAGAACCGGAAATCAACTAAATTTTGGAATTAATTTACCAAGAAGAGGTGTGCTATTCAGGTATCCAGCACTGCACGATGTGACAAGATCACGCATGGGAATCCCAGCGTCAGCTAGTGCCAGTGTGGCAGCATTTATGCATGCTGATCTTGTACCTACATAATGCACAAAACTTAGTTAGACTACACTTCTAGAGGGAAAATAAAATAGATGAGCCGCATGCAGCGCCAGACAGCTAATATCTAATTCTAAATGGTTCTGGAGGAAAACAGAAGAATAGAACACTAAAACACTGTTCTTCTTACCTCCATCTGCTTGGAGAACTTGGACATAAATGTCTATCTGAAAAGCAAAATAAAAAGAAATTGTAAATGGAGGTCAGTCTCCATAACTTATTCAAGTTAAAAATATTAAGTGGACCTCAGAACCTGAGAGCGAGGCATCAGGTGTGTCAATATGCAAGCTTCCATTGTCTGGCGAATAACAAGAGATATCTCTGTGGATCTCCTACAAATGGAAAAAAAACTATCATCAAAATGACATCATGTAACCAGAAGTTACACAGATTGAATACTTTTTTCTTTTAGACTTGTAACAGTTAATCTATATATCCACAGGTATACTACATCAAAATATGTAGTTCCCCTCCAAAAAGTTGACATTTTACAATATTGATCTCTTCTATTTTCTATTCTTGCTAGAGATCTAAAACATCAAAAATATCTTCTGTCTGACCTAAAACTTCCTGTTTACACCAAAAATAAAAAAGAGATAAGCAATTCATCTTAAACTTCTGTAAATTGTTCTGCTTGTTATCAAAACATCTCTGATTCCTCTCTTGCCAAACAATCCACCAGATGCATGATGGTACAATCTTCCATCTCTCCTCCTTTCTTGATACATTTCCATCCCTATTCCAACATTTTAACACTCCTATATTCTCAGGTTTCACCCATCTGACCTTCCTCAGACAAATAAACATCTTCCACAGTTGGTCTGTCCACTTGCAATGTAAGAAAAGATGGTTGATTGTCTCATTCTGATTCCCACACAGAAAACATCTAGAGCATAGTTGAAAACCTCTTTTGTTCAGATTTTCATGAATCAGCACAGCGTGCTTCTTTTGCCAACAGCCAGTTGAAACAGTTCACTTTATAAGGAATTTTTGTCTTCCGTATCATCTTCCATGGCCATTCTTCTCCCTGAAAGCTTGAGACATTGAGATACTTTGTATACTGAATTTACAGTGAAACTCCCTTTGCTATCTTTCTTCCATACCAGGTTATCCCTTATCCCTTTCTCCTGTTAAGTTGTTGAACTCAGCCATTGTATTGTGAAAATCTGCAATCATATCCATTTCCCAATCATTTAAGTGTCTTCTTAGATCCAGATCTCACCCTTGTCCAGTCCACATCTCAGCAACAGTTGATTGTTGCTTTTGACTAAGTATGAACAAGTCTGGAAACTTCAGTTTCAAGGCAATATTACCCAACCAAATATCACTCCAGAAGGATATTTTCTCCATTTCCCAATCATTTAAGTGTCTTCTTAGATCCAGATAACAAGTCTGGAAATTTCAGTTTCAAGGCAATATCACCCAACCAAATATCACTCCAGAAGGATACTTTTTCCCATTCCCAACTCCAACTCTGCATAAATCCCACAACGTGAGGTCTGGGGGAGGATAGAGTGTACGCAGACCTTACCTCTACCTTGGTAGGTAGAGTGGTTGTTTCCGAGAGACACTCGGCTCAAGACAAAGCACAAGCAAAGTAAGACAAACAAAGCGACTAAGCCATGATAGCGACGTCTGAAAAAGAAGCAATAACTAATGCATGTAAATAAGACAAACAAAATACACAACAGGCAGCAACATAAATCAAACGACAGTGGACTATAAAACAATATTGTGCCTACGATAGGCTAAGCGAGTCTACAATAATAATACTACAACTATCAGTTTGTAAGCGTAGATAGGACTACTCTGGACTATCTACTACCCTAATATGTGTCCTCCATAACCCCATATCTAAGGTCATGTGCTCAGTGAGTTGAATCTGCGTCATATCACGTCTAATCACCTCCGCAATACTTCTTCGGCCTAACTCTACCCCTCATGTACCCATCCACAGTCAACCTTTCACACCTACGCACTGGGACATTTGTGTCTATCCTCTGCACGTGCCTGAACCATCTCAACATCGCTTCCCGCATCTTATCCTCCGCCGAGGTCACTCCCACTCTGTCTCGGATATCATCATTTCTAATTCTATCCCTCCTTGTATGCCCACACATCCATCTTAGCATCCTCATCTCCGCAATTTTCATCTTTTGGGTGTGCGAAGTCTTGACCGGCCAATACTCCGCCTCATACAACATAGTCGGTCTAACCACCACCCTATAGAACTTGTCTTTAAGTTTTGATGGCATTTTTTTATCGCACAAGGCTCCATATGCGAGCCTACATTTCATCTGCCCTGCCCCAATACGATGTGTGACATCGTCATCAATCCCTCCATTCCCTTGGATAATAGACCCGAGGTATTTGAAGCTTCCTTTCCTTGAAATGGCCTGAGTACCAAGCCTCACATCCACGTCTGTCTCAAGGTTGCTCCTATTACTGAAATTGCACTCCAAGTATTATGTCTCATTCCTACTCAGCCTGAACCCTGAGTATGTCTTCAAACCTCCAACTTAGCTTTCACTCCGCTACGAGTCTCATCAATCAGGACTATGGCCTCTGCGAATAACATACACCATGACACCTTCCCTTGAATTTGTTGTGTCAATACATCCATCACCAAGGCAAATAAGAATGGGCTAAGGCCTAAGAGTTGATCCCTGGTGCAGCCCCATCACCACTGGAAAGTGCTCTGAGTCTCCTCCTATTGTCCGTACCCTGGTCTTGGCTCCATCATACATATCCTTGATTGAATGTAGTCTCCGGTGTAATGATGACTGATTTGTTCTGGCCTTGTACTGCTATGAAGCTGATGTATCTACCACTCTAATTGTATTTAAGTGCAGAAAAACTCTGAGAAATGGTCCTTTAAATTCCATCTTCTAACCACCTTTCCCTGTACTTTGGAGGCTTCAATAAATACTGTTACCATCCACTTTAAAACATTAATGCTAACTTTAACTATTCTCATTAAATTCCTGCTGCGTTCAACCCATTCGTACCAAGATCTGCACCAGATTTGCATTTAGTAATATCATAGGATTTAAAACCGGCATTATAATACATACGATTTTCCCCTGATGAAGTTGTTCCGGACATATTAGTCGGAAAAGACCCCCTAAAAAGGAAACTGGACTGAAACTAGACTGCTGACTCAGAAACCTCGAAAGTCGTGCTTGAGAGCATTTCAAAAGTCTTTTTCCGCCTGCGATTGAATACTTTTTCTTCGTCATCTCACTTTTAAAGTGGTACATCTTGCAGTCTAAGAATTCTTCATGAAAGGTAATTTACCAGTGCCTGGTCATTCATCTGTTGACTCCTGTTCTGAACCTGAATAATAAAAGTAACAATTGAGACATTTGAATGATCCTTTTATATAGAGCAAACTAAGACCAACGTTGTTATCATTGATCACAGTAGTAGTGAGTGCATATACACCAGCATACGAATATCTATCCAATTTACACCTAGTGAGATACTCTCTCCGACTTCAAAAAATAAAAGCATCAACTGTAAATTTTGCCTCATTTTCCTTCTTGGATGTTCAAGGCACTAAGCACCTAAAGAAGACAAGGCAGTAATTTGATTGTCTATAATTGCTAAACATCCAATATCTTTAGGAGCTTTCTTCCGCAAAAACTGGACTGAATGACATCTTCTATGATTGAGATTAGTGCCGTTCTAAGCAGTTTGTTGCGATGATGCAACCATACTACGCAGTCAACATGTTTAGGATCCTTAAATTCAACCTAAACTTCCGTGGACACTATCCATTTTCAGCAGCAACAGAAGTTTCATTGAGAGCTATAGCTTACACGCTAGCACATAAAACAATTGATTTTGGTGCAATGGTAATGACATCTTTGCACAATTTCTCCCGCTTATTCTAGTCCTTGATAAACACATCTTATACATAGCACTTTCTACATTGAAGACAAAATTGGCATTTAGACATAACTAGTATGCATTTCAAAACTTTAACTCCTGGAGAATCAAGATCATCTTACGTCTCCGTGATAAAGTTTACAGCCTAGTTATGTATCTTTCTTATCTGCTTTTCTTACTATTCGTTCAACAAATTCATTAATGCAGGGCCAACTGGCACGAAGACAAAAGATCAAATAAATTATGGAGAAGATGCCTGAAGGCAACCATGAATTATCAGTTGTACTTCGCAAATTGACATAGCTTTCAAAATGGATGAAGTGCCGAATTTACACAGGTCTTGTACAATAGCAATATATTATTTCCTTTCAGCGGGCAATAAGTCAAAAACAAAATACTTTGCCTGAAAGGCTGAAACATCTCAATAAATTCCTTATGCTTGCACACATGTTCAGTTAAACTTAATAGAAGTTTACGGTTAAAATCATTCCCCAACTACTCAGTTGACTTTGGATAAAAGTCGGGTATAACCTTAAATTTAGGTCTTCTATAATCTATAACCATTCCATTCTCTCGACAACTAAAGATACCCATATGACAAGTGATAACTGCTGTAAAATGACAACAAAAAAGAGCCTAAGGCCTCATTTGTTTTCATTAAGATTAAGACGTCTGTCTGAAAGATTAAGATGTGGTCTCTAGATCTGAATAATGAATGATTAAGACTTTGTTATTCAATATATGAATTTGCATAATGTATTTATTTAAATATAATAGTGTACAATTCAAATAAAAAAGTAACTAAATATAAAAAAAAAATATATAAATTTAATAAAATAAACTTATTATTTGATAAACAAAATGAATATGTTCGCTAGTGATGTTGGAGATGCTTTATAGTGGGGTGGGGGCGATGGTTGGTATTAATGGCTAGTAATGGTGGTGGATGGGGGTGAGTGGGTGGTGGGGGTGAACGTGCGGAGAGTGGGTGGGGTGAGTGGTGGTGATGAGTGGGGGGAGTATGGAGAGTGGGTGGTGGTGAGGGGGTGTGGAGAATGGGTGTGGTGGGCGGTGGTGAGAGGGTAGGTGGGGTGTGGGGTGTGGTGGGGTGGGTGGGGTGGGTGGGGTGAGTTGTGGTTTTACGGGGGTCGTGGGTGATGATGTTGGGGGTGAAAGTGTGGTGAATATGTGGGGTGGGTGGTGGTTGTGGTGGGGGTGGGGAGTGGATAGGGTGAGGAGTGGGTGGGTGGTGGTGGTTGGAGGGGTGGGGGTGGTGGTTTTGGACATGGTTATGGTAAAAATTATCCATACAAAAGTAACTCTTAATGATATTAAGATTTTGTGCAAAATCTTAATGATTAAGACATATTCAGACCAAATAAGTGCATAAATCTTAATGTAAACAAATGCACTTAATGAAGACCTCCATTAAGTGCAAACAAATGAGGCCTAAGACATGATTCCACCTATAACCAAAAAAACTTGCATACGCAAGAAAGCAGCATAAGGTTCGCAGAAAACCTTAATAATTAAACAAAACTCTCTGTTCTATATTGAAGAATTTGGTTTATCATGAAACTTAGAAAACAAGCACGGGTCCCAAGTAGTAGGAAAAGAAAACTGAAAGTTTTACCATTAGTTCATTTCATTCTATTTATTTTGGTTCTAGTTCAAAACTATACACACAGACTACTGAGTATATTGTTGGCTCAATGATCAGCTCTTATTTAACTACATTAATATATTTTATTTAGGAGTTGCAGTCCAATGTACAAAAGGTAACAGCATTACGTATGGCAGTTGGTGCTTCATCTACAAGCATTCACGTGAAGATGTGTACCACCTCCTCCTACATAGTCCTGTGGAAACTCTCTTGTAGTGTGAGGTTTTGAGATGGTTCAAATTGCAACGGATGATGCCAGGCATAGTAAAGGAGGTTATCTCCAGCTAGAATCTCAGAAAAAGGAAGAGAAATCACAGAGCCTAGCAACTCATGTGAATGAAACAGGAACGTCTTGATGGGATAGATAAAGATTATGTACGAAGGGGAGCCTTGGAGCAACGGTGAACGGTGAACTTGTCTCTGTTTGACCTATCGGTCACAGGTTCGAGTCGTGGAAACAACCACTAATGCGGGATCCTTTCTGCCCCGGACTGCCCTTATTTTAGAGAAAGATTATGTACCTTTGAGGAATAGCCTCTCATTTCTAATTTCGTTTTGGTGCACCCATGAGGTTCCAATGTGTATAGATGATTGGGTGCAATTTGTGGAGAATGGTACTATGTTGTAGATTCTACTTTTTGGCATACTGCTTGTATACAGGAGATTTCCCTTTTAACTTTATCAAAAAAATGTACCAAAGCTAACCAAAATTCACTTTTTTTGTTAGGCATCTCGGATGCCCGTCAACTAATTACTATACTTCATCAAAGGAAAATCTCCATTGATAAGGACAACAAGACATCCAATGAATTATTAGGAAGGTAACATCACATGGCAGGGCTGGTAGAGGGTTTTGTATATTATGAATTACATGATGCAGGGAAAATCAAATACCGATTTTGATGGTTCTATCATCCTTTTTCAATTAATTTGTGCTTTTGATGGATTCACCTCCCCTTTTCCTTTCACCAAGCTTAGTGTTTGTTTCCTTCTATTTACGATATTTCATTTCATTAGCTTATCATATTTTTTATTATTTTCTGATTTCTTGAGTGGCATTAGCCGTTAAAAACTTCACACTTAATACTATTAATTCAGAACCATGATGAGAGTAAAAATGATGGAAATAAGAATATTAAGATAACAGTAAAAGAAGGAAATATGTGCGACATAATGGTGGAGGAAAAGCTTATTGGGACGAAGCAGGCTTGTGGGTGGGGGAATGCTTCTCCCCACAAACCCACTTTTCCCTAGCCGTTCTCATGCCTATCAACGAAGAACCATTTGACCAGGTTTCTTAGAGCACTTACTGCAAAAGACTAAACTACCAAATAGGTCATGCCCTTATCCACAGAAAAGATATATCTCTTCCTCTTCCAGCATCCCATATTTCAAAGATTAGCAGCGCAACCTATCAAAAGGTTCTTGTTTAACCAAGCCACATTCCCTCCACCGTGGTAGACCTCACACAAACTGTAATTTACATTATCAACTTCCCTCCTTTATTTTTCAGTTCAAAGACCATAACCATCACTTCACCTTGACAATAATGCCAACAAACAACAATTTTATTCGATTCACAATCCAGAAAGAGACAAATCAGCAGATTGAGTGTGTCATGAATTTACCTCCCTGGGCCATAAACTGCAGCAATGACTTTGGTATTACCCATTTCAAAAGCAGCAGAACTGCAAATAATCGGAGTAAACAAACTCAGTTTCAGGTACAAAACTTTGCACCCTGTGGCAGTCAAACAGATTAGCAATCAAAGGCATATCCAAAGTTCCAACAATAGAGTCAGTGGACTCGGTAAAAAACTTATCCATATTTGCACCAAACCAATTTTATTTAACATAAAAGAAAAAGTAGTTACAAATTGACGTATAAATTAACTACAGTTAAAGTTCTGAAACTTTTATTTAAAATACAATGTCATGCATCTAATGTTCTGGGGCAAAAACTGGCTTATAACCCGATGAGACCTCTCTATAACAGTCATATCCTCTATAACAACCTATGTTTACATGATTTCAAATTCCAATAAAAAAACAGTGGTTCATACGCGTCTCTGTTATACCAATAAAGAATAATGCAGGTAGAAAGAAGTGTTAGTGGTTACCCATCTGCTCTTGACACTACCTCTATTTCAGCACGAAGTTGTCTCATCTGAAAGTGACAATGGCCACATATAACGAGTCAAAACAATCACAATGAAAATAGCAGAAATTTAGTTATCAGATTGAGGTGTAAGTGTAAAGAGAGAAACAAACCTCCATGGGACGGCGACCATCAGGATTGACGTACTCCATCTTTAATAACAACAATTCAATGCGAAGCGGCCACAGAAAGAAACCTCTGGTTGATTGTCTTGTTTTTCCTTTCCTAGAATTGTTTGTATCTGTCTTCCTTTACTTCCTACTGCATTTTACTTAAGTACTTTACTATCTATTTTATTGCTAGGCAAACTTAGGTCTTCGATAGGCAAATTCTAGGACCTTGCAAACATTGTATGTTCTCATTGTTAATTACGTACTATTCCTACTTAGTTTTCTGAATTGTGATTCATTCAAACCAGGCCTGTCTGGTAAATTTTGTTTTATTAATAGGTATTTCTTCCTATATTTAAACCAGGCCTGGTAGCTTGCCTTTATTCCCTACTTCAATCCAGGCATGTCTGGTTGATTGTCTTGTTTTTCCTTTCCTAGAATTGTTTGTATTTGTCTTCCTTTATCTGTAGTTGCGCTTTCCTTGCTTGTATCTGCTTTCTCTGTATTTGCTTTCCTGTAATATGGCAAAAAAACGCACGGTCTTCTCGCATCTGCCCATTTCTATGGGTCAGGCCTCTGTCTCTAGCCCTCCTTGTGTGGAGCCTTTGGTTACTGTCCCCCCCCCCCCCCCCTTCGGTCCTCGGAACCCCACCGTCCCGCCTCGCCTTTAATCAGACTGCCCATTTACAGTCTGATCTTTCAGTAACTGAGGTTCAGGCCACCCCTGTTGCTCCTGAAACCTCCGTAACTATTTCCCTAAGGCCTGGTTATATTCGGGGCGTTTCAAACCCTACGCCTTCTTCTGCCATTATTCGGGGAGTTTCTGACCCCTCCAGCTCATCCTCCAATGTTTCTCGTACCCTGGGCTCAGAGGACTCTACCTCCTCCGACGAGGGAAACGATTCTGCTACTTTGGTTCCTCCTGAGGAAATTCCGGTTGTGGATTCTACGCCCAACTTTAAGGTTAATCTGGCTAAAAACCCCACCCTCCCTGACCCGAAAGCGGCATGGGAAAAAATGGTCAAGGGAAACATGGATGCCAACAATGGTTCTAAACTTCACTTTGTGGATGAACCACATTGTGATGGTCCCGTTGTATTTAATGATGATGATTTCGATGACCTCAGCTCCACCTGGGGCCACCTTTTGATTGGTTATTTTGCGGGAAAGTACCCGGGGGGTCCTGCTTTGCAAAAATTATGTCGATCTTGGGGAGTAAAATACCGATTTAGTGTTCACAGCAGTGGCTGGATCATCTTCAGATTTGATTCAGTTGAGGATAAAATTAAGGTTATAAGTAAGGGGCCTCACTTTGTTTTCAGCACAGCCCTCTTACTCAAAGACATCCCCAGACGTTTTACCTTTGACGCACAGGAAATCTGTGTTGTCCCCCTTTGGGTTAGGCTCCCATCTCTTCCTCTTGAGCTTTGGAATCCAACGGCTTTAAACAGAATCCTTTCACAAGTGGGGAAGCCAGTGGCTACTGATTTACTCACTCGTAATAGAAACCGGATCAATTATGCTCGTGCTTTAGTTGAGGTTGATGTCTCCAAGGTCCCAATTCATGAAATCGGGCTTGATATTGGCAAGTCGGAGTCGGTCAACCAGAAAATTACTTATGAAAAATTCCCAAGCTTTTGTACTAAATGTAGAAGGGTTGGGCATTCGGATATGGAATGTGAGGAGCACTCGGCATCCACTAAACGTCGGGTTGAAGGAAAGGAACCTGCTAATGGTACCGGAGTTTCGGGAGGCAAGGCTGTGCACTCTTACATTGTTACCCCCCCCCCCTCCCCCGTCTTAATAGACAGATGGGTATTAACAAGGAGACACAAGGAACTCAATTGATAGGTCGGCCTTTAGAGTCACAAACCGAGGCAGATAAAGGTGGGATCACTGATATCTGCCGTGGGAGGCCGCCCTCACATGGGCCCAGCCCACTGGGGTTCAAGCCAAGGCTGGTACATGTGGAGGTATGCCGGATTTACTTAAGGGCCAGCATGCTCATACTGATGCTGAAACATCTGACACAGGGGCGGTTTTACTTGGGGCTCAGTCTATCGGGGCACAAACCGTGGCTGGCATAAGTAAGCAAGGCAGCGGTATTGGTGGGACTTCATGTGTTTTAGGTATTCTTGGGGGCCAGCCTACCGGGACTCAAACCGAGGTTGGTACAGGTCTGCATGATACTCAGCACTCTTATAAAGATGGTATATATTCCGGGGCTGATCCTCCTCAAGTCGTTGCCCCACAAGATGATGGGTTCACAATGGTCGGGAAGCATGGCAAGGCAATAAACAAGACTAAGGGTACGGGGTTGCCCCTAAGCGAGACAATAAACTCTGATAAGGCCAATCCAGGAAAAGTTAAGAAGAGCAAAAATAAAAATCACGCAGATACACCGAAGGGCCCTAGGCCCGGAGGCCTATCGAAATGATCATTGCTTCTTGGAACATTAGGGGTCTAAATAGCCCCTCTAAAAAGGACGGGATCTGTGAACTCGTCCAGAATGAAAACATTGATATTATTGGTATTCTAGAGTCTAAGCTCAATGCTTCTAAGCTTGATCAATTCATGAATTATGGGAACTTTCGTGGCTGGGAAACGACTCATAATTTTGATCTTCACTTGGCCGGGAGAATCTTTATCATTTGGAATCCGGCCAAAGTCCTTCTCCAGCCCATCGACCTTCACCCCCAAACTATTCACTGTATTGTAACATGCAGGATTTCCTCTAAATCCTTTCATGTCTCTTTCGTCTATGGTTTACACTCCATCTGCGATCGTCGACCGTTGTGGTCTTCTATCCGAAACTATGGCCTTTCTATAAATATTCCGTGGCTGATTCTGGGTGATTTCAACACAGTCATGAAATCGGAGGAAAGGCACAATATGGCCCAGATCACCAACTATGATATTAAGGACATCACGGACTGTTGCAACTCTGTTGGTTTCTCGGATCTCCCCTCTTCTGGTTGCAACTTTTCCTACTTCATGGCGGGTAAAATGAGTAAACTTGACAGGGCCAAAGTCTGTTGCATGCCTGCGCACATAATGATAGCTGTCCTTTCCAGTATATGAAGTGATCTTCTCGTTCAGTGCGTGACACCTATACTTGATTTTCCTGCGTATTTGTTGCTTTTTGTCCTTTGTCTTACTGACCGTTCGTATTTACCTGTTAATTTTTAATATATTTATATTATATACTAATATTATCTACTTTTCCTTTACCCATATAATTATACTATCTCCAAATATATTATATAAATTAATAAATAGAGTTTTTTATATTACTTAGTTTATTATATTTATTTTAGTATATTTATTTTAGTACTACAGGATACTGTTGCCCTTCTTCTCCATGCAGGTAAAGGACAACACGTAGCTAAGTAGACAGGACCTTGACGAGGCAATTGACGGGGTTGAGACCCCTCCATGACTGTAGGATGTGGTATCACAGGCCTACTTGAAGTGTTCACGGGGTTTCCCGTTCGAACCAACGGGGGCACGCTACAAGCGGTAACTCTCGATCTAGCTCGTTACTTCCTACTGCATTTTACTTAAGTACTTTACTATCTATTTTATTGCTAGGCAAACTTAGGTCTTCGATAGGCAAATTCTAGGACCTTGCAAACATTGTATGTTCTCATTGTTAATTACGTACTATTCCTACTTAGTTTTCTGAATTGTGATTCATTCAAACCAGGCCTGTCTGGTAAATTTTGTTTTATTAATAGGTATTTCTTCCTATATTTAAACCAGGCCTGGTAGCTTGCCTTTATTCCCTACTTCAATCCAGGCATGTCTGGTTGATTGTCTTGTTTTTCCTTTCCTAGAATTGTTTGTATTTGTCTTCCTTTATCTGTAGTTGCGCTTTCCTTGCTTGTATCTGCTTTCTCTGTATTTGTTTTCCTGTAATATGGCAAAAAAACGCACGGTCTTCTCGCATCTGCCCATTTCTATGGGTCAGGCCTCTGTCTCTAGCCCTCTTTTTTAATTAATTTGTGCTTTTGATGGATTCACCTCCCCTTTTCCTTTCACCAAGCTTAGTGTTTGTTTCCTTCTATTTACGATATTTCATTTCATTAGCTTATCATATTTTTTATTATTTTCTGATTTCTTGAGTGGCATTAGCCGTTAAAAACTTCACACTTAATACTATTAATTCAGAACCATGATGAGAGTAAAAATGATGGAAATAAGAATATTAAGATAACAGTAAAAGAAGGAAATATGTGCGACAAACAAGTAGAAGGAAACAAGTTAATACGAACAGTCAAACGGGTAGAATGATAGATAAAAACAAGATAAGACAAACAAAATAATAACAGGAAAAGGAAAGATATGCCAGCAAACAGATATATGACAGAAGAGAAAAAGCAATACTTGCGTCATGTTCGTCTAATCAACTCTCCCCAATACTTTTTCGGTCTAACTTTAATTGGATGAACGTAAATGGAGTATGGAAGAATCAACAAGAAAAATCTTCAGGTAAAAACAATGGGAGTAGGGTACAAACACTGATGCGCTATGTACTGCTTACTTGTTTATTTGCTTGTTTACTTGCTTTGTGATCTGGGTTTAAAGCAAATTTGTTCGCTCTTTTTGTTTCCCCAATGTGGGTTTTAATTTTCAAGGAAAATTGATATTATCAAATCTAAATATTATCAAAATTGATTCCGCCGATTTCTCCAAAAACGTCCATCTTGCCCCTCAATTTCACTTTTCCCCCAAATCGTTACGTTTTTCCCCTTTTCAAATCTAAATATCTCGCGATGTACAATTGATTTCAACGTAAAAATTGTGTGGCACCGCGTCCGAGAATGTCAATTTCAGTATTGGAAATTCAAATTTTTTTTTTTTTAAAAAAAAACCGGTCCATTCCGGTCCGGACCGGAAAATTCCGGTTTTTACCCGGACCGGAAAACCGGAATCCACCATTTTGACGGGCCGAGGACCGGACCGGAATCCACCGGTCCGGACCGGAATCCACCGGTCCGGTTTTCCGGTCCGGTCCTGTTTTGTACACCCCTAATTGTTGGGTTTTGCTTGTTCTTTTTCATCAACTTTTGATCCATCGAATCTGCACATAATAATATGAGCTATCACTTTCTTTTGTAAACCCAAATTTCTCATTTTAAGGTAATTAACCTTTTTTTTTGTCTTAATTGGGTTTTCTTGTGCCGAGGGTTAGAATAGTCTTTCTTTCCAAGTGTTGAGTTGTGGAGCTTAATTCACCGCCGACACTAAACTCTGCGCAGAATGTGTAACGCTGATCGACCTGAGCGGATAGGTCGACGTGGAGGTTGGAAGGGGCTGTTAAACTCCCTTTGGGGAGTAGGCCCCCAATTTTTTTTTTTATAATGTAATGTTATTTAGTAGAGGTTATTTTGGAAATTTTAGGCTTATATTATGATCGCCTTAATTTTCGTTATATATAGACTAGGGCGCCGTTTTTCTTTCTTCGAATTCGAGCAAGAGATAAAGAGAGAATTGAAACCCAAACTCTCTATTTTATTATAGTAAAATCTGCAGCGTCAAAGTGGACGCAGCTCTCACATTAAGGGTGAATCACTATAAATCTGTGTGTGTTATTTGTTATTTGTTTACTTACTGTTTTCTGATTAAGCTGGATTTGAGACTCAAATCTTAACACCAAGGTAGGGTAAGATTTGCGTACACTCAACCCTCCTCACACACCACGTTGTGGGATTTCACTTGGATATGTTGTTGTGAGCTTATTTTTTGTCCTTCCCATTTTGTAGTTGTCTCCTAGGAAGCTGAGGTCTATGCTACTGGGAGTAGAAAAGAAGAGAAAACAAGAAGGAAGGGAAGATGTAGTAGAAGATCAAGAGTTTGAATCTGCTACTGTGTCCTTGAGATCCCATTTGCCTGAGATCCGTGACTCTGGTATAGTAATGCACTGATGTTTTGTACATTATGCAATGATATTTGTACTTAGCAGAGTACCTTTATTTCTTGCTTAACTGCTTACTTTTTTAAAAACACCCTTTCCTGTTCAGTAATGATTTATACGCTGTATTTTTCCTGAATATCATATTTAACTTACTTTTCATTTATTTTATCTAGTATGATGATAATTATGATGATATTGAATGAGCTTAAATGAAGAAATGGGGATTGATATAGTCGATCCCATCTTGTTTGGGACTGAGGCGTACTTGTTGTTGTATTTTTCGTGAATATCGACTTCTTTCTGTTTTGTTTGCATCTACTACCTCTGACCGAATTTGTGTGATATTATTTCCTTTTTAGTCTATCCCAAAAAGAATGACACATTTCTATATTTAGAAGTAACAATTTAACTTCAAACTTTCCATTTTACCCCTTAATGAGATGATTTATAGCCACAAAAATATTTCTGACTTATTTTATACCACAAGTTTCAAAGGTCTTCCTTTCTTTCTTAAACTTTGTGTCAAGTCAAACACCTTCACATAAATTCAGACGGAGGGAATAGTTTCTAACTTGAAAGAGCATAAAAAGTTGGGGGTGGTTCAAGATTTTCCAATGTCCTATAATAATAAGTTTAAAGATAGGCATGGCCTGCTATTGGCTTGTTTTGACATTTTGTTAGTTTGAATTCAAGTACTTGTTTTTTGCTTACCAGGTAGTAATTTGGAGAATTGCAAAGATGTAAATGTTGTAAGTGTTGTTCCTGAGAGCTCGACTTCCTTAGAAGTTGATTCGTCAATGTCGTTGGAGATGATTAGTGACATGAGAATCACAGATCAATCGTTGGTCAGTACAAGAATTAGGTCTCAAGATGATAGTACTTTGGACTGTGATAGTGGAATCGATAGTCTTAGTACTATATCTCCGCTCTTTGAATTTCAAAAGGCTGAGAGGGGCCCACAGAGAGTGCCCCTAGCTCCTTTCGTGAAGACTGCCCCTTCCAAATGGGATGATGCACAGAAATGGATAGCAAGCCCGACATCTAACAGACCGAGGACTGGGCAGAACAGTCAAGTTGTTGGATCACGCAAGACTAGAGAATCTACAAAAGTTGTGGTTGAGGTTCCTGATCAAAGAATGGTCTCTTATGAGGAGCCTGTCGACACAAAACAGATAGACTCAGGCCAACCAAAATACAATGGAGCTCAGAAGTTTGTGAGTTGGGAGGCTGAGCCGCACCCAATTGCTGAATCATACATGAAGCCGGTGCTCATGATTGAAAATTCTATCGGACAATCAGCAAGTAAGACTAATTTTGATGTGCCATAGGCTATCACACAACACCTTGCGTGTAGCTTTAGTCCCGTACATGTGTCTGGAAAAAAAATCTATTATTTCTATGTATAGAAGTCTACCTCCTCTTGATATTAATTGTGCACTAGAATGAGAAATATTAGTATTGCTAATTTCAGATATACTTATCATTTCTAATTTGTGTCCTATTGTATGAACCAAATCCTATTTAGAGTCTGCACAGTTATATTCAATAATTGTCTCATTTGGCATACAACATATCTTTTCTCTTTAATTGGAATGGTGGGCAGAATATTGTTTAGACTAATAATTGCTGAGAGTATCAAAGAAATGTAGTTACTTGATGTACTGATAAAAAATATTGATAGTTGAAGCAATCAAATATTCTAGAATAACTGAAATCACATTGAAAATGTAAAAGCCTGTAATATAGATTGTGGTACAAATAGAAGATTTAGCTGGTCACACGGCTGAGTATTTCTAGAAGTGAAAGTGAACCTCTTTATAGCTGCAAATTTTAGCTTTTTATTATTGTAGTTTTCACATTAGGCTGACACACACATTCATTTTTAAAGTTCTTTATATTAGGCTGATATATATCTTAATTAAACTCTTATCTCCCTTTTCTCAGAGTTTACTTCTCTTCTCAACTCTGTGTTGCATGATTAAGCATATCTACCAATGTATTCAAGGAATAATGAATTGTAAAGGCAAAAGTCTCTTTAAGGAAAGTAGATACTATATCGGGGTGACCAAAAAAAGAGCAAGACAAAGTCTATTAGGGAGGCAAAGGATGTTATCATTGAGTAAAAGTCTTTGCACTAGATCCTTAATGTTGCTAAAAAGTCCGAAGGTGCATGGAGTTATTAATTAATGAGATAATCCAAAAATATCATATGACTGTTGTGTTTATATTTGCTGTTGGTAGCTTTGACATTTTTAACGTGATAGTGGATTTACAGATAAATCAAATTAGCATGTAAGTGGATTTACAGATAAATCAAATTAGCATGTAACTTAAGCTTTATGGTGCCTTTACGTCCTACTTGATTCATGATCTTCCACAGTAAAATGTTGAAATATGGTGAGCTTTTGGAAGCAAGATGATAAATGATTGTATACTTTTGCAGTAAATCTGAGCCGTCATGATTCGTCTGTTTCTATTCATAGTGCAACTGTCATTACCCCACCATCGATTGCTAGGTCAGTCTCAATGAGAGATATGGGCACAGAAATGACTCCAATTGCGAGCCAGGGACCTTCTAGAACAGGGACACCTGTGAGAGCAACAACACCAACTCGCAGCCCAACTTCTTCTCGGCCATCAACTCCAGGAGCTTCCCCAGCTTCCTCTCCTTTTCGTCCTTCAAATGATAGTTTGGATTCTCGTACAAATGAGTTGTCTGACCAGGAGTTACAGATGAAAACTCGAAGAGAAATCATGCAACTAGGAACTAAACTTGGTAAGATGAATATAGCTGCCTGGGCTAGCAAAGATGGCGAGGATAGAAATGCATCCAGTTTGCTGAAAACTGATAGGCAAGACCAACCAACTACAACTGTCACCGAGGCACGTGCAGCTGCTTGGGAGGAAGCAGAGAAAGTGAAGTACATGGCCAGGTAATTTCAAGGAAACTAGAAATCTTGTTTTTGAGTTACTTAAGCCTTTGATCATAGTTTAGAATGTAGCTACAAGTGCATTGTTTATTCTTTGGGAACCCCTTTGGTGCCCATTAATGACATTGATCCTGTTATCTACTGAAATAAAAAAAGAAGAGATTTTGATAGCTTATTCAACTCTATAATTATCCCTAAGATGCTCTTTATCCTCTGTCACGCTTTTATTCTTCATGGAGACTGGTACTCTTTATGTATGCTCTGGAGCATAATTTAATGAAAGCTTAGTTATCCCCCCTTCCCCCAACCCAAAAAAAAAAAGAACTTTGCTATGGTTATTAAAAAAACAACTTACTGTAGTTGATAAAGCCTGGTATTCAACGGAAGCATAGGTGGGGTTTTCAAGTAATTGCTTCTTTTAATTTGCTAAATCGTGTATGACTTGCTGGTTGTCTTTCTCCAGGTTTAAACGAGAAGAAATTAAGATACAAGCATGGGAAAATCATCAACAAGCAAAGACAGAAGCCGAGATGAGGAAAATTGAGGTAATTATGTTTTGTGCGATCAAGTATCATGCTTCTAGTTCAGCCATCTACACAATACAAACTTCATTTCTAAAGATCTGCAAGGTCTGACCAGTAGTACATGACTTCTAGGTTTTTTCTTCTGACCTTACAAATTTTTTATTTGTTTTTGTGATTTAGTACCCTAAAACCACAAGCCAAAGTGCAAAATGTTGAGAACGGTAAAACTAGAACTGCTCTTCGCGCACACTAGTAATTTTTTTGGATAAATGATATTATATTGATGAAAAGAACAGCTTTTGATAAAGTAATCATTCATTGATGTGGGAAAAAGCTCCCCGTATACAAGTAGTTTACAAAAAGTAGAACATCCAAACAACAATGTGGTTTTCATGAAAGGCATCCAACTCTGTTATGCAACTTTTTATGCCTAACTTCAGGATCTTTAAATTTCTTGCATTTTCTTTCCTATTCCATCCTATGCAAAATTTCCAAGTGGTACCATTTTGTTTGACAGAAACTAGATGTACTCTCATCTTTCTCGTTGTTTTTTGACCATTTTCGACCGGACAAAGTGCTCTTCTAATGTCTATATAACACCTAATATTATCTCTTAATTTTATCTGGTGGTGCAATTTCAAATAAAAGATATGATATTTTGAAAGATATGTGCAAACTGATTAAAAAAGAAAAAACCAAATATCTAATTAAGAACTATAAGATGACATATATGTGTCAGTACAAATTGTTGATAATGCACCAAGTATCGCCTTGCACCGTGGTGCAGCCTTTGTGCATTCTTTTAGATTATACATGATGTCCTTGAATGTCAGATTCTACATACTTTGGGAAATGATATATTCATTTGTCTTGTGTAATCTCGGAACACGTGAACGGATTATACTAGTTAAGCTTTGTTCTTTTCAGCATTCAGGAGACTTTGTTCCCACTTATTTCTTTTAAAACTCCAATGGTGTTCCTCAGAATTGGATCACTAGTTAGCAGATCACTAATGGGAAGTATCTAAGATTCCAAAAACCAACATGGCATAATAAGGTTTGCAAGAATTGACAATCTACCCGGTCTTAAATCTTATGGTGAGTGGTCTTACAATTTCCTATCTTTATAAGCATGTACCCTTAGATCTTCTGGTGAGTGGTCTAACTTATTTTTTCTCCATTTGGTGGATGAACTATACTGGAAAAGTTAATACTAGTTTATACAACTTCTTAAATTTGTGGATCAAGATGTAATCGAGGTTCATGATATACACATGAGTTATATTTGTTGTCTGGTGCCTGTTGCGCATTCGGCTGCATTACATGTATCTGTCTACTTGACAATCTGTTTTTTTTAATAGGATATTGGATAATTTCCTATACCTGAATATGCATGAACTAGAAGCAACGTCATTTTGCTGTAAATCCTTTTGTTGAACGCATTGATCAACATGATATGAACTTTTCGCAAAGTAAACATTATTGGCTTTCAGATGGAGGTGGAAAAGATGAAGGCACGAGCACAAGACAAGCTAATGAACAAGCTAGCTGCCGTGAGACACAAAGCCGAAAAGAAACTAGCAGCAGCAGAAGCCAGGAGAAACAAACATGCTGTAAAAATAGAGAAGCAAGCAGAATATATTCGTAAAAGTGGTCGTTTACCTCGCTCATTCTCCTGCTGTCGCTGGTGCTTCTGAGAGCTACAAATCACTATAAAATGTTTCTGTACAATTTTGCTTTTTGACTAGCTAGTATTGTGAAGTTGGACTCTGGCATTGTGCATGCTTGAGCTCTTTATACAAACTCAAACTCGTTGGCCACATTACATGTTATTGTTGCTTAATGGAAGTTGAAGTTCAGGCATTCTACTATGGCCAATTGTGATTTGATATACAAATTCTTAGCATATATTGAAAGCTTTTAAGGGTTTAAAACAATTAATTAATTTGCAACAACTTTAAAGACATTTAAGTCATTTAAACATTATAAAGTATTTATTGAACACGCAACTGTTTATTTTTAATTTCAATATTTCTGTTCCAATAAGTAATTATTTATATATAAAATCAGTTTCAACATTTAAAAGTGATCTATAACGTTACCTAGAACTTAAAACAAAACTAGTTTTAGCAAGTCAAAAGAAAACTAACTTTTTTATTTCTAATTTTACCCTTGTCATTAGGTAATCTTTTCCCAAACTAATTGAAGTACTAATAGTCAAATTCAATTTTTTAAAATACCATTAACAATGATAACTTAATAAATAAACACTTAATTAGTGTCTTCTTAGGGGAGTGCAAAATTTAAATTGGACAAGTAAAAGAAAAGGGTACACTATTCATTATGCAAGGGAAACTCCAGTTAAGCTAAACTAGGGGTGGCCAGTGGGATGGGACAGGATTTGGGTGGAAGGGGTGGGGGTCGGGATCAGGGCTTGGCGGGCTAGGCGGGCCGGAAGACGGGCCGGGATAGGGGGATGAGAAGAGGTTTCATCCCGTCTCACATCCCGCCGGAAGAGGGGACGGGTTTTGGGGGACGGGTAGGGGGATTTGGGGGATTTTAATTTTTTTTAGACACTTAATTTAAAAAAATAAAAATAATATATATATATATATATATATATATGTATATATATATATATAAACACGTTAAATAATTAAACAAGATAGTAAATGATGTTTTTATGCTTCTTATATTATTTAATATAAATATGATTTTTTTAATACAATTTCAAAATTGCAACTTTGTTTCGTAGTTCAAAAGTTGCAAATCACATAGTAAAATTGTCATTAAAAATTACATATTCAACCATACTCTTTCTAATTTCCTCCCAATCTCTTGAGGATCTTCTGTTGGAATTGGAAGTTGTTGGTCAAATTGTTCGACGTCGCTTCCTGCTCCCTCAGATAAGATTTCGTTGTAGTTGTAGTCCTCTTCGTTGTTGATCTCTGGTTGACCGCACCTTCTACGCTCCGCTTTAATCCAATCTATGAATAAAACTGCAATATCCAAGTTGTCTCCCGCCAATTAGTGTATGTGCTCTCCTATTTGAATCCTTCCGGCAGAAAAAACGCTTTCAGAAGTTGTTGATGACACTTGAATATTCAACACATCACGGGTCATCTTTGATAGTGTCGGAAATATCTTCTCATTCTCCCTCCAGTATTTCAGCAAGTCTTCACGTCACTCTTCATTGACAACTAATTCGTACGGTACAACACCCTGCAAAACATAAACATCAAACTCGCTAATTAGTGAAGAACTTGAACCACTATACATTATATTTTTAAGGCCTTGAATACTAGAAGCAAAAACACCATGTTTTTTATTAGGTTGCAGTGAAGTAGAAGAAGATGGTACAGAAGCCGGTTGATTATTTGCACTTTGCTCTTGGTAATATATATATATATATATATATATATATATATATTTGCATTCAGTGTGTATGCTAGACATAATTTCTTCTTTAGTTGGTTCTTCAGTTGAATCTGTTGAAAGTATTTATAAATCGTTTCAACAAGTGATTTAATAGTAGAATTTAATACAACACCAATAAAATAAATAGTGGGAATATGATTTTTTTTAAAATTTTATAAACATTTTTAAATAGTTGGCGCGTAAGTTGGTTTTTGCATATATTCATTAAGTAACAAAACTATTAGAGTTATATAAAATAACATAAATGAAATAGTAGGATAATAAATTCCAGAAAATTTCGTAGTAGCTAGAAATAATTTCTCTAAAAATACCATAAGTTTCAAAATTTATCCCAATCATGATCTACAAGCATATCTGTTGGATTTTGATTATGAGCGTTAAATAATATAGTTATAGATCTTTTATACTCGTGAGCAACAAGTAATTGTTCATACAAAGAATTTCACCTAGTCGTAACTTCTTCTGAATTTTTCTATAAGGTAATCCACAATCATGACAAGTTTTTTATACTCTTTGCGTTTTTTGTATTTTATTATCTTTAAAAATAAAGTTCATAGCAAATTATACTTTATCAAGGATGCCTTTAAAAAGTTTTAGGTCATCCATTACAACTAAGTTATAAATATGACATGCACATCTAATATAAAAAATATGGGGAAAAGATGGAGTAAATTGAGTTTTTAAAAGGTTTACATCATAATCATTAGAAGAAGCATTATCTAATGTAATAGTCATAATTTTATCATTAATTTCATAATATTCACTAATTTCATGAATATTTTTTGAAATAAAAACTTCAGTGTGCCTTTCATAAATATATCTATATGCTAATATACGTTTTTGCATAGACCAATGGTGATCTATCCAATGACATGTAACAATTAAATAATCATTATTGTTAGTACTACGGCCCATGTCAGAAGTGATAGTCACTTTGTCATTAAAATGATACAATGCATAGCGTAAATATTATTGATATTCATGCACAAATTTAAAAACATCTCTTCTAATAGTTGATCTAGGAAAACCGTTAAAAGCAGGATTATATGTTTCTCTAATGTAATGAATAAAACCAGGAGGAGAAATAAATGAAAAAGACAAACTCTCCACATCAACTAATTTTGCTATATTTTTCCCTATCTCTGTGTTTATCATATTTATGACTTATAATTCCCCCAGTCATCGGGTTAATTCGGCCATGTACTTGGTCGGAGACACTATGTGAACCTTGTCCCGACTCAGAAGGCATTTACACACTCGATTTTTCAGCCAAGTATTGATTATACCTTGCTTTGTGAGAGTTTTCTACATGTCTCATTAATCCCCCCTCCCACCCCCCAACCCCCTGCGTCCCCGTCTCACCTCGACCTTTTTCGATTTTAAATTTATAAACTTTGCGATAAATTTTACAAATAGCTAGTTGATTAGAATTGTCCCTATCAAAAAAATCTCATGTAAGTGATTTTAATTTTCGTTGTCTTTGTCCTCGACTCATACTAGGGGAATAAGAGGCATTTCAGTTTCAGCCTAAGACTCAGTCTGAGCCTGAGTTGGAGGTGCACTAGTGGGTGTGTTATTTAAATTATCTTCTAATTCATTTTCTAAATTAAATTCATCTACATGAGTGAAATCATCGTAATTAGGATTACTAGAAGATGCACCCTTACCCCCATTACCCCTAGTACTTCTACCATAAAAAAACGTTCACTTCATTCTATTATAATTATGCAAATAAATAATTAAAGTTAATGAAATTAAGTACGATAATTAAAATTAGCAATAATAATTTAAAGAATGAATGAATGTACCAAACACCGACGTAACAGCAACGTATAATCGAGGTTAAAAATTGAAACTTTGCTCGATGATCCTCAAGCTAGTTGTCAACTTCACTCCCAATTTTTTAACTTTGATAAAAATTAGCAAATAAAATATAATACTTAGTGTGCAATGTAGACTTGTAGAGAAAGATATATTAAAGATGTAGTAAGATTTGTGAGAAAAATAAGGTATTTATAGTTAAGAAATAAGATTAAAGTGTAAATATACTAACTTAGGGGTTAAAAATAAATATTATAGGGGTAGGGGATTTTATGTAGGGGGGGGGGGGGGGAATGGCCATTTTTAGACATTGCCAACGGCTAAAATCAAAATTTGACCGTCGTGCAACGGTTATTTCAACAAAGGGAGGGGGAGGGGGTCGGGGGATAGGACGGGCAGGACGAACCCTAGTCCCGTCCCGAGTTCGATCCCTATACCGACGGTGGACATTCCTCGGGATCGGGCCGTCCCGGCCCACAGGACATCCTTAAGCTAAACTGATCCAGCAACTTTAGGAAAGGACATAGCAAAGCTGCAAAGGTACTTTTTGTTTAGCACTCTAAAATGTTACATACAGTCATGACCCTTCTGGGCAAACCTGGCCCCAGCAACTAACTGGTAGAAAATTATCCATCCAGTCAGAGAGTTTAATAAATGAGAAAAACTTCTAATAGTGCAAAGGCCAAGAGCAAAAAATGCAGTTTCACAACTTCCTAAATCAAAACCAGTAGAGTAAAATCTGCTCTTAAAACCTAAAAAGAACTCACAGATGTATGTAAAACAAATACACCAGCTAAAGCAAATGAATTTCCTGTCATTTATGAGGAAACAACACCCAGCTTCTTTGCAAAGTCGTCATTATCATCAAAGAATTCGTCATCAGGGTCACCTTCGTTGAAGTTGTAATCTTCACCTTCAGCCGGTTCATAGTAGCCTTCGTGGTCTTGGGCGTCTGCTCCTTCCACAATTATCTCTTCTTCAACTTCAAGTTCATTTGTATTGCGGTGCAAAGGAGATTGGTGATCCGCGGATTTTGTTTCTTGTGGACCGTTACTATCACCTGATACAAGCTTAGATTCTCCCTTCTGAATAGGAAGGTCAGACTCATTCTTGGTGATAGCTGAAGGAAAATCCACATTCCCTTTTTTCCTCTTCAGAATCTCTTTTAGGGGCATTGGTCCTTCAAATGATAGATCCTCCCCGCTATCAAGCTTCTGGAACTTCCTCTTTCCCAGGGGTTGTTGCTCGTTGAGACTTTGCTCATTGCTCTCAGCTGTTTTCCTACCTTTTTCTGCAAGACTTTTAGGACGCAGGAAGTCAGAATTATTGTCGTTTATTATATCTCTTCTTAGACGAGGACCTCTGTTATTTCTGCCATCATAATTGAAATCCTCTTGCACTCTTCCCTTTATTTTGTCCCGTGGCCTTCCTTGGTAAGAGTACGGCTGTGGCCTTTCTGAAGACAACCTGCCACGGTCTCTAGCCCTATCAGTTGGAGAAGATGACCTAACTGGAATCTTTATTCTTCCTCGAAGACGACCACTAAGAGAAGTATCATGTGAAGGTAAATAGTGTGCATCCCTTCTAGAACTCTTGTTGGCTCGATCTTCAACATGCTTTTCGCTTGAAAAGTCATGACCAATAACAGATTTCAAACCATTACTAGCCCTCCTATGCTTTGATAACCTATGTCTCAAATCTGACATTTCAACATGTTCAGGGCTATCAACTGTACCATAGCTTCTCCTTTCAAGATGAGCTGATCCCCCTGGTATTCTCTCAGAAGAAGTCATACGCTGCTCCCAAGCATGCCGACCCTGAAGCCTGTCATACGAGTCATCATATCCACGCACATCACGGTACATATCTCGGTCAATATCTGCCACTGAATCATAATCAGCAGATTCGCCCATGTCATATTCATTTCTCCCCCCATTGCCCCTCGTTCCACCATAATGATCTTCATCATCATAATAATCTGAACCTCTGAGCTCATCGTCAACAAGAACATCAAAACCAGGAGAAGGCTCCCTTGAAATTTCATCATCATCGATCCCAATGGGCTGCTGCACTCTGTGGGGGCCACCGAGAGGATTGCCATTGGTCGAAGGCGTACTTGTTGGCTTGTACCTGAGATGCTCCCTGTTTACGAGAGAATTTGGTGGCAGTACCTTCTCATCAAAGGTATTATTATCTTTCTTAGTCAGATGATTTTCCAGTTTTCCCACAGATTTAGGTAGTTCAACAGGCTTCAGATTATTTGTATGTGAAAGTTTCTTGCCTTGCACAGTCTTTTCGACCCCACCAAACGCCTTCTTAACAGTTGGAGTTTCACTAGAGGCAGTAGACACTGGAGGCGGCTGTGTAGGTTTGCTAGAAACAAAGGTTGGTGCATGCATGAATGCACACTTATCACCTTTTCGACAAATCCCTTGCTGGAAGAATATGCATGGCACACTTTGTTTACTAGAAGCATATGGAACCTGTGGCATAGGTGCAACAGACACCATAGGAGCTACAGAAGATCCCATAGCAGTTGGTACTTGAGCTTCCAAAAATCCATCAAGAGGCTGTAGGGAAAAAGGTTAATAGTGATCAATTGAATGACTAACTTGTAAATATAGAGCAATATACATCTGCTAGTAAAAGTAGAAACTGCATATGTGCAGATGATGACAAGGATCTCTGCGTATTTATAGCACGGAGATAATAAGAATCTAGAGCATTTTGAGAAAGAAATAACTCACAGGGTGCCGGAATGCGCACTTTGGGTTTAAGCAGTTTCCGTTCAACCAGTACCAGCAATCCCTTGGATTAAGCCGCGCCATGTCACTATGGCGGTACTCGCACTCGCTTCCCTGTTAACAAAAAAAAAATAGAGCATCAATAGAAGTACACCTAGATCCATAAATGTAAATTAGTTCATTAAGGACTATAAAGCATAGATGTAATATTGGGATCACTAATCCCTGGATTATTAAAATGAGATATAAGGTGTATAACGCAAAACAGGTGTCTGGTTTTGAGTTGGAAAAAGTTTAGTTTACATTTTTACCCTTATTTTTAAGTAAATAAGAAAAAAGTAAAGAGGTAACCAAGGATACCTTGGTCGTTTAGGTGTTATATCCAGGGTTTGCTAATCCCCGGTATTAGAATCCATGTTGAATCCGGTATGAAATTATCCAGGTATTGCTTATATTGGAAACAAAAACTCAACTGAACGCGGGATAAAATAATCCCAAATTGTATTACCAGGATTATTTTTCTAATCCTTGTAACCTACTGCCCCTTAGAATATTACATAGTGTGGAGAAATCCACCATATATGTATGCACACACAAAGGAATAGAGATCCTGTCATAAAGAAAGATGCTAAAGGCATTTGTACAACAAGTGGGTTTTCCCAAACAGATACCAAAAGTGAAATAAATGAGAATTAATTTCAGTAATTGCATGTGTTGCATCGATTAACTTTATCTAACATGATAAGGGGGATTACACCTAGAGCCCGTTTGGATTGGCTTATAAGCCTTTTTTAGCTTATTTGACTGTTTGGCTTTCTGGCTTAAAGTCAGTCATTTTTTAAAAATTAGGAATCCTAACTTTTTTTTGGGGGGCTTATAAGTCATTTCTGTTGACTTTTAAGATTACTTTTGTATCCCTTATATTTTATTAAAATTCTCACACTGTCCTATCACCAATAAGCACTTTTATCCAAACACTCAACTGCTTATTTTTAAAAACAACTTTCAGCACTTAAAAGGTCTAAAAGCACTTTATCCATAAAAGTCACTTTTTTTAAGCCCATCCAAACGGGCCCCTAAATGCAGCTGATAGATTCAAATGCAAAACCAACATCCCGACAAAGAAGATAACAACAAATGTGATTGCCCGTACAGCCTTATATGTATTCGTCGGGAATAAACAAATGCGCCTTATCGTCGGAATCAACGTCACCAACTTTAAACTTGCTCCAAGATTGACTAAATCCAACTTCATAAAACCATCATAAAAGCGACAGAAACAAAACAAATTCCTATTAAAAGAAACAATCAAGCTCTTAGTACCTAGAAGGAACCTAAATATTCCACAAGAAGGTCAATCATGCCATGTAATAGATGGTTTTCAAATCATCATGTAATGAATGATGACTTGAAAAGAATCAACATTTTGCACAAAATTATCGACAAGCTTCAAACGGATCTTACTGGGAGAATTATAGGTATATACCTAATAACTTTTATTACAACAACAACATACCCAGTATAATCCCCCTACCTTGTGAGGGTTGAGAGGCTGTTTATGTAAAGAAAAAGCTCGAGATATACTTACCCTTTTCTCAATAAAAAAGAAGTTGCTACATTAAATTCACTAAAAAAAGATTCTAGATTTTTTTAAACTTTAAACTGACAAAATCATGAAATAGTTCCTAATTCCAACTGCCAAAATAAAAACCACAGCCACCAAAACATAGGGTTTATCGATAAGGCAAAAATTATCTTGAAATTTAATAAAATAGGATTAAATAACACAATCTTTTATCTCTTGTAACACAGATCCTCAACTAAGAACAACCGCATATAAATCAAGAATAATAAAAGGGCACCAAATTTATATACTTTTTGACTATAGAATTACAATTGATTGATAATTAAAACATAAATACAAGAACTAAAAAGATTGAACCTTTTTGCATGTGAGAGGAGAAGCGAGAAAATAAACGCAATCGGTGTTTCTCTTAAGAGCTTCATCTTCATCTGATAAAGGAACCGTTGCCGGTGCCGGTGCCGGCGCCGGAGCTTGCAATTGCGGCGGCGTATGGCCAACCATAGTTAACGGTGGATCTAGGGTTTCCGGTCAGTGGGTCGGGTAATGTGTGTATGTATATAATTAATTGATGAATCTGTGTTGTGAATGAAGTTTTGCAGGGTTTGTGTGAGAGGAGAAAGAAGAAAATGAGGTAATGCTTCTTGCTGTATGAGAAGAGAGGCTTTTAATATATCACTTTCCTAATTTCTTTTTTTCCCCTTTCTCAGCCCCTACTACTAAAGAACCGAGTCTACTTATGATGTAAGGTCTGTCTCTGCATTCCTCAGACGCTAAGGCATGGAATTTAATTGAATATGTTGTTGTTCTATTTTTTGGATTCTTGTAAATATAGTAATTTGAACTTTTCAACAAACGATTCAATAGCGCGGAGCTAGAATTTTCATTAAGTGAGATCAAAATATATTTGCAACTTGAGTGTAAAAATTAACTTGTATTTATAGGTATATATGGTCTCTTTCATGCATGCAATCGAGCAACTTTACATATGTTTACGTTTGTAACTCAACACACAGTCACAAATAATTGTTTACAAAATTTACTTTTTTCACATGAATTAATGTACATGTAACAGTACTGAAAATAGACATATAAAGAAGTTAAGAGACAACAACGATAACACACCCGAAAACATCATATAATAAAGGGGCTTATACATTTCACGACTTTTTTATATTATGAAGTCTCAAAGATTGAATTTAGCCGCTAACCTTAATGAGCAAACTGAAAAACTTTCTCCTTTATCTAATAATAATAAGGTAGCTCCAACATGCTAATAATAAGGTAGCTCCAACATGCTAACACTTTCAACAATCTATCTTAACGTTAATGCTAATACAAGTTGTTTTAATAGAAACACGTTTGCTTTAAGGTAGCTCCTCCTTTGCCCTTTGTTCAAAAATATGGAATTGCTATTAAGAAACTCATCGAAACAACAAATCAAACGAGTTACGAGTAAAAATTATGATGGAGTAGTCAGTATCTTTTCATAATTAATAAAAAGTTTCATAAGTAAATTTCTTTTGACGCAAGTTTGAATTAGTGGATCGTCAAAATAGATATAGACGAACGAAAATCAGGAAAAACGTCCAAGAAACTTTTAGGAGAAGTCGACAAAAAAGTTTCCTAAGAGATAAAAATACAAATATTCTGCTACAGAAAAGTCACGACTCACGAGAATTGATGCATCGTAATTTCCTCTTTAAAAAAAAGAGTTAGCCCCGATTTCTATATCCTGCCTGCGAATCGAAGCTCTTATCTCTCTAGCTCATGAATAAATCACCCGCCGAAAAGGAATAGCCGGAATATTTAACCTATTTTTATTTCTGTTTCTTCCCTTCTTTTATCCTTTTCCCAAAAATATGCAATTTCTTTGGTATTATGCAATTGTTATTAAACAATTTAACGAAACAAAGGCCAAATGAGTGACGAGACTCATTTATGGGCCAATAGGGGTGGCAATAGAGCGGGTTAGGGCAGAACAAGTCTTGACCTGCTAAGATGTTAATCGCTCTGCCCTGTCCCATTTAGCATTTTTTTTAAATTTGTCCTGCCCTGCCCCGTTATGTCCTGCCCTATTTATGTTATTTTTCATTTTTCACTTTCAATTTGGTATTTATTTTGTTAACTTTCCACTTATAAGAGTTACAACTTTCAAACCGTAACCCAAAATAAGGTATGTTTCTTACGCCGAGATGAAGGTAACACGGAGACTTAACACTATCCCAAGTTTACTCTTGAAATACTTAGTGTAACTAGTACAAATTTACGCAAGAACAACCCTATAAAAACTGTCTCGACAGAATTTTTATGAAACAAGACACAATCTTAAAACAATCATAACTTCTTATCCGTAAGTCGGATTAATCCTCATAAAGTATCAAATTGTCGAGAAAAGAAAAAAATAGAACTTTTATTCGGCACAAACTTTCGGATTCTTTACCAATTTATACAGTTTTTACGTTATACATTATGCCCTTCCAGATTTCGGTTGATCCGAGGCAAAAACTTTAAACAGTGATAACTTTCAAATCGTAAGTCAGATTTATCTTCGCAAAATCTCAAAATCTATAACGGAGTAATCTAGAACTTTTATTCATCACAAACTTTCAATTTTTTTTATCTATTTATACAGTTTTTACGTTATATATTCTGCCCTTCCAGATTTTTGTTGATACGAGACAAAATTTTTAAACAGTGATAACTTTCAAATCGTAAGTCGGATTAATCCCCGTAAAGTCTCAATATGACCGTAACAGAAAAATGTACAACTCTATAAAATTTTATCCAATTATAACAAGTATAACCAGCGTAACAAATTATAATTGCACAATTCAAACTAGTTAGAATTTCTAAAAATTATAACATATTACATGTGTTGATGTTGTGTGAGTGTTGTGTCAACACCAGGTTTTATGCCTGGACAACATTTTGCAGTGTTCTGCAGATGTTGCCTACAGTGTTGCGCAACATCCGCAGTGTCCTGCAGATGTTGTCTCTGATGTTGCCGCAACATCTCACCCAAAATCTTTGGAAATAATTTTGTTTATTCTTCCGGCCAAAACAGTATTTGTTACTGTGAGTTAAAAATGCCCTAGACAATCTGAATATGGAGCTGTGTTTAAAACGTGGGAATTGAATGAGTCAAACTTGGAATCGAAGCAATTTGAAGATCAAGTCAAAGTTGTTGAGGATTTCATGGAGCAAGAATTGGTCCAAGCTGATGCCTTCTTTCTCTCAACTTCCACAATCAACCAGCGAGAGTTTCAAGGAAGTTCCACACTATGAATAGAGGAGGAACTTCAGAGTATTGTCATCTAGAATCAAAATGTAAAAATACCAAGAGAGCTCTCGGGATTTCGCTTTAGAAATCTGAATCAACATTTTTAGCCTAAGTCTTTTAGCAACATCTGTCTCACACTACAATTGTTATCTCTATTCTAGATTAAGCTTATTGTAAAGCAATTGTGGTGATGATATTGCATTTGTCTTTTTAGACTTTTTAACTTAGGCGAAGTCATCTGCGACTTCCTTTTTATTTGTAATTTCTTTTTTGTTTGTATTGCACAATTTGTAAAAAGAAATTCAGCTGTAATTGTATATAATATATACAATTCTTTTGATCATCGACCATCAAGGGATATATTAATATATACCCTTAAAAATATAAACCTTTGTGTCTTTTACTTTTCCGTTGCAATTACTCTTTAAGGTTTATTCTATTTTTGTCAGATGTTGCCACCAATGTTGTCTCAACATTGTAGGCAATATCCAGAAACTGTTTCAGTTATTCTTGGTGTTTCGATTTTAATCTTACTAATTCATAGCCCCGGGACCCAACAAGTGTTTTATTGTTAATGTTGGAATTAGTGTTGTAACATTTGTAACAACATATCTACATACATATATGGAGATATGTTGGGACAAATGTTATGCAACATTTTGACCAACATTTCTTCTAACCTGGTTTTGTCTTACTTCACACTGATGGATATTGATATGTGTGGACAATGAGACAATTCTATTTTTGACCTGCAAATATATCTGTATATATTTTATTTGTGGATGATATATGGATGTTAGTCTCTTGGTACTTACAACAATGTTGTATGTATGTTGTGACTAACAAACATATGTTCTTACTAACCCAAATTACAATACAATACTTAAAACTTGAGACTACGGGTTGAGGGGGAGCATGCCTACAATCTTGCTGAGTTTGGAATGTTAAGGGAAACATTTACAATAAGTCGTATCATAGGCATTTTAGGTTTGTATGAAGTTTTGTGAAGAAAGGCAAAAAGGGGGAGATTGTTGATGTTGTGTGAGTGTTGTGACAACACCAGGTTTTATGTATGGACAACATCTTGCAGTGTTCTGCAGATGTTTCCTGATGTGTTGCGCAACATCCGCAGTGTCCTGCAGATGTTGTCTCCGATGTTGCCGCAACATCTCACCCTACATCTTTGGAAACGATTTTGTCTATTCTTCTGGCCAAAACAGTATTTGTTACTGTGAGTTAAAAATGCCCTAGGAAATCTGAATATGGAGTTGTGTTTAAAACGTGGGAATTGAAGGAGTCAAGCTTGGAATTGAAGCAACTTGAAGATCAAGTCAAAGTTGTTGAGGATTTCATGGAGCAAGAATTGGTCCAAGCTGATGCCTTCTTTCTCTCAACTTCCACAACCAACCAGCGAGAGTTTCAAGGAAGTTCCACACTATAAATAGAGGAGGAACTTCAGAGTATTGACATTCAGAATCAAAATGTAAAAATACCAAGAGAGCTCTCGGGATTTCGCTTTAGAAATCTGGATCAACATTTTTAGCCTAAGTCTTTTAGCAACATCTGTCCCACACTACAATTATTATCTCTATTCTAGATTAAGCTTATTGTAAAACAATTGTGGTGATGATGTTGCATTTGTCTTTTTAGACTTTTTATCTTAGGCGAAGTCATCTGCGACTTCCTTTTTATTTGTAATTTCTTTTTTGTTTGTATTTGTCACGATCCTACCCGACGGGCCGCGACTAACGTCCTAATTGGACGTCATTACTGACATGCCACTCTTAAACCATCTAATACAGAGATCTATAGAAATTTCGGCAGCACAACGCTGCTTTTACAACATATCCCTAAAATGAGCGAGCCGACAAGGCTGCCAAAACAACAACAAAACAACAATCGTAATAGGTTAGCCGACTAGGCTGCCACCCACCAACATCACGTGCACAAAGGCATAATCAAAATAAGCAAGCCGACAAGGCTGCCACTAGATAACAACATCAAAAACCCCAAAACAAGGTACAAACATCCCACCCACAGGACCTGCACTTAAGAGTGTAATCTCGACATATGACGGACAGACCGTCGTGCCCAAAATATGCATAAGTCCGAAAGATAAAGTGCGTACCAAAAATAGCCGCTCGGAACAAAGGAGCTCTCCAATGTTGTCTGAAATCCTAGGCGGAGGTCACCTATTCAACACTGAACTGCGGGCATGAACGCAATTTCGAGGAAAGGGGGTCGATCTGAAATAATGTCTTGAGTATGTAAAACATAAAATCAAAATGAATAACAATCGTATGCAAGTAAAGCAGTCATCAAATTTCATAAAGCGAGAATCTTGTCTGAAAATCAGATCATGTATGCTGAATCATAAACAGCATGCTCATGTATGCGTATATAAAATCAGTATAACATATCTCGGCCTACATGGAGGACTCGATGGAATCTGTATCTGCGCGTAACGTGTCTCTACTAAGGAGGAACTCGATGTAATTTGTATATATATATATATATATATATATAACGTGTCTCGTCCTCTAGTGAGGACTCGATGAATGATGCGTGGTCTGCGCGAACATGACTGACCGGGACTCAGTGGAGTGAAATAGTAACACTTAGCACGAGTAGATATCATGAGCAACTGTATGCAATTAAAATCATTATGTGACTCTCAATAAAATTATTACCATAAACTCTGTTACTGAAATCATAATCACTAGTAAATAATCATTTTTAAAACTGAACTGGTAGAAGTTAAGTACGTCCGTCGTACTTTCATAAAAAATCATGCCAAAAGAAAGAAGGAAATGTCTCACATACCTCTTAGGCGAACTAAATCAACTCGATATTAAGGTATGCCTCGTCTAGTACTTCAACCTATAATAAGGAATAACACGCTCGTCAATTTTGATTTTTCTTAATGTAAGTTATATGAATAACGGCTCCCTTATTTCTATTAAAATTTGGGCAACATTTCCTTTGTTTATGTGCGTATCCACAATTTTACCAATAATTCAAATCAACCAACAATTCAACTCCAACTAACAATAATCCAAATTAAATTAATAACCACTACCATTTTCATATGTAGTCAAAATTATCTAAACATTCAATTTATCAACTTCAATAACCAAGGGAATTTATACACTTACCTTTCATGTTAGTCAATCATTTAGTCAAGTTAGAATTATCATGGGGCAATTCAAGAATGTGAATTTAACACTTTTCTATACTTTAATCTTTTCGAGGCATGTATAGATAATTACCTCAATAAATATGCATGTAGTAACTTATATTCACACACTAATTCAGTCCGTAATACATTATCGAAATTTTCAACAATTTCTATCAACTTTACGGTCATATCAACATTTTACAATTCCAAAGCTTTTTTTCCAAAATTCCTTACTTTCCAATTAATCTCCCAACAACTTTAACTTTAAACATCAAGGTTTCATCTAAATTTTCACATGCAATTAGTAATAACATACCAACACAATTACTCAATTCCAACGTACGCCAAGAATAGGTTCTAAATCGGTTTCGACCTCTATCATTCACATGCATTGTCTTATTTCCCTTTCTTCTTTGACATGGACAATTCTCCTAACTATAATATCAATTAATCTATCAAATATCAAGTAAAAGGGATACATTTTCACCAATACAAGAAGAATTTCATACCTTAAAATTTTACCAAAACAGTCCCCAAAAACGTGATCCCAGATTTTTAGTCACTGCTTCGTCAGCTGAACTTGTAACGTCGATAACTCTCTACTCCGGTGTCCTATCGACGAGTGGTTTGTTGCTTTGGAAACTAGACTCGACGAAATTCATTTTAGGCTTTTAAAACATCCAAAAACTCCTAATATTCTAGGAGATATTCCCTTCCAAATTTGATTAAAAATCTGTCCAAAACAGTCCCGAAAATCTGCCCACTGCCCAGTCCGAATTTTCCCACTGATTTATTGATTTTTCTTCACCAATCTTCCTCCTTCTTCACTCCAAATCATCATGCATGAATTCCCCAATGTTAACCCATAATTTATACATGTTTTCTTCCAAAAGTTTCATCCAAAATCCCACGTTTTCGGGTTGGGAATTCTCGGCCAGCAGTGGTGCCGAGCCCACTGTTTTTTGGATTTAAAAAAACTTGGCTTGGAATGATAGAAGAATTAATCTAGGAATAAGAGATGAAAAACTTCAAGTTTTGGCTATGGAATTGGGGTTATTTTCGGCCAAGCTTGAGAGGAAGAGGAGAGATTGAGTTTGGCTATGGAGTTGAGTTTGAAATGGAAAATGAAGGGTTTAATATGTCTTTAAGGGCAATTAAAATCTGAAAAATTAAATTGTAATTTAGTCCCTTAAATATAACATTTTGGTCCACTTCTCACCAATAATTAATCTTATGTCCCACTTCTCTTAATTTCCGAGGATTTCATAAGGCCTCGTATCCTCAATGTCATAATTTATAATACAATACTATTCCATAACTCCATTGGGACAAATTCAACTACTAGGATTAATTCTCGTCGTCACATTTATAGTACTAAAAAAATATCTCGGGATAACACCCGTTTATACACTAATTTTCCATATTAGCATATGTAAGTATACTTATTTCCAATACTTGCTTCTTGTTTCCTTAATGACGTTCTTAATTATAAATGTAATCTTACAGTGTAACATCCTTTCCTTTAGAAACATTCGTCCGAATGAATGTTCATAATAGTCTCATGCTTATAAAAAATTGGCGAGCCTCTATAACTATGCTATCCACTATATTGACAAACAGATACGGGGCGCGATATAACACACGTAATTCATGATTACTTATAATAAAATAAGGAGTTAATTAAATTGCACGGAGGCGAGAGGATTGAGATCCTCATGCGTGCAGGTAAGCTTTGTGAGGTCGTATTAATCCCGTTTAACTATCTTACTTACTAGTCTTAGTATGTAACCTTCAACGTCTGCATTATCCGAGGAAGGTACTTTAGAATATTGCAGACGTTGAATGTTACATGCTAAGACTAGTAAGTAAGATAGTTAAATGGGAAGTGATTAATACGAACCTCATTACAAAGCTTACTGCGCAGAGGATCTCAGTTCTCGTGCCTGTAATTTAATTAACTCTTATTTTATTATAAGTAATTGATGAATTAATGTGTTATATTGTGGCCCTGAGGTATCTGTCATTTGAATATAGTGGATAGCATAGTTATAGAGGCTACAAATTTTTTATAGCATGAACTATTATGAACATTCGAGGACGAATGTTTCTAAGGAAGGAAGATGTTACACTGTAGACAAACGATAATTAAGAACGTCATTAAGGAAACAAGAAGCAAGTATTGGAAATAAGTATACTTACATATGCTAATATGGAAAATTAGTGTATAAACGGGTGTTATCCCGAGATTTTTTTTGGTATCAAATGGACTATGTATGACAGTCGAATGGCGTCCATTAGGCGCTTAGTCGCGACGTCGCTGGTCGTGTGATATTACACAATTTGTAAAAAGAAATTCATTTGTAATTGTATATAATATATACAATTCTTTTGGTCATTGACCATCAAGGGATATATTAATATATACCCTTGAAAATATAAATCTTTGTGTCTTTTACTTTTCCGCTGCAATTACTTTTTAAAGGTTTATTATGTTTTTGTCAGATGTTGCCACCAATGTTGTCTCAACAGTGTAGGCAACATCCAGAAATGGTTTAAGTTATTCTCGGTGTTTCGATTTTAATCTTACTGATCCATAGTCCGGGACCCAACAACCTGGCCTAATTAGAATTTTCTAAAAATGTGTTTTGACATGTCCCATCCTGCCCTGTCCCGTTTAAGCATTGCCCTACCCTGCCCCGTTTAACGTTTGACCTGCCCTATTCCGCCCTATCCTGCCTCATTTGCCATTCCTAGGGGCCAAACTAACTCTTTTCTGAAATATTCTACAAGAAAACATAAAAAACTAGCTAAAGTATGACTAGAAATATTCTTAAAATATACATTTTTTTTTGTGCGTGGATTTCCTTCATACAGGATGATCTTTAAATTTCCCCCTACTACATATTTAATAAAAACTTGTGGGCTAAGATACCTTTATTTGCTGGGGAAATTCTGGGTTCGATCCCTAGCAAAGTAAAAAATCGCAAGACATAAATTTCTATGAACCTATGCCTTTTTGCTATGTAGTTACATTGAAACTATGCGTTAAGAAGACATAGTTCTATTGGATAACTTAATTTTTACAGAATTATAACGGATAAGGAATAGTCATAAATTCTATGTAACTACACAACGAATATGCATAGTTCTTATGAAACCTTTGCATTTTTTTTTAATCTGCAGGGTTTCGAACCCAAAATTCAAATGTCAGGAATATTTTCGACCACCTTTTTATTATTTAAAGTACTAAAGGGCAAAAATTATAGACCCAAAAAATTGACGAGCAAAAATTAAAAGCACCCTAAAATAAGGACATTTCTGCGAATTGCCCAGAATATACGGGTCTGTTGTTGGTGTAAGATGAAGAGTTGGGCCGCGCTACTAAATTCTCCAGCCCGTTGAGGCTTAGACTGTCCAAATAGAATAGGCTGATTCGGCCCAACAAAGTCACTCCCTTGGAAGAAAAATGAGGAACACTTTGTTTTCAAAATGAGGACAAAACCAGACTCCCACATCAAGCTGTGTCCCAATTACACAATTTCCTTTTTTATTTATTATCGATAACAATTTAATTTTAAAAATTTACTTTTTTACACTTAACATGTGATTTATAACCACACAAATATATTTATCTTATTTTAAATCACAAAATTAAAAAAAAAACTTTTTAGGGAAAATGGTCAAATTTGTCATCCAACTATGTTTTATGGAACAATGCCCTCCGTCAAACTTTGGATCAAATATATCCTCACCATTTGCAAATTTATTAAATTTGTCCTCGGATTGACGGGAATGAGAGTTGGACGCCACGTCGGATCCACGTCGGCAGACCACCACCACTGCCATCTCCATTAACTGCCAGCTCACCGCCGACAGAACTCCACCCGCCGACCTTACCACCGCCACAACACCAACAACAACGACTCCAAAATGCCATCAAAATCACCACTGTTTCACCAACAACCTAACAAACGAGTGATCCCAACCAACACCCCCTAAACATCTGTCACCGTCACCACCACTCGCCAATTCACGCACCACTGGTCACCATTTATACTCCAAATCAAAGCAACCCCCTAAACATCCGTCATCACGACACCGCCACAACACTACTGCTCCACCACGCTATTGCCTACCCATCATCTCACTTTCTTTGTTTTTATTATTTGTGTCGTCGTCGGAATTAATCACCGGACAACCGGCGACGAACCAATAATATTAGATCTAATTGGGTCTTATAATTTTCGATAACCCGATTCGCCGAAAATCCGGACAACTTCCACTGAACATACGTCAAAACATCTATCGGATTCGATACAATCAACAATATACTCTCCGACGAATACTTCACAAGCTCCGGTACAATCCCTTTATACATCGCCAAATTCATCTAGAGTAAATTCAACCTGTTTTCGCCCGGGTTCTATCGGGCATCGGCCGTTACGATGCACAGATCTGACCCGAACGTGACCGAAGCGACTATTTTGGTCCTCAGGAGGAACACTGCGGCGTGCTGGATAGAGGATAGGGTAACAGGTTACGGCTTATGGGTCCGGTTAAAAGAGTTGGGTCTGCTGACGTGAATTCGATGTAGCGAGTTACAGGTTATGGGTCCGGTTAAAAGAGTTTGGTTTGCCGACGTGGATCCGGCATGACGTCTAACTCATATTTCCGTCAATTCGAGGGAAAATTTAACAAGTTTGCAAACAGTGAGGTATATTTAATCTCAAAATTTAACGGATGGCAACGTTATTCCATAAAACATAATTGGGGGAAAAATTTGACCCTTTTAACTTCTTTTTATTTCTTTAACACCGTCCAACTCATCTTCACACAATAGTCCAACAAATCTCACCTAACCCTCTCTTTTCCTCCTCTGTAAATTTTCAAAACTCTACACACCACTAAAACCTAAAATAAAACTCCACCGTTAACCGCTGCTCAACACCAACCACAATGAATTGCACCTTAACTATCAGTTCACCACCACTCTTCCACTCCATTAACAACTCCCGTCCCTCCATTTTCCCAATCCTAAAAATTGCTTCTAAAAACAACAAAAAGTTCATCCTCAATGCCTCCTCCAATGCTAATTCAAATCCATTAATTTCCACTCTCAAATCCGCCGGTATAGCGGTTGTTTTCGCCGCCGTAACCTTCGGTAAATTCCCAATATCTACTCCACTTGCAAGAGCTGTAATAGAACAAAAACAAGTAGAAGAAGAAGATTCTCCACTAACACAGTTTTTAGAATCCAATTCCGAAGCAATCGAAACCCTAAAAAACATCCTTCAGGTAAAAATCAAATATTTTGCTATTTTTTGTAATAATTTTAAAGTAGGACATAATTTAATGTTATTAAATGAAGGAAAACTTACGTGATATAACTACTTAAATCCACTAATACCATCTGCTATAAAATGAAATATTTTGCTATTTTTTGTAATAATTTTAAAGTATTGCTAAAACGGGTTATTAGTGGGTTTAAGTCGTTATATCATTCAAGTTTTGCTTCATTTGTAATAGCACTATTTATGTTCCTAACAACAAATGACACTACTAATACCTAAAAAACCATCTACAGGAAAAATTGGAAGCAGGGGAAGACGAAGAGAGCTTAAAAATACTGACGAAGTTGTCGTCCGCTCAGCCGGAGAATACGGAATGGAAATTCTTAACGGCGAGGCTGTTGAACGAAATGGGGAAGGTTCTAGAGGCAAGGGAAGTTTTCGAAGAGATATTATCGAAAACTCCCCTTTCGTTCGAGGCGTTGTTCGAAAATGCATTGTTGATGGACCGGTGTGGAGAAGGAGTGAAAGTGATTCAGAGATTAGAAGAGGCATTGAGGATAGCTGAGGAAGAGAATAAAGTGAAGGAGGGAAGAGATGTTAGGTTTATAATGGCACAGGTTCGGTCGAACTCAAGTAACTATTTTCATTAATGGCACTATTTATGTCTCTAATGATAAATTATGGCGATATTATTGAGTTTTCAAAACATAGCAACTTTTTTTTTTCTGAATACATATTATACATACATATATATAGTCATGCATATATACATACATATACACTAGCCGTCGTACATACATACAATCTATGTTGCTCGGACTCTTCAAAAATGCCAATGAGTGTGTGTCGGATCCTCCCAAAGTAGTGCATTTTTGGAGGATATGTCACGGGTACGATAACATTGTTCGAGCAACATAACGTACAATCATACATACATATACACTAGCTGTTGTACATACATACATATACACTAGCTATTGTACATACATACATATACACTAGCTGTTGTACATACATACAATCATTTATGCATACATTGACCGCCAAGCATACATACAGTAAAAATCTGCTATAAAATGAAAATCTAGCCATTATTTGTTATAATATAAAAGTATTGCTAAAACGGATAATTAGTGGGCTGAAACATTATATCATGTTATTTGCTCAAACAGTGCATTTGTGTTAAGAAATTCATTAAATATGTACAAATGATAAATTTAAAACCCAGTTAATACCACTTGAAGTCGTCATTCTAAAATCCAGATAAATCCTGGCTCCGCGTCTGCAGGTACAGTTCTTGCAGAAGAATGTTGAGGAAGCATTGAGGAGCTATGACGAGCTTGAGAAAGAGGACCCTAAAGATTTCAGGCCATACTTTTGTAAAGGGATGATTTACAGTTTGCTTGATAGGAATAAAGAGGCTAGAGAGCAATTTGCGAAGTATCGCGAGCTTTCACCTAAGAAATTTGAGGTAGAAGGTTATTTGAGGACGGCTTTGTCCCGGATGAAGCTTTTTGGAACTGACGAGAAAGAGAGTTGAATTTGATGAAATGGTTATGGTGGTTTAGATTCCGAGTCTTAAGCAGCAAATCAATTTTTCGAGGAAGGTGGAAGCTATAACATTTGTATACATTTACTTATTCTTGAATTATGTCAAATATAAGATGAAGATAGATTATTAGACAATGAAATAAAAGAATAATTGCTAGTCTAGTTACAGTCTAGACAGATTCGTGTATGAATCTCGAATCAGCAGGTGATTTCTGCTTAGGTTCTTGACTTACGGTGCCCTTTCATGTCATGGTCTTTTAATCAGCTAGCTGAAGTTTATTCATGTATCGTGGCCCGAGGTTTCTTTCTATTCTTATGGAAGAGTAAGTTCAACAGGAAAAGTTTATGCTTTATTTTGTTTTTCCAAAGACGAAGACTTTATTTCTTATATGCTGATGTATATGAAATCAAACTTTTATATCAAAGGTGTGATGATTTTTTTTTAATGAACCAGAGTTTGAATCCCAGTAGACGTGAAAAAAGTTATGCCATTTATTTCCTTCCGGACAGAATTACTGGTACCTGTAGTAGTGAACGGATGAAGATATCCTAGAATAGTCGATGTAGAAAAGAATCTTTCTGAAGGATGTGTGCTTTGTTTAGCGGAAGTTATCTTCTGTGATGTTGAATAGGAGAATAAGAGAAAAAGAAAAGGTGCAGCCTATAATTGAAGCCAGTTGCTCTCTTATTTGGTTTGGGTACTTCCCAAGTATATCCCAACTTACATATTTGTTTTAGAGGATAAGTTAAGTTATAAACTATCTTTATGTGCTCTACCTGTGGAACGTCTGGTTGCCGTTGGTGAAAAGAAGAGAAAAGATTAGGTCTACAACTGAAGTCCATTGCTTTCCTTTATTTGTTTAGGTATGTTACCATTATACAAGTTTCATGAAATATTGCATTTGTTCCATATTTTCCATCCTTCAGGTTTACCAAAAATCAGCTAAATTTCCACAATGTCATGTTTTTATCAGTAATTCCAAAGTTTAGGTATCAGTTTGTGTTTGAGAGGTTACTATTATTTCTATTTCATATGCAGTTATGTATGTTATTTTTATGTTTGAGCACGAACTCAAATTTAAATCTCTAGAAAACATTTTGGATATGGTTACTCCTAAGTTACTTATCGGTAAAAGAAATGTCTATTCCCTAAATGTCGGTTGCTTGAATTACAGTCTATAGTGCATGTTCTTGCAAAACGAACAAGTTGTGTTGCAGAAAAGTCAAAATTCCCTACTATCACTATTTTAGTTGCTCTGCTGATTCTTGCAAGTTTAACTTTCAAATACTACACAGCTTCATTCTCCCCACATACTTTCTAGCTATGTTGTTCTGGTTCATCAATTTCTGGTTATGGAGGAATTCACAAAGCTGTTATAACGAAGTTGTGAGCTTCTAATTTACTCCTTGCACCTACTTGGTTAATTGGTAGTGTTTAACTTCATCAGAATCAGATGCAAGCCAAGCTTTCGATTCTAAGAACATTCTAGTTGTATTGAATAGTTGTGTGATGCTGTTGTATTGGTGATGAAATATCTCCTCCTTAAAAAGGGCAGTCGGTGCATGATGTATCCCACATTCAGCAGATTCCAGAGAAGGGTTGCACCCAAAAGGGGTGTGTATAGGAAGGCTTACACTGACTTGTAGGTTCGTGAAATCTGAGAAGTGTGAACTCTTCGAAAGGAATCTTGTGATTTCATGAGAGCTTGGTGGTACGACAATTCAAGGTACATACTTGTTTTCATGTGTATCTCTCACGTTAAATTGCAGCACCTTGGTACACATATTGGCAGTTCGAGCTCTCATTTCCACTTTATATGTATTTATCTGTTTGAAAGCATATCATCAGCTTGATTAGATGTCAACTGTGATTCAAGCTGCAAGTTGTATGAAATATTTTGTATGACAAGTGATTATTAAGGAAACATGTTTCTACTTAAATTTTCAGTATAGTAGAGAAGACTGATGTGGATGCAGCAGTTGTATATTCTGATTAGTAAGATCAATTTTATAGACATGGATCATTGGATCTGTCCAAGTCCTGTGACCTACATAACATGATTGATGAGACACACATGATCTAGCTATCTGTGTTGTAGTTGTATTCATGCACACTTTTTCTGCATCGATAATTTGAATATTTTTAATACAAGGACAAAATGTTTAGAACAAGACAAGGAAAAGGGGTAAAGGGGGCCAGGTTTGCTCATTAACTGTTCGACATAGAGAGACTTTGTCATCCGTTACGTTTTTGGACTAAAATGGTCCTTGGCGTTAGCCAAGTGGAGCACTTATGCCCTTACCACTAACGGAGCTTCGACTCATATTAGACGACATTTTTTTGTAGGGATGGATCTCCAGCTCGGACGTAAGTCCTGTTGATCTTTTCTCTCCTTCTGACAAAGTAAGTTCACTGCTCAATCTCCTTTCTGTTCGTAACCACTCAGCCCATACATCCCCTTCACAGTTCAAGAGGAAATTTGGGAGGAAGTGAAAAAAGAGATAAATGATCAATCAATATTTATTGAATTTGAGAAAGAGTAAGAAGAAATATGAGTTAAAATATGAAAAAAAAGTTAGAATGGAAGGATATTGTCAAAAAGTTGTTTTTGTTGTTCAAAATTAGACTAAAGTGGTCGAGCATTCAAAGAAAAATGCTCAAATCCATCCTACTTTTGACTAGGTTCAAAATTACTTTCATATTAGAGTTCATCACGGCGTCAAGAGCAAATACGAGACTTTTTCCTAACGACGAGGATATATTAGACCCAAATTATAACAAGGGAAAAAATTACTACTTAATTTCGAATAGCATATGAGCAAATTTATTCCTTTCCCTATTTCTTTACGTAAAAACTTGCATGCTTGATTTTCCTCCTTGTAGAGATTGACATTATAAAAGTAAATTACACAAAGGACTGCCATTTGGAAAGATGAATTTTGAAGGTGTCTTCTGAATGAAGCTTTTCAAATCCTCAATTGCTACTTGTAGAATTGTATAATTCTCCTTGAAGGCTTCTCATTACTACAATATATATAGGTGTTTACAGTACAAACCTAATTGTATGAGAATATCTAGTTTACATAATTGCATCAAAATCATACAACATACCCAATGAAATCCCACAACGTGAGGTCTGGGAGGGTAGAGTGTACGCAGACCTTACCTCTACCTTGGTAGGTAGATTGATTGTTTCCGAGAGACTCTCGGCTCAAGACAGAGCATAAACACAAGCAAAGCAAGAGAAACGGCCATATCCGATCAGAAAAATCATAATTACAGAGTATATAGAGAATATTAATATATTCTCTATCACACCCCCTCAGTCGGAGCGGGAGGAGGCCGGACGACATCGGATCTCAAGTCGAGCGATCCTTAATAAATATATCTCACAGATCGATAGGAAGAAGGAACATGTAACACTCGAACATGACCCATGACAACCTTCTCACGAATAAAATAAATATCAATCTCAATATGTTTGGTTCTCTGATGTTGAATCGGGTTATGAGACAATTAGACAGCAGATACGTTATCACAGTATACAATAGATGCCTTATAGAAGGGACAATGAAGCTCTAGAAGGAGATTTCTGAGCTAACAAGTTTCGGCAACAACGTTTACAACACCTTTATATTCTGCTTCTACACTCGAGCGGGAAAGCGTGGCTTGCCATTTTGCAGATCACGAAATAAGGTTATCACCCAAAAATACACAATAGTCGGAAGTAGATCGACGTGTGTCAGGACGGCTTCCCCAATCGGCGTCCGTGTATGATATCAGCCTGATTGGTGCAGATGTATAAAAATGTAATCCATAGTGAAGTGTACCCTTAACGTATCGAATGATACGTTTAAGAGCGGTAAAGTGAGGCTCCCTGGGAGCATGCATGAACAAACACACCTGTTGAACAACATAGGCAATATCGGGTCTAGTGAAGGTAAGATACTGAAGTACCCCAGCGAGACTCATATAAAGAGAAGGATCACGCACCGGAGTAGGAGTAGGCATGATCTTGCAGTTTGTCATTTTGGCTCTGTAAACAATCTTTTCGGCATACTTACGCTGACATAGGAATATTTCATTCGCTGATCTAGTCACGGAAATCCCCAAGAAATAACTCAACTTACTCAAGTCCGTCATGACAAATTATGATTTGAGCAAGATAATGATATGTAGTGTCATAACCTCGATGAAAAATAAAAAGTGAATTATCACTTTTGCTGCACACAAACCCAATATGCATGATGTAGGTGGCAAATTTCTCATACCAAGACCCGGGGATTGTTTCAATCCATAGAGTGACTTGCGAAGACGACAACCATGCTGAGTAGCCGAGGGATGCACAAAGTAAGGTGGTTGATGCATATATACAGTTTCTTTTAAATCTCAATGTAGGAACACATTTTTCACATCAAGTTGATGAATCAACTAGTTCTTCCCCGTAGCAATTCTCAAAATAGTACGAATGGGGGTAGGTTTAACAACTGGACTGAAGGTCTCACCATAATTAATGCCATCCTGTTGTCCTGTGTCAGTTGCCATAAGTATCGCCTTATGACGTTCAAGCTCACCACTATCCCTGAATTTATGACAATAAATCCACATACAACGAATCACATTAACCCCCTCTGGTTTTGGGACAAAATCCTAAGTGTGTTGTTTAGTGAGCACATCAAATTCCTCACGCATGGCCGCATTTCAATTTGGGTCAAGCTTAGCTAATGTTGGTTTTTTAGGTAGAGGTGAGATAGTTTGAGTGGATAGGTTAAATTAGACTTTTGGCTTGAAGATCCCATGTTGGGCATGAGTTTCCATATGGTGTGTAGGAATAAGAACCGGATGGGTGTCATTATATAGGATGTGGTCGGGATGCGTGTGATTTGGGCTCGAGGATTGGAGGGCAGACGGGAGCAGAGGGGTGTTTGAAGTGGGCAGAGGCTCAAGCGGGGTGGGGTGCTGGAAGTGGGTAGTGTGTGACGGGGAAAGAGAGGGTGGTGATGACACACTGCTCGTAGGTAGGCAGTGTGTTGGGGGTTCGACTAAAGATGTGGTAAGTGTCGGAGTCTCGGGTGGTGCCGGACTACTAGTTCCATGTATTACATTTCTAATGAGAGGGGATGTGTCTGAATCGTCAAGGAAGCCATACTCAGTGACTTGGTATTTTCAAACGTTTGCGAATCGGAAAATGTGCTCCTCATATGTGACATGACGAGAGACTAGGATTTTATTTATGGACAAATCATAGCATAAGTACCCCATATGATTTGACGGAAAATCCAAGAAGATGCATGAAGTATACCTAGGCGCTAGTTTGTGAGGAGTCGTGGAGGCGAGATTCGGGTAGCATAGACAACCAAATATCCGAAGGTGATCATATGAAGGGATTCGACGGAAGAAAATTTCAGTAGGATTTTTATTATGAAGTGTATGTGTTGGTAATATATTAAGGATATATGCTACCATGTGCAATGCGTAGACCCAAAAAGAAGGGAGATAGAAGCATGAATGAGTAAAGTACATATCATATTGTTAATGATGCGCAGGATTCTTTCGGCTTTTCCATTTTGATGGGAGATATGAGGGCAAGAGAATCGAAACACCATGCCATTATCCGTACAAAATTTATGAAAATGGGAATTGTCAAACTCACGACCATTGTCAAATTGAAATATTTTGATGTTTTTCTCAAACTGAGTTTTAACATATGCTTGAAATTCAAAAAAAAAATGGGGTAAACTTGGGACTTATATTTTAGTGGATAAACCCAAAGAAAGTGAGAGAAATCATCCAAAAGTACCAAATAATATTTGTGACCTAGTTTGCATGTAATTGAAAATGTCTATAAATCCGCATGAATGATATTAAAAGGAGAAAATGTTACACTCAATGATGACTAAAACGAAAGTCTAACATGCTTACTTAAAGGACGAGTAGAAATTGTGGGGAAATTTTTCTTTATTACATTTTGAATTAAATTTTGACTCCTAAGAAAATTAAAAACGGGTTTCCAGGTGCCCAAGTCTATCGTGCAAAATTGAAGGAGAGATTGCAGCTAGAGAGGTATGTGTATTGAAACTTGCAGCAGAATTGGATGAGAAATGATAGAGGTCCCCCACACTATTGCATCTCGTAAGAGTTATCCCCGTACGTAGGTCCTTCACAGAAAAATCAAAACAATACGGAATTGTCACTAGTAATTTTTCTAACATAAATTAAGTTTTAATGATGTTAGACGCATATATGACATTTTTAGGGTAAAAGGGATGGTGAGGTGGTGATGTTTGAGTGGTGTCATAGCCTTGAATTGGAATGCGATTGTCATTTCCGACTAAAATAAATTGAGGATTGCTCAAATTAAACAGTTGAGGGAGATTACTAGAGCTACGAGTGAGATGGGATGTGACCCCATATCCATGTACCATGCATCGTGGACCTGCTGGAGATTCATAGTGTTGTGGGCCTGACTTAGTTCGGTAGGAGTCATAAGACTGTATGCTTGTTGTTGCTATTGGGCAATGGAGAAGTGGGTCTGGGGTGGCTGACCCGTGTGGTGTATGTTACACCCCGTAATTTTAAGGCAATAATTTGAGAACGTAATTAAGAAAATAAGATTCGAGTATTGGAAATAAAGTATATTTATATATGCTAATACGAAAATTAGTATATAAAGGATGTGCTCCCGGAATAATTTTGGATACTACAAATGCGACGAGGAGAATTAATACTAGTGGTTGAATTTTCCCAATGAGGTTATGGTTTAGTATCGTGTTATTAAAATGTTTGACGTCAAGAATATGTTGTCATCGAGAATTAGGACATGGAATTTTCAGATTTTATATAAGATTGATTATGTGGGAGATTAATTAATTATGGGATTAATTTTAGTGGAGGGGATAATAATAAGTGGATAAATTATGGGAACTTGTGCCCTCAAAAACGTGGCCAACATGCAAAAAGATGTTCAGCCCACATAAACCCATGCTCCACTCATTCTTTTGCCTTTAATTAAAACTTTCTCCTTCAATATCCCTCCTCTCTCTCCCTCCAACATATTTTTATCTCCCTCAAACATATTTTCTACCCTTCCATAGCTAAGAGAAGACCAAAACACCTCCCTCTTCCAAGATTAACTTCTTCTCTAAGTTTCAAGCCTTGGTAAATTTCCCAAGCAGTGAGTCATGGCAGTGACTGGACCTAATCTGCCCCAAAAATGTTAGCCTTGAAGATGAATCATTTTGAAAAAAAAACATGTAAGTGTCGCGCCCATTTCCGGCCGCGGCATTTATTTTCTATACTACTTCTGCTCAAATGCAAATGTGTTAGAAAATAAATAATAAAAGCTAATAAGTTTAAAAGGCTTAAAAGCTTAAAAGTATTAAAAGTGGAAAAGATGCTAAAAGGTTTAAAAGGGTTGCTAGAATGCTAAGGGTTCGCGGAGTCGCCACCTAATTAATTGGGTGAATTATGACACCTAAATGTTTAACTAGTTTAAAGTAAACATTAACTCCATTTTAATGGTCTGCTAACTTAATGAGATTCCGGGCAAGGGTTCTTTATTAATCTAGAGGGAAGGGGTTAGGCACCCTCTAAGATCCGCTAACTTGCGGTTGTCCTGCCAAACCTAGGGTAATTATTATGTTTTTAAAAATGCAAAGTAAAAGCTCTTCCTGTTTAATAAAATGCTAAAAATGTTAAAATGTTTAAAAAGTGCTTAAAAAAAAGGCAAAAGTTTGCTAAAGGTATTAAATGCTAGAAGGGCTCCTACTTAGAAAAGTGTTAGAAAATGATAAGAGTGCTAAAATGTTTAAAAGACTTAAAGATTTTAAAATGCCAAGGGATGCTAAATAGAAAAGCTGTAAATGCCAAGGGGTGCTAAATAGAAAAGATGCTAAGGTGCTAGAGGCATTTATATTATTTATAAGAGCTGGTGTAAAATTGGTTTATCATAGATGCACGCATTTTATAAAAGACTTGTGCTACATGTAGAGTTTAACAGTGTTCATTTACTTTTATTCATAAATAAGTGACGCGAAACTAATTTATAAGTTAAATGTATGCACTTACTTGAAAAATTTAATTTATGTGGCCTAGTGCAAGAGACGGTTATCATTTGGCAAAGTTTTGGTCGTGGCAAGCCTGCAAGAATTAAATTAAAGGGAATACATTTCTAATGTCCAACTACTTACTAATCTATTGGTTCAAGATTTAATTATTCCAACTATTCTACTAATTAGTGTAATGTTAAACAATTAATTTACAATAAATAAATGAATGGGGGCGGGGTAGAAAATAATATAAAGGACTCGAAGGATGGCGATGTCTTTCGCCTGCGGCTTTGGAATTCCGATGCGGATAGAGAGATGCACATAGATGCGGGTACTAATTTGCCACGATGAGTCTCGCCATGAGACTCTTGTTGCTCCAATGCGTTTCGTGTAAAAGAAAAGAAAATAAGGATTAGTATATATCTCAAACCTTACAATAATGTAAACAAATAAGGTATTCATGCCGACACATATGTATTTTATTACTTAATTGTATCAATACCAAACTAAGTGATCCAAATAAAGTAAAGACCCAAATGTTATTCAACCCAAACCGGGCTTCGGTTCGGTAAACTGGAGTAGCCGAGACAAGCAAACCCAAACAATACATATATTTTCATAGAAACATAGAAATTATATTACTTTGGATATATAGAGAACATAGGACAGATACAGTGCATATTGTAATTACCAAAGGCAACAAACCAATTAGCAGAAAGAACCAAATGAACTACTACCCTTGGTTAGCCTGATTCTTCATAAGACAACTAAAAATACTACTGCTATTATTAGCATTACTTATTATTTATAAGCGAGTCTGACTACTCAGTCAAAAGGTCTAAAACTCGTGGCTAATGAAATCAAAGAAGACCAGCACATGACCAGCATAAGGCCAACAAACAAAACATACTGATTAAAGAAAAACATACGAACATGTACTTGCACACACCACAACCACATAAGATGAGAATAACATAAATCTAACACTGACCAACTTTTCACAATACATGCATTTGGACCTGTACAATCCAACCATTAAAATTTGAGTATAGTGATGCAATGGAACCAAGTATAATGACACATTTACTCAAAAGATATAGCAGCAAATTGGTTCAGAAAATTGGACAAAGCAGACGGAACCACATCATGTTACTCCTCAGGCATAGCAGTGTCAAGACCAAAACAGAGCACATCGAGATCAGAAAATTATCAGCCAGATGCATAGATACACTGCCAATGCTAATATTGGCCTAATCACATTGGCCAACACAGTTGCGAGTATCAATAACTATAAATATTGACTAAATAGGTTTAGAACCAAACAGATATACTTCAATTCGTATGCAAATGGCAGATTACACTGTACTGACATATCCTGCAAGTGTCATACAGGCCATAAAAATGCAAATCGAACCGGACGAATTTACCCTTTTTGGGTAGCGGATTTACTTCAGACAAATAGACACGCTTTTGAGCATTCAAATGGGTTCAGACAGGTCACAACAACGTACAATTGTTCAACACACCATACACCACTGTATCCTATACTAATCTCAAATTATGCGACTGAAACTAAACTGCCACACGTCTAATACAGAAAATGCACAGAAACTAAATGAACTGAAAAGGAGTTTGGGTTTACCTTCTCCAGGCAGCGAACCGAGGCAGCGTATCAAGTCGCCGGTCCGCTCGACGGGTTTTGGGTTTGCGATGCGAATAGAAGGACAAAGTGTATTCGTTGATTTCTTTGCTGGAACTAAAAAAAAAAAGGGTTCGAACTACCTATTCAAGCGGTGCTAAGGGTCCGGTATCGCTTTCCCTTCGATGCTATCTGCGTTACGTCAGATATGCTTCTCCGCTATGCTCTGCCCTGCTCCCCTGAGCTTTCGATTCTTTTTTTTCCCCCCTCTGAGCCCTGAATCGATGCTATGGGTATCCCCTGCCCTTTTTTTTGTCCTCTGAATCCCTTCTATCTCTCCTGTCTCCCCTTTTCGATTGCCTTTGCATGTTCTTATATAGCCCCCCATTTGGGTTCCCCATTAGGTAAGGTTTAAGTGCTGAGTTGGTGCGATTTTAGGACGATTTGGCTACTTATTTTGGATTGATTTGCTACTGATTTTGTGTGATTCGTAGTGATTCGATAAGGTACGATTTGAAGGAAGATCTGGCTGGATGTGCATGGGTAAGGAAGGAGAGGTCGCGATTCTCAGCGAATCTCGCGACGGCGGCGCGATCGCCTTTTAGGGTTGCTGGTTTCTTTTCCTAAAGGGCTCGATAGGGACGAAGGTGAAGGCTCAGAAAGGAAAAGAAAAGGCTGGGCAAAAATAAAAGGTGGGCTGGGTAGTTAAATTAGGGTGTTGGGTCATGGTTTGGTAGGCGAATTAAGGGTAGTATTAAATTAGGTTAGTTGTATTAATAGTTTATTAATTAATTAGTGGTAAGAACTAATCAATTAAATTAATGCAATTAAATTATTTAGGTGCTTTGTTAATCTAAATGTTATAAATGCGGGCGTGCTATTAAATTAATGCTCAATACTTTAGAATGCGACGCTATTATTTAAAATCTTATTATTGTGCATTATTGCGAAGTTAAATTAAAATTGAATTGAGTTTAGATTAAATTATTTAAATGCTAAATGCAAGTATGATATTTGAGAATTGTTTAAATCTTTTTAAATGCGGTGCTATTAAATGCATATATCAGATTAAAATTGATTTTTAAATTACAAATGATTACTAATAAATGCGGCTATGCTACCTGACGCGACGTTATCGCTAAATTATTTATTTTATGCATTTATTAATTATTTAAGAATTACGACAAAGCTTAAAGTTAATAAATGCGTGCGCGGGACTCTAAATGCTTAAAACTCTACGTAAGACGCGACGCCATTATTAAATTAATTATTTATGTCTGTATTTAACATTTTATTCGCTGCATTTTATTTTACAAAATTAGTGCAATTTTATAGTTAATGGCTGGACGAGAGGGTCAAAATTGGGTGTCAACAGATGTCCCTCTTTGTATGGAGATGATGGAAGAATCTTCGGACAAAGACGTTGACTCATAGCCAATTTTGTCTCGATCTTCAGAATTGCAAAAATGCTGGGCAGGTAGACAAGGCTGACGCAAAAATCAAAAACTGTCCCAGTGTCGAGTTATGACGACACTGGGTTACCATGGTCTAAACACCAAGGCGGGCTAAGGCGGACTCAAAGCTGTCCCAGTGTCGAGTTATGACGACACTGGGTTACCATGGTCAAAACACCAAGGCGGGCTAACGCGGACTCAAAGCTGTCCCAGTGTCGAGTTATGATGACACTGGGCTATGGTGCAAAAAGTAAAAGAAAATAACTGGCTTGAACCTGGGGTGTACTGCTATGGCTTGTGGTGCTGGGTTCTACGGTGATGTGGAGCGAGTGGACCGACGCTTGAGGCCGCTTCTGCCAATCGTTGGGAAGGTTGGCCCCAACGATTGCCGGTCATTGAAGAGAAAATCCACGTTGTGCTCCTGCTGCTGCATGCTAAGACTTGAGCAAACGGTTAGTGCATAACTGTTAAGGCAAAATAATGATGCATAATTTCAAAGTAATGCAACTGTGAGTAGAAAAGGTTATCCTGCAAAAATATGATGCCTGCTGTGTTGATGCGATCGCCAAATGCCGTGATTTCGCCGCACCGGACGTGTTGCGATTGTGAATGCGGATACGTTGTCCTTGCTGCAATTGCCCCCTGTGGACTAAAGCTCAAGAAAGAGTTAGTGCATAACTGCTAAAACAGAATAGTAAAGCATGCGTAAGAAATGCAATTTCGGGAGTATAGAAATCATCCCTGCGTGATATCGCGATGATGGCGCTGTTGGACTTGTTGTCCGATAGCGCCGCTGACGATGTTGCCGCCGCGTCGTTGCGTAACCTTGCGGTCCGATAACGCCATCGTTCGACGCGTGCCGCCGGGCGTCGTTGCATGGACTTGCCGACACGCCGTTGTGCGGACGTGTTCGCCGGGCGTCGTTGCGTGGACTTGCCGACGATTACGTCGTTATGCGACGTGTTGCCGCCGGGCGTCGTTGCATGGACTTGCGCGCCGATAACGTCATTGTGCGGGCGTGTTCGCCGGGCGTCGTTGCGTGGACTTGCTGATTACGTCGTTGTCTGGACGTGTTGCTGCTGGCGTCGTTGCATGGACTTGCTGATTACGTCGTTATGCGACGTGTTCGCCGGGCGCCGTTGCATGGACTTGCCGATTACGCCGTTGTTTGGACGTGTTCTTTGCCGTGTCGTTGCGTGGACTTGCGTGGCCGATAACGCCGTTGTTTGGGCGTATTCCGCCGTGGCGTCGTGCATGGACTTGCTGATTACGTCGTTGTCTGAACGTGTTGCTGTTGGCGTCGTTGCGTAGACTTGCTGTGTCGATAACGTCGTTGCCTGGACGTGTTGCTGCTCCTGTAGAATGAATGCTCCTGCAAGCTAAGCTTGAGAAAAGACGTTAGTGTATACCTGTTTAAACAAAATGATAAATACATATGAGGAGTGCAATTTTATGGGTAGAGATGTCATCCCTGAGATGTTGTCTTTGCACGGACATGCTGAACGTTGCAGCTGACGAATTGCTGTGTGCGATGCGTGGGTTGCCAATTTGACTTTATGCCCGAGTTGATGCGCTAGGTTTTGTTGCGGAACTCTGAACTTGACTGCTGATTGTTGATGCCCCTTTCTGCTGATGCGGATTTTGAATTTTGGATTTTTTTTTTTGTCATATGCCTCTGCTGTTTCTTCTTGCGAAGAAACTTCTTGCCGTATTTTCTGCTTCGGCTATTGCATTTGCTGCTTTTGTTAATATGAAAAGACCTGCGCTCAAAGAAAATTTGTGAGTTTTGGGGGGGGGGGGGTCGATTCATATTTGACTTCGCTGCCTTGTTCCTTGATATCTGCGTGCCTGGCTTGTTTGGACTTGCAACCCCTGTCTGGTTTCCTACACTGTCCCAGTTTTGAAAAGGGTGTCTGGCCTAAAATGGGTCTCAATGTAGTTGCTTGTAGGCTATGTGTATTCTTGTCATTTTCAAAGCAAAGGGAAAGTTTCCTAATGGTGTGACCGAAGCCGATTTAGGCCGCCTACGTATCCCCATGAGGGAATCAGGTCGAACGTAGTTCATTACAAGCGAATATTGGGTAAAAATTAAAATTCTAGATGTGGGACCGAAGCCGAGACGGCCGCCTACGTATCCACTAAGGAATCGAGTCAAACGTAGTTCATTACAAGCAAAACGAAAGAAAACATTATTAAAGCTTAAATATGAGTTTATAAATTATTCTGCTAAAATAAATCGTTTTTCCTATCCAGGCTCTAGGCGGACCAAGACAGGGGTGCAAATCCAATCAATATGCCTTCATGCTCTGCTTCGTGGATGGCTGGGTCTTCATGCTCTGCTATCTCCCTCTTACGGCTCTGCGTGGTGCGTGCTCGATAAATGACCGATTCGAGGCGAATGGGCATAAGCAGGAGTGTATTCCTCATCTAAGGTTATCAGGTGCACATTGACGTGGCCGTGGTCTGGCACGGGGTTCCCATGCACATTTGGGGCAGGATCCTTTAGCTGAATTACCCCTTCTCTGATCAGTGCCTCGATTACGCCCCGAGGAGTGGCAACCTTCGTGTCATGTCACGGGCTATTGGGTGATACGCGCAGCGCTTGTTCTCATCATACCATCTTGGGATAGGGTCGGGATCCTTCCCGAATCGGTTGGATTAGGCTGCACCGCAACCTTTCATATATTTGAGGTATGGGTTCAAGTGGTGCGAACTTTGGGTGGTTTTCCTTCAAAATTCTTATTTGCTCAGTGCATTGGGTGCTCTATTCATTGGCGGGTTTGATGGGTGGATCTATGCGGGCGTGATAAACGGTGCTTGTGAAGTGTTATATATAGGCCGTGTGTGGTAGTTGTGGTAGTATGATGGGTTTTGGTATGTTATGAATGCTTGGGTTTGCGTTCTTGTACAAACATGGAAGGAAATCGCTCTCTTTCTTCCTCTGTGAAGTACTCGAGTGTCCTCGATCGAATTGCCTTATTAGTTGCACGTAATGCCGTGATTTGTAATCCTACCGCTTTAATACCTTCTTCACGGTCGCCATTCTAATAACTTCCGCAAAATTCCGCCCACGACGCTTATCATCCGCTCATGAGGTTGCATCCTTCAAAGATTGTACGAATAATGTGGTCATCTCACTCTCCACCATGGGTGGTTGCAATTTCGCTGCCTCTGAACGCCACCTCATGTCGTATTCTCTGAATGTTTCTGTAGTCTTCTTCTCCAACTTCATTAAGTAGAACTCGCCCACAACGGTTTACGTGTTGAACTGAACCGCTTCCACAAAATCTTGGGCCAATGCATTCCGTATGCCATTTCCGCGATCTTGGCCGTATACCAATCTAGTGCCTCGCCAAGCTCGAATGAACAACTTCATAATGGCCATTGGGTTCTTCCTACCCCGATTAGCTTGTCGCAATATGACCTCAGGTGTGCACGGGGGTTCCCTTTTCCATCAAATAGTTCAAACTTCGGCACCTTGTACCCCATAGGCAGTTCCACGTCTGGATGCATGCAAAGATCCTCGTAGTCTAGTCCTTCGTGACCTTTGTCCGATCGCATGCCCCGAACCGCTTCTTTCAGACTATGAATTTCTTTGGCCACGTCCTCGTCCATTTTGGCTCGGACTTCCCTCTCCATCTCTTCATAATGATCCCTTCGTGGCACGGGACGGTAAAAGGTCGGGCTTCGCTGCATAAGTTAGCATGCAGGTTGTTTCCGGGGGTAATGGGTGTGGTGCGTGGGTATTGGTTGGCTTTGGCGATTAGGGTGATTATGGTGAAGTAAGCGGGGCCGAGGTATATGGGTAGTGGAGGGTCGTTTGAAGGTGGGGTTGAGGTTGGTGGGCGGGCGGTTTGTTCGGATGGTGGCCTTTGTGGAGAGTTTTGGGAGATATGTGGTGGTGGAGGTCGATCTGGGATGGTTTGTGAAGTAGTGGCCCTTTGATCTGGCATAGGGGTATTCAAACTAATGGATAGGTTGGTCAGATTCCGTAGCCTCTCCATCTCAACCTGCATATCAGCAATTTGTTGCAGCAGCTGTGCAATACATTCTTCCTGACTGGTGATATTCCTCCCTTCTGAAGGTTCTGTTTCGCTGACAGGAATAATTCCCAAACCATTTGGCTCAGACGCCCCCGAGCCAGTCATATCATCATTTCTTGCCTTGGACCTGGTGAAGTGTGGATGCTCCGACATTGTTGAGTCAAATACGAACCGACCCTTTTGGGAGGATGATAAATTTTCTAAAAAATGCAACAAACGGTGTTAGCATAAAACACATAATTTGCAGGCATGTAGCAGATATATCACACATAGTACATTCAAACGTTTCCTAACATGCAGGGGGACCTCTTTATGCCGGAGGTAGGCCTAAGCGTCACTCATGCGAGATTATGACGGATTTGTCCAAGTCGTCCAACTATAATGCCTTTGTTGGAAATGGCGACCAAATGACGGTGCACTTTTTCCTAATTTCAGCATGTCATGATTGGGTTTGGATTTGTCTGTCATTGTCACGCTACACATAATATGCTGGTTGGTCGTTGGGTTGAGAAACCCGTCGACAAGTTTGGTGTCTTCCTAATTGTGGTGTCGATGCCAAGGACCGACCCACCTAAGGTAAATGCATGCATGCCCTAAAATAAGGGTGGTATAGCTCTATCTTAAGTTTGCTAAGATTTGGCTTTTCTAGACGCAAGGTTCCCGAGCGGACAACTCGAGTGAGAAGGCTACGCAATGATCGACGAACCGATCTAACTCACGCAGCGCCAACTCTCCTAAAATTTGGATATTTTTGAAAGAAATTTGCGGTGCGTGAGCACACCAACGCATGAGTGTGTGATTGTGTGCATTTTCAGTGGAAGAAATATGAGCGGAATGCCGCTTTAGGGAAAGCAAGAAGCAAGTAGCAAAAAATAAACAAAATACAATACACAAAAAATTAAATGCAAAATAATTGCCAAATAATAGCCCTAGGTCTGTTGTGGTTAAGAACCTAAAGTCCCCAGTGGAGTCGCCATTTTTGTCGCGCCCATTTCCGGCCGCGGCATTTATTTTCTATACTACTTCTGCTCAAATGCAAATGTGTTAGAAAATAAATAATAAAAGCTAATAAGTTTAAAAGGCTTAAAAGCTTAAAAGTATTAAAAGTGGAAAAGATGCTAAAAGGTTTAAAAGGGTTGCTAGAATGCTAAGGGTTCGCGGAGTCGCCACCTAATTAATTGGGTGAATTAGGACACCTAAATGTTTAACTAGTTTAAAGTAAACATTAACTCCATTTTAATGGTCTGCTAACTTAATGAGATTCCGGGCAAGGGTTCTTTATTAATCTAGAGGGAAGGGGTTAGGCACCCTCTAAGATCCGCTAACTTGCGGTTGTCCTGCCAAACCTAGGGTAATTATTATGTTTTTAAAAATGCAAAGTAAAAGCTCTTCCTGTTTAATAAAATGCTAAAAATGTTAAAATGTTTAAAAAGTGCTTAAAAAAAAGGCAAAAGTTTGCTAAAGGTATTAAATGCTAGAAGGGCTCCTACTTAGAAAAGTGTTAGAAAATGATAAGAGTGCTAAAATGTTTAAAAGACTTAAATATTTTAAAATGCCAAGGGATGCTAAATAGAAAAGCTGTAAATGCCAAGGGGTGCTAAATAGAAAAGATGCTAAGGTGCTAGAGGCATTTATATTATTTATAAGAGCTGGTGTAAAATTGGTTTATCATAGATGCACGCATTTTATAAAAGACTTGTGCTACATGTAGAGTTTAACAGTGTTCATTTACTTTTATTCATAAATAAGTGACGCGAAACTAATTTATAAGTTAAATGTATGCACTTACTTGAAAAATTTAATTTATGTGGCCTAGTGCAAGAGACGGTTATCATTTGGCAAAGTTTTGGTCGTGGCAAGCCTGCAAGAATTAAATTAAAGGGAATACATTTCTAATGTCCAACTACTTACTAATCTATTGGTTCAAGATTTAATTATTCCAACTATTCTACTAATTAGTGTAATGTTAAACAATTAATTTACAATAAATAAATGAATGGGGGCGGGGTAGAAAATAATATAAAGGACTCGAAGGATGGCGATGTCTTTCGCCTGCGGCTTTGGAATTCCGATGCGGATAGAGAGATGCACATAGATGCGGGTACTAATTTGCCACGATGAGTCTCGCCATGAGACTCTTGTTGCTCCAATGCGTTTCGTGTAAAAGAAAAGAAAATAAGGATTAGTATATATCTCAAACCTTACAATAATGTAAACAAATAAGGTATTCATGCCGACACATATGTATTTTATTACTTAATTGTATCAATACCAAACTAAGTGATCCAAATAAAGTAAAGACCCAAATGTTATTCAACCCAAACCGGGCTTCGGTTCGGTAAACTGGAGTAGCCGAGACAAGCAAACCCAAACAATACATATATTTTCATAGAAACATAGAAATTATATTACTTTGGATATATAGAGAACATAGGACAGATACAGTGCATATTGTAATTACCAAAGGCAACAAACCAATTAGCAGAAAGAACCAAATGAACTACTACCCTTGGTTAGCCTGATTCTTCATAAGACAACTAAAAATACTACTGCTATTATTAGCATTACTTATTATTTATAAGTCCGACTACTCACCAAAAGGTCTAAAACTCGTGGCTAATGAAATCAAAGACATGACCAAAGATAAGGCCAACAAACAAAACATACTGATTAAAGAAAAACATACGAACATGTACTTGCACACAACACAACCACATAAGATGAGAATAACATAAATCTAACACTGACCAACTTTTCACAATACATGCATTTGGACCTGTACAATCCAACCATTAAAATTTGAGTATAGTGATGCAATGGAACCAAGTATAATGACACATTTACTCAAAAGATATAGCAGCAAATTGGTTCAGAAAATTGGACAAAGCAGACGGAACCACATCATGTTACTCCTCAGGCATAGCAGTGTCAAGACCAAAACAGAGCACATCGAGATCAGAAAATTATCAGCCAGATGCATAGATACACTGCCAATGCTAATATTGGCCTAATCACATTGGCCAACACAGTTGCGAGTATCAATAACTATTAATATTGACTAAATAGGTTTAGAACCAAACAGATATACTTCAATTCGTATGCAAATGGCAGATTACACTGTACTGACATATCCTGCAAGCGTCATACAGGCCATAAAAATGCAAATCGAACCGGACGAATTTACCCTTTTTGGGTAGCGGATTTACTTCAGACAAATAGACACGCTTTTGAGCATTCAAATGGGTTCAGACAGGTCACAACAACGTACAATTGTTCAACACACCATACACCACTGTATCCTATACTAATCTCAAATTATGCGACTGAAACTAAACTGCCACACGTCTAATACAGAAAATGCACAGAAACTAAATGAACTGAAAAGGAGTTTGGGTTTACCTTCTCCAGGCAGCGAACCGAGGCAGCGTATCAAGTCGCCGGTCCGCTCGACGGGTTTTGGGTTTGCGATGCGAATAGAAGGACAAAGTGTATTCGTTGATTTCTTTGCTGGAACTAAAAAAAAAAAAGGGTTCGAACTACCTATTCAAGCGGTGCTAAAGTGCAGGTGACCGCTTTCCCTTACGATGCTATCTTTGCGTTACGTCAGATTATGCTTCTCGCTATGCTCGCCGCTCCCGAGTTGATTCTTTTTTCCCCTCGAGCCACAGATCGATGCTATGGGTATCCCCTGCCCTTTTTTTTGTCCTCTGAATCCCTTCTATCTCTCCTGTCTCCCCTTTTCGATTGCCTTTGCATGTTCTTATATAGCCCCCCATTTGGGTTCCCCATTAGGTAAGGTTTAAGTGCTGAGTTGGTGCGATTTTAGGACGATTTGGCTACTTATTTTGGATTGATTTGCTACTGATTTTGTGTGATTCGTAGTGATTCGATAAGGTACGATTTGAAGGAAGATCTGGCTGGATGTGCATGGGTAAGGAAGGTAAGGGAGAGGTCGCCGGATTCTCAGGCGAGAATCTCGGCGACGAAGGCGGCGACTGGCCTTTTAGGGTTGCTGGTTTCTTTTCCTAAAGGGCTCGATAGGGACGAAGGTGAAGGCTCAGAAAGGAAAAGAAAAGGCTGGGCAAAAATAAAAGGTGGGCTGGGTAGTTAAATTAGGGGTGTTGGGCTGCGGATTTGGGCCGGGCGAATTAAGGGTAGTATTAAATTAGGTTAGTTGTATTAATAGTTTATTAATTAATTAGTGGTAAGAACTAATCAATTAAATTAATGCAATTAAATTATTTAGGTGCTTTGTTAATCTAAATGTTATAAATGCGGGCGTGCTATTAAATTAATGCTCAATACTTTAGAATGCGACGCTATTATTTAAAATCTTATTATTGTGCATTATTGCGAAGTTAAATTAAAATTGAATTGAGTTTAGATTAAATTATTTAAATGCTAAATGCAAGTATGATATTTGAGAATTGTTTAAATCTTTTTAAATGCGGTGCTATTAAATGCATATATCAGATTAAAATTGATTTTTAAATTACAAATGATTACTAATAAATGCGGCTATGCTACCTGACGCGACGTTATCGCTAAATTATTTATTTTATGCATTTATTAATTATTTAAGAATTACGACAAAGCTTAAAGTTAATAAATGCGTGCGCGGGACTCTAAATGCTTAAAACTCTACGTAAGACGCGACGCCATTATTAAATTAATTATTTATGTCTGTATTTAACGTTTTATTCGCTGCATTTTATTTTACAAAATTAGTGCAATTTTATAGTTAATGGCTGGACGGGAGGGTCAAAATTGGGTGTCAACAGATTTTCTGTCGCGCCCTTTTTCGACCGCGGCATTTTAAATTTAAACTCCTGCTGCTTAATAAAAAGGTTAGAAAATAAATAACAAAATGCTAAATATTTTAAAAGGATTAAAGGTTTTAAAAATGCTAAAAGGATGCTAAAATTGCAAAAGATGCTAAAGTTTAAAAGGGTGCTAGAATGCTAAAGGGTTGCTAGAATGCTAAGGGTTCGCGGAGTCGCCACCTAATTAATTGGGTGAATTAGGACACCTAAATGTTTAACTAGTTTAAAGTAAAACATTAACTCCATTTTAATGGTCTGCTAAACTTAATGAGGTTCTGGGTAAGGGTTCTTTATTAATCTAGAGGGAAGGGGTTAGGCACCCTCTAAGATCCGCTAACTTGCGGTTGTCCTGCCAAACCTAGGGTTAATTATTATGTTAGAGAGATTTGTAAGTATAAGATATATTCTCTAAAATACTTTGCAAGATTTGTGTATAAAAGACAAAGTCAGTTTTGAAAAATATGTGATTAAGGTACCTAAATACTATATTAGATAAAATATATATTGCAGGGGTATAGTGCGAAGGCAATAAATAGGCCTGACATAATTTATAAACATAGTATAAAGTTCAAAAATATGCATTCATGTTGTTTGTAAAAATACTTTTTTTTGGCAATGGGAAATAAAGGGAAAGTTAGTTACTTATGAATTTGCTTTGTTAATCATGCAAAAGTATGGTTTAGGTTTTAATTACTGTTGGTTTTGTGATGCAAGCTAGATTATTTTTTGGCAAAATTAGACATGCATGACAATCCTAAAAGGCAAGTAAGTTAAGCGGTGAACTTTAAATTACCTTCCCCACTTATATGTTTAAAGGCTAATTGCTAGAAATTCTCCTATTAATTACAAAGTTATAAATTACAATAACAAATAAAGTAAGATAAGGAAGAGATAAGAGAGCAAGGGATTGAAGCGGATGACCCCGTCCTATTTGTTTGTCTAGGAACGGCCGAAGAGGGACTCGATGGATGTATATGCATGCCTTTCGTTTGCCACGGCGAGTCGTTATGAGACTCTTTGTTGCTCCGGTGCGTGCCATGTAAAAAAGAAAGATAAGGATCAGTATATGTTCCAACAATATCACACAATAAGTAAGCATCAACATATAAATCACGGCACTTGGATAATAACAAACCCATACATCAATAAAACAAAATAGAATAATAAGAAAAATCTTAGCTCGTATGCAGAACAATTATGCAGATCCTACTAGTTTTAGAACTTTTGGGTTTCCTTTGGGGTAACCCATTGCAACAGCCACGTCAAAAGAAAGAGCAACAAAATAACATGAGTAGGTTCTAATGCAAAATAATAGTATGACACCAAGCGAGAAACAAGCGGCGATTCCCATAGTTGATTGGAAATGGCAACGCAGCCTCGTTCTTAATTATAAATGGCGACAAGAATACATGGTGAGATTTAAATAAATGCAGGGTTATGTTTACTATCCAGGGTCACTATCCAAAGCAGGGTAAATGTCTATCAGTTTGCTAAAGTGGTACTCAGGTGTAAAGACCATTTAAACAATTGGACCTGAGAAAATAATACCATACAATGGCCAACAATTTTTGATAACAGACTATGCAGTTGAAGACTATGCAGTTTAAGCAATATGCTAATGACGAAATATTCAATTTCATGCTAACACAGGCTCAGTCATAGCTCGAGTTATCAACAACTAGGCTACTTAAACAAACACATGACAAACCTTTACTCATCACATAACCCACAACACATGTTTGCTCTACAGATTTGGCGCAAACAAACACCAAAGATACACATACTTCTCCTAACATAATTTTACGGACAAGGATCAACGACACACAGTATATGATTAGCGGGCATAATCCAAGATTTGAGAATACATTGACCTTTGGTTTGAACAACGTGGAGCACAAGTATTGTATAATACTAACCCATCGTATTAAACTAATGCAAATCAGGCAAATCATAACAAGACTAACTGGCTGCATGCTCAGTCTATCCTGATAGACTAAATAATTTACTAGAAATACATACAGCGAGGTCAAACAAATCACTATACAACAGACTAACTGACTTGATCATTTTCATGAAATTATCTGAATAGTCAAAATGATAAATAAGGCTTAAACCAAGTGTAGACAAGGCATAAGGCTAAACCACAACACTTAACTTAACGACCCGAACTCGACGCGACTATCGTTATATTGACAGACAAAATGGACATAGAGGCCTCGTTGGTAGATCAACTTATAATTTAACACAACGACATAGTAGGCAGATTATTGACACAGGAACTATGCCAAATGCTTGATATTATGCTAACAGTTTCAAACCCAATAATCTTTCTCAAACAGTCTTCGAATTAGTTTAACACACATACATGAAGAAACTACATTGCTAATCATATTTCGGTTATTTACCCAAAAACAGAATAGAGCATACTTAAGGCGGGATAGCAGGCTATAACCCAACGTATGAACACAATGTCAATAATATGAATGAACTAAACAACACATGTTTACTCACACATACACACAGGAACACAAAATGGTAGAAGAATTGATTTACCTTCCGGCGACAGAAGCGTATCAAGTCGTCGGAGCCACTCGGAAGGCTTGCTAATGCGAATTTAAGGATGCAGAATACTAAGGGATTGCAGAAAAATGCTAAAGGTATCCTCGAAGGTAAAAGGAGGGGTGTTCGACCTATGTTTTTCTGCCCTACTGTGCTCGACTAATCTCTCACTGAGCTCTAAATTGCTATGTTGCTATTGGACTCCTCTGAGCCCTGCCTTACTCTGTTCGACCCCCTGATTCTGACCTATGTTCGACTGATGCATGCGTTTCTTGACTGATGCCCAGGTCCCTTCTATCGATGCCTTTGCATGCTCTTATATAGCCCCCATTGAGTTCCAATAATGGTAAGCAATTAAAGGCTGATTGGGACCAGATTTGGTGCTGATATTTCGTAAGATATTTGTGCTGATTTGGTTCGATTCGAACGGGTTTATATGGTAAGGTTATGCGATTTGAATGGTACTGGTAGGGGAAAGGAAAGTCGCCGGATTCTCAGGCGAGAATCTCGGCAGGGAAGGTGCGGAAAAAAGGGGGGGTGCGAGGTGCTGTTGCGGCGATGGCTTTTAGGTTTAGGGTTCGTTGATTTTAGGAAGGTGAAGTGAAGGTGAGGTGAAAGGGCTGCTAGGCATATAAGGGCTGTGGGGAATGAAATGAATTGGGCTGAGGGGCTGAGTATTAGGGAAATGATAAAGGGCTTGCGGATGGGCCTTGTGGGTAAAGGGAAAATAAAGGGTAGAAGGGTGTTTTCTTTGTTGGCAGTTGGGGCGTGTTATGCTGATAAGGGAAACTAAGGGACTGGGCTTTGCGGGTTGGGTTTGGGCCAGCGGTGTGTTTAAATGGAAAAGGCCGATGGGCTAGTTAATTAGGGTAGTATTAAAATCTAGGAGTTTAATTAGTTTTAGGCTAGTTAATTAATTAGCTAATTAATTCTAGGCAAGTGTATTAATTAATTAGTGATAACTTAAATTAACAAATGTGATTAAAATAATTTAGGTGCTCTATTAACCTAATTGTTATAATGATAAATGTGGGCGTGCTATTTAATTAGTGCTTAATATTTATGATGCGATGCCGTTATTAAAACCTATTTATTATGCGTATTTTATTATTATTTTAAGCTAAGATTGAATTATCTTAATGTGACTTTAGGCGCTACAATAATTATTAACTTATTTAAATGCTAAATGCAAATATGATATTTAAGGGCTGCTTAATATTTTTTTTTATATAAATGCGACGCTATTAAATGCATGTATTAGATTAAAATTGATTTTAAAATTACAAATGATTATTAATAAATGCGGCTATGCTACCTGACACGACGTTATCGCTAAATTATTTATTTTATGCATTTATTAATTATTTAAGAATTACGACAAAGCTTAAAGTTAATTAATGCGGGCGCGAGACTCTAAGTGCTTAAAACTCTACGCGATGCCATTATTAAATTGTTTATTTATGCCGGCATTTATGTTTTATTCGCTGCATTTTATTATAAAAATCATAAAAAATTATTTTACAAAATTAGTGTAATTTTATAGTTAATGACTGGTCGGGAGGGTCAAAATTGGGTGTCAACAGTAAGTAGGATGGTTTTGAACTTGTAAAGGATGCATGCATGTCATTGTAACTTGAAGAAATGGTGAAATGGAGCAAAAATGGTGCAGTGGCCGATTTGGGACTGTTTTGGCTAAGCAAGGTAAGAATTCTTCTTCTTATAAAGTAATTGAAAGTTAAATGATGTTGTAGTTAAGAAGTGAACTCGTATTAAGAAGAATGGAAGTAAGAAAATGCATGTGGTTGTTGTTGATGTTGTTGAGCCGATTTTGGGGCTGTTTTGTATACATTGGGTTTGATTGTTGTTGTTGTTGTTGTTGTCATTGTCACTAATTGCATGTTAAAATTGAAGGAAACCTTGATATTTAAAGTTGTAATTGGTTATATGAAAGTGTTGAAACATGAAGTTGTGGACATCGTGGGTATTGTTGTATCGAATTTAAGGGCGGTTTTGATGAGTTATAATGCTGAAAATTCAATTATGAACATGTATGTACATTGTGGTAGTTGTTAATATATGTCCTAAAGGAATAAAGGTGTACAAAAATTGTACATTGCACTCTTATTGTTGTTGGAGCATGAACCGATCTTGGTGACTGTTTTAATATGATTAATGGGCTGAATTAACATGAGATTTATGTGTATTAATCACCTTGGTTGCTGTTTTGGTTGTATTCCATGAATGTAAGGAGAAAGAGTGTATAATTGTAGTGTATATCGGATATATGGGACTGTTTTGGTATATCCTTGAGTTGTGTCTTGTTTTTTTGTATTGTTGGCCTTGTTTGTAAGTTGTGGATGTGTGTATAAATAGGGGAGGTGTTGCCCAAATTTTTATATGAAAAGAGAGTCATCATTTGGTATATAACTTACACTAGTAACCATATAATTGACAGACATGTTACCATTATTATTAGGTTGAAGTGCTAGACAAGACGTAGTCTAATTATTGAGTTGGTTAATTCGACGATAAGGTATGTGAAACTATCCATTCTTTCTTTTGACATGATTTAAATAAATGAATGTACGGCGGACGTACATAGTTCCAATGAATCCTAATTCCTAGTGATACTTGATATGATAGTGCCTTTGATTTTACAAGTGATAGTTCATTCTATTTATTCCATTGAGAGTCAAATGATGATTTAATTTGCATATGGTTACTCATGATAATTGCATTGTTCACCGAGTCCCTCACTAGAGGGTCGGAACACATTATATGTATATATATGATGATTCCATGGACAGACATCCACGATGATGATGAGCTCACCGAGTCTCAGCATGAGCCGGGTATGTTATATGAACAGGTATCCATGATTATGATGATTTCACCGAGTCCCTCACTAGAAGGTCAGGACACGTTATATGTATATATATATGATGATTCTATGGACAGACATCCATAATTTTGATATGACTCTCATTTTTATAAGACACAATTGACTCTCATTTTTATATGACACAATTGTATTGGTATTTTGGTTATTATACTTGTCTCATGTCCTCTTTTGACCAGCTATGATCACCTTTACTGTATTATATGTTTTACATACTCGGTACATTTTTTTGTACTGACCCCCTTTCTCCGGGGGGCTGCGTTCATACCCACAGATACAAATACTTGGTTTGGTGATCCTCCAGCTTAGGATTTTCTCTCAGCTATTTGGAGAGCTCCATTGTTCCGGAGCCTAGTTATTTTGGATACAGATCCTTTTGATATAGACTTATGCATATTCAGGGGTACGACGGGGTCCTGTCCCGTCATATTTCATTATCATACTCTTATAGGTCTGTAGACATGTGCGGTAGACATGTGTGGGTTGTGGTTCGTATTGGATATTTTCGTGTATACTGGCAGCCTTATCGGCTTGCCTATTTTGTTATGATTGACTAGTTGTGACTCCTCAGGAGACATGTTCATTTTGATATATAGCGTTATGAGTCAGCAGCTTATTTTTACAAGATTTTTACATTGTCCTTAGTATCAGTTTGATTATATGTGACATGTCAGTATCAGGGTGTCCAATTAGGGCACCAGTTGTGGCCCGTCGGGTCGGATCGTGACAAAAGTGGTATCAGAGCAGTTCGTCCTCGGAATGTCTACAAACCGTGTCTAGTAGAGTCTTGTGTATGAGTATGTTGTGCACCATACTTATACGCAGGAGGCTGTCGGACATTTAGGATGTCATCTATTCTTTCATCTTGTAGATCGTGGGATAGAGCTACGTGATGCGCGATTTATGCACACACTAAACGCAAGTGCACGTGTCGTGACAAGTAATATAGTCTAGAAGACCGAGTTATCGTCCTCAGGGATTAATGTCTAATTCTCAAACTCTATTCTGTGGTATCTATTTGGTAACCGATGATTGATGAATTGTTTATAACTATACTTATGAATGCTAACTAAATTATTTTGTTTTACTTCAGATATGGTGGAATTAGGGCTTCCAAATCTCCTCAACTATCCGCTCATCTTACTTGTTAATGCAATTAATTATGGTTCTTCTTCTATTTTGAGATAGCAGGTTAACTAAGCCATTTTATACTCCTGTTAAGGTAATATAAATACTCAACCCCAATATAGAACCCTTCTACCTTTCGGTGATAAGATTGACTATAAAGGAGGATTAAGAGCAATAACCTATTAAACTACACAAGTATCGGGGTACTTTCGTCCACGATTTAACATATGTTTATTCAACTATAGCATATTTACAATCTCCCCTTTCAGATTTCGATTAGAAATCATATAGATTATGATAATTAGTGATCAATTAATTACCAAACATTCAAGACAAATATTGAATAAATCTCAACAATGATAAGAAGAAACCAAAACATGCATTAATTCATAAGAATGAGTTTCAAGTGATTTGATATGGAAAGCCCTAAATTAAGTTAGTTCCTAGCCATAGACATGCCAAGAACTAAACTAATATCCAACATAAATTATAAATAAATAAAACAAAGAAACAAGAAATTACACAAAAGTAGTCTCCAATCTTGATCTCCAATGTTGTGATGAATTGGCAAGGGTTTGGAACCTTTAATTCTGACGTAAAGGCTGCTTTTTATAGCCTCCAAATCGTTCTCCCAGTTTTCCTTCTAGGCCTTGGCCCATTCCCATTCGAATTTGTGATTTCACTCGGCGCATGGCTGAAACTCTGCGATTCTACGTATTTTGGCGCCGTGGCGCTCGACCTGGCTGGCTGGGCCATGGCCGCCCTGTTTCTTGCCCGGTTCGCCAACTTTCTCGCTTTTTGAACTCTGAAACCTCTGTTTCTGCCCTCCTTTTGCTCATTTTCGCCAATGAGCCACTTTAAACCATTATGACTCAAAAGAAAGAAAATCTATCCTAAGACGACACATATTTGTATAAAAATGGGCAAAAGACTAACTAAAAATGACTCAAAATGTGTATATAAAATACACCGATCAAACACCCCCAAACTTAACCTTTGCTCGCCCTCGAGCAAAGATCAAAAGAAAGAAATAAAGACAGGAGGAAAAAGAAAATAGACTGACTCAAAGACCCTGATCCCTTTGCTGCACAATTGTCACTTAGAAAAGCATGAAGGTTAGAAGAATAATATGCAGGAACATATAACATGGATTTTAGCATTCTAAACACATCAAATTAGATATTTCGCAAATTCACTTTAATCATGCTCAATGGAAGTAAGAATACCTAACTATGCATGTCAATTTCAAAATCTTATGAAATGTTTACTTGCTATTCTCCACTAATCAAGGATACACATGTAAGAGATCTTCAGGGCTTTTCAGGGTTGTAATGTAGGCTTAGGCACGGGTAGGTAAAAATAGGCATTTAAGCTCAATTTACGTACCATAAGCTCTTTTGCTTTGAATTCTTCCCTTTTCTTGTGATTCTTCTTTTTCACTTCATACCTATCTTTCCCCTCTTTTATTTTGAGAGAATGAAGTGTATTATGAATAATAGGCACCCCAAAACTTAGGCTTTTGCCTATTTATTATTACTTTTTCATTGGGGTGCATCAAAATTGTTCAATCTTTTTGTCTCTTTTTTAACACTTTATATTCCAATCACCTCAATTTTTCACTTATGGCACAAGTGTGGAATTATAGGGTGTTAAAGAAAAGTCTTATTTTTAGGCTCAAAGGGGCTGACTAGGGATATGATTTGAATGTCAGGGATAAACAAAGAATGGTAAGAAAGGGCTAACAAAGAAATGCATGAGCCATCTCCCTAACATGCATATCCTAACTATTTCGCCTCAAATAGCAAACAATCATACACATAGGTTTAATCATTAACAATACACAAATCAAGCACGATACCCCAAATAGACGATTTCATGAATTATTGACATATCTAACCTAAGTGTTTAGATCGTTGCTTCTAATTCCATTACATTATTCAACCTTACTTCACTAGACGATTCCAGTAACTACAACATGCATGATCTTAAAAAAAAAATTATCACTCAAAAATACACAAAACAAATAAGAAAGACTCAAAAACACTAAGACACCCCCAAACTTAAATCACACATTGTCCCCAATGTGTGCAAGACTCAAAAATTAAAATAAAAGAAAACAGGATAACTTACAGACTTGGTTTAAAGTGGTGGCGGTGACGGCGGATAATGCATGGCAGATAGCGTCAGAGGTCCTGTCATAGTGGAAGGGTTTTGGATTTTTGATTTGGAGAAAGATAAATCGGATTAGGGCTCCTTTTAAAACTCAATTTTTCGTTCGCGGCGCGCGCCCTGCGATCGGCGAGTGGCGCTAAACTCTGCAATCCTCGAATTTCGGTAGTGGCGCCCAAACTTCAGAGCTCTTCTGGACTTTTGGCGTCGCGGCAGCTGTGGCGTGCTGACTTCTGCGCCACCGCGCCCGCGGCGCGCCCTCACGCGCGTGGCGCCAGTCGATTTTTTTTTTTCTTTTCCTTTGATCTCTCCGTTTTCGTCCTCCAAATTTTTGGCCCTGTACCTGTCATCACAACATGCAAACGACACCTTCCGTGAGACTGTTCTAATTAAAACTAAATTGCAAAAACTAACATAAATTAAAATAACCTTGGGTTGCCTCCCAAGTAGCGCTGTCTTTAACGTCTTTTAGCCGGACGCAAGTTCCTTACTCAAGAGGCATGGGGCAGATTAACCCCACAGCCTATCCATTTCATCAACATTTTTCGCGCCTTCTTCTGTTTTTTTTTCAAGCGGAGGTTTAGCATTGCTTACCTGTTTTGGCGGACTTATCTCCCTTGCTTTGGCTTGTGCTGGCTCAACCGATGTGCTGACAGTGCTAACTGCAAAACACTTGCTCATGACTGGGGGTTCAATGATGTGTTTGACACTTTGAAAACCATCTCTTTATTCTCCACTCTAAGCCCTTCTCCACATCAATCAGGGCTCTCCCGGTTGCCAAGAATGGTCTTCCCAATATGATGAAGATCTCATCATCTTCCTCCATATCAAGGATGAGGAAGTTCGCAGGAAAGAAGAATTTTCCCACCTTAACTAAGACATCTTCAATCGTTCCCCTGGGATGCACCACTGTCCTATCTGCTAACTGCAAGCTCACAGTGGTTGGTTTGGCCTCAACTAACCCCAATCTCTTAAAAACATACAAGGGCATAAGATTTATGCTAGCCCCCAAATCACAAAGGGCCCTATTACATGTCACTCTGCCAACTGTGCAAGGCAATGTGAAGCTCCATGGATCCTTGAGTTTGGGGGGCAATTTCTTCTGCAAGATGGCACTGCATTCCTCTGTCAGTGCCACCGTCTCATACTCCGTCAACTTCTTCTTCTTCCCAAGAATTTCCTTCATGAATTTAAAATAAGTAGGCATTTGCTCCAATGCCTCAATGAACGGAATGTTAATGTGTAGCTTTCTGAATGTCTCCAAGAACTTGGAGAATTTCTTATCAACCACTTTCTTTTGCAACCTCTGCGGGTAAGGAATCCTTTCCGTGTATTCCCTCACTGGGACTGTTGGAGCTTTTTCTAACATAGGGCGGTCTTCAGTAACCTTCTCCCTCTCTGCATCTACTCTCTGTTCAACCACAGACTGAGGTGTAAGCTGTTCTAACTGTTTTCCATTCCTCAGCTGCACCGCTTGGCACTGTTATCTGGGGTTCATCTCTGTATTACTAGGCAAAGTGTCCTGTGGCCTGTTGTTTGCCATCTTCGCTAGTTTTCCCACCTGCGTCTCCAAATTCCTGATAGAGGATCTGGTCTCTGCCATGAACTGGGTTTGTGAATTGGTGAGTGTCAACAGGGCTGCTCTCAACTCATCTGGGTTCTCTTGTTGAGCAGGTGCACTAAATTATTGTGAAGATGAGGCCTGAGTGAATGGTTGCTGATTTTGGTACTGGCCTCTAAATTGGTTCTGCTGCCCTTGATCACCCCTCCATGAAAATTTAGGGTGATTCCTCCACCCTGGATTGTAGGTATTTGAATAGGGGTTGTTCTGGGGCCTTTGATAATTCCCTACTGCTTGACATTCTGCTTGCTCGATCGAGATGTTGTTGGGATCTGCTGATGGGAACCTATCAAAGGTATGTGGACCTCCACACATCTCACAACTCATTGGCATTTGAACTGCATTCACTGACACTGTGTTTTGTTGCAGTTGCTTGGTCAAGAGAGCAAGTTGTGCATTTAGTGCTGTGATGGCATCAATCTCATGAACTCCTATTGCTCTTCTCCCACTCACCCCTCTGTCCTCTGTTACATGATTATTGGTGGCCATATCTTCTAACAAATCACGGGCCGTGTCTTTGTCTTTCATGAAAGTTCCACTGCAAGTGCGTCAATGATAGTTCTGGTGGTCCCGCTTAGCCCATTGTAGAAAATATGGACCAAATTCCACAACTCAATGCTATGATGTGGACACTTCCTTTGAAAATCTTTAAATCTCTCCCAAGCCTCATAGAGTGACTCTCCATCAGCTTGATAAAAATTGTTCAACTCCCCTCTCAGCTTAGCGACTTTTGACGGTGGAAAGAACTTTGCTAAAAACTTCTGTGCCAGCTCATGCCATGTGAATATCGAATCTGTAGGCAAGGAATTCAACCAAACTTTCGCTCTATTCCTGAGTGAGAAGGGAAAGAGCCTCAATCGGATGACGTCGTCAGTAACGCCATTGTACTTGAAAGTTGCACACAATTCCAAGAAGTTCGCTATGTGCATTTGAGGATCTTCCGACGGCAACCCTCCGAATTGAACAATATTCTGCACCATACTTAGGATCGCAGGCTTGATTTCGAAATTATTTGCTCCTATTACTGGGAGCCTTATGCAAGTTTGTGCTCCATTCACCCTTGGTAGCACATAATCTCCCAAGCTTCTCTCAGCTTGGACCTGGACCCTCTCTTCCACATCCATTGGCAATCTTCGGGGCATCCTTTGGTTAGGTTGATGATCACCTAACCCTTCGTTCATCTCATTGTTGTTCTGCAAGCCCCCCATTGCTATTAAGGCCAAAATTCGTTGGTTTCTCATGTTCTGTTTGCAAGTCTTTTCAATCTCCGGGTTGAAGGGAACAAGTATATCTGGTCCTCTTCTCCTTCGCATAAACTAGATGCCTGCAACAGATCAAAATCAACAAACGGATCACGGCGCACGGGTTTCACGAATAAAAGAGAAAAATATAGTAAAAAATTAAAATAAAAACCAAATTAGAAATTAAGAATAGATAAAATGATATTGAACTACGCCAATCTCCGGCAACGGTGCCAAAAACTTGATGCGCGATTTATGCACACACTAAACGCAAGTGCACGTGTCGTGACAAGTAATATAGTCTAGAAGACCGAGTTATCGTCCTCAGGGATTAGTGTCTAATTCTCAAACTCTATTCTATGGTATCTATTTGGTAACCGATGATTGATGAATTGTTTATAACTATACTTATGATTGCTAACTAAATTACTTTGTTTTACTTCAGATATGGTGGAAATAGGGCTTCCAAATCTCCTCAACTATCCGCTCATCTTACTTGTTAATGCAATTAATTATGGTTCTTCTTCTAATTTGAGATAGCAGGTTAACTAAGCCGTTTTATACTCCTGTTAAGGTAATATAAATACTCAACCCCAATATAGAACCCTTCTACCTCTCGGTGATAAGATTGACTATAAATGAGGATTAAGAGCAATAACCTATTAAACTACACAAGTATCGGGGTATTTTCGTCCACGATTTAACCTATGTTTATTCAACTATAGCATATTTACAATCTCCCCTTTCGGATTTCGATTAGAAATCATATAGATTATGATAATTAGTGATCAATTAATTACCAAACATTCAAGACAAATATTGAATAAATCTCAACAATGATAAGAAGAAACCAAAACATGCATTAATTCATAAGAATGAGTTTCAAGTGATTTGATATGGAAACCCCTAAATTAAGTTAGTTCCTAGCCATAGACATGCCAAAAACTAAACTAATATCCAACATAAACTATAAAGAAATAAAACAAAGAAACAAGAAATTACACAAAAGTAGTCTCCAATCTTGATCTCCAATGTTGTGATGAATTGGCAAGGGTTTGGAACCTTTAATTCTGACCTAAAGGCTGCTTTTTATAGCCTCCAAATAGTTCTCCCAGTTTTCCTTATAGGCCTTGGCCCATTCCCATTCGAATTTGACAGTTTTCCTGCCTCGACGCCGCGGCGCCGAAACTCCTGCGATTCAGTATTTTGGCGCAGTGGCGCTCGACTGCTGGTTTGGAGCGCATGGCCGCCCTGTGTCTTGTCCGGTTCACCAACTTTCTCGCTTTTTGAGCTCTGGAACCTCTGTTTCTGCCCTCTTTTTGCTCCTTTTCGCCAATGAGCCACTTTAAACCATTATGACTCAAAAGAAAGAAAATCTATCCTAAGACGACACGTATTTGTACAAAAATGGGCAAAAGACTAACTAAAAATGACTCAAAAGGTGTATATAAAATACACCGATCACTATGTTATTAGGGCAATCCCTCACTAACGAATTATTGCGTTTTCAGTTATGCCTCCAAAGAAAGCGACAGCGGCCCAGAAGGGAATATATGGACTTTGTACATAAGTTGGTAAGATTGTTGTATAGTTGGTGATGATGATGTGCTTTTATGCGAACATATTTATTAGGGCCATGTGTGTGTTGTCTGAAGTGATTATGAGTTATCATGAGTTGTTTAAGCCTTAATAATTGTTTGGAAGGTGTATAATAGTCTAATGAATCCACATCAAGGCATAATGTATGTGCTAATTTGGAATAATTAGGAGGTGATGAACTGTCTGAGATTGTGATGAACTCTTAAAGAATCATGTGTTAATAATTTGGAAAGATAATGTAAGCTTGGGAAGCGAAATATTTGAGAATCTTAGAATATTAAGTAACCGTTGAGACCTTAGATATCCAAAGCCTTCTTGAATATGATATTTGACGCTTGAGCTTGGTTAAAGTATGTAGTGTATGGGATTGTTCAAGGATATACATGTCTAGACTTAAGTATTGGTTTACTTGACTGAGTTGTATCTATGCAAATATGAGAGGGATCCTTTGATGGTTTTGCCTATGTTAAAGTGAGGAAACAAATTTGTAGATTAATGTGTTTAGTCAACACTTTATACTTATAAGGTATATTTCAGTTTGTTTAGGTCATGTTTTTTTTTATAACTGATAAATGTTCCATGCTGATTTAGAATAATATGTACAATTGAAATAGAACAAAACAGGTTGATTTCAGATTTGTCTAGTCGTGTATAGGCTACTTAGTTAATTTAATACTTAATAGTGCTAATTTAAAGATATTAATTATGTATGAAGTGTATAGATTTGATTTAATGGATTGACATGTTTGACTGAAGTTGGTTTTAGCATGGATAGGTTACTAATTTAAGGTGATGACCAATGTACTGTTTTGGAAACTCGTTTGACTATCTGTAAGTTGTTTAGTCATATTGGACTTAGCAAGTGGATTGAACCGAAGAGGTATGTGGAACTTTCTTATCTCTTGAGCATGAGTAGTTGTAAATGTATAGTACGGTAGACGTATGAGATTTAAATGAATTTAGTTTCATTTGATATCCTTGACTTGTTTTAAGAATGTCCAAGTTGGTTGAGTTAGAGACTTAACTCACTTGTTTTAAAGGTTAAAGATATCTTAGTTTCTAAAGTTAAGAAACTTGATTTCTAAAGTTATGATACTTGGTTTTTGAAAGTATAAGTCTCTTGGTTATAAAAAGAATGTAAGTGTCTACAGCATAAAGTTAGTATAACGGCTTTATGGAAAGTTGGTTATAATAACTTTATGGAAAGTTAAAAGAATGGTTTACTCTAGTGAAGTAAATAAAGATAAATGACTTGAAATGAAGAAAGACAAATTGATTTAAAGACATCAATTGCTTAAGGTTTTAAAGTAAAAAGTCACTTGGTTTAGAAGCCTATAAACGTATTTCTAAAAGGTATTGTGACTTGTTTTGAAAGGTAGATATGACTTGATACTACGGTTATTAGTATCTTGGAGTTTTATATGAAAACAAGTCATTTTAAAAGAATAGAAGTACATAGTACTTTGGGTTAAATTCCCGGATTTTATAATGACATGTTAGTGCCTTAAGTAAACTAAAATGAAAGTGTATATAAATAAGGTTAATAAGAAGTTAGGGGATTTCTTAACTTGCTTATGTTATGTATGATAAGCATGTGGTGGATCCTCACTCTTAGGATCACTGATCAGGTGTCAGAAGCTCCATTTCTCCGGAGGCTTGTCTTTTGGTACAGTTTCCCTGATGTTGTAGATAGATGTACATTCAGGGGTATGACGGGGCCCTTGTCGCGCCCGTTTTGGACCTCGGGGTCTGAACGGTATCCACAACGTTGCTCTTTGGCGCGGTTCCCTGGATGGAGCAATAAATGCTGATTTTGAGGAGTCGCCACCTAATTAGTTAAGTGAATTAGGACACTTGATTTATTGCAATAAAAATACTGCAATTAATCTCCATTTAATGGTCTGCGAAATTAATGAGATTCTGGATCAGGGTTCTTTATTATCCTAAAGGGAAGGGATTAGGCATCCTTTAAGATCCGTTAACTTGCGGTTATTCGTTCAAAGTTCAAACCTATGTTAATTATTTATTGCTCTTTTTATTCTACCTATTCTAAGCATTTTTTCATAATTTATAATTAAAATAAAGTGCAATACAGAAATAATAAAGTTAAAATTAAATGCGACATAAAATAAAACTCCGGGACATCTTTTAGCCCTTTTAGGCATTCTGCACAAGAAGATCTCCGGGTACCTGCATAAACACTTAGTAAAAGTGTTAATAATAGAATAAATAATTTTAATGCAATGACAAGAATTAATAAGTAAAGCCAAAATAAATAAATCCGTCTTTTGCACAGAGGAGGCCTTGGAAATCAGACGGAGATTCCTTCATCGACCAATATTGTTAAAACAATAAAATAAATAAAACCTTCAGATCTGCGCCAAAACAGTAATAGTTTTAAACACAGAGGGCTCAGATATATATAAAAATAAAGTGGGACATCATAAACAAGTGCGGCTGTGAGAATTCGCCCTGCCAGCGCATGTTGGTTATCGTGTGTAAGTAGAAGAAATCATCAACGCCCAGAAAGCTTCATTTATTTTATTTTCCGTCTTTGCAACTGTGGAGACCTCAAAAATTGACGGATAACTTTTTCATTGGCCAACAAAGTGTAGTATATGTTCAAAATCAGTTTAATAAAAATAAGAGGGGCAAAATCGTCCGAATCAGCCCAGAATACAGCGAAAATCAGCCCAAAAATAGCCAAAAATCAGTAGCAGAAATGCCGAAAATCAGTCCCAAAAGAAAAGCCAAAAGCAGTAGCATCAGTAGCCAACAACAGATAACAATATAACCGCCGAAAACTTCAAAGCTTCGCCGGAGCAAAACTCCGGCATATTACCAAAACAGGAAATCAAAACAGTCCGCCAACAACAGATAAACCAACAAATACTGAAAATCATGCCAACAGGGTCTAACAAACAACAGTTCGCCATCAGTCCAACGAAACATAACATAGGTCGCCGGAGTTTAACAAACTCCGGCTAGTTTCAAAATAATAAATCAGTCCAAATAAGAGTATGCCAACGTATCTAAAAAGGAACCAAACCAAAACTGCCAGGGTGGCGGCGTCACTTCCACGGCTATCGCCGGTGCGACGCCGCCAGCGATTTGAGCACGAGACAATGGTGTTGGCCGACAGTGGCTTCACCGGAGCTGGTGGTCGACGGGAGATAGGGAAGGGAGTTGGGGCGACAGGGGTGAGAAGGTGAGGTCGACGATGTTGTGGTGGTGATTCGACCGTGGATTCGCCAGATGGGGGGTCGACGATGACTGGCAGTGGGTGTGTGTGTGTGGAGTGCTGGTTCAGGGCAGTAGTGGTTCGCTGGTGGTGATGGGAAAGGTCGCCGGAGTTGTGTGTGTGTGTGTGTGGAGGTATACGGGGAGAGGGTGACAATGGTGGTTCGTTTGGTGTTCACCGGAGCTGCGAGCTCCGTGAAGAAGCAGTGTCGGTGCGAGTAGCGAGAGGGTGAGAGAGGGCAAAAATCTGAAAATGGGGGCTTTAGGGTTGTCTTATTTGAAATGCGATATTGAATATCGCCCCTCTTTTTTTAAGGAGGGGGTAATGTTTATTATATAGGGTATGATTAGGTTTAGGGTTTGGGTTTGATTTGGGGGGAAAATGAAAAGTGAGTTTTGATTTTAGGGGGGAAAATAGAAAGATGAAAGTTTGGATGAAATTAAAAAAATGATGTTGGATTAGACTGATTCAAATTGTGTCTTGGACTGGAACTGATTTGATGAAATGCAAAACGGATTAATTATTTAAAAGAAAAATTATTTAAAAAGATGCAAAATTATTAAAATGCAAACGCCGATGAGATAATAATAAAATCAATATTCAAGAAATGTTTAATGCCTAATTAAAAGTAAAAACAGGATGCCAATTAATTATTTAAAGAGATGCAAACATAATAATAATAGAAACATAATATTAACAAAGACATAATGCTTAATTTAAAATAAAAAGATGCAATGCCATTTTTGTGAAGAAATAAACATAGAATATTATGTAAAAAATGCAAAAATAACGATTAAAATGCGGTGTGCTAAAATACTTAAAATTGCAAGAAATATACGAAAAACGGGTCAAAATTGACTGTCAACAGCATGTCCCTCTTTGTACGGAGATGATGGAAGAGTCTTCAGATAAAGATGTTGACTTGTAGCCAATTTTGTCCTGTTTTAATAAACTAGAACTCAGAAGTAGGGCTGAGGCAGACTCAAAATTGTCCCAGTGTCGAATTATAATGACACTGGGTCGTTGTGATGCGAAAAATAAAAAGCAAAGCTGACGCTGATTTAAAAATATCTCAGTGTCGAATTATGCGGACACTGGGTTGCTGTGATGCTAAAATTATGAACGGACGAATACCGATTCAAAAACATGTCCCAGTATCGAATCTTGATGACACTAGGTTGCTGCGATGTTAGAAAATTAAAGCAGGCAGACGCCGATTCAAAATTGTCCCAGTGTCGAATCATGATGACACTGGGCTGCGGTGATGCTGCAAAATTAAAGACAATGCCGATGTAGATTCAAAATTTGTCCCAGTGTCGAAGTATGATTGACACTGGGTTGCAGGTGATGTGGTGCTGGAAAAGACATGGTGTTTGTAGATGTTGATGGCGTCATTTGATGGACGCGATGCAGATGCTCGTCGTTGCATAGACGAAACATAGATGAAGCCGTTGCATAAGCTTAGATGAAATGCGTCGTTGCATAGACGCGATGCAGATGCTCGTCGTTTCAAAGACGAAACATAGATGAAGCCGTTGCACAGGCTCAGATGAAATGGCGTCGTTGCATTGACACGATGCAGATGTTCGTCGTTGCATAGACGAAACATGGATGAAGCCATTGCATAGGCTTTGATGAAATGGCGTCGTTGCATAGACGCGATGCAAATGTTCGTCGTTGCATAGACGAAACATGGATGAAGCCGTTGCATATGCTTTGATGAAATGACGTCGTTGCATAGACGCGATGCAAATGTTCGTCGTTGCATAAACGAAACATGGATGAAGCCGTTGCATAGGCTTTGATGAAATGGCGTCGTTGCATAGACGCGATGCAAATGTTCGTCGTTGCATAGACGAAACATAGATGGAGCCGTTGCATAGGCTCACATGAAATGACGTCGTTACATAGACGCGATGCAGATGTTCGTCGTTGCATAGACGAAACATAGATGGAGCCGTTGCATAGGATTAAATGAAATGACATTGTTTTATGGACGTACCTGCTTTGTGACTCTCCTGGGTTGAGATAACGTCATTGCATAGGCGTTGTACGTTTGTAACCCGCATGAGCTTATTATTGTGTTCATGCCTTTGCTGATATGAAGATCCTGCACTCAAAGAAAACTTGTGAGTTTTTTAGGAAATGAGTGGTTGATTAGCGTCGAATTTGTAACTTTGGCTCTTGACGCTTGCATGCTCAGACTGGTTTAAACTGAAGACCTAGTTGGCCTGCTTTTTCCTGTCTATTGCCATTTTCTTGCAGTGAATCCTTAAAATGTCCCAGTTTCTGGTAAATGAAGATGTTGAACTGGGTAAGGTTGAATCTTGATGCTAACAAGGCGATTATGTAAGCAATTTTTCAATTTTTTTTATTTTTTATCATAAATTAAAAGCTAATGCGAGAATATGAACAATGTACAATTGAGTAGATGAGAATGCAACCCTAAAAAATATGTCCCAGTCATGTGTAGGTAGCCATGAATGCAAAATATATGAGGATGCTAAACTCTCCAATGGACAAAATCGAGTCCTGTGCGAAGCAAGGAAGAAATATTTCTAATGCAGTGACCGAAGCCGATACGGCCGCCTACGTATCTCGCCGAGGGAATCAGGTCAAGACGTAGTTCGTGATGCAAAATAACAATTTTTATGATTTTAAAATGATGTGGGACCGAAGCCGATGTGGCCGCCTACGTATCTCATCTTTGACGAGAATCAGGTCAAGACGTAGTTCGTGATGCAAAATAACGATTTTTATGATTTTAAAATGATGTGGGACCGAAGCCGATGTGGCCGCCTACGTATCTCGCAGAGGGAATCAGGTCAAAACGTAGTTCATGATGCAAAAATGATTTTTTATGATTTTAAAATGATGTGGGACCGAAGCCGATGTGGCCGCCTACGTATCCCGCTGAGGGAATCAGGTCAAGACGTAGTTCGTGATGCAAAAATAAGAATTTTATGTAATATGCATTTTGTTGTTTTTTTTCTGAAAAAGTGGAAGACAACATTACATTCCGACTTCAGTTGATACCAACAATTAGTATTGTGCATAAGAATTTTCGTTTATTGCTTTCAGTCTGACCGAGATTGACTCCGGTGTAATTTACACAGCTTCAGATAGTACCTCAGACATACCTGAGTGTCGACACACTTGCTTGCAGCCAAGGTTTCGAACTACACGTAATCTCACGTTTCAAATGCCCTCACTGAAAAAAAGTCTCACCCACACATATATTCCAGTATTTTGAATTTTGGGACGTTTGGAGAAAAACACTCACACTCAGAAAGATGTTTAATGCATACAATTGTGATACCATAGGCTTGGCCGTCATGTAAGTATCCACTAATGTGAGAACCCTCAGTATAAGATCATGTAGGACTTGTCACGGGCTTGTAATGTAGGCTTGGGGAAAGGAATGAATATCATTTGGGTAAAAATGACTAATCATTCCTCGAGAGTTGGACTACGTCCGTGCTTGATATTTGTGCGTTTTGATGCTGACTTGCTTTCTTTTTGTCCCAGTTTTTCTATACTGACTTCTTTTGAATCCTTCATTTGGAGCCCTTTTTTTTTTTCCGGGGTTATATATTCTTTTTTTTTATTATCGGGGCTTTTGATTTCTTCTTTTTGTGAAGTCGTCCTTTTTTTTTTCTTTTTGAAACTTTGAGAAATTTTGTCTTTGGAAACTTCAACTAGAATTTTGTCAGTCACTTGCACATTTCTAAAGCACTCAAGGAGGTCGGGCCAAGAGAGGGATAATGCGTACGCACTCTGAAAAGGTATAGGTGTAATATGCGGTTGTCAAAAAATAGGTTTTAGGCTCAAAGGGGTGTACTAGAGATAATGTTATTTGGTAGGCTGAAAAAGCTCAAACGGGTCAAATAAAGCCTTCGATCATTTCCTACACCGAGTGTTACTCAAGATTTCGCCTCAACAAACATTCAGGCCAAGTTCTAGATCACAATGCAATGCGATTGAACTTATTCTAAAAACTCACCACACAATGCATATGAAACGATGAGGTTGGTTTCGTCCTTATCTTGGAAACACGCAAGACAATGTCATTTACGGGTGTGAATAAGAGGTACCAAAAGAATCTATGGTTTACCACAAAGTCAACCCATACTGATTATCACTTGTTTTTGTTTTTATTATTTTTTTATTTTATGCACAATCCTAACTGTGTTGGTATCAACCAAGTCAAACAATGATACTTAAAAATGTTTTTTTTTGTATTCTGAATAACATTTTTTTGTATTTTTTTGAATAATTTTTTTTTTGTATTTTCGAATAATTGTTTTTTTTTGTATTTTTTGAATAAATGGTACTGAACCCGAATAGGGCTGCCTACGTATCCCGCCGAGGGAATCAGGTGCGCGTAGTTCATTCAAATATGTTATAAAATGTATGTTTGAAAGGTATTTATCAATGAAAGGATAACAATATAAAGTTGTGCAAAACAAATGATTGTCCACTGTGGACGAATGCAAAGTAAAATGAATGTAATCGAAAAATGAATGCCCGAAAATATGATGAATAGGATGCATGAGTGAGAAAAATATGCTTCTTTATTATTATTTTTATTTATTTTTGTGGTGTCGAACCCAAAATGAGTTGCCTACGTATCACACCGCGTGGTGAGAATCAGACACGCGTAGTTCGGAATGATTATGCTGTAAAATGCATGATAAAGAATTATGTAACCGACACTAGACATATCAATTGAATTTGCAAATATGTATAAAAATACAAAAAATATAGAAGGACTTGGAGCGATGCTTCGTTGAATCTGCTATAAACTGACTTCTTTCAGTCAACATAACTCCCGCTCCTTGTGATGACTTTTTTTTCTTTTTCGAACGCCCTCGACTATTTGCGAGGACTGTTTTCCTGCAAAAAATATGAGAAATAGGTGAGAGTAGGAAAATGACAATAATAAAATGCAGGGGTGTGACAATATAGTCAGAGACTCCCCTGATTGGTTCGACCGGACTGGTGGTTGATGCTTCACAAAGTCCAAGTCGCGCTATTCAAGAGTGATTTACGCAGTAGAAGTCCTGATTGCAATGTGACAGCAAAAAGTGCAAAAATGCAAATGCTCGAGCCCGAAATCACAAAAGGGTAATTATTGCATTAAATAATATGTACAGAGTTTCTAGCGACAAACAATAGTAAACAAAAATCATGCAAATCAAGCGCGCGCCCTAATATGCTTGGGACCTCCCTTATGCCAGATGTGAGCCTAAACGCCAAATATGCGGGATTATGATAAATAAGTCCAAGCCGTTAAACTGCAATGTTTTGTTGGAAATGACGACCAAATGACGATGCACTTTTTCCAATTTTGGCGTGTCATGAACAGGCTTGGATACGTCTATCATTATCACGCTACACATATATGCTTATTGGTCGTTGGGTTGTGAAACCCGCCGACAATTTGGTGGATTCCCTAATTGTGGAGACGATACCAAGGTCCGATCCACCTAAGATGTATGCATGCATGACTTAAAAAAATGTGGTATAGCTCTATCCTAATTTTGCTAAGATTTGGTTGACTAGACGCAAGGTTCCCGATCGGACTACTCGAGTGAGAAGGCTACGCGGCCACTGATTGGATCGGATTCTCCGCGTAAAATGCCAACTCTCCTAAATTTGGATATTTGAAAGAAATTTGCGGATGTGCAAAGCACACCTCGCGTGTAGTGTGTGATAGTGTCAATTTTCCAGAATGGAGGAAATATGAGCGGAATGACAATTTAAGGAAAGCAGTAAAAGAATGTAGCAATTAAAATAGTTAATTACAAAATAAAAGCAAACAATATAAAAGCAAAATAAAGCATGATATTTAATTAACCTGAGTTTGCTATGATCAAGAACCTGATATCCCCAGCGGAGTCGCCATGCTGTTGCGCCCGTTTTTGACCTCGGTGCAAGCGGTATCCGCAACGCTGTTTCTTTGGCGTTCTCGATGGAGCAATAAATGCTGATTTTGAGGAGTCGCCACCTAATTAGTTAAGTGAATTAGGACACTTGATTTATTGCAATAAAAATACTGCAATTAATCTCCATTTAATGGTCTGCGAAATTAATGAGATTCTGGATCAGAATTCTTTATTATCCTAAAGGGAAGAGATTAGGCATCCTTTAAGATCCGCTAACTTGCGGTTATTCGTTCAAACCTAGGTTAATTATTTATTGCTCTTTTTATTCTACCTATTCTAAGCATTATTTCATAATTTATAATTAAAATAAAGTGCAATACAGAAATAATAAAGCTAAAATTAAATGCGACATAAAATAAAACTCCGGGACATCTTTTAGCCCTTTTAGGCATTCTGCACAAGATGATATCCGGGTACCTGCATAAACACTTAGTAAAAGTGTTAATAATAGAATAAATAATTTTAATGCAATGACAAGAATTAATAAGTAAAGCCAAAATAAATAAATCTGTCTTTTGCACAGAGGAGGCCTTGGAAATCAGACGGAGATTCCTTCATCGACCAATATTGTTAAAACAATAAAATAAATAAAACATTCAGATCTGCGCCAAAACAGTAATAGTTTTAAACACAGAGGGCTCAGATATATATAAAAATAAAGTGGGACATCATAAACAAGTGCGACTGCGAGAATTCGCCCTGCCAGCGCATGTTGGTTATCGTGTGTAAGTAGAAGAAATCATCAACGCCCAGAAAGCTTCATTTATTTTATTTTCCGTCTTTGCAACTGTGGAGACCTCAAAAATTGACGGATAACCTTTTCATTGGCCAACAAAGTGTAGTATATGTTCAAAATCAGTTTAATAAAAATAAGAGGGGCAAAATCGTCCGAATCAGCCCAGAATACAGCGAAAATCAGCCAAAAAAATAGCCAAAAATCAGTAGCAGAAATGCCGAAAATCAGTCCCAAAAGAAAAGCCAAAAACAGTAGCATCAGTAGCCAAGAACAAATAACAATATAACCGCCGAAAACTTTAAAGCTTCGCCGGAGCAAAACTCCGGCATATTACCAAAACAGGAAATCAAAACAGTCCGCCAACAACAGATAAACCAACAAATACTGAAAATCATGCCAACATGGTCTAACAAACAATAGTTCGCCATCAGGCCAACAAAACATAACATAGGTCGCCGGAGTTTAACAAACTCCGGCGAGTTTCAAAATAAAAAATCAGTCCAAATAAGAGTATGCCAACATATCTAAAAAGGAACCAAACCAAAACCGCGAGGGTGGCGGCGTCACTTCCACGGCTATCGCCGGTGCGACGCCGCCAGCGATTTGAGCACGAGACAATGGTGTTGGCCGACAGTGGCTTCACTGGAGCTGGTGGTCGACGGGAGATAGGGAAGGGAGTTGGGGCGACGGGGGTGAGGAGGTGAGGTCGACGATGTTGTGGTGGTGATTCGACAGTGGATTCGCCGGATGGGGGGTCAACGATGACTGGTAGTGTGTGTGTGTGTGTGGAGTGCTGGTTCAGGGCAGTAGTGGTTCGATGGTGGTGATGGGAAAGGTCGCCGGAGTTGTGGGTGTGTTTGTGTGGAGGTAGACGGGGAGAGGGTGACAGTGGTGGTTCGTTGGGTGTTCACCGGAGCTGCGAGCTCCGGGCGGCGAGGTGTCGGTGGACGGCGAGAGGGTGAGGAGAGGGCAAAAATCAAAATGGGGGCTTTAGGGTTGTCTGTTGAGCTCACGATATTGAATGATCGCCTTTTTTTTTTTAAGGAGGGGGTAATGTTTATTATATAGGGTATGTTTAGGTTTAGGGTTTGGGTTTGATTTGGGGGGGAAATGAAAAGTGAGTTTTGATTTTAGGGGGAAAAATAAAAAGATGAAAGTTTGGATGAAATTAAAAAAATGATGTTGGATTAGACTGATTCAAATTGTGTCTTGGACTGGAACTGATTTGATGAAATGCAAAATAGATTAATTATTTAAAAGAAAAATTATTTAAAAAGATGCAAAATTATTAAAATGCAAACGCCGATGCGATAATAATAAAAACAATATTTAAGAAATGTTTAATGCCTAATTAAAAGTAAAAAAAGGATGCCAATTAATTATTTAAAGAGATGCAAACATAATAATAATAGAAACATAATATTAACAAAGACATAATGCTTAATTTAAAATAAAAAGATGCAATGCCATTTTTGTGAAGAAATAAACATAGAATATTATGTAAAAAATGCAAAAATAACGATTAAAATGCGGTGTGCTAAAATACTTAAAATTGCAAGAAATATACGAAAAACGGGTCAAAATTGATCACAACACTCCGTCCACGGTTGTTATTCTTAGAGGTCTGTAGACATATCTTGTGGATTGGGTTGTAAGAACAAAGATGTAACTGTTTTATTTTGGGTTATGTATATTTAACGGAAGGTGGCCTTATCGGCTATTTTTGTTGATATTTTCTTGTCTAAGTATTTTATGAGTTTATGTATGTTCATTGCTATTCTCGATGTATACTAGGGTGCCTGTGCAGAGCACCAGTCGCGGGCCCGGGGTCGGGTCGTGACAAAAGTGGTATCAGAGCAGTTAGTCATCGGAAAGTGTCTACAGACTTTGTCTAGTAGAGTCTTGATTAACGGTGTGTTGTGCACCACATCTATAATCAGGAGGCTGCAGGACATTTAGGATTGGTTTCCATTCTTCTCTCTCTGAGATCGTGCAGTAGAGCTGTCTTATTAGGTTGAATCCTCTCTGACCTATTCTTATGTATCAGTTATGCCTCCACGGAAGGCGACCAGGACCCAGAAGGGCAAGGCAGCAGCATGAGCTGCTAGTGGTTCCCAGAAAGTTACTAGGACTCAGGCCCAGACTATGCCTGAGGTTGTGGGCCGGTCGGCGAGTTCAGCCACGCCGGCAGTATTAGAGGAGCCGACAGCGGCCGTAGCTCCAGAGGTTCCGATACCTGAGCCTCCAGTTCCGGTTTCCTTGACTGTAGAGACAGGTTGGTCCGATTCCGGTTTCCTGGTTAGTCGGTTATCGAGTGGAAGGGCAATACAGCGTCGCCGAGGGGTAGGTTTATTTCTTACCTCAAGGCTAGAAAGATGGTGCAGAAAGGGTACATCTATCATCTGGTTCGGGTATTCGATATAGAGGTTGAGGCGCCTGTTCTTCAGTCAGTTCCGGTGGTTAGAGAGTTTCCGGATGTATTCCCAGATGATCTCCCAAGTATTCCTCCAGAGAGGGAGATTGAGTGTTGTATTGATGTGTTTCCAGACACTCGGCCTATATCTATTCCTCCATACAGAATGGCACCTGCAGAGTTGAAGGAGTTGAAGAACCAGCTGAAAGATTTGCTGGAAGAAGGCTTTATTAGGCCTAGTATTTCTCCCTGGGGAACGCCGGTTTTGTTTGTTAAAAAGAAGGATGGGATGCTGCGTATGTGTGTTGACTACAAGCAGCTGAATAAGGTAACAATCAAGAATAGATACCCCCTCCCCAGGATTGATGATTTGTTTGACCAGTTGCAGGGTGCGAGGTGTTTCTCCAAAATAGAACTGCGGTCTGGTTATCATCAGGTGCGAGTTAGAGAGGCAGACATCCCGAAGACTGCGTTCAGGACCCGGTATGGGCACTATGAGTTCAGGGTGATGTCTTTCGGTTTGACCAACGCTCCAGCGATATTTATGGATTTGATGAACCGAGTGTTCAAGCCATTTTTGGATACGTTTGTTATAGTATTCATTGATGACATCCTGGTTTATTCGCGCACAGAGCAGGAACATGCAGATCACTTGAGGACGGTACTTGGGGTCCTCCGGAGCCGACAGTTGTTCGCCAAGTTCTCCAAGTGTGAGTTTTGGTTGGCCTTAGTGACATTCTTGGGGCACATCATTGGGGCTGACGGTGTTCAGGTAGATACAGCAAAGATTGAGGCGGTCAAGACTTGGCCGAGACCTACTACTCCGACGGAGGTGCACAACTTCTTAGGGCTGGCAGGTTATTATCGTAGGTTTGTGGAGCAGTTCGCTTCGATATCAGCACCATTGACTAGACTGACTCAGAAAACAGCTAAGTTCCAGTGGACAGAAGCTTGTGAGAAGGGCTTCCAGTTACTGAAGGAAAAGTTGACGACGACTCCAGTTCTTACTCTTCCCGAGGGGTTAGAGGGCTACATGATTTATAGTGATGCCTCGGGTATCAGGCTAGGGTGCGTATTGATGCAACACGACAAGGTAATAACATATGCTTCCCGGCAGCTACGGAAGCATGAGAGGAATTACCCTACTCACGACTTAGAGTTGGCCGCAGTTATTTATGCCTTGAAGATTTGGAGACATTATTTATACGGGGTTCATGTGGATATTTATACATACCACAAGAGCCTCCAGTACATCTTCAGGCAGAGGGAGCTGAACTTGCGGCAAAGACGGTGGTTAGAGTTGCTAAGGGATTATGATGTTGATATCCTATACCATCCGGAAAAAGCCAACGTGGTTGCAGATGCTCTGAGTCGTAGGTCTATGAGAAGTGCGCCGAGTACATCGGATAGGCGGGACATGGTCGTGAGATCCATCGGTGGCGAGCCTTGGGGTTCGGTTGGTCGATACCGATGATAGTGAAGTGCGGGTTCGTGAGGTTGCGAGTCTTCCATAGTTGAGAGGTGAGCGGCGGCGATATGAGGATCGGTTACGATACGGTATCGAGATACGACTCTTTGAGAGGAGAAGAGTTTGTTTGAGATAGCGCCTGATGGGGTGCTAAGATTCGAGGCGGTGTATGTTCAGATGTTGCGAGGACTTCGTCGGATTACGGGAGGCACACAGTGCTCTTTACTCTATTCATCCAGGGTCGACTAAGATATACCATGACCTCAGATGTATGTATTTATGGGATGGCCTAAAGAGGGACGTGGCAGGGTTTGTTGCTCAGTGTCCGAATTGTCAGCAGGTCAAGGTTGAGCACCAAAAGCCCGGTGGGTTATTGCAGGCAATTGATATTCCGACATGGAAGTGGGAGATGATCAACATGGATTTTGTTACAGGGTTACCTCGTACTCAGAGGAAGTGTGATTCCATCTGGGTTACTGAGAACGGTGTGAAATCAGCCCACTTTCTTCCAGTCAGGACTACGTATTCGGCTGAGGATTATGCTAGATTGTATATCAGGGAGATTGTGAGACTGCACGGAGTCCCTATATTTATTATATCAGACAGAAGAGCCCAGTTTACAGCTAACTTCTGGAGGTCTTTCCAGAAGGGGTTAGAGACACAGATGAGTCTCGATCTTTGCGTTTCATCCTCAGGCCAAGCGGACGGGAAGAGCGTCTTATCTGAGACAACGAGGATATCTTTGCGGGCTGAGTTATTGATTTCAGGGGTAGCTGGGAGGATCATTTGCCTCTTGTGGAGTTTGCTTATAACAACAACTATCATTCTAGCATTCAGATGGCGCCATATGAGGCTTTGTATGGGCGGAAGTGTAGGTCGCCGGTCGGTTGGTTCGACGTGGGCGAGTTGATTAGTTGGCGGACTTGATTCACAGTGTGGATAAGGTGAAGCTTATCCAGAAAGATCGCTAGCGGCTGAAGTCGGCGAAGTCTTATCACGAGATAATCGGCGTCGACACTTGGAATTTCAGGTAGACGATTGGGTCTTCTTGAAAGTATCACCCATGAAGGGTGTGATGAGATTCAGAAAGAAAGGGAAACTTACCCCAAGATACATTACCAGATCATCCGTAGAGTAGGCAAGGTTGCCTATGAGTTGGATCTGCCATCGGATTTAGAGGCGGTACATCCGGTCTTCCATGTTTCTATGTTGCGGAATTGTATCGGAGATCCATCGAGAGTTTTCCCAACTAGCGATGTCCAGGTGACAGAGGGATTATCTTATGAGGAGAGTCCCATAGCGATAATCGATCGCCGGGTCAAGCGACTGCGGACCAAGGGTGTGGCTTCCGTCAAAGTCTTGTGGCGGAATGATAATAGGGAGAAGATGACCTGGGAAGCAGAAGAGGACATGATGAGGAAGTATCCTCACTTATTTACGACACCTTCAGGTAATTCATTTCCCTTACTTGTGAAGTATTTTGCTTAAATATTATTATGTGGCCACGCGTGGCATTATTGGTATGTAGGGGTTGTAAAAGGGAGACTATGTCATTGTCGACCCAGCCAGGCCGCGGCCAGTACCACTGCAGGGTACCTGTCAGTATACATCGAGAGAATAGCGGAACATACACAACACATAACTTATAAAAATGGTAAACATCGGCGGTAGATAAGGTGCCTTCCATAAAAAAAACATACTTAATCAGAAGTACAACTTATTCTTACAGCCCCAAATCACAAACGTGACTACAGACCTCACAGGAATAACAAGCGTGGCGGGGCGGGGCCGCCATACCCCTGAATGTACAAAAGTCTATAACCTCGGAAATCATACCAAAAGACAAAGCCTCGAGAGATGGAGCTTTCGAAATGAGCAGTGATCCTAAGAGTGCGGATCGACAAGCTACGTATCTCGACTGCGGCGTGAGCGGCCGAAGGAGGTCGATACAACGGTACCAAGTATGTGAAATCGAAAATCGTGTGAGATCATACGGCATATATAAAGCATGAGACATGTATGACGGCCAAACTACGATACAACATATACGCGGCCGTGTCAAGTCGGGGACTCGCCTCTAAGTCATCACTCAAATATAACCATAGGTCTCATGCGTAACATCAATCATGCCCGTGGAATTCTTCCTCACTGCCGTGATCATGATATAACAACACTAAGGAGTACACATGAACACTAGATCCCACGTGTCGTGAGCCGTGCGAGGCAAATGCGAAGGCATAGCTACGAGATCCACCTGCGTCCTCAACCCGGCAAGTACGAAAGCCAGCTACCAGATCCACCCGTACCAACAATACTATACCTGAATCACGAAGCTGACCGGGGCAAGTGCGATAGCCTATACCAGATCCACCCTGCGCCACATCGGCCGGGGCAAATCGTAGGCTAACCACGGATCCACCTCGCATCACACCACTTCGCCCAACCACGGCGGCAAGTACGAAAGCCAACTACCATATCAACCCTGCATAACGTCTCTGAGCGGGGCATGTACGAGGGCTAACTAATAGATCCACCCTGCATCAGTAGACCTCATGGAGAGCTAATCCATGGAATAATCATCAGCGGGAAACGAACCCTCATCGTGGCGCGTACGGTGGAATCCTCCATCACCCAGTGCGCCCAAATAGACTCATAATTACATGCTTTTAATTCGGTGCAATACCATGTCTTTATATAAACCAAGACAATTACCATGCCTTCTTTTCACATAAACCAAGAGAATTCTTATTTAAGCAAGTCAAAGTATTTTCAAGGCACATAGAATAATTCTCAATTAAACAAGCCAAAGTACTATGTCGTACATTCCTTTCGAAAGCCTCCTTTTATGTAAAATCCAAGATACTAACACTCATGATGTCGGCGTGTCTATTTTTCAAAGTAAGTTAATACACCTTTAGAAAACTCATTTCAAAGCTTGAAACCAAGTAACTTCAATTTTTCACAATCTAGACAACTTATGCTCATTAATCAAAATAGACAACTTTCATAACCTTCCATAAAGTTATTATAACCAACTTCCCATAAAGCCGTTATACTAACTTTATGCTTTAGAAATTTACGACATCCTTATCCATTCATAAGGCCGTTATAACTAACTTCCCATAAAGCCGTTATAACTCCATGAACCATTTCGTTCTTTTACTAACCAAGAGACTTATACTTCAAACAAATTCATACAATTTTCAAAATACTCCAAGCCTCTTATCCTTTAGAAAACAAGTTTCTTACCTCAAAACTTTAAGTCCCTTATCTTTTAGAATAATTCAATATTCAATACTTTCACACCAAAAGTACTCTATACTTCATTATGTCAAGAAATCCTTGTCTACCTTATTTAGGATAAACCATTCCTTAAGAACAAGCGGGTTAACTTCTTAACCCAACCAACTTAGACATTTCCTTAAAACAAGTCAAGTATAACAAAAGGATTTACTTCATTCAAAACACGTACGTCTACCGTACTATATAGTTATAACTACTCATGCTCAAGAGATAAGAAAGTTTCCACATACCTCTTCGGTCAATCCTCTTGCTAAGCTCAAACTACCGCAAGTAATATGCCCACCTATAATAACCATAATACGTTTATTAACCTCTAATTTCAATGTAGGAATTATCTAAGTTTAAAGGCCCTAAATTCTATGGAAAATTGGGCAGCATTTCCTTTGTTTCTACATACTTTGCCACCTTTTTAAGGTCCGTATTCAACATCCAAACGCCACTTCTTAGGCCCAACAATCCAAACAATCTCAAGGGGATTACACACCTAAACTTGGGTGTGTAAAATTCTGCCCCAAAAGGTAAAACAATTAACTTAACAAGTCTAAGGTAGTTTTTAGGCTACAACATGCTCACATAATTTTCTTAACCAATTCTTTCACATCCAAACCATATTTCTTACATGTAATGACTCTAAGAGCATTATTCACTACCACAAGTTCTTTCTTCTTAACATGCAACACTAGAAACTAATTATAAAGGAAGAAATGTTACCTTAAAGTTTTAGTCAAACTTATTCCAAATATTTTTGCTATCTTCCTTGCCAAGAACACCACCAACAAGCTAGCCACAAACTTCCTTCTTGTTCTTAACTTTTCAAATTTTTTCCTAAGGCTAGAATTTCTCTTGGGATTTTAGAGAGAAGGAGGAGCTTGAACTTTTAAGAGAGAAGGGAGAGCTTTTGTCTAAGAGAGAGATGAAGTATGACCAAGTCTTGAAGACTTGGTCAATATAGTGCATGCAAAATCAGATGGGGGGGGGGGGGGGCCACTTGTCCCCCACCCAAGGTCTTTTAAATAAAAATCGACTTTTCCTAAGTTTTTCGCGAATCCGCCTCGGCGCGCGGCCTCGCTTCCGGCGCGCGGCTCCGCAACTCCTGCGGACCATCAGATCTTCCGGCGCCGCGGCGCTGAAACTTCAGCGACCCCTCAGTACATTCGCGCGCCCTGCATCCGCGCGCGCGGCCACGCGCCTCTGTCCGAAACACATTTTTGTCCGACTGCGCACTGAACTTGTAATTCTCATAACTTTCTACTCCGACGTCCTATCGACGAACGGTTGGTTGCGTTGGAATCTAGACTCAACGAACTACGCCCTGGGCCTCTGAAACACTTAGGAACTCTCAATGTATCGGGTCATAACTCGCCCCAAACTTGACTAAAACCCGTCCGGAACGATCCGTCAACCTATCCTTAGAAAATTTTAAGTCTTACCCCCTTTCGTACGCTCTCAAACGCATGACCTGAACTACGGGGTGTAACAGTCGCTATCTATAAGATTGACTCCGAAAGAACATTCGGGGACGAATGTTTCTAAGGGGGGAAGAATGTTACGCCCCGTAATTTCAAGAGAATAAGATTTGAATTTGGAAAGATAAGTTGGCAAAAATGTTTTAGACATATTTTGAGTCAACTTTGGAGTGCTATATATCCCAGTTTATTAAGAGTTTTTAGGTGTTTAAAAAGCCTAATATGAAGTTCGTTGCGTTTAGTTTCCAACGCAACAAACCGCTCGTCGATAGGACATCGGAGCGGAGAAGTATGGACGTTAGAAGTTCAGTTGGCAGAAGTGAAGGAAAAATATTCGATCAGCGCCACGGCGCGGTTCTGAACATGGCGCCGTAAGTCCTGAAACTTTCTGAAGTTGCAGCGCCATGGCACCGAGGCGGGATATTTCGCAAAAAATGGGGAAAAATCAGAAGATATTTGTGTAAAGGCCTATGGGAGGGCGACAAGTGTCCCTCCCATCTTGTAGACCAAGAAATGTCTTATAAATTGACCAAGTCTTGCAAGACTTGGTCATTTGCAAGGATTCATCCAAAAGAAAACTCCCCTTCTCTTCTCTCTAAAAATCAAAAGAACCCTTAGCTTAGTGAAATTATTGGAGAGGCGGCAAGAAGATAATGTGTTGATAAACTTGTAGAGAGTTCGTGTGGGTGATTTTGACGTAAAAAGAAGTTGCGGAAAATGGGCTACAGTGGGCGAAATCCTTAAGGTAAAGATTCCCTCTCCTCTTGGAAGTAAATTAGGATACATGTAATAGTTGATATTGATCATATAAATTGTATGTTGAAGTTGATAAGTGTTATAGAATATTGGGAGCCTAAATCCGAACACGAGCTTATTAAGCCATTGAAAGTACAATACAAATGGGTCGATAGTTTCAATCGTCGCATGTTATCCAAATCAGAAATTATAATTGTTGAGATTGGTTGCGACTATATAACATATGAGAACGACAATATGGATTGAAAAGGAATTGGAAAATATTGTATGTGGTTATACTTTGTAGTCGAAAAATGACATTTAATATTGGACTGTTTTATATGAATTGTGGGGCAGAATTTTATACGTCATGTAAGACGTATAATCCCCTTTGACTAGTTGATGTGTTGAGCCTTAAATGTGGCATGTTTGGTTATTGAATTCGGGCCTTGAAAAAGGTGGAAAAGTATGTAGAAACGAAGGAAGTGCTGTCCAATTTTTCGTAGAATAAGTGACTTTACACTTAGAATATTCTACGTTTGAAACTAGAAGTTGATAGACGTATTATGGTCATTATAGGTTGACATACTACGTACGGCATATTGGACTTAGCAAGTGGATTGAACCGAAGAGGTATGTGGAACTTTCTTATCTCTTGAGCATGAGTAGTTGTAAATGTATAATCGGTGAGCGTCACGAGATTTAAATGAATTTAGTTTCATTTGATATCCTTGACTTGTTTTAAGAATGTCCAAGTTGGTTGAGTTAGAGACTTAACTCACTTGTTTTAAAGGTTAAAGATATCTTAGTTTCTAAAGTTAAGAAACTTGATTTCTAAAGTTATGATACTTGGTTTTTGAAAGTATAAGTCTCTTGGTTATAAAAAGAATGTAAGTGTCTAAAGCATAAAGTTAGTATAACGGCTTTATGGAAAGTTGGTTATAATAACTTTATGGAAAGTTAAAAGAGTGGTTTACTCTTGTGAAGTAAATAAAGATAAATGACTTGAAATGAAGAAAGACAAATTGATTTAAAGGTATCAATTGCTTAAGGTTTTAAAGTAAAAAGTCACTTGGTTTAGAAGCCTATAAACGTATTTCTAAAAGGTATTGTGACTTGTTTTGAAAGGTAGATATGACTTGATACTACAGTTATTAGTATCTTGGAGTTTTATATGAAAAAGAGTCATTTTAAAAGAATAGAAGTACATAGTACTTTGGGTTAAATTCCCGGATTTTATAATGACATGTTAGTGCCTTAAGTAAACTAAAATGAGAGTGTATATAAATAAGGTTAATAAGAAGTTAGGGAATTTCTTAACTTGCTTATGTTATGTATGATAAGCAGGTGGTGGATCCTCACTCTTAGGATCACTGATCAGGTGTCAGAAGCTCTATTTCTCCGGAGGCTTGTCTTTTGGTACGGTTTCCCTGATGTTGTAGATAGATGTACATTCAGGGGTATGACGGGGCCCTGTCCCATCACAATTGTAATTCTTAGAGGTCTGTAGTCATATCTTGTGGATTGGGTTGTAAGAACAGAGATGTAACTGTTTTATTTTGGGTTATGTATATTTCACGGAAGGTGGCCTTATCGGCTAGCCTGTTGATATTTTTACTGTCTAAGTATTTTATGAGTTTATGTATGTTCATTGCTATTCTCGATGTATACGTAAGGGGTGCCTGGGTAGGGCACGATCGCGAGCTTGAGGTGGTCGTAACAACCGCGGTGCCACTATGCAGAACAGCGGTGCCATATTTATCGAGTAGTCACAGGACTTTCAGCACCGCGGTGCCATTTGTGCTGAAAAGCTGCAGGAGTTTCGACACCGTTGTGCAGGTATGCAGAACCGCGGTGTCGACACGAGAAATTTCAGTTCCGAAGGCAAATTGGCTAAGGGCAGATTGGTCCATAGGGCACAAAAATTAGAGGATATTTAAGCACTAGGGATTAATGCTATGAAAGAGGTTTTTCATTCTACCACACAACACAACATAAGACAGATTTGGAGCTACAATTGGAGACTTAGTTCGCAGTAATTTCTTTTCTTTCGTTTTTAATTCAGTTTATGTATGAATTTTGTGTTAGTTCTTAGCGTGACTATGGCTAGGAGCTAAACACTCTATTATGACTTTCCTTATGAATCGCTTGAAACTTTCATTCATGAATTAATGCAGTAGTTTGATTTCTTCTTCACTTGATTAAGATTTAGTCAATAATTGGTATGAATGCTTGATAATTAATTGATCACTAATTATTATAATATATATGATTTCGAATCAAGAACCGAGAGGAGAGATTTGGATATGCTGTAATTGACTAGACATAGGTTAAAATCGCGGATGACAGTACCCCGATACTTGTGTAGCATTATATGTTACTGTTCTTAATCCTCCTATGTGGTAAATCCTATCATAGAAATATAGAAGGGTTCTGCACTGTGGTTGAGTGATTATATGTCCTAACCGGAATATAAGACAGTTTAGTTAACCGCTATCTTAACGTAGAAGAAGAAGTCATTCTAGTTGCATTAAGAATTGAATAGAGTGGATAGTCGAGGATTTTGGAAGCCCTAATTCCTTCATAACTGATCACAACTTAAATAGTTAGTTAATTTATGCAATTATTCTAGTAGTTAAACAAAAACCCCACTTAATATTGATTGCCAAATAGATAACATAAAATAGATGAATGGTACTTAAAAACCAGTATCTGAGGACGATATTCGGTCTTATTAGACTATATTACTTGTGAACGATGCGTATGCTTGCGTGAGCAGTCGAAATATCGCTAACAAGTTTTTGGCGCCGGTGCCGGGGACTGGTGTATTCTAATATCGAACCGTCTATTTTTAATTTCTAATTTGGCTTGTACTTTATTTCTTTGTACTGTTAGAACAATGTATTGTGATTTGTTTGTTGATTTTGATCTTTTTCAGGGAACCAGTTTATGCGAAGAAGAAGAGGGGCAGACACACTTGTTCCCTTCAATCCTGAAATTGAGAAAACCTACAAACAGAATAGGCGTGAAAAGAGAATTGCGGACTTATTAGCAATGAACAACCAGAGGAACAACGAGTTAAACGGAGGGCTGGATGATGATCAAAACAACCATGAAATACCCGAAGATGTGCCCGGAAATAATGAGGTGCCTGCTGCCATGGGACAAGTCCCGCCACCTGCAGAAAGGAGTCTGGGGGATTATGTTTTGCCCACAGTCACAGGTGCACATACTTGCATCAGGCTCCCAGCTATATGGGCCAATAACTTTGAGATCAAGCCAGCCATCCTGAGCATGGTCCAGAACACAGTACAATTTGGGGGACTGCCATCTGAAGATCCCACATGCACATTGCAAACTTTCTGGAGCTGTGTGCCACTTTCAAATACAATGACATTACTGACGATGTCATTAGACTGAGGCTCTTCCCGTTCTCACAGAGGGATAGAGCCAAAGGATTGAACTTCGGCTGCCAACTCAGTCACTACAGCGGGACTGTACGAAGTTTCTAGCAAAGTTCTTGCCTCCTTCCAAAGTAGCAAAGTTAAGGAGAGAGCTGAACAACTTTTATCAGGTGGATGGTGAGTCGCTCTATGATGCATGGGAACGATTTAAGGACTTGCAAAGGAAATGCCCACATCATGGCATAGAGAAGTGGATGTTAGTCCACATTTTTATAATGGGCTGATTGGTACTACTCGTACCATCATTGATGCTGCAGCAGGGGGAGCCTTCATGAGAAAGAGTGTCAATGAGGCACATGAGTTACTGGAAGACATGGCTGCCAACAATCACCAAGGGGCAGATGACAGGTCAGTGAATAGCAGGAAGACTATGGGTATACACGAATTAGATTCCATCACTGCCCTGAATGCACAGGTAGCCCTTCTGAAGAAGCAACTGCAGTAGAACACTATGTTTGTGAATGCATTCCAGATGCCAGTAAATTGTGAGATTTGTGGTGGACCGCACCCCTTTGACAGATGCACAACAGTTGACCCCAACAATGTGCCAATGGTGTAAGTGCAGGCAGTTGGGAACTTTCAGAGGCCTTATAATCCCAACACGTACAATCCAGGGTGGAGAAATCACCCTAACTTTTTGTGGAGGAACGACCAACCCCAGCATCAAACATATCAATGTGGTTACCAGAATCAGTAGGCACAGAATCATGCTACCTCATCCCATCAGTATAGACCACCTACACAATAGGAGAATCCTGATGAACTGAAAGCTACATTGCTGACACTCACCAATTCGCAGAATCAGTTCATATCTGAAAACAGGTCCACTCTCAGGAACATAGAAACGCAGGTTGGACAACTGGAAAACATGGCAACCAACAGACCGTAGGGCACTTTCCCAAGAAATATAGAGGTAAATCTTAGAGAGAAATGTCAGGCAGTGTTGTTGAGGAGTGGAAAGCAGTTGGAGCAGGTTGCTCCCCAACCCGCAGTGGTTCGTGAGAAAGAGGTTGAGGTAGAGATGGAGGGGGTCACTGAGGACCGCCATACAGTTGAGAAAGCTCCATCATCACCTTTGAGGGAATACGTTGATAGAATCCCTTACCCTCAGAAGTTACAAAAGAAGGCAATTGACAAGCGATTCTCCAAATTCTTGGAGGTGTTTAAGAAGTTACACATAAATATCCCCTTCATTGAGACGTTAGAACAGATGCCCGCATACTTCAAATTCATGAAGGAGATACTTGGAAAAAAGAGGAGGCTAGCGGATTATGAGACAGTATCATTGACGGAGGAGTGCAGTGTCATTCTGCAAAAGAAACTGCCTCCTAAGCTGAAGGATCTAGGAAGCTTCACCTTGCCCTGCACTATTGGTAAGGTGACATGCAACAAAGGAGCTGTGTGATCTAGGGGCCAGTATCAATCTCATACCTCTGTCTGTCTTCAAGAGATTGGGTTTGGGTGAAGCCAAACCAACCACAATCAATTTGCAGTTGGCCGACCGAACCGTAGTGCAACCCAGAGGCATAATAGAAGATGTGCTTGTCAAGGTGGGGAGGTTTTTCTTCCCAGCAGACTTCCTCATTATAGACATGGAGGAAGATGATGAGATACCCATCATTTTGGGGAGACCCTTCCTTGCAACGGGGAAAACTTTAATTGATGTAGAGAAGGGAGAACTGAGATTGAGGGTCCAAGAGGAAGAGATGGTCTTCAAGGTGTTTAAATCCACCATCGAATCTCAGGCCAGCAACAAATGCTTCGCAGTAAGCAAGACTGACACAACAATTCAGCCAGCACAAGCCAAAGCCAGGGAGATCATTTCGACAACTGTGAAACCACATGCTATTTTAAAAGCTAAAACGAAAATTGAAGAGATGAAAGTTGTCGAACAGGTAAGTCTTACTGAACCCCCTTTTGTGAAAAAGAAAAATAGAATGAGAAAGAGGAGGATGATTATGAAGTGAATAGGTTGTGGGGTTAAATTACCCTAATGATTTTTGATAAGGAACCTGCGTCCGACTACAAGACGTTAAAGTACACTACTTGGGAGGCAACCCAAATTTTAAATTATGCAATTTAATTTAATAAAACCGTCTCACTTTTGGTATATTTTTGTTGTGTTGTGAAGCCAGGTGAAGGAATGAGACACTAAGCACGAAGACAAGGATGAAAAACACGGAATCGGGGAAGCACCGCGATACCATTGTGCAGGACCGCAGTGCCTAATGTTCAGAGAGGTCGCAGGAGTTTATGCACCGCGGTGCCGTGATGCAATACCGCGGTGCCGCAAGAGCAGAGGGGCCACAGTATTTTCAGCACCGCGGTGCCATGACAGGATTTCCAAATTAAAAGCCCTAATCCCCCAAATCTTTTCCCACACAAACACAAATCCTTCATCTCTCTAAAATGTCCGAAAATCCCCTTCTCTACCCATAAAAATCTCCCACAAACTTCCCCAAATTCTTCCAAAAATCTCTACAGAAACCCTCACATCTTGCACCACCATCATTCCTTTCAATTGGGTCAAGAAATTGGTGAAGAACAACTCTTCAAAAAGGTAATCTTGATCACTGTTATTGCAATTTCAAGGCTAGTAGGGAAAATAACTTGCAAGTTTGGGGGTGTACATGCTTTGTTGGTAGGGCGTTGTGTAGTTATGGGTGTGTGCTGCAGTGGTTGTCTGTTGTGTAGTTGTGTGAATTGAGGCGTATTGTGGTGTAGTTGTTGTGTATTGCTGTTGTGGTCCGATTTTGCTTGGTTATTGTTGTTGTGTGGTGTGAGAGTTGTTGGGAAACCTCAAAGAAACAAAGGAAACACTGCTGAAAATTTTTCAACAACCTTCACTATAGCCTCTAGGAAGCGAACTTCAAGAGCTTCCCCATATTCATCCGCCCCAGACTATGACGTGACTCGATTCACCAACAAACATGCGGAGGATCGATACAACAAGATTAGCACTAGGGAATTGATACCAGAAAGAGGCATGGATTACCAGGCCAGGCCATTTGATGATGATGATGACTACGAGCCTATTAGGGCCATGATCGAGGCAAATGGGTGGAGAAGGTTCACCAATCCAGAAAGGATCCCACTTCAAAATTCTAGCCTTGTGAGGGAGTTCTATGCGAACTACCCCGAGCAAGAGGACGGGCGGTGCTTTGTTAGAGGGAAATATGTGCCTGTCAGTTCCAAAATAGTGAATGCGATACTAAGGACCTATGATGCGGAGGACCGAGGCGATAATCCAAACCACTTTAGAAGTTGGTCAAGAGACGCCTACCACGTCCTGTGGGATGTAGTAGCGCAGACATTGTGCTACCCAAGCGCTGAGTTTAGTTTTGCCCGCAATGGATCCAGGAGACTTGCCCGATGTCAATTCAATAGAACATCCAAAAGATGGTTATATTTCATAAGTGCACGCTTGATTCCGTCAACTTATTTTACAAATGTGCCCTCAGACAGAATCAAGCTCATTTATGGCATCATGACGGGCATGGAAATTGATGTGGGGAGGGAAATAGTGCAGAGCATAAGGGAGATTAGTACGCTGATGACTACTGGAGGATTGAGACATGGTTCACTCATTACTGCCTTATGTGATAGGCATGGAGTCCCAACATTTTCCACTGATATCCTATAGAAGAGTCAGTCTGCTGTGACCTACAGTTTAGTGCACTATTTCCTTGACCCCCGGAGACCAGCGGCGAGGAAGGGGCCGATGCAGAACCCGGTAGCCATGTATGAGGAAGATCCAGAGGCACACAATGAAGCAGGCGAAAACATCCATCAGCCTCTCCTATCCTTAGAGCCTCCAATGCTAATGATGGAGCAGATGCTCTTGAACCAACAAAGGATGTTGCGGAATCAAGAGCAAATGATGCAAGACCATCAACACCTGACCCAGCGTGTTGATAATTTGAGTTCCATGTTCACCCAATGGACAATGCGATTATCATGGCCACCACCATTTTGAGCCGATGTATGTCTGTAAGTCGTCCCATTTTAATTTTTGAGTCTTTTACACATTTGGTACAATGTGTAGTTTAAGTTTGGGGAGGAGTTTTCATTGTATTTTAATTTTGCGAGTCTTTTGTTGTTTTTGTATTTTATGTGAGTCAATTTTTTTATATCATGCATGCTGTGCTTATTTGGAATGTCTAGTAAACTAAGTGGGATAATGTAATAGAATGCGAAGCTAAAATCTGTGTGCTTAAGTTAGATATGCCAAAAATTCATGAAAATCTGATTATTTAGAATATTTGATGCTTAGCCTATGTGTTGTCAATTGAAAAATGTTTGTGAAGTCTGCTTGCTTGTTATTTGAGGCGAAATAGTTAAGATGTACATGTTAGGAAGATGATTCAGACATTTCTTTGTTAGCCCTTCTTACCATTCATTACCTACATTACAATAAATTGTATCCCTAGTCAGTCCCGTTGAGCCTAAAATAAGTTATTTCTTTGACACCCTATGATTCCTTTGTTGTGCCATAAGTGATAATGAAAAAAGTATTGGAATGAGAAGTGTTGAAAAAAAGAGTGAAAAATTTGATGCATCCCAATGAAAATTATGCAAAAGCTTAAGTTTGGGGGTGCTTATGTGAATGTGTTTCATGCTCTCAAAAAGAGAAGAGGGGAACGATAGGTATGAAGTGAAAAAGAATACCAAAAAGAAGGACCAAATGGTTGAATGAGAAAAACGCTTATGGTACGTAAATTGAGCCTAAATGCCTACTTTTACCTACCCCTGCCTAAGCCTACATTACAATCCTGAAAAGTTCTGAGGATATCTAGTATGTATGTCTATGATTATTGGAGAATAGCAAGTACACAAGCCCGTAGACTAAATGAAATTGATATGCATATGTTAGATATTCATGCTTCCATTACTTATGATTGATATGAATTTGCGAAATATCTGACTTGAAATTCTAGATTGCTGAATTCATGCTATATTTGTTCCTGCATATTATCCCAACTGACATTCATGTGTTTCTAAGTCTTTGTGCTGCTGCTTGATTTGAGTCTTTTATTTTTGTGTCTTTGTTTTTGTTTTGATCTTTGCTCGAGGGCGAGCAAAGGTTAAGTTTGGGGGTGTTTGTTAGGCGTATTTTGTATACACCTTTTGAGTTATTTTTAGTTGGTATTTTACTCGTTTTTGTTGTGTTTAGTATAGTAGTAGATTTATTTTCCTTTCTTTTGACTCACAACGGTGCAAAAAGGAACGAGAAATGGGCAGAAAAAGGTGCACCCGAGGCAAAAAGAACGAAAGTTGGCAACTCAGAGCGAAAGAAGGCAGCACCGCAGTGCCATATTTACCGACGAGTCACAGGACTTTCAGCACCGCGGTGCCATCAGGCAGTAGCACGGTGCCATTTGTGCTGAGAAGCTGTGGGAGTTTCAGCACCGCGGTGCCGGTATGCAGAACTGCGGTGCCGACACGGGAAATTTCAGTTCCGAAAGCAAATTGGCTAAGGGTAGATTCGTCCATAGGGCACAAAAATTAGAGGATATTTAAGCCCTAGGGATTAATGCTATGAAAGAGGTTTGTTCATTCTACAACACAACACAAGACGGATTTGGAGGTACAATTGGAGACTTAATTCACAGTAATTTCTTTTATTTCATTTTTAATTCAGTTTATGTATGGATTTTGTGTTAGTTCTTAGCGTGACTATGACTAGGAGCTAAACACTCTATTAGGGCTTTCCTTATGAATCGCTTGAAACTTCCATTCATGAATTAATGCAGTAGTTTGATTTCTTCTTCACTTGATTAAGATTTAGTCAATAATTGGTATGAATGCTTGATAATTAATTGATCACTAATTATCATAATATATATGATTTCGAATCAAGAATCGAGAGGAGAGATTTGGATATGTTGTAATTGACTAGACATAGGTTAAAATCGCAGACTACAGTACACCGATACTTGTGTAGCATTATAGGTTACTGTTCTTAATACTCCTATGTGGTAAATCCTATCATAGAAATATACAAGGGTTCTGCACTGGGGTTGAGTGATTATATGTCCTAACCGGAATATAAGACAGTTTAGTTAACCGCTATCTTAACGTAGAAGAAGAAGTCATTCTAGTTGCATTAAGGATTGAATAGAGTGGATAGTCGAGGATTTTGGAAGCCTAATTCCTTCATAACTTATCACAACTTAAATAGTTAGTTAATTCTTGCAATTATTCTAGTAGTTAAACAAAAACCAAACTTAATATTGATTGCCAAATAGATAACATAAAATAGATGAACGGTACTTAGAAACCAGTGTCTGAGGACGATATTCGGTCTTATCAGACTATATTACTTGTGAAAGATGCGTACGCTTGCGTGAGCAGTCGAAATATCGCTAACAACCGCCGTGGCTATTGCCTCGGCCTCATCCTCAGCCACCACATTGATTTTGGTGGTCCGACGGGTGCAGGGGTGGTCGGCGATGCATCTGCTACCAACACTTTCTGATTGTGTTCGTCTTGTTTGGCACGTCTGTTCTCTTACAATAGCAATTGTGAGCGAGCCTTATTGAATCTAGGAAGAGGATCAGATTGTTGGATCATCATCGCAAGTGTATCGTACTCACCTTTCGGCAACCCATTGATGAGTTTCAAAACCATCTTTGTTTCAGAAATCGGATTGCCAACATTAGACAATTTCGTCAACTAATTTTAGTTGTTTACAATAGTCTGACATGTTAGCGAAGTTCTCAAGACAAAAGTTGTTAAATTGTTCCTCCAGATACACGACACGTGTATGTTTGTTGTCTTGATATATTTTTTCTAGTCCCGTCCATAATTCGTGAGCCGAAACATATGTCTTCATACTGGTATGAAGTATATATTTGGATATGGTGCCATATATCAATTGTTTGACGATTGCATCGAGACGTTTCCACGTTGGGTTATCGATGTCGGGGGGTGGTGACATCGATGTGATCAAGGACATTGTAAGCACAAACATGTATTCGAAATAGTTCAACCCACAATGAGTATTGACCATCCTCTTGATCAAGAATCACATGGATAAAGTGCTTGATGTTCGTCATGGCAAAAGCTGGATAAAAGGTATTAGGAGGGGGGGGGGGGGGGGGAGGAGTAGGATGTGTTTCGTGAGTGAAGGAGGAAGAGATGGGAGAATCAATGGGCGGCGGCGTGAAAAAAAAGAGGGGGGGATTTAGGAATTTGAAGGAGGGTAGGTTTGACTCTTGATACCGTGTAGAATTGTATAATTCTCTTTGATTGGAGGATTCTCATTACTACAATATATATATAAGTGTTTACAAGTACAAACCTAATTGTATGAGAATATCTAATTTACATAATTACATCAAAATCATAATTACAGAATATATAAAGAATATTAATATATCCTCTATCCCACACAATTTTCAATTTTCTACAAAACGTTCTGTGTCCAAACATAATTTTAATTTTCACAAATTTTATTTCAACTTCATCTCAAATATTATATATTATCCAAATACCTACTTAGTATCAAGACTTTGGCCTGAGGAGAGACGCGTTGTTTGAATATTTACGGGTCATTTGCACTTCTGTCCCTACTTTGTGTTGGTCTTTAATTCCCCCCTCAAATAAAACTTATGCCTATTGAGGCATAAGTTCTTTAAAGAATACATCACAAGTTGTGTCGGATTCTTAAATGCCCCATTAAGCATAAGTTTCATTTGAAGAGTAAAAATTAAAGACCAGCCCATTTGAAGGGAAAACGGTGCAATTAAATGAATATTTACGTCGCAAGAATTTCATTCAGACCAGCCCAAGTGTGTAACATACTTTTTTCATAGTGCTGGTCCGATTCAAACATAACCAAGTTTTTTTCTTTTCCAAATAACTCTTTTTGCATAATTGCGGTGTTTAGGTTGATTTACGTGTACCTCAACTATCCTATCAGCCGGTTGAATTACTCTGTCCATTAAAATTTGGATAGATCTAGAAATCACCTAGTGTTTTTTTTTTTTGCTGAAATGTGAATGTGAAATCTCATGGTTCTCAATCTATTATATTGACCATTAATCAGCGGTTAATGCAAAGTGCAATGTACGAGTTCATTGGAATTCAATAGCTTTTGCCTAGATCCTACATATATAATAAAATTCACTAAATATCTATAAATATTTGATTGTGAATCCAATCATATACTTATATATTAATTTGAAATCGCTCTTAGCAACTCATAAGCTTTAAATTCTGAATCAGCCGTTGTAATAGACCACATCCTTAGAATGCGAACTTACCACATGAAATAATGCGATTGTTGATTAAAGTGCTTCTTCTTAATTATATTTGTTCAAATGCCCATTGCTTATTATTGAGAAGTTACTTTTAGAAATTGGAGAAATAGTAAAAGAATTAGAGACATATGTGGAGTTCTTACTGGCAGGGAAGACTCACCCTTTCTCCATTATTTTCCTAACGTGAACTCCAAATTTGATTAAGAAATTGTTAAGATAGATCATTTAATCATGACAAGTCCTCTTTATTTATGTTGTAAAAGTTGTGGGTGTGAACGGAAACAGAAGAATTGAAGGGTTAGACACAAAGAGGTTTAGTGCAATGTTTGTCGAATCGATTGTTTGACAATCTCTTCTTAAGACAAAATTATTCCCACATATACTGGTTTACAGTAGATAGATAATAGTCTCTCAAGATAAAATGACAATACTTTCTCAAGCACAAACCTAATACTTGAGAAATCTTGTAGAAGAAACAGGAACAAGAGATTGCTAGAAATAGAAGAAGAGCTCTCAACAAATTTCAGATTTTTGTATTGTCAATGGATGATTAAATCTGATTTGAGGCCTCTATTTATAGGTGCAAAGTTATGATTCACAAGACATGTGAATGCCTTAAATGAGGTGCATAGATCTTGCCAAAAGACACCTTGATCTTACCAAAAGGCACCTTGATCATGCCAAGGGTTGGATGCTCTTTGGCCTTTCAAGTCAGTTCATGAATCAGAAGATTCTGGATAGATTTTTGTTCTCTGAACCCGGAGCGTCGCGGCCCTGCACTGGCGCCGCCGCGGTGCTGACCTGTCAGAAACCAGTCTCGAGTCGCAGGAGTTTTGGCGCCGTGGCGCTTCTGCGAACGTGGGCCGTAAGCGCGCGACCTTGGCGAGCGCGGCCGCGACCACAGTCGGCGATCTTGCGCGGCGCTGGTCCATCATGACTCGACGACTCTTCCAATTTTTCCGTATTTTACACATTTCTTCTTTTCTTATACCGTGGTGGGAGATACATTAAATTGGTCAATTAATCGTCCATCCTTACCTAACTTAAGAACACTTTTACATGTGTACCAACATCTCTTTCACTTCATAAAATTTAGCTAGACATTGTACGACGTATGCATGTGTGTGAAAATCGAATTTCCGACATGCGGGGCCCCATGTGTTCAAGTCATTAAGGACGGGATAAACTCAATCCCACTAGGTAAATTTTCCAACAATCCCCTCTTGAAAGAGGTGTGGGTGCATGCGGAGTGCCAACCATTAGCAATCTAGTAGCGGAAGTATATTGCATCGGAATAGGTAGCACGCAACTTTGAACCTTTCCTAGTCAACTACCATCGAACATATTTACTGAGCGGTGAACGTGATGTCTTGAACCGTCAGTGTTTAGTATATGCCAAGACAATGATAGAGACACAAATAACAGTCCAATCTCTTGTTTCTTCTTATGTTTTGTCCGTTGTGGCCGTAGACACGCTTGGATTCTTAAGTGCGTTCACTTTAGGCGGCCTGTCGTCACACTTAAATAGGTAACCTCCCACATGAGTCATTAAAAGTATCTTCATCTTAACCTCGACTTTCGAGTATTGCGTTAATATTTTGATACTTAACCTTGTACCCATAATTCAGGTAGCACTTTAATGTCTATCGTGGAAAGGCTATGGATTAATGTTTGCATAAGGAACCAATATCCGAAGTGTTCTTGCTTTTCTATAAGCGCTCAACTGGACCTTTACAACTTAGTTTTCCCATTGAACCAAATTTCTGGGATCTCCAGTCAGTATGGATGGGTTACTACCGTATCGGTCCTTAGTGATTGGGTTTAAATTCCATTCCCCTAGACAGACAGTTCATCTAATCATTAGGTAATCCCTTAGTCAAAGGGTCAGTTATATTCTCGTTTGATTTTATGTAATCGATGGAGATAATACCCGTGGAGATCATTTTACTAACGGTCTTATGTCTCCGACGTATGTGCCGAGATTTGTCGTTGTATATGCTCTTGTGCCGCTTCCCAATGCCGGTCGTATCGCGATGGATCATCACGAAAGATGCAATTTATCCCAACAAGGGATATCCTTTAAGAAGTCATAAAGCCACTCAACTTCTTCACCTGCTTTGTCTAAAGCGATGAACTCCGATTCCATGGTGGATCGGGCGATGCAAGTTGGTTTGGAGGACTTCCAGGACACAGCCCCACTACCAATTGTAAACACATACCCACTGGTGGACTTGGTGTTCCGTATATCGGATATCCACTTTGTATCACTGTACCCCTCTAGTACAACTGGATACCTCGAGTAATGCAATCCGTATGACATTGAATATTTCAAATACCAGAGTATTCGATTAAGAGCTTTCCAATGGTTATCTCCGGGGTTGCATGTAAACCTCGCCATTTTATTGACGACATAAGCGATATTAGGTCGGGTACAGTTTGTTACGTACATCAAACTGCCGATTATCTGTGCGTATCACTCCTGGAGCACGGGTGCACCATGATTATTGTCAATGCTTTGACTCATATCCATTGGTGACCTTAATGGCGGACAATCAAACATCTCAAACTTTCTCAATACACTCTCTATGTAATGAGACTGAGATAGCACTAGTCCGTCAGATGACTTAGAAATCTTAATTCCTAAGATGACATCTGCGATACCCATGTTCTTCATGTCAAAACATTGTTTCAACATGTTCTATGTTTCCAGGATCAAGGCTTGACTACTGCCTGTGATAAACATGTCATCTACGTAGAGGCAGATCATGACGAAGGAGTCAGAGTCTCCTTTCACGTAGATACACTTGTCACACTCGTTAATGGAGAAACCTTTTGATAGTATTATGCTATCAAATTTTTCATGCCATTATTTTGGAGCTTGTTTCAGCCCATACAGAGACTTGATAAGTCTACAGATTTTCTTCTATTGTCCTGGAACTACATACCCCTCGGGTTGTTCCATGTATATCTCTTCTTCCAAATCACCATTTAGGAAGGCTGTCTTAACATCCATTTGATGGATTTCAAAGTCATGCAGTGCTGCAATGGCAATGAACACCCTTATGGAAGTCATTCTCGATACTGGGGAGTACGTCTCAAAGTAATCAAGATCGTCGGTTTGTCGGTACCCTTTGGCTACCAACCTAGCCTTGTACTTGTCTATAGATCCATCAACTTTGTACTTACATTTAAGTACCCACTTACAACCTAGTAGTTTGTTTCCCGGAGGAAGATCAACCAACACCCAGGTGTGATTTTGTATGATGGACTCTATCTCACTTTCCATAACTTCTTTCCAGAGCGGTGCTTCTGGAGTTGACAATGCCTCTGCAATTTTCTGAGGTTCATTTTCAACCAAGTAAGCTAGAAAATCCGGACTGAAAGATTTCTCTTTCCTGGCCCTTTTGCTTCGCCTAGGCCCTGTTTTAGGATCAGTTGGATTCTCATCCACATATGTATCCATTTGGTCAGACTCGTCAGATCCCGGAGAATCATGACTCCTTTTGCGCGAGGTGCCCTCATTTTCCTTCTTAGGAAAGATTGTCTCAAAGAATTCAGTATTTCTTTACTCTATAATTGTACTCCCGTGGATATCTGGTATATTTGACTTATGTACCAGAAAGCGATAAACACTACTGTTATTTGCGTATCCGATGAAGATGCAATCTACAGTCTTAGGTCCTATCTTGACATGTTTTGACTTAGGTACCTCGACCTTGGCCAAACAACCCTATACCCTTAGGTAGTTGTAAGAGGATGCCTTTCCTTTTCATAGTTCATATGGAGTTTTCTCCTTGCTTCTGTGAGAGATTCTATTGAGTATCATGTTGGTAGTAAGAACTGCCTCTCCCCACATATTTTGCACAAGGCTGAAATTGATAAGCAAGGCGTTCATCATTTTATTTAGTGTACGGTTCTTGCGTTCCACCATACAATTTGACTGTGGAGAATATGGTGTAGTTGTTTGATGGATTATGCCGGTTGGGCACAACATTCCTCAAACGGAGCTACATACTCTCCCCCTCTATCGCTACGAATCACTTTAATTCGTAGAGTTAGTTGGTTTTCAACCTCGGCTTTATAGCGCTTAAAGGCATCAAACGCTTCGTCCTTACTTTGAGTAAGTAAATGTAGCAGTACCTTGTACTATCATCTATGAAAGTCAAAAAGTACTTATTCCCGCCTCTTGTTTGAGCGAACTTTAAATCACATATGTCCGTGTGTATAAGTTTTAGAGGAGCGATATCTCGTTCTACGGAACGGAAAGCCAGTTTGGTATGTTTTGCCTCTACACATACTTCACATTTGGATTGAGGGTTTACAACGTCAGATGGAAATAACTCCAAATTTACCAATCGTTTAATTGACTGATAGTTTACATGTTCCAGTCTATGATGCCATAGACTGGGTGACTCAAGCAAATAAGAAGATGCACTTTTATTAATGTTTTGAATTACAGTTATGACATTCAACTTAAAGAGGCCTTCACAATCGAACCCCCTTCCAACAAACACATCATTCTTAGTAATAACAAACTTATCGGATTCGAACACAACTCAAAATCTGGCCTGCACTAAGACATTAACATAAATTAAATTCTTCCGGATGTCCGAAACATGCATGACGTTCTTCAACTTGAGGTATTTTCCAGACGACATCTTGAGTACTACAATACCTTCCCCCAACACATCTGAGGTAACATTGTTTCCCATGTATAGCTTCTTACCTTCAACAGTTGTATAGGTAGAAAAAATGTTTCGGTCAGAGCATATGTGACGGGTCGCACCCGTATCCAACCACCACTGTTTTGGATTTTCCACCAGATTTGCTTCTAGCACGACGACCGAGAAGTCTTCACAGAGATCATTAAGGATCTTGTCTTCAACCATGTTGGATTTGGCCTTCTTCTTTTCTTTGGCCTTCTCCTGCTGCTCGCGTTTCAACTGGCGACAGTCTTTGACCATGTGGCCAGCTTTGCCACAGTGGTGACAGTTGCACTTGAACTTCTCAACGGCCTGAGTTTTTCCTTCCTTCAAAAACTTGCGTTTCTTACTTGGGTTTCCTTTGGTCTCAACCAAGTTAGCCTTGTCATCAGTTGTTGCCTTGCTTTTGATCAAGGTCTTTTTGTTGTCTTCATAGATATGAAGCTTGATGACAAGCTCTTCAAAACTCATCTCTTTGAATTTGAGTTTCAGATAACTAGTGAACTCACCCCACGATGGAGGCAGTTTCTCAATAAGTGAAGCGACCAAGAATAATTCATTGGGATTCATCCCCTCTAGATCCAAATCATGGAGAATCAACTGGAACTCCTGTACTTGTGACATGACTGGTTTGTCATTCACCATTTGATACTTCAGAAACTTTCCGACTATGAAATTTTTAGCACCCGCATCGTGAGTGTTGTACTTCTTCTGCAACAGATCCCATATCTCCTTTGCGGTATTTGTAGTGCAATATACCGTGTAGAGTGGGTCGCACAGAAAATTCAGGATGTAATTCCTGCACATGTAGTCGTTTTAACTTCAGGGGTAAAATTTCATCACCAGGCCACCAGTAGCCTGGGTATCCTAGCCCGTCTGAATCGTGTTATCGGTTTGGATGTCCATATCATCTCCAACAGTATGATGATCCTCAGATAAGTATTTTGCCATACCTAGTATGGTGAGATAGAACAACATCTTTTGCTACCACCTTTTGAAGTTGGTGCCAGCAAACTTTTCGAGTCTCTCGACTTGGAAGTTGGGGGGAATCATAGTATTCCCGATGGTACCAAAAGTGATACCGATGGCGGCAGCAGTGCTAGAGGATGTGGCGTTGTTGGAAGCAGAGACTTGTTCCTTTCCATTCAACATCTTCAATTCTTCGTAATAATAATTTTGTCTTAACTGTTGTAAAAGTTGTGGGTGTGAACGGGAACAGAAGAACTGAAGGGTTAGACACAAAGAGGTTTAGTGCAATGTTTATCGAGTCGATTGTTTGACAATCTCTCCTTAAGACAAAATTATCCCCGCATATACTGGATTACGTTAGATGGATAATAGTCTTCCAAGATAAAACGACAATAATTTCTCAAGCACAAGCCTAATACTTGAGAAACCTTGTAGAAGAAACAGGAACAAGAGATTGCTAGAAATAGAAGAAGAGCTCTCAACAAATTTCAGATTTTTGTATTGTCAATGGATGATTAAAATCTGATTTTGAGGCCTCTATTTATAGGTGTAAATTTATGATTCACAAGACATGTGAATGCCTTAAATGGGGTGCATAGATCTTGCCAAAAGGCACATTGATCTTACCAAAAGGCACTGTTACACCTCGTAAGTTTAATGCGATAATTAAGAACATCATTAAGGAAGTAAGATTCGAATATTGGATATAAAATATAATTACATATGTTAATACGAAAATTAGTATACAAGGATGTGAGTCCGAATTTTTTTTGGTTATTACGAGTGTGACGTTAGGGACTTATAACGATAATTGTATATTCCCCGTTATGGATTAGTAGCATACTATATAAGTTATGACGACGAGAATACGAGGTCATATGGAATTTTCAAGACTTGAAAGAAGTGGAATGTAAGAGTAGTTAATTAGGGAAATTGGACCTAAGTGTAAATTTAATTTTCAGGTTTCTTTTAAACCTTATTAACCCTCTAACTCCTTATTTTCACATTCCATCTTCCAAATACAATCCCTCACCCTCTCTTCTCTCCACCATAGCCGAATTCACTCCCTCCCCTTAGCAAAATTGTAGATTTTTCTTCCCCATTCCTAAGTTAGTTCCTCCACAAAAATTAGAAGCCAAAAGATTGCAAAACAATGGGCAAAATCGGCAACCACTGGACAAAATCAAGAGCAATTTTTTTCCAATTTTTGGACACGAATTTAAGGAAGAAAATGTGTATGAATGAGGGATTAACATTGTAGAATTCATGCATGTCAATTTGAAGTTGAAAAGTGAAAAATTGGGCAATTGGACCGATTTTATTAGGGACTATTTTGGCTTCATTTTAAGGTATACAATTCTTCTTTCTATGATATAATTGGAGTGCATGTTGTTATAATTAAGGAAATGAATTTGTGATTAAGAGAAGATTGGAATTAAAACATGCATGTGATTGTTGTAATGTTGTTGGACCGATTTTGGAGTTGTTGTGTTTGATTGTTATGTTATTATTGTCCCCATTAATTATATGTTAAAGTGAAGGAAATCTTGATACTTAAAAGTTGTATATTGGTTGTATGGAAGTATTGAAATATGAATTGGATTATAAGGAATTAAGAAAAAAATTGGTATTGCTGGCTTGATTTGTAAGTTGTGGATATGCACATAAATTAGGGCTGGACAGTGGGCCGGGCCGGGCCCACCGGGGTCGGGTTTGGCGGGAGCGGGGCAGTCGGGCGGGAAAATGGCGGGTCGGTGAGGCGGGAAAATGGGCGGGTCAGTGGGCGGGCTGGAGAAGTCGGGTCGGGCGGGACCATCAGTGTCCGTCCGATCCATTCCCAGTTAGTAAGTCGGGACGGGTCGAGTCGGGTCGGGACGGGTTGGCGGGTTTTGTGTGTTTTGTTTTTTTTTTATTTTTTCACTAAATTAAAAATACTAAATTACTAAGTACTAACAAAGTAACATTAACATATACTTGTCATATAGTCATAATGTCATATACATATACTATAATATTATAGACTTATAGTATTATAATTTATAATTATAGTATTATAGTATTGTACTCATATATATAATATATTTATAAAGTATAAAGTATAAACTATAAAGTATAAAGTTATAAACTAAATAATTAAACAAAGACAAGAATAGTGTAAAAAAACATCCCATTTGTTTTTGTGCCTCTTATATTATTAATTTCATTGAAATATCAAATATACAAGATTCAAAATTACATTGTAGTGTACTGTTGTTGAAAAAAATTGCAAAAGAGTGAAAGACATAGAAAAATTTAAAAATTGCAATGAAATAAATTACCAATTTGAAAATATTTTTTCTAATTTCTTTATAATTTCTTGTGGTTCTTCGGTTGGAATTGGTATATCTTGATCAAATTGTTCCACGTCGCTACTCATGCCTTCAGATAAAATGTCGTTGTAGTTGTCGTCATCTTCTTCGTTAATCTCTGGTTGACCGCACCTCCTTCGCTCCACTCGTATCCAATCTCTGAATAGTACCGCCATCTCCAAGCTGTCTCCGGCTAATGAGTGTCTGTGCTCTCCTATTTGAAATCTGCCTGCAGAAAAAGCGCTTTCAGAAGCGATTGATGACGCTTGAATGTTCAAAATATCTCGGGTCATCATTGAAAGTGTCGGAAATGTCTTCTCATTCTGGCTCCAATATTTCAGCAAGTCTTCCTTTCCTTCTTCATTGATAACAGCTTGGTAAGGTAAATTACCCTGCAAAACAAAAACATCGAACTCACTAATTTGGTTAGCAATGCTACCACCGCACATTCTATTTCTGAGGCTTTCAATAGAATTAATATTAGGCCTAGCCACAGAAACTGCTTGTCTTTTTTTAGGTTGTGTTGAAGAAGAAGATGGTACAAAAGTCGGTTGGTTACTAGCACTTTCTTGCTGGTAATGCCGATATACTTTTTTGCATTCATCTTCTACGCTATTCAACACTTCTTCTAGCGTTAGTTCAATAGGTGGCTCAACATTTAAATTTTTGGGAGTTGGAGGTGGTAGTACGTCCATACAGGTATAAATATTTTGAATAAGACTTTTACAACCATCTACTTTAATAGTCGGGTTTAATACAACACCAATAATATAAATAGGGGGAATAGGAATAAAATATTTCTTTAATTTCATAAACATTTTTTTAATAGCTGCAGTATAAGCAGGGTTTTCCATATATTCTTTAAGAAGTAAAAATATTATAGCTATATAAAACAACATAGTTGAAATAATAGGATAATATAAAGTAGAAAATTCTTTTGTTGCTCGTTGAAAATTTTCTAAAAATACAATAAGTTCTCTAATTTTCTCCCAATCAGTATCCACAATCATATCATTTGGATTTTGATTATGGGCGTTAAAAAATAAAGTAATAGATTTTCTATAGTCATAAGCAACAACTAGTTGGTCATATAAAGAATTCCACCTAGTTGGTACTTCTTCGGGAATTATTATGTAAGATAGTCCACAATCGTGGAAAGTTTTTATATTCTTTTCTCTGTTGAATTCTATTATTTTTAAAAATAAAGTCTATAGCAAATTGTATTTTTTCAAGAATATCTTGAAAAAGTGAAAGACCATCCTTTACAACTAAGTTATAAATATGGCACGCACATTTGATATGAAAATGTTTTGGAAAAGACGGAGTTAAAACATCTCTTAAAATACTAATAGCAGAATTGTTAGAAGATGCATTATCTAATGTAATACTCATAACTTTATCGGTTATTCCGTAATAATCACAGACTGAATAAATATTTTCAGAAATAAACTCACCAGTGTGCCTACTATCTATATATCTATATGCTAAAATACGTTTTTGCATAGACCATTTATAATCTATCCAATGACAGGTTACCGTTAAATAATCATGGCCGTTAGTACTACGACCTATATCAGAAGTTAAAGCGACTTTGCAATTTAAATGATATAATGCATAACGTAAATACTGTTGATATTCATGTGCAAATTTAAATACATCTCTTTTAACAGTTGATCTAGGAAAACCTTTATAAGCAGGATTATACATATCTCTAATATAATGAATAAAACCAGGAGATTCAGGAAATGAAAAAGGCAAACCCTCCACAGCAACTAATTTTGCTAGTGCTTCTCTATCTTTATGTTTATCGTATTTAGGGCTCTGACTCCCCTCGTCATAGGGTTAATTTGACCCTGTACTTTCTCCGGGACAGTAGTATGTGAACCTTGTCCCGATTGAGAGGACGTCTTCTCACCTTCTTTTTCAATCATGTATTGAGCATGCAAGGCTTTGTGTTTTTGCAATAGGTGTCTTCCTAAACCCCCCGTCCCACCATGACCTTGTCCAGTTTTAAAAGAATAAACATTTTTACAAGTTTTACATACAGCTACTTGATTCGGTACGTCCCTGTCAAAATATTTCCATACATGGTCGTTTTGCCGGACCTCGTCTCATAGTAGGGGGGATAAGAGGCATTTCACTAGTGGGTGTATCATCATCTTCATTAGTAGGTGTATCATCAACTAGAGTGTCATCTAAATTAAAATCTTCTTCAATTTCAGGATAATCATTTGTGTCAAGATCATATGGTATTTCAGGAAACATTTCAGGATCTATAAAATCATCTTGTCTAGGAATAGCTGGAACAGGAATACTAGAAGAAGTACCTTTGCCCTTGTTACCACCCCTACTAGAAGAAGCCTGACCCTTACCCTTACCCAACATGCCTCTTAGTCCTTTCATTTTAATTATGCTAATAAATAGTTAAAGATAATGAAATTAAATGTGCTAAATGAAATAAAGACAAAATAATAATTTAATGAGAACGAATACCAAACGCCGACGTAGAGTCGACGTGGTAATCGAGAGGTTGAAAATTGAAACTTTGCTCGATAGATAATCCTCAAGCTAGTTGCCAACTTCACTCCCAATTCTCAAATTAATAAATAGATTGAATATGTAGACAATGTTGTATAGAGATTGATTGATAATTGATTGAGAGATTAGAGAGTAGAAAGATTTGTGAAAATAATAAGAAGAGGAATGAGGTATTTATAGTTGAAAAATTGGGTTAAAGTGTAAATATAATAACTTAGGGGTTAAAAATAAATATAAAGGGGTAGGGGTTGGGGAGGAGGCCTAAAATGGCCGTTGTCAACGCCAAAATGTAAAATGGCCGTTGGACAACGCTATTTTCTCGCAAAGCGGTCGAATCGGGCGGGATCGGGGATCGGCAAGTGGTCGGGTCGGGACCATACCGCCCCGCCTTCGATCCCGGTCCCCGCTTTTTTTTATTTTTATAGCGGGTCGTGTGGGTCGGGGTCGGGTCGGTCGGACCGGGTCGGTCGGCGACCATCGCCACTTCTAACATAAATAGGGAGGTCTTGCAGAATTTCTATAGAAAAGAGAGTCGTCTTTCGTTATAACTTACGCTAGAAGTCATAAAATTGACGGGCGTATTACCATTATTATAGGTTGACGTACTAGACGAGACGTATCTTAATATTGAGTGGACTAATTCGAATAAGAGGTATGTGAAACTCTTCCTTCTTTCTTTGTCATGATTTATATAAAATGAACGTACGACAGACATACATGATTTCTATACAGTCTAATTCCTAATAATATGAGTTATGAGTAGTGCCTTTGATATTTACAGTAAAAGTTCATTCTAACGATTTTATTGAGAGTCAATGATGATTTAAATTACATATGGTTGCTCATGATATCTATTCGTGCAAAGTGTTACTATTCCACTTCTCCGAGTCCCGGGCCGGCAATGTCATGCGCAGATTCTTGCATTTGTTCACCAAGCCCCTCACTAGAGGGCCGACAATGTTATATATGATGATTCCATGGACATGTATCCATGATGCGGGTATAAGTACCTATGATAGTAGATGACGATTCCATGGACATGTATCCATGATGCGGGTGTAGACACCCATGACAGTATATATCATTCCATGGACATGCATCCATGATGCGGGTATAGATACCCATGACAGTAGATATATATATAGGATGAATATATGGATAAGCATTCATGAATTTTGATATGACTTTCATTTTGATAAGGCACAGTTGATTCTCTATTTTCTATGGTACAATTGGAATTGGTATTTGATAATATTACATGTCTCCTGTTATTTATTGGCCAGTTATGATCTGTTTTACAGTCCTACATATTTTACATACTCAATACATTATTTCGTACTGATCCCCTTTCCTCGGGGGGTTGCATTTCATGCCCGCAGGTACAGGTACTAAGTTTGGTGATCCGCCCGTCTAGGGTGTCCACTCAGCTGTTTTGGAGACCTCTTTTGATTCAGAGCTTGGTCATTTGGTACCGAACCTCTTTTTTTGACTTATGTATATTTAGGGGCACGACGGGGCCCTGTCCCGTCATATGTCGTTATCCTTCTCATAGAGGTCTGTAGACAGTTGTGGGTTGTACGTATGTGGGTTGTGAACCTGTTTAGTCTTCTGCGTTGTTGTACTCTATTTTTGGGATGTTCCCGTGTATACGTGATACTATGTGGGGCAGCCTTGTCGGCTTGCCCATTTTATTATGTTGGTTAGATGTGACTCCTCAGGAGACAAGATTATTCATGTGTAAAGGTAGCCTTGCCGGTTTGCCTATTCGGACATGTGTTATGATTGCAGCGTTATGCTGCCGGATTTTATATTGTATTTAGTGTCAGTCTGGTTACGTGATAAGTTAGTATAATGGCATCATTAGGGTGCTTAGTCGCGGCCCATTGGGTCGGGTCATGACAAAAGTGGTATCATAGCAGTTAGTCCTCGAAATGTCTACAGACCGTGTCTAGTAGAGTCTTGTGTATGGGTATGTTGTGCACCATACTTATACGCAGGAGGCTGCCGAACATTTAGGATTGATTTCTATTCTTTCATCTCTTAGATCATGGAATGGAGTTGTGTTATTAGGATGACCCCTTTCTAACGACTTAATGTGTTTACAGCTATGCCTCCGAAGAAGGCGACAGTGGCCCAGAAGGGCAAATCTACTGCGGGGGATACTAGTAGGATTCAGAGAGTTACCAGGTCCCATACTCAGTCTATGCCGGAGACTGTACCCCAATCGACGAGCTCTACTTCGTCGCCACCTCCAGATGCTCCAGTTCATGGGGCAACATCACCAGTTTCTGAGACCCCAGTACCTGAGCCTCCAGCTCCTCAGTCAGGGGCAGAGGACAGAGACATGAGAGATGCGGTTTAGCTGCTGACTAGGTTAGTGGCAGGGCAGACTTATAGACAGGGATCAGGAGTTGACCCAGAGTAGATAGTTTGAGGGTCCGTGATTTCTTGAGTTGTAGTCCACTAGAGTTTTTTGGGTCAATGCCCGAGGATGATCCACAGGAGTTCATCCGACAGATACAACGTACGTTAAGGGTGATAAAGGCTTCAGATACTGAGTCGGTCGTGTTGACTTCATATCGGTTGCGTGATGTGGCTATTAACTGGTATGAGTCGTGGGAGCTATCTAGGGGCGAGGGTGCTCCTCCAGCCGTGTGGGACGAGTTCGCAGAGGCTTTCCTGGACCACTTCCTACCTCCAGAGATGAGGAGAGCAAGAGTTGACAGGTTTCTAAACTTGAGGCAGAGCGGTAGGAGCATTAGAGAGTACAACCTTGAGTTTGATTCATTGGCCAGAAAAACTTGTTAGGCCGATAGCCAAATTCTCACGCAAGTGTACGTATCGTTCACAAGTAATATAGTCTGTAAGACCGAATATCGTCCACAGAGACTGGTTTCTAATTACCGAACATCTATTCTATGTTATCTATTTGGCAAACGATAATTGATTTGGTTTTTATCTAACTACTAGAATAATTGTGAGAAGTAATCTAAATTATTGAGGTTTAATCAGTTATGAAGGAATTAGGGCTTCCAATATCCTCGACTATCCACTCTTTTCAATCCCTAATGCAACTAGAATGACTTCTTCTTCAACGTTAAGATAACGGTTAACTAGACTTTCTTATATTCCGATTAGGATATATAATCGCTCAACCCCAGTGCAGAACCCTTCTATATTTCTATAATATGATTTACCACATAGGAGGATTAAGAACAATAACCTATAATGCTACACAAGTATCGGGGTACTGTCGTCCGCAATTTTAACCTATGTCTATTCAATTACATCATATCCTAATCTCTCCTCTCGGTTCTTAATTCGAAATCATATATGTTATGATAATTAGTGATCAATTAACTATCAAACATTCATAACAATTATTGAATAAATCTTAATCAAGTGAAGAGGAAATCAAACTAATGCATTAAGTCATGAAATAGAGTTTCAAGCGATTCCAAAGGAAAGCCCTAATAAAGTGTTTAGCTCCTAACCATAGTCACGCTAAGAACTAATACAATTCCAAACATAAACTGAATTAGAAAAGAAAGAAAAAAAAGTACTGCGAACTAAAGTCTCCATTTGTAGCTTCCAATCCTTGCCATGTGATGTGTGATAGACTGTCCAACCTTCGGTATAGAATAATCCCTAGGGCTTAAGTATGTTGCAAATTTCATGCCCTATGGACCCTTCTACCCTTGGCTAATTCTTTTTCGGATCTGAAATTCCCCGCATTGGCACCGTGGTTCTGCTGCTTGGCACCGCGGTGCCGAAAGTCCTGCGGGTTCTACGCTCTTACACCGCATGATTCTGGCGCCAACGCGCTGATCTTGCTACCTCGTCGAATCTCAATTTCCAACCTTTTTCTGCCTTGGGACCCTCCTTTTATGTTCACTTTCCGCTCCGTTTCGTTATTTTGCCTTTTTGAACCGTTGTGACTCAAAAGAAAGGAAAACGACCCTAACACTACACTTATTTAAACGGAAATGAGGAAAATACTAACTAAAAATGACTCAAAAAGCGTATACAAAATACGCCTAACAAATACCCCCAAATTTAACCTTTGCTCGCCCTCGAAAGACTCTAATCAAGCAGCTGCATAAGGTTACTTAGAAAAACATGAATGTCAGTTGGGATAATATGTTGGAACATACATAACATGAATTTAGCAATCTAGAATTTCAAGTCAGATATTTCGCAAATTCATTTCAATTATAATCAATGGAAGTACAGACACCTAACCTGTGCATGTCAATTTCATTCCATTTTTCCCAAAGAGCTATGGGTCTGTTTACTTGTTATTCTCCACTAATCATAGACATACAATTTAGAGATCTTCAGGAATTTTCAGGGTTATAATGTAGGCTTAGGCATGGGTAGGTAAGAGTAGTCATTTAGGCTCAATTTACATACCATAAGCGTTTTTCTCATTCAACTATTTTGTCATTCTTTTTTGTATTCTTTTTCAGTTCATACCTATCGTTCCCCTCTTCTCTTTTTGAGAGCATGAAATACATCCACATAGGCACCCCCAAACTTAAGTTTTTGCATTTTTTTTCTTTTTTTTCATTGGGGTGCGTCAATTTTTCATGCTCTTTTCGTATTTATTTTTCACACTTCTTTTATCCCAAATTTTTAATTACTGCTTATGGCACATAAAGGAATCACGGGGTGTCAAAGAAATAACTTATTTAGGCTCAAAGGGGCTGACTAGGGATACAGTTTATTGCAGGGTAGGTAATGAATGGTAAGAAGGGCCAACAAAGAAATGTCTGAGTCATACCCCTAAATATGTACATATTAACTATTTTGCCTCAAATAGCAACCAAGCAGACTTCATAGAAATTTTTCAATTATTCTTTCCATAGTTGACACACATAGGCTAAACACAAATATCCCAAATAATTAGATTTTCATGAATTTTTGGCATATCTAACTTAAGCACACTGATTTTAGCTTCTAGTTCCATTACATTATCCCACTTAATTCACTAGGCGTTTCAAGCAGTTACCGCATGCATGATCATAAAAAATTGACTCATATAGACATAATAAAAGACACAAAACTCAATAAAAAAGACTCAAAAACAGACAAAAATAGAAGTACCCCCCAAACTTAAATGACGCATTGTCCCAAATGTGTAACGACTCAAAAATAATAAAGGGACCACTTACAGACAATAGCGACTCAAAATGGTGGTGGCGGCGGCTGATACTGCATTGACCATTGGGTGAACATGGAACTTAAACCATCAACACGATGGGTCAGGTGTTGATGGCTTTGTATCATTCGCTGCTGATTCTGCATCATGTTCTCTTGGTTTTGCAGCATCCTTTGTTGATTTAGGAGCAGCTGCTCCATCATTGACATTGGAGGTTCCAAGGACAGGGGAGACTGGTGGCTGCTTTAGCCCACTTCATCGTGTACAGCTGTCTCAGGCTCTTCTTCATCCATGGCTGTTGCGTCTGCTGCTCCTGGGCCCCCTCTCCTTGCTTCTGGTCTTGGAGTGGGGTCAAGGAAAGAGTGCACTAAACTGTAGGTCACAGAAGACTGACTCTTCTCGAGAATATCCGTGGTGAATGTTGGGACTCCATGCCTATCACATGAGGCAGAAATGAGTGACCCATGTCCCAGTCTGCCAGTAGTAACCAGCCTGCTAATCTCCCCATGCTTTGCACTATTTCTCTCCCAATATCAATTATCTTGCCCGACATGATGCCATAGATGAGTTTGATTCTGTCTGTAGGCACATTGGTAAAATAAGTTGACGGAATCAAGTGAGCACTTATGAAATATAGTCATCCTCTGGCTGTTCTGTTGAATTGGCACCGGGCAAGTCTCCTGGACCCGTTACGAGAAATGTTGAATTCGGCGCCTGGGTAGCGTAAAACTGCTACAACTGTGTCCCACCTGATGTGGTTGACGTCTCTCGACCAACTTCTGAAATGGTGCGGGTTATAACCTTGGTCTTCAACATCATAGGTCCTCAATAGTGCATTCACTGCTTCAGAACTTACGGGCACATATCGCCCTCTAATAAAGCATCTCCCATCCTCTTGCTCGGGATAATTAGCATAGAATTCCCTCACAAGGCTAGTGTTCTGAAGTGGAATCCTTTCTGGACCTCGATCATGGCCATAATGGGCTCGTAGTCATCATCATCATCAAATGACATGGTCTGATAGTCCATGTCTCTCTCTGGTATCAATGCTCTAGTGCTTATTTTGTTATATCGATCTTCCGCCTGTTTGTTGGTAAATCGAGTAACATCATATTCTGGAGCTGATGGAGATGATGAAGCTCTGGAGGTTCGTTTTCTAGAGGCCATTGTTCGAGTTGTTGGAAAATTTTCAGCAGCGTTTCCTTTGTTTCTTTAAGGGTTCCCAACAACTATCACTCCATACAGCAACAATTCATAATTTTTCAACTCACCAACAAGGGTCACCTTTAGGTAGAAGTCTCATGTATGAAAAAAATCCTATTAATGAGCTCTTTCCCTTTAAAATGGGTCTTAAAAAGCGAGAATCTAAATTAGTCGAAGTCCCAATATAGATACCGGATGGAAAAATTTAAAATAAATAAATTATCAACTCTGCAAATCAACTTATATTTTCTGAAAAGGTAAAAGCTAATACTATGGCTGTCCAGTGGGTCGGATAGGCCTGATCCCGACCCAACCCGTCCGGATTACCGCCCCGGCCCCCAAAAAAATGGAACGAAATTGTAGGTAGTGGGGTTCAATCTTGGGACGGGACTAGGGCTCGTCCGCGTGCATCAATCCGCCTCCCCGTTCACACTGTCGACTGGTCCTGCCCCTGCAAAAATAGTTGTTGCAACAACGACCAAATTTTGATTTTGGCCGTTGTGCAATGGCTATAACAACTATTTTTGCCCTCACCCATAAACCCCCATACCCCTTAATATTTATTTTAACCCCTAAGTTAGTATATTTACACTTTAACCCTATTTCTCAATTATAAATACCTCATTTTCGTCTTTATTTTTCTCACAAATCTTCCTACCATCTCTCAATCTATCTCTCTACAAGTCTACATTGCTTACTATATATTATATTTTATTTACTTATTTGTATCAAAGTTCAAAAAGATGGAAGTGAAGTTGACAACTAGCTTGAGGATCATCCATTAAGCAAAGTTTTAATTTTCAACCTCGATTGCAGGGGTAAGGGTACATCTTCTAGTAATCATATTCCTAGTCCCGACAGTTTCACTCATATAGATGAAGCTGATTTTTAATGATATTAATATATCATTAGATCATGAGGTGTATTCTGCATCTGAACCAGACTTTAATTTTGAAAATGAATTAGACGATAATGTAGATAACACACCCACTAGTGCACCTTCACCTCCGGCTCATACTGAGTCTCAACCTGAAACTAGAATGCCTCATATTCCCACTAGTATGAGTCGAGGCACCAAACAATAAAAATTAAAATTATATGCATGAGATTTGTTTGATAGGGACAGTGAGAATCAACTAGCTAGATGTAAAATTTGTCAAAATGTTTATAAATTTAAAACCGGAAAAAATCATGGTGGGACGGGAGGTTAATTGAGACATGTACAAAACATGCATAAAGCTAGGTATAACGAATATCTTGCTGAAAAATCGGGGGTGCCAATGCCTTCTGAGTCGGGACAAGGTTCACATAGTGTCCCCGACCAAGTACAGATTAATCCGATGACAGGGAAAATTATATGTCCTAAATATGATAAACACAAATATAGGGAAAATATAGCAAAATTAGTTGCGGTGGAGGGTTTGCCCTTTTCATTTCCTTCCTCTCCTGATTTTATTCATTACATTAAAGAAACATATAATTCTGCTTTTAACGGTTTTCTAGATCAATTGGTAGAAGAGACGTTTTTAAATTTGCACATGAATATCAACATTATTTACGTTATGCATTATATCATTTTAATGGCGAAGTGACTATCACTTCTGATATAGGTCGTAGAACAACGGTAATGATTATTTAACTGTTACATGTCATTGGATATATCAGACTTGGTATATGCAAAAACGTATTTCAGCATATAGATATATTGATGATAGACACACTGGATAATGTATTGCAAGAAATATTCATAAATTTTTGAATATTGTAGAATAACTAATAAAATTATGATTGTTACATTAGATAATGCTAATGATTATGTTGTAAACCTTTTAAAAACTCGATTTACTCCATCTTTTCTCAATATTTTTCATATTAGATGTGCATGTCATATTTGTAACTTAGTTGTAAAGGATGACCTAAAACTTTTTAAAAACATTCTTGATAAAGTACAATTTGCTATAAACTTTATTTTTAAAGGTAATAAAATGCAAAGACGCAAAAAGTATAATTTTTTTTTGTCATGATTGTGAACTACCTTATAGAAAAATTTCAGAAAAAGTTTCGACTAGGTGGAATTCTTTATATGAACAACTACTTGTTGCTCACGAGTATAAAAGACCTATAACTTTATTATTTAATGCCCATAATCAAAGTACAATGGATATGTTGGTAGATGATGATTGGAAAAAAAATTCGGAACTTATTGCATTTTTAGAGAAATATTTTCTAGCTACTAAAGAATTTTCTGAAATTTATTATCCTACTATTTCAACTATGTTATTTTATATATCTCTAATATTTTTGTTACTTAATGAATATATGCAAAAATGAGCTTACGCTCCAGCTATTAAAAAATATTTATAAAATAAAAACAAATACTTTTTTCTTATTCCCACTATATATTTTATTGGTGCTGTATTAAATCTGACTATTAAAGTAGACAGTTGTAAAGTACTTGTTGAATTTTTTTTATGAAAGCTTAGTGTTGATGTTGTGTGAGTGTTGTGACAACACTAGGTTTTATGCCTGGACAACATCTTGCAGTGTTCTGCAGATGTTGCCCGCAGTGTTGCGCAACATCATGCAGATGTTGTCTCCGATGTTGCCGCAACATCTCACCCAACATCTTTGGAAATGATTTTGCCTATTCTTCCGGCCAAAACAGTGTTTGTTACTGTGAGTTAAAAATGCCCTAGGCAAGATGAATATAGAGCTGTGTTTAAAACGTGGGAATTGAAGGAGTCAAGCTTGGAATTGAAGCAACTTGAAGACCAAGAGTTGAAGACCAAGTCAAAGTTGTTGAGGATTTCATGGAGCAAGAATTGGTTCAAGCTGCATCCTTCTTTCTCTCAACTTCCACAACCAACCAACGAGAGTTTCAAGGAAGTTCCACACTATAAATAGAGGAGAAACTTCAGAGTATTGACATCCAGAATCAAAATGTAAAAATGCCAAGAGAGCTCTCGGGATTTCGCTTCAGAAATCTGGATCAACATTTTAGCGCAATTTTTTTTTTTGGGTAAATAAAAGATTTTATTGCTTGAAGTCGGAAAGTTACAATCAATCATTGAGGGTTCTCAAGCCTCAATGTAGAACAAAATGAACAACAACAAGAAATAGGGCTACATCCTTAAAAAATGTAAGTGGGGGACAAATGAAAAAGGATTCTATAGGTTGCTAGTTGAACTCGAGCAATAACTTCATCTTCCCTCGTTTTTACACCCTCAAAGATTAATGCATTTCGGGCCCTCCAAATTTCGAAAACTACCACACAAAAGGCTAAAAGAATGGCCTTGGACCGAAAGCTCGTTCCTTAGTGTTCCTTCTTGATCTACTTGAGAGTACTTTCCATGGTGTTCATTTCTCGTCTGATCCCCAGCCAGTCCCGGATGTACTTCCAAATCAGATTTGAGTAAAGACAAGCAAAGAAGAGGTGAGAACGAGTTTCAATTTCCCTCTTACAAAATCCACAAGTCACTTCCTCAATATTAAGAAGGGAGAGAGTGTCTTTGGTAGCCAGGCGCTTTCGGCAATTGAGCCATACCACGAAAGAGTATTTGGGTGGTATAAAGCTTTTCCAAATTTGATACATCCAGATCTTGCGCTCACGGCGCCTGCGCAAAACATCATACACGAGACCAGAGTCTAATCTTCCATTGACACAACACTTCTCCAATCCCGTTATAGTATCCGCATGGTTACCAAAAATACATCTGAAATGATCATGAATACCACAAAGCATTTTGAACAAGAGTGAGTCTCTGGCACGTACCTCATAGTCCCAAATTGATTGACCTCTCAGATAGTTTGAATTCACCCATTTTACCCATAAAGAAGCCGCATTCATATGCAGTAGCCAAATTGGGCGAGAGAGCAAAGCCTGATTCCATACCTTTATATCCATAAGCCCCACCTTCTAGTTGAGGAACACATATCTCATCCCAGGCAACCCGAGCTGGTTTCCCGCCCCACAAAAACTGGATACAAGATGAGCGTATCCGGTTGAGAACCGCGATATGTAGTGGAAATGCACGAAACCAAAAGCCTTCAACCCCTTGAATAACCGATCGGACCAACTCAAGTTTGCCAGCATAAGATAAGGAGTGATGCCCCCATTTTTGAATGTAGCCCGAGATTGCATTTGTGAAGGGAGCGAACTGGTCCACCGAGACTGAGAGTGGCGCCAAAGGCACTCCTAGATAACGCACGGGAAACTCACCCAGTGAAAAACCAACCCGATCCATAATCCTATCTTGATGAACACCTTGCACCCCGGCTAAATAGACAGAGGACTAAGAAGGATTCAAAGAAAGGCCGGAAAACTCTTCCAAAGCCTCAAGACACTCCATAAGAATAGCTATTGAAACCTCATCTCCCTTGGCAAATAGCATGGATCATCCGCAAAAGCAAGATGAGTGATACCCAAACTTCTACACTTAGGATGATAGGAAATTCTGGAGCCGAAGTTTTCCGCTGAAGAAGTCTCGAGAGATATTCAATGCACACTATAAATAAGGTAGGAGACATAGGATCCCCTTATCTCAAGCCTCGTTTCCCAGCAAAGTAGCCATGTAATTGACCATTGATGGAAAGGGAGTATGAGGTTGAAGAAACGCACTCCATGATCCATCCAACAAATCTGTCCGGAAAGCCAAAACCATGTAGCACCGATTCCAGGAAAGTCCACGAAACCGTATCAAATGCTTTCCGAAGATCAACCATAAGCATACACCTTGGAGAGACCCACGCGTGATTATAACCTCGTACAAGTTCCTGAGCAATGAAGACATTATCCACAAGATTTCTCCCCTTCACAAAGGCGCTTTGGCATTCACTAACAAGGCTTGGTAGAAAAGAGGCCATCCAGTTTGCTAGAATCTTTCTGATGATCTTATAAGTCACATTTGTCAAGCCGATAGGTCTAAAGTCACTTACCTTGGGATCCCGATCAGTTTTGGGAAGAAGAGCAAGTATGGTGTGATTCAATTGCTTCAATAGGACACCTGTTGAGAAAAACTCTTGGACACTCCGGACGACATCATGGCCTACATCTCTCCACATTGTTTTGAAGAAAGCCGCAGAAAAGCCATCTGGGCCGGGTGCTTTATCATTCCCAATATCAAATAGGGCATCATGAATTTCCATAGAAGATATAGGTTGCAAAATTAGTGCACCATCATCATGCCCAAGTTTAGGCCCGGAGTCAAGCACTTGGGGGTCAATAGGAGATGCAAGCCTAGAGGAACCCAGGAGGTCCGTATAAAATGCAACCAGCATGTCCACCACTGCTTCAGAAGAGGACGTAGTGGTTCCATCATCTTTAACTAGATAGGATATGGAGCTCTTGACATTGTTTCTCTTAATCAAGCTGTGAAAGTATTTAGAGCTCTTATCACTGTCAATCAAGTGCTTTTGCCTTGCCTTTTGCCGAAGGAAGTGTCTCTCTGATTCAAGGAAACAGGTTGCCTTTGCTCTCAAGGTTCGCACATTATCCTTCAACACATCATTATAAGGATCATCCATATATGCATTAATGGCTTCTTTAAACTCCAAGTTTGCCTCAGTAGCTCTCTGCGCGATGCTACCGAATTCGCTTTTATTCAATTCCCGCAATGACTTCTTCAAAAGCTTCAACTTGGTGGCCAAGACGTACTGAGCAGTGCCAAATACATGCTGCTTCCAAATGGAGTATAGGATGCCTTGAAAGGAAGGATGTGTGAGCCACATATTCAAGAACTTAAAAGGCTGATTCCCACTATTGGAAGATGTTATCAGCGAAGCTATCACCGGGCAGTGGTCAGAGACTGGTTCCATTGGCAAGAAGGATGCCTTACATTCCAAGTTCAAATCACTCCAACACTGATTCATCAACACCCTATCTAGCTTGGACCAAATTGACCCATTAGACCAAGTATAGAAGGAGCCCGAGGATGGAGCATCCGCAAGTCCTTGAGCCGTCATGAATTCACCAAGGTCCCGTAGTACATATGGTGAGAGGGGGGACCACCAAGCTTGTCCTGGGGGAGCAATAGGCGTTAAAATCACCCAGGACCATCCAAGGTCTATTTATACTAGTACCCAAATGGGTAAGATGATGCCAAAGTAACCTTCTCTCCGGAATGCTATAGACCGGATACACAAAGGTAACAAAAAAAGACACTCGAGTTATTTGACAAAGGGCTTGGATATGGATATGCTTAGAATCCATCCCAAGTATCTCACAACTCACTCTAGAAAGATCCCAAAGAAATACCATTCTTCCACCATCAATGAAGTCCATATTAGAATACATTTTCCACGTTGGGAATCTCAGTGACGGAAAAGATTCAACCCGTGCACGAGAGAATTTCATTTCAATCAAGCATACCATTGCTATCGAATTCTGTTGCACAAGCCTACACACTAGAGATTGCGTGGCTGCCCTATCCCGATGTCCGCAAAGACCCCAGACATTCCAACAGAGCACCTTCATTTGGAACCATATGAGGATTTAAGGGCCCCTCCGTGCCTCCCATTTGATGCCAAGTTATTTTTCTTTAAAGCACTCATTTTCGAAGTAACCTCTTGCCAACCCTCATCCTTGTTAGTAGTAGGCAAGATATGTGGTTTACCCAATGTACGACTCTCCGGCTCTGAATTCACAGCTCTTTTTACACTACTAACCGCCCCTGAAGCATCAACCAGAAGCGCACCTTCCTTCGACGATGGCGGGACTAGAGGCATGGTAGATCCACCCTGAGTTGCCACCCCTTCAAGCCTGCCATCCTTACAAGTATCACCACTAGACTCTCGGGCAAAATAAACACCATGAGCAGCCCGCACACTAGAAGTGTCAAGCGCCTCGGCCAAGCGGTATCTCGAAGTTCGATGCTTCCCCAACACTTAGGGAATGTGCGTTGGATCCGAGTACTCTTATCCACTTCCATTGAGTCACTACCACCGCAGTCGCGGAGACGAAGAGAGGATTGGGTGAAGAGGTGGATTGACGTGGCGTAGCACCACTTGGTTCCCCAACATTGCGATGCTTAGCCTGTGAGTTAAGCGTAGGTGAAGCTTCCATAGGCGTGACATCTTGCAACAACTTCTTACACTTAAAATGATTATGACCGAATGTTTTGCAATGATAGCAAAAATCCGGATAATTTTCATACTCCACCCTTTGTACATATCTCCTACTCTCCGGTAGTTTCACACCAAACTCCATCACCGGTTCTTTGCTAACATCAATTTCAATTAGCACTCTTGCATAGTTCATCTTTGTCCTCTCCTTGGTGAATTGATCCGTTTATAAGGGCACCCCTACACGAGATGCGATTTTACTAAGACCATAAGCACTCCAAACCGAAATAGGGACATCTTGGAAAGTAACCCAAACTGGTATATTCATGAAAAAATCGTTTGTAAGTAAGACTCACTTGTCAACCAGCTTGAGCATCATTGTTTCCCCAAAAACCATATAAGGGCCGCCATGAAAGACCTTTGTGCGATCTTCCTCAGTCATGAATTTGAAAATGGTCCAACCCCTACCATAAGGAATTATCCTACATTTCACCCCCCATCTTTTGACAATAGAATTAAGCGCATCACGCCCCGTCTTGTCCCACATTACAATTACTATATTTATTCTAGATTAAGCTTATAGTTCAAGTGATTGTAATGAAGATGTTGTCTTTTATCTTTTAGATTTTGTAAATTTAGGCGAAGTCATCTGCGACTTCATTTTTGTTTGTAATTTCTTTTTCGTTTGTAACACTCAATTTGTAAAAAGAAATTCATTTGTAATTGTATATAATATATACAATTCTTTTGGTCATTGACCATCAAGGGATATATTAATATATACCCTTGAAAATATAAATCTTGTGTCTTTTACTTTTCCGCTGCAATTACTCTTCTAAAGGTTTATTCTGTTTTTATCAGATGTTGTCACCAATGTTGTCTCAACATTGTAGGAAACATCCAGAAACTGTTTCAGTTATTCTTATTGTTTCGATTTTAATCTTACTTATCCATAGCCCGGGACCCAACACTTAGAAATACTTCCAACAGACCCAACTGAAGAAGAAGAAGAATCAACTAAAGAAGAAGTTATATCTAGCATACACAATGAATGCAAAAAAGATATATGTATTACCAACAATAAAGTGCAAATAATCAACCAGCTTCAGTACAATCTTCTTCTACTTCACTACAACCTAATAAAAGACAAGTGGTTTCTGTTGCTAGTGTTCAAGACCTTAGAAATATAATGTTTAGTGATTTAACTTCTTCACAAGTTAACGAATTTGATGTTTATGTTTTGCAGGGTGTTGTACCGTATGAATCAATTGTCAATAAAAATGGACGTGAAGACTTGCGGAGATACTGAAGGGAGAATGCGAAGACATTTTCGACACTATCAAAGATGATCCGATATATGTTGAACATTCAAGCGTCATCAACAGCGTCTGAAATCGTTTTTTCTACTGGAAGATTTCAAATAGGAGAGCACATACACTCATTGACGGGAGACAACTTGGAGATTACAGTTTTATTCAGAGATTGAATTAGAGAGGATCGTAGAAGGTGTGGTCAACCGGAGATCAACGAAGAAGACGACTACAACTACAACGAAATCTTGTCCGAGCGAGCAGGAAGCGGCGTCGAACAATTTGACCAACAACTTCCAATTCCAACCGAAGATCCTCAAATCATTGTGAGGAAATTATAAAAAGTATGGTTAACTATGTAATTTTTTTAATGTCATTTTACTATGTGATTTAAAACTTTTGAACAACGAAATAAATTGCAAATTTACCAGCCCACCCCTCCCCGCTGGCCAACCCTAGTTAATATACTGAAAGTGATGACACCACTCTAATGGCTTGCAAAATCAACCTTATCATTTTTGCTTCACTCTCGATGGACTTCCAATTTAATTAGTCATGATTGATGCCAACTTAAGTAAATATTATTTTCTACAAGATTAGACAGTTAATTACAATTCAAACTGCAAAACAATGTCATCATATCCGTTTCATTTTATATGACAAATATGATATATGTTGATTTGAATAGTAATTAACTGTCTAATAAGAGGCGTCACTTGACACAATAAGTGCTTGGTCCTGTTATTTTATGTTATGGATCCAACAAATCCAAAATATTGGTTGACTTCCCGTTGATTCAAATTATGCCTATTGGAAAATACGCCTATGTTCTCACATCAAATTAATTGATGTTAGGGCATTGATATTTATAATCCATGGGTATGTTGTACCAATGTAGCCTCCGGATGAGGAATGTGACATTCTTGTTACATCCAAATTCAAATGGACGGCGGAAGAAACCAATAAATTGAGCTACAACGAAAAAGTCTTATATGCAATTTTTGTTTATGGCTAAGGATACTTAGGAGACCTTACAAATGTTATGTAAAGGTAGCTCGAGTATTCAATGTATGAAGCTTCACATGCTTATGAGTCGATATGAACATTCGAGGATGGAAGAAACGGAAGACGTAAAATCCTATTTTGAAAAGTTGACTGACGTTTCTAGATTGATAATGTTGGAATTAATGTCGTAACATTTGTGACAACATATTTTATGTATGTGAATATGTTGGGACAAATGTTGGACAACATTCTGCCCAACATGTCTTCTAATAAATGTCAAGTGTTTGATACTTCTTTAACCAACACCCAACTTGTGGAAAAGACTTTATTCTCTTCCTGAGAAGTTCAATATAAAGATTTGTGCGATTGAAGAAGTTTGTGATGGTGCTAATGTTGTCTTGCTCTCTCAAAAATTCATTTCGATGGTAAGAAAGATAAACAATGATAGGTTTAAGTCTAAATCCAAAGAGTACCAAAGTCAAACTTTTAATCATCAGTCCACTAGATTTTCTTCAAATACACAGAAAGGTAACTAAGGAAATCTAATTCGGACAATACCAAATTTGATCTCAAACAACTTGAGTCCGGACAAGCATGTTCAAGTTGGGGTCATTATGCTAATAAATGTACAAACACACATACAAATTTGGTAAGAGTCGGTGAGTTTTTCTTAGTGATGATGAAGAAGGAGATCCAGAACCAAAATTACAAGCAATGATGGCTGTTGTTTTTGAACAGTTTCTGTCCGATAACGAAAATTTTATCGACAATATTGTCTCAACATCAGTGACAACATCTGCAGCAATATCTGACAGGTATGAATATTTTAACTATATTGATGTAAATTGTAGTTTTTGAACAATCTCTGTCCGAAAACAAAGATGTCATCGACAATGTTGTCACAACATTTGTGGCAACATCAGCGACAACATCTGTGGGAACATCTCTAATGTATGAATATTTTAACTATCCAGATGTAAATCGCTATAGTGATTTTAGTTCAACTAGTGAGGCTCTATGATTGGATCAAGTTGACTCTCAAGATGACATGATTAAGGAAGTACAAAATCTTTGTAAAACTTTAATCATTGAATCTGAGCAACGTGACTCAAAAGTTAAATCTTTAACTCATGAGAATCATGATTTAAAAGGCACAATTACCCACTTAGTGGTAGCACTTACCAAAAAAGATCTCTAATTTGGTAAGATTCGTGTAAAATTTGGATTCTGCCGTAGCCACTTTCCAGAAGCTCAACACGAGGATCTTAAAATTGGATGAAATTCTTTACTTTAGTAAGTCTTCATATGCAGGTATTGGGTATCAAAAATCTCTTAAAATTGTTTACTCTAGTTTCGTTGATAAAAATGAGAATCTTTTTTGTAAAGAAAATATTGTCTTGTTTAAATCAAAGAATAATCTGAAGCATGTGAGTAGTTATTTAAACTTCCTTGGAGATGTAATGATGTACTACTTCAAACTTCAAAATTCTGTGAACAAGGTGTTGCCTAAAATGTCGTCTAAAATGTTGTCCAACATTTCAGACAACATTCGAAGCTACATTTCTGAACAGAACAAGAGAAAATATTTTAAGAGAGATTAGATTTCCAAAATGGCCTTAACTTGTAATATCTATATTACTGCATTAAAGAACTAACATTACAGGTTCTTGATACTTTGATTGTGAGCATTCATGTCACATGACAAGTACGAAAGACTTTTATGAAGAATTAAGAATCATTCAATAAAGGTTACGTGACTTTTGGAGGTGGGAGTAAGATCAAGATTATTGATAAAGGAATGTTGAATGTTTCTGAAGTACCAACCTTGAAGAATGTACTTCATGTTGATGGCTTAGTTGCTAACCTTCTTAGCATAAGTCAACTTTATGATTATGACCTCAAGGTAAAACAGTCTCTGAAGTTTGTATGAAAGATAAGCAAACACATGTTGCCCTTAATGTTTTCCAACACGACGGACAACATTCAGGTATGTCTCTCTGTTTTCAGTTATTGCATGTGGATCGAATGGATCCAATTGAAATAGACAACCTACGGGCATGAAGTATTCCTTTGTTATTGTGGATGATTTTTCTAGATACACATGGAGATATTTCTTTAAATGAAAAATCATGAACCTTTGATATGTTTAAAACTTTACACTCTAGAATTATGAATCTGTTTTGTTCTCCTATTTTTGGATTAGGTCCGATCATGGAAAGAATTTTGAAAACCGTTCTTTTGCAAAAAATGTGTGAAAAGAAAGGGATTTTCCCATAAATTTTATGCTCCGAAAACTCCTTAGTAGAATGGGGTAGCAGAAAGGACGAACAAAACATTGCAAGCAATGGAAGAGTAATGTTAAGTTCTAAACAAATGTCAAAGAGTTTTTTTATGGCAGAAGCCTTAAACACCACATCTCTAATAGAGTCTACCTAAGGCCAAGTACTAAAATGACATCCTTTAAAATAATAATTGATTTACTTTTATATCTCTTTTGGGTGCATTTGGTACATCTTAAATGACAAGTATCATTTGGCGAAGTTTGACTCTAAGAATGAGAAATGAATGATTATTGGCTAGTCACAAAATAGTCAGGCTTATCATATGTACAATCTGAGGATCAAGACCATACAAGAGTTGATCAATGTTATTTTTGGTGATCTTACTGATGTAATTTGCAACTTTTGAATAACAAAACAAATTGCAATTTTACCAGCCCGCCCCTTCCCGCTGGCCAACCCTAGTTAATACACCGAAAGTGATGACACCACTCTAATGGCTTGCAAAATCAACCTTATCATTTTTGCTTCACTCTCAATGGACTTCCAATTTAATTAGTCATGATTGATGCCAACTTAAGTAAATATTATTTTCTATAAGATTAGACAGTTAATTACAATTCAAACTGCAACACAATGTCATCATATCCGTTTCATTTTATATGACAAATATGATATATGTTGATTTGACTTATGTATTATATTAGTTATAGTGAAGTTTGCTTTTTAACAAAATCTTCACAACAAATTTTAAATCTGATTAATTAATATAATTAAATTTCCTAAAAGTTTATTAGTTGTACAAAATAGATATAATAGAATGTTATCAAATATTTTTAAACATTCCAAACGAACCGAGCACCATATAAATTAGAACGGATAGAGTAGCATAATTTCCAAAATAGAAAATAAAATACTCAATCTGTCTCAATTTGTTTGCTATACTTTTTTCTTTTTATAGGAATGTCATACTTTCCTATTCAGAAAAAATTTAATTTTAGACTTCTCATTTTTTATAATCATATAAATATTTATATTTTTTAAAACGCTGCGCTCAATCAAATATGACCACATAAATTGAGACGAAGGGAGTAACTTGTTATAATAAAGAGTTAAATATATATATGTAAGACCCTTGACATTTTAATTATCCACTCGAAACAAAACACGACCGGCTAAGAGTTGTAATGGAATGGATAGAATCATTCCATTTTTAATTAAAGGTGTCGGATTTGAGTTATGATTATGAAAAAAATCTTGGTGGGGAGTACTTCCCCTTAAATAAGTCTTATTCAAATTAATTAAAACCTTAATATGAATACCAAATATAGGGTGGTAAAAAAAAAAAAAACCTGACATTGTCAGTGCTCATTATCACTGCAATTGATGTGCCCTCATTCAAAATGGAAAAGGACTTTCGGAAATAAAGCAAGAGAAATCGTGGCTTCATTGAAATCTACTGAAAATCCACCACACAAAAACCTAAGTGGATACAACCACTTTGTTGCTATCCCAATTTGCTTAATAGCCATAAGTGGATCTGCCAGATGAAGCACAAACAACATAAGCTAAAAATCAGATAGGATATATTTAATAAATAGTGGGTAAATCATTGTCCACTTAACCTGGTTAGATTACATATAAGTTTTTTTTCCCTCAGTAATCAATATTGGTATTGAAGCTCAATTAATTCTGATTCACTCCGTGTAAGATCCATTTAAAAGGAAAGCACTCTCTAATAAGATTTTTTTTCATTATCTAAAGCCCAGACTCAATATTTCTCTTATTTAGGGTGAAGTAATTATATTCATGTCACAGTTACTTTTACTATTGATAACATATAAAGTTGTATAGTGGAACAAGTGGGGAGACACAAGGGATTAAGCCAATGTCCATCATGTTGATTGTGCATGCTTGTGCTATTACATCTTGAACTTTGTGTCCTGATCCTCATTGCCATCACTATAAATTTCTCCTTCTAAGGAAAGAAAAAATTGTTTCATTTCCATAAATAGCATTTTTCACTTCCATAAATAGCATAAACCCAACGAGTTAACTCAACCCCTTTACTTTACCATAAAACTTATCTGCATGTGGAGTATAGTGCGGAGCCACCTGTGGACTGAAAAATTGCACTACATGTCGATATACCGTCAAACATTTCTATAATTGTCATTCATTATAACATTTCACTATAAAGGTTTGATTTTCTCCGATACCGATTTTTCATGTTATATTTTATTTTTCTATAACAATATTTTATCTATAACAACAGTGACATTCATTATAACGGTACACTCTTTGTAAAATTACATCTCTATAACATTCATACTGAAATATTGTGTAATAATATTTTGTAAGAAATATATTATGTATAAAAATAAAATATTTAATTCTCAATTAGTTTTAAATGCATATGTTCCTTAGATTTAACTCTATATCGGTATGGTACAACTAGTTATGAATTTATTAGTAATTTAGTAGCCTTTTCAATTTTTAATTTATAAGATATGAAAATCAATTGAGATTTTAAAATTAACTAGTATAGTATTTTTATTTATAACATAAAAATATAAGATGCAACGAAAAGAGGCAAAACTTGCAGTTACAGCGGCGAAAACAACATCTTTTGAACGCTTATATGCAAAATTAAAGGATAAAGGCGGGGGATAAGAAGTTTTTCAGGTTAGCCAAAGCATGGGAGATGAGGGTACATGATTTGGACCAAGTGAAGTGCATTAAGGATGAGGACGGTAAAATATTGGTGGCGGAGGCACTCATTAGTCAGAGATGACAGTCATACTTCCATAAACTCCTGAACGAGGAGGGGGACAGAGACATTGTGTTGGGAGAGTTGAAGCAATATGAGAGGCGTCGTGATTTTGGATATTGTAGGCGTATTAAGGTTGATGAGGTCAAGAATTCTAATCGTAGGATGGGAAGGGGCAGAGCGACTGGGCCTGACGAAATCTCGATGGAATTTTGGAAGTTCGCGGGCAAGACAAGTATGGAGTGTCTAACTAGGTCGTTTAATGTCATTTTTGAAAGACGAAAATGCCTGAAGAATGGAGATGGAGTACAATAATTTTGTTGTATAAGAACAAGGGTGACATCCAAAATTGTAATAATTATAGGGGTATTAAGTTGCTAAGCCACACTATGAAAGTTTGAGAGAGGTTGATTGATGTGGGTGAAATTACGAGTTTTTGATACCTTTTCTTAAGCTTTTCTAGCCCTCTAAGTAAGGTTTAATGTCATTTCTTATGTTATTTTGATTTTTCTATGATTGTTACCCCGGAACACCAGAAATGAGGAAAATAGCATAAATATGAATAAAAGTGTAATAAAGAAATATAGCAAAGACCATATTTGCAGACCGTAGAACCAGACTGCGGATTGCAGATGGGGAAGCTACACCGCAATTTCAGACAGTGATTAGAGGATTTTGGAGCCCCAAAGTGCGACTATTCCGCAGTCCGCACTTTCGTTATGCAGACCGCAGTCCGGTATGTGAACCACTGCTCTATAACATTCCTAACTCAGATTGCGATGCTTCAGAGAATTTATGCGGATCACAATTTAGTTTTGTAGACTTCACTTCCTATCGCAGTTCGAAACAGTCAAGCATAAAAATCACTCTGCGAACCTTAAACCCACTTTGTGGACCGTAGACTTGTTATGCGGTCGCAGAGTGGACGACGGTGACATTCTTATAATTGAGTGAGTCCGAAATTTTAGATCCCATATAAGCCTTGTGTAGGGTTTTGAGAAGACAACCAATTCATTACACAACACATCAAATCTAAGAATTATTCTTCAACCTATTTTGAGAGCTTAGAAGAGGGAGAACAAGCTTTGGAGGCTGAGATTTCATCACCCATCATCTTGAAAGTGAAGACTTGACACTATTAATGAGCAACTCTTACTTCATCTCTTTACTTTCTTGCATTGTATTTTTATTTTAGTGTGTGTGATGACTTTGGACAATAAAGTTGTAAAGACTTATTGAGTAGTATTTGTATTTAAATATTGTTGCTTTTATATTAATTATTCTTGCTATTTATGAAATGGGTTTCTTGCTTATTTAATTAATCTTTTTCGTGAATGTTTCCAAATGGATTAGCTACCCTAAGATTTTTCCATCTATCCCTAATTAAACTTGAGAGAGAAAATTAGAATTTGGGATAGATTGGTTCTCACGATTTGGGGCTTTAAGTCTCATCTAATGGGTTTAACCTAGAAATACAAAAAAAAAAATAGTGTAGACTAAAATTGGAATGTGATTAATGATTCTTAATTTGATTCGAGAGAATAAGCTAAGATAGACCCGCTAAATAATCAAGATGCATTAGTGTGTAATTGAGATTTTAGGCTAATTTGCTAGACCCATAATTAATTAGTAGTAGATAATTACTAGCAATGAATCATTATTGAGTTTAAGTTAAATTACGATGTTTCAAAGCCCCAAATTTGCATAGCTTGTGCTCCCCATTAGTTAGTTTTATCTTTATTATTTTTTAAATAAAATCAAATATTTAAAAATCATTTGACTTATCTTAATTGGTGATAATTCCATAACTAGCTTAGTTGCTCAAATATGTTATTCCCTGTGGGATCGATCCCGACTCCTAGTTGGGTAAATTATATTGCGATGACCGTTTATACTTTCTCTTTGAGGAGTAGATTTTGACGTCATTAATTTTGGCGTCATTATCGGAGAACAATTGGCGTATTGAGTAAGTTTAGAAAGTAAATCGAAAAGGCTTTGTCCAAATTTTGTGAATATGTGTTTGTGATTTCTTTTTGTTTCTTTGTGTCAGTTGTTTTTTATTTGTTATTTGTGTAATCATGGATTTAAAATGAGTTTTATGATTTCAACCCTTACTTTGATGACCAATGTCCATATTGTGGGGGACCTCACTTTTGGCAAGATTGTGCAAAGGCTCTCGGGAGAGAGATGTGTACACTGTCTCACTCCTATGATGGAAACATTTACAATATGTGTGGTGATATAGATGGACATTGGGGTAATTGTCTCAATTATTTTACTTTCCCTGCCCGAAGTAGTTCTAACGAGAATTCTAGTTGTGCTTTTGAGTTTGATAGGAACAATGACATAAACAATGAAGGACGAAATGTCGAATTTGAAGGCATCCAAGCAATGCTTCAAACGTACATGGAGCGGGAATCTAGATTGGAGGAGAAGAAAAATCCTCTGCAATCTATCTTGGTAAATGACAAGGTATTGAAAAAAGCAAATGAACTCCTTGAGGAAGCCAACTCCTCAAGTGCCATGAATTTATTTATTCTTCAATATGGATTGGTTGAAGAAGAGACTTCAAGTCCAACGGATGAGCTCAAAATATTTTGTGACCATAACGAGAATTGTGAAAGTGAAGAAGTGGAGAATTTTTTTTTGAAGTCTCTAATTGTCCAAATGAACAAATGGAGGAGATGTTGAGTAGCATAATGAGGATAAATAAAGTTTTTTGGATTTTTTTTATCAAATGGTGGGGAAAATTTCAACATGATAATGATGAAATCGTCCAGAAAATGGATTTCACCATGTATGAATTTTTACAAGACTTGAACAAATTCCACCATAAAAAATATTGATGAAATGGAGATTGTGAGCCAAATTGGCTAACAAATCAACAACTCAGAGCCTGTGGGGATCACTGTGAAGGCATATTGCGGATGATGAAAGAATTTCTAAAGCTGAATGTTGAGCAAAGTCAAGAATTGGAGCTACTTAAAATTGATATCCGGGACTTGGAGGACAAATTTAATAAAAAAGGTTGAGACATACAATGTTCAATAACAAATGGAAAAGGATATTGTTCTTGAGTTGGGTTTCATGAAAGATGAGGTCGAGATTAATTTAGAAGAACTAATGGTGGAATGTCAACTAACCAAAATAATGTCGATGTTGAAGAAATGATACTAGAGTTGCAAAGAAAAGTTCATCAAATCATTTTTGAAGACTCTAGTTCATTTGGGTGTGGGGATATCAAATATGAAGCGAATTTGAAAATAGAGCGCCTTAGACCACATTTCAATTAGTTTTTAACCTTCGGTTTGGTTGATGATATGGAAGTTGAAACAACCGAGTCTATGGAGAATTTTGAAGATGAAGAACAATGTGAATTCATTTTTAAGTTTTCCATGCCGAAATTACAACATGACATCCCTCACTTGAAGGACAAAAAGTATAAGATGTGACACCCAAGAGTTGGCCTCTTTGCTTTCCTACCACCACCTCATGAGCATCACCGAAATTTCGATTCAAATTTGGGGCGACAATTTATGTAACGACTCGTTGGTCGTTTAGCACTTTAAGACTACGAAAAGGGTATGAGACTTTAGGGTATTTAAATTATTGGAATTTGATATACAATCTGGGCAGAATTTTAATTAAGTAAATAAAGTGGGTCAAGCCCACTACCCTGGGTAGCGCAATGCAGCAAAACAAAAGGGGGAAGGGGGGAAAAACGCGGGTGAACAGTAACCGGTCGTGAACAGTGAAATCGGCGTTTTTTCGCCATTTCCGGCCAACACGAGAATCCAACGGGGGCGAGACATATACCAAAAGTTTTGTCTCGTCGAGCACGTCATTTCCATACCAACCATGGCCCTCAATTCTTCCTATGTGGCCGGGAATTTTAGATTGAAATTCTGACGACACTGTTCATCATCTTCCCCGACGGGTTTTTGCATTTTCCGGCAGATTCCGGCAACTGCAGGGAACGACGTTGGCACCAATAGATTCATCGTTTCCTTGTCGTCATTTTGATACCCCACACAAAGCTCTATTCTCACTAAATCATCAAAATACCCAAATCTAAATTCCCGAAACCCTAGCCGCCGCAACACATTTTCCGGCGACGTGAGCAACAGTCGAAGGTCGGGGTGGGTACCACTATAATCAGCGTAACCTCACTGACATTTTGCACATAACCACGACCCTCAATTCATCCCCGTTCGTCAGATCGACCATTTCGTAATTTCCGATCGGTTCTTGGTAGATTTCGGTCATCTCAATTATCGTCGACGGCTGGGAGAGGTTCCATTGGGTTCGTCTCAACCTCCTCTACAACATACACCCAACCTCGATTCTCAATTGTTACAAATTCAGATTTTGAACTTTTTCCTGTGGGTTTTACATTGTTTCGGTGGTCTGCTGGTGGCATGACGCCGACGGCGATTGGGCAGCCTCCAGGCGAGGTCGTCCAACAACTCCAGAACACCAGAAATTTGGCAATAAATATGGGCCCCACTCCTACTCAAAACAGTCATCCAACACCTCCGTTAGCACCGAAACAGATTTTTAGCGTTCAGAGGTTCTACGCAAAGGGAAGACATTAGTTGATTATTCGTGGCACCCGCTCGGCATTGAGGTAGGTTATGGTTAACTTTAGTTAGACTCTGATTAGAGAAGGGTATGTGTCGCACCCTTTTTCGACCGCGACATTTTCCTAAAAGCGAACCCTGCTCAAGTAAAATGTTAGAAAATAAATAAAAAGTGCTAAATGTTAAAAGGGATGTTAAAGTGTTGAAAAGGTGCTAGAATATAAAAGTGCTAAAGGGTTCGTAGGGAGTCGCCACCTAATTAATTTGGGTGAATTAGGACACCTAAATGTTAACTAGTTTAAAGTAAACATTTAACTCCATTTTAATGGTCTGCTAAACTTTAATGAGATTTTGGGTAAGGGTTCTTTATTATCCTAAAGGGAAGGAGTTAGGCACCCTAAAGGATCCGCTAACTTGCGGTTGTCCGTTCAAACCTTGGGTTATTATTATGCTAAGAAAAGGGTATGTTAAAAATATTTGAGTAAAAGATGTTGTAAATATCCCTAAGAGAAATACATTTTTTGATGATAAGAGAAAATCATAATGTTTGTTTATAAAAAATAAGGTTAACTTTGAAGGAGCATATTCATTCGTAAAAAAAAATACTAAAATGGTATGTTTATATTGCATAGCATAATATAAAGGGTTGTAATGTAGAATTAGTTGTGACAAAGTATTCCTTTTATAAAAATACGCTTAACCTGTAAAGAAAAATGTCTATTAGGCAAGAGGTAATAAAAGTATGATTTTAAAATATGTACGCGATAGTGGAGTTTATAAGAAAAAACTTCTTCATGTTAGACAATATTTTAACTAGATGAATAGTCATGCTAGCGAAAGTTACGAAGTGGTTTTACTATAACTTAGGCGGTGTATTACAAGCTAAGCATAATTAACTTAGGGGAAATGAAGCTATGGTGTCCAACTACCTTCTAATTTATTGAGTTAAGATTAACTACTCTTAAGCATAACATGCAATGTTAGACAATTAGTTCACAACAAATAAATGGGGGGCGGGATAAGAAAATAATAAAGATGACTTGAGGAAATTGCGATGTCATTCGCCGGCGGCTTTGAATTTTGAGGCGGAGATGAAGATGCACATAGATGTAGGTCCTTGTTTGTTGCAGCTTGTGATGAGTCTCGCCATGAGACTCCTCGTTTAGATCCGATGCATTTCATGTAGCAAAAGAAAGATAAGGATTAGTATATACTCAAACCAGATTAGTAATGTAAACAAAATGACGTAGTTATGCAAACTTAATAGAGACGTCCATATAAGGTATAATTATACATTATTATCCTTATTGATCCAGAGGTAAACATCGGCATCCACGGAAGTAAACAAACCAAATGTGCTGATTTATTAACACGTAGTGGTCAATCAGGACTTCATAAATAAGTTACTTGGATTAACATAAAGATCACTTTCACTAAAAAAAAAACACCTTTATCCTTTTAAAGTCTTTTATCCTAAGTAGTAGACATGCTTCTTTTCGTAAGGACAAAACAAAAGTATAAGACCTGGATGTATGGCAACGACAAGAACGTTACGCTTCAATCACAAGTTCACAACGCATAATGTACTGAGTATTTTTACTAAATTGGATGAACAAAACAAATAAAAAGGCTTTGCTCTTCAATATATCAATTCCATCAAGGCTCCAGTTTACACTAATTATACATCTATCTTTTTAAACTTTCATTAGGATATCTTTTACACTTTCATTAGGAGAAAGGTGGATAGTTCAAATATTCAATCATCTTTTATGCGTACCAATACCTGAAGACATAACTAGACGAGGAATGGAATGCAACCAGGAAGACATGGCATGAACATTAGTCGAGATTGATACTGTACACACCACAAGACATGCTTCTTAACAAATATAAACACACTCTCAATCCCAACACCTGACAACTACTAATAAAATGTATTATCAACCACTGTCTCGAGCATTAATGACAACTAATGTTAACTGACTATTTCCATGGCTTAGGAGACTTTCTAGGTGTACAGTTTCAGGAATGCCAGTGGGAACACTTAAAGAATACCATTTCATCTGCGTATGGCCTCTTAAATCACACATCGCATTTATGCTATATTTAACCATGAAAACATTTCCGGACAAAGCGCAACCATATTTGAGATGGTTATTGAAGTCTAGACAACCTTTAGTTTAAACTAACATACATCCAAAATAGGTTTAAATCCTACCATTTAGGACACTATGTCACCCCCAAACTATTCTAAATGTGTTTACAAGTGATCTATAGCTATTAAACCAGTAACGTCGCATTTACCAATCAGATAACCAACTGATCGACACTGATCTGCTGAGTGTCCACTTAGTGAATACAAAGAAATACAACTTCAAGCATTAGCTACCTGTAAATTAGCTAAACCTATACAATATCAATTCGTGATCACAAATAACCTGCGAATTTTTATTGAACCTTCTGATGACCAAGGTAGTTACAAAATAGATGAGATATAACTAACAAACAGAGGATCAATCGATCTTCAATATATTAAACATGCTTAAGTGTGAAACTAAGCGATCTAAAATTGGCGAAACTTGAATCAAAGCTTTTAACACATAATTAATCCGCAAGACAATCACTGTGAAATTAAAGAGTAGGCGAGAGGGGCGAATTTACCTTCTCGGACGACGAGGCAGCGTATCAAGTCGTCGGTCCACTCGACGGGCTTTAGGTTTGCGATGCGAATAGAAGGGCAAGGTTTAGTTGTTGGTTTCTTTGCTGGAACTAAGAGAGGGATTCAAACCTCATGTTCTTATGAAGACTAAAGGTCTGGGTGCTGTGTTATCCTGTGTTCTTCCTCCGAATGTTGCTATTGGACTCTTCTGAGCTCTGCCCTGCTTGCTCTTCGAATGCCCCTTGACCCTGCTCTACTGATTAAGCTCTTAACTGCTGCTAAGGGGGCGTCCAAATCGATGCCCATTGGTTTTGCATGCTCTCCCCTTTTATAGTCCCAATCTTGGGGTTCTAATGTTGGTAAGTTATCGGTACCATTCAGGACTGATTTTGTGCGATTCGTAAGTGATTTCGATTTGAAGGGATTTGGTTAGTTATGGTAAGGAATCGTTGGCTGAAAAGAGGAAGATTTGGGTTCGATTTGCCGGATTCTCAGGCGAGAATCACGGCAAGGAAGGTGCGGCGATGGGGCGAGGTGCGTGTAAATGGCTTCTGGTTTCTAGGTTTAGGTTTCTTTTTTCCTAAGGGCTGTTGAGGACCATCGATGAGGCAAAGGGGCTGCTGGCCTATAAGGCTGAAGGATTTGGGCCTTGCGGGTTTGGGCTGGGTAGAGTTAGGTAATTAATTAGTGGTGAGTTTTAGGTATTTAATTAACAAATTTAGTTAAATTATTTAGGTGCTTTATTATAATAAATGCGGGCGTGTTATTTAATTAGTGCTTGAGTTTGAATTATTATAAAGAATAAAGACGGACGTGCTATTTAATTAATGCTTAATACTTTAGAATGCGGCGCTATTATTAAATTGTTTATCTATGCATGTGTTAATGTATTATTGTTGCATTTTATTATTTTAAAATTATTAAAATTATTGTTGAAAATTAGTGTAATTTTATAGTTAATGACTGGACGGGAGGGTCAAAATTGGGTGTCAACAGTTGTCCCTCTTTGTATGGAGATGATGGAAGAATCTTCGGACAAAGACGTTGACTCATAGCCAATTTTGTCTCGACCTTCAGAACTAGAATGTTGGGCAATTTAGGCAAGGCTGACGCGGACTCAAAAATTGTCCCAGTGTCGAGTTATGACGACACTGGGCTACCATGGTCAAAACACCAAGGCGGGCTAACGCGGACTCAAAAATTGTCCCAGTGTCGAGTTATGATGACACTGGGCTATGGTGCAAAAAGTAAAGAAATAAAAATAACTGGCTTGAACCTGGGGTGTACTGCTATGGCTTATGGTGCTGTGGAATGAGTGGACCGACGCTTGAGGCCGCTTCTGCCATTCATTGGGAAGGTTGGCCCCCCAACAAATTGCCCCGGTTCGCTGTAAGAGAAAATCCACGTTGTGCTCCATCTTGTGCAGTTCCTGTAGATTGAAGCTAAGATAGAAGCATTAGTGCATAACTGTCAAAACAAAATAATGTAAGAATGTAAATTTTGTGTTGTGGTTGTAGTCAAATCGCATATGGAATGATGTGATGAACGCCGTCTTGTATAGACGAGATGCAAATGACGCCTTGTGTGGGCGTTATCGTCTTGTATGGACGAAATGCAAATGTCGCCTTGTATGGGCGGAATCGTCTTGTATGGACGAAATGCAAATGACGCCTTGTATGGGCGTTATCGTCTTGTATGGACGAAATGCAAATGACGCCTTGTATGGGCGTTATAAATGCTTGTATGGGCGAAATGCAAATAGCGCCTTGTATGGCGTTATAAATGCTGTATGGGCGAAATGCAAGTAGCGCCTTGTATGGCGTTGTAAATGCTGTATGGGCGAAATGCAAATAGCGCCTTGTATGGCGTTATAAATCTTGTATGGGCGAAATGCAAATAGCGCCTTGTATGGGCGTTGTCGTGCTTGTATGGGCGAAATACAAATAGCGCCTTGTATGGCGTTATCGTCTTGTATGGGCGAAATGCAAATGGCGCCTTGTATGGGCGGAATAAATGCTTGTATGGACGAGATGCAAATAGCGCCTTGTATGGGTGTTATCGTCTTGTATGGACGAAATGCAAATGACGCCTTGTATGGCGGAATAAATGCTTGTATGGACGAAATGCAAATAGCGCCTTGTATGGGCGGAATAAATGCTTGTATGGGCGAAATGCAAATAGCGCCTTGTATGGCGTTATCATCTTGTATGGACGAAATGCAAATAGCGCCTTGTATGGGCGGAATAAATGCTTGTATGGGCGAGATGCAAATGGCGCCTTGTATGGCGTTATCGTGCTGTATGGACGAAATGCAAATAGCGCGCCTTGTATGGGCGTTATAAATGCTGTATGGACGAAATGCAAATGACGCCTTGTATGGCGTTGTCGTCTTGTATGGGCGAAATGCAAGTGGCGCCTTGTATGGCGTTGTCGTCTTGTATGGGCGAAATGCAAATGACGCCTTGTATGGCGTTATCGTCTTGTATGGACAAAATGCAAATGGCGCCTTGTATGGCGTTGTCGTCTTGTATGGATGAAATGCAAATGGCGCCTTGTATGGGCGTTATCGTCTTGTATGGGCGAAATGCAAATAGCGCCTTGTATGGCGGAATCGTCTTGTATGGGCGAGATGCAAATAGCGCCTTGTATGGCGTTATCGTCTTGTATGGACGAAATGCAAATGACGCCTTGTATGGGCGGAATAAATGCTTGTATGGAAGAAATGCAAATGACGCCTTGTATGGGCGGAATCGTCTTGTATGGACGAAATGCAAATGACGCCTTGTATGGGCGTTATCGTCTTGTATGGACGAAATGAAAATGACGCCTTGTATGGGCGGAATCGTCTTCTTTGGACGACATGCAAATGGCGCCTTGTATGGGCGTTATCGTCTTGTATGAACGAAATGCAAATGACGCCTTGTATGGGCGTTGTCGTCAAGTGACGCCTTGTATGGGCGTTATCGTCTTGTATGGACGAAATGCAAATGACGCCTTGTATGGGCGTTATCGTCTTGTATGGACGAGATGCAAATGACGCCTTGTATGGGCGTTATCGCTTGTATGGGCGAAATGCAAATAGCGCCTTGTATGGCGTTGTCGTCTGTATGGGCGAAATACAAATGACGCCTTATGGGCGTTGTAAATGCTTGTATGGGCGAAATGCAAATAGCGCCTTGTATGGCGTTATCGTGCTGTATGGGCGAAATGCAAATAGCGCCTTGTATGGCGTTGTAAATGCTTGTATGGGCGAAATGCAAATAGCGCCTTGTATGGCGTTATCGTCTTGTATGGGCGAAATGCAAATAGCGCCTTGTATGGCGTTATAAATGCTGTATGGGCGAAATGCAAATAGCGCCTTGTATTGGCGGAATCGTCTTGTATGGGCGAGATGCAGTGGCGCCTTGTATGGCGTTATCGTTTTGTATGGGCGAAATGCAAATAGCGCCTTGTATGGCGTTATCGTCTTGTATTGACGAGATGCAAATAGCGCCTTGTATGGCGTTGTAAATGCTTGTATGGGCGAGATGCAAATGACGCCTTGTATGGCGTTATCGTCTGTATGGGCGAAATGCAAGTAGCGCCTTGTATGGGCGTTGTCGTCTGTATGGGCGAAATGCAAATAGCGCCTTGTATGGGCGTTATCGTCTGTATGGGCGAAATGCAAATGACGCCTTGTATGGCGTTGTAAATGCTGTATGGGCGAAATGCAAATAGCGCCTTGTATGGCGTTATCGTGCTGTATGGGCGAAATGCAAATGACGCCTTGTATGGGCGGAGATAAATGCTGTATGGACTAGATGCAAATGGCGCCTTGTATGGGCGTTATCGTCTGTATGGGCGAAATGCAAATGACGCCTTGTATGGGCAGAATAAATGCTTGTATGGGCGAGATGCAAGTGGCACTGTATGGGCGTTATCGTCTTGTATGGACGAAATGCAAATGACGCCTTGTATGGGCGTTGTCGTCTTGTATGGACGAAATGCAAATGACGCCTTGTATGGGCGTTATCGTCTTGTATGAACGAAATGCAAATGACGCCTTGTATGAGCGTTGTCGTCTTGTATGGACGAGATGCAAATGACGCCTTGTATGGGCGTTATCGTCTTGTATGGACGAAATGCAAATGACGCCTTGTATGGGTGGAATCGTCTTGTATGGACGAGATGCAGATGATGCCTCCTAGGGCATAGATAAAAATTGTGTTATGCATAATCAAAGCTAGATGAAATAATTAAAGTATAAATGATGTAGCCTGAGTAACGAAGATGTGGTTTTTTGCGAGATGTATTTGATGTAGACTTGTTGCAGATGGACTTAAATGGCGGATCATTTGTATTGGAATGTTGTTGTCCTCCTTGTTCCTATTGTCCTGCAAAATTCACTCAAAGAAAAATTGTGAGTTCGGGGAGGGGGTCGGCCGATTTGTGTTGGTTCTTGATATTTGCACGCGTTGTCTTGTCTGGACATGTACCCCTGTCTGATTTCGAGTCTCGGTCAAAACATTTGTTGAAAAATATTCTATCTTGAGAAAATATACTTATATGTGCTAGTAGGAAATTATGTCGATATTTGAATAGTGACATGTTGTGAAACAAAGCAAACTTCCTTATCCGAAATCGGCGGTATATTCTCCCATACTCTCGGTGCTCCGCTGCCGTCAGGCTCTCTTTTAAAATTTGTCCCAGTTTTGGGACATGGAACCCTTAGCATAGATTAACCATGTCCATTGATGCCATTTGTAGTAAAACCCTTAAAATTGTCCCAGTTTATGTCGATCTTTCGAGCATATGGAATCATATCTGTCGGTGTCTTTTTGTGGCGAAATCCTTAAAAAATTGTCGATTTTGGTGTGGCCCAGGTCGGATATATGTCGTTGCCTGAACATAATCTTGATAACGCGTCGTAAATGCAGGCGTATTCTTTGTTGGCGTCGTTTCGGACTTCTTTGTCTTGATAACGTCGTTGTGCGGGCGTGTTCTTCTTTGCTCCTGTAGAATAAATGCTCCTGCAAGCTAAGCTTGAGAAAACGTTAGTGTATACCTGTTTAAACAAAATGATAAATACATGTGAGAAGTGAAATTTTATGGGTAGAGATGTCGTCCCTGATCGCGGATGAATGCGAGATGTTGTCCTTGCGGACATGCTAAATCTTTACTGTTGAAGAGTTGCCGTGATGCTTTTGCTGTGCGCGATGCGTAGGTTGCAAGTTTGGCTTTATGCGTGATCGCTAGCCACTTGTTGCGAATTGAGTGCATTTGTTGATTATCGATGCCTTTTACGCTTTACGCTTCGATCACGGACTTTGAATTTTGGATTGTTGTCATACGCCTCTGCTACTTCTTTCTGCTTCTGCGAAGAAACTTTTTGCCGTCTTTTACGCTTGTTGCACTTTCTACATTAATATGAAAAGACTGCGCTCAGAAAATTTGTGAGTTTTGGGGGGTCGATTCGTATTTGACTTCGCGCTTGTCCTTGATATCGCGTGCTGCTGTTTGGACTGCTGACCGCATGCAGTTTCCTACCTTGTCCCAGTTTTGAATATGCCAAGGCGTTTGACCTAAAGTGGGTCTCAATAAAGTTGCTTGTATTTATTGATGTTTCTGGGCCTTCTAATTTCGGCGTAGGGTTGCCATTCTTTGCGATGGCGGGCGGCGCTCGATCGGATCTATGATGTTTTTCTCTTCTGAGACTCCTGCTTTGCCTATAGGAACCAAGACAGGTTCCGACTCATTCTGCTCAAATGCCCTTGAATCGGTCATGTCGCTGGACCGTGCCTTTGATCTTGTGAAGTATCGATGCTCTGTCATTGCTTAGTCAAATACAAATCGACCTTTGGGGGAGATGATAAATCCTCTAGACAACATGTAGCAAACTGCGTTAGTGTAAAGCACGTGATTTTGCAAGAGTGTAAAAACATTTAGCAAGTACATGTTGCATATAAATTGTCACATTGCAAGCGAGTCCTAGCATGCATGGGGACCCTTTGATGCTAGGAGTAGGCCTAAACGTCACATATGCGAGGTCATGATGGTTTTGTCCAAACCGTCCAACTGTAATGCTTTTGTTGGAAATGGCGACCAAATGACGGTGCACTTTTTCCAATTTCAACATGACAAGATTAGGTTTAGATTTGTCCATTATTGTCACGCTACACATAATATGCTGGTTGGTCGTTGGGTTGAGAAACGTCGACAAGTTTAGTGTCTTCCTAATTGTGGTGTCGATGCGAGGACCGATCCACCTAAGGTAAATGCATGCATGCCCTAAAATAAAGGTGGTATAGCTCTATCTTAAGTTTCTAAGATTTGGCTTTTACGGGCCTTGAGTTCCCGAGCGGACAACTCGAGTGAGAAGGCTACGCGACCACCGGTTGGACCGGATTCTCCGCGCAAAATACCAACTCTCTTAAATGTGGGTGTTTGAAAGAAATTTGCAGGTGCGCAAAGCACACCCGCGTGTGAGTGTGTGATTGTGTGAATTTTTCAGAGCGGAAGAAATATGAGCGGAATGACAGTTTAAGGAAAGCAGTAAAGCAGGTAGCAATTAAAATAAACAAAATATAGCACACAAAATTAAATGCAAAAAATAATGCCAAATAATAACCCTAGGTTTGTTATGGTTAAGAACCTTAAGTCCCCAGTGGAGTCGCCATTCTGTCGCGCCCTTTTTCGACCGCGACATTTTCCTAAAAGCGAACCCTGCTTAAGTAAAATGTTAGAAAATAAATAAAAACTGCTAAATGTTAAAAGGGATGTTAAAGTGTTGAAAAGGTGCTAGAATATAAAAGTGCTAAAGGGTTCGTAGGGAGTCGCCACCTAATTAATTTGGGTGAATTATGACACCTAAATGTTAACTAGTTTAAAGTAAACATTTAACTCCATTTTAATGGTCTGCTAAACTTTAATGAGATTCTGGGTAAGGATTCTTTATTATCCTAAAGGGAAGGGGTTAGGCACCCTAAAGGATCCGCTAACTTGCGGTTGTCCGTTCAAACCTTGGGTTATTATTATGCTAAGAAAAGTGATATTTACAACATCTTTTACTCAAATATTTTTAACATACCCTTTTCTTAGCATAATAATAACCCAAGGTTTGAACGGACAACCGCAAGTTAGCGGATCCTTTAGGGTGCCTAACCCTTCTTTAGGATAATAAAGAACACACCAGTCTCATTAAAGTTTAGCAGATAAAATGAGTTAAATGTTTACTTTAAACTAGTTAACATTTAGGTGTCCTATTCACCAAATTAATTAGTGGCGACTCTAACCCTTTAGCACTTTTATATTCTAGCACCTTTCAACACTTTAACATCCCTTTTAACACTTTTATTTATTTTCTAACATTTACTAGCGGTTCGCTTAGGAAAATGTCGCGATCGAAAAAGCGCATTCATCTCGTCGAATCAAGCACAAGAATCAACCTTTATTTACTTACCAAACTTAGAACCTAGAGTTAGGCTATATAAGAACATGCAAAGGCATCGATCAGCGAGGACAATAGAGGCGGCTTGAGGCGAGCGGAGGCGGGGATTGAGAAAACAATTCGGGGAGCTCAGTTTGGAGAAGACAGAGCATCGATTGGACGCCCCCTTAGCAGCAGTTAAGAACTTAATCAGTCGCGCCCTTTTTCGACCGCGACATTTTCCTAAAAGCGAACCCTGCTTAAGTAAAATGTTAGAAAATAAATAAAAAGTGCTAAATGTTAAAAGGGATGTTAAAGTGTTGAAAAGGTGCTAGAATATAAAAGTGCTAAAGGGTTCGTAGGGAGTCGCCACCTAATTAATTTGGGTGAATTAGGACACCTAAATGTTAACTAGTTTAAAGTAAACATTTAACTCCATTTTAATGGTCTGCTAAACTTTAATGAGATTCTGGGTAAGGGTTCTTTATTATCCTAAAGGGAAGGGGTTAGGCACCCTAAAGGATCCGCTAACTTGCGGTTGTCCGTTCAAACCTTGGGTTATTATTATGCTAAGAAAAGGGTATGTTAAAAATATTTGAGTAAAAGATGTTGTAAATATCCCTAAGAGAAATACATTTTTTGATGATAAGAGAAAATCATAATGTTTGTTTATAAAAAATAAGGTTAACTTTGAAGGAGCATATTCATTCGTAAAAAAAAATACTAAAATGGTATGTTTATATTGCATAGCATAATATAAAGGGTTGTAATGTAGAATTAGTTGTGACAAAGTATGCCTTTTATAAAAATACGCTTAACCTGTAAAGAAAAATGTCTATTAGGCAAGAGGTAATAAAAGTATGATTTTAAAATATGTACGCGATAGTGGAGTTTATAAGAAAAGACTTCTTCATGTTAGACAATATTTTAACTAGATGAATAGTCATGCTAGCGAAAGTTACGAAGTGGTTTTACTATAACTTAGGCGGTGTATTACAAGCTAAGCATAATTAACTTAGGGGAAATGAAGCTATGGTGTCCAACTACCTTCTAATTTATTGAGTTAAGATTAACTACTCTTAAGCATAACATGCAATGTTAGACAATTAGTTCACAACAAATAAATGGGGGGCGGGATAAGAAAATAATAAAGATGACTTGAGGAAATTGTGATGTCATTCGCCGGCGGCTTTGAATTTTGAGGCGGAGATGAAGATGCACATAGATGTAGGTCCTTGTTTGTTGCAGCTTGTGATGAGTCTCGCCATGAGACTCCTCGTTTAGATCCGATGCATTTCATGTAGCAAAAGAAAGATAAGGATTAGTATATACTCAAACCAGATTAGTAATGTAAACAAAATGACGTAGTTATGCAAACTTAATAGAGACGTCCATATAAGGTATAATTATACATTATTATCCTTATTGATCCAGAGGTAAACATCGGCATCCACGGAAGTAAACAAACCAAATGTGCTGATTTATTAACACGTAGTGGTCAATCAGGACTTCATAAATAAGTTCCTTGGATTAACATAAAGATCACTTTCACTAAAAAAAACACCTTTATCCTTTTAAAGTCTTTTGTCCTAAGTAGTAGACATGCTTCTTTTCGTAAGGACAAAACAAAAGTATAAGACCTGGATGTATGGCAACGACAAGAACGTTACGCTTCAATCACAAGTTCACAACGCATAATGTACTGAGTATTTTTACTAAATTGGATGAACAAAACAAATAAAAAGGCTTTGCTCTTCAATATATCAATTCCATCAAGGCTTCAGTTTACACTAATTATACATCTATCTTTTTAAACTTTCATTAGGATATCTTTTACACTTTCATTAGGAGAAAGGTGGATAGTTCAAATATTCAATCATCTTTTATGCGTACCAATACCTGAAGACATAACTAGACGAGGAATGGAATGCAACCAGGAAGACATGGCATGAACATTAGTCGAGATTGATACTGTACACACCACAAGACATGCTTCTTAACAAATATAAACACACTCTCAATCCCAACACCTGACAACTACTAATAAAATGTATTATCAACCACTGTCTCGAGCATTAACGACAACTAATGTTAACTGACTATTTCCATGGCTTAGGAGACTTTCTAGGTGTACAATTTCAGGAATGCCAGTGGGAACACTTAAAGAATACCATTTCATCTGCGTATGGCCTCTTAAATCACACATCACATTTATGCTATATTTAACCATGAAAACATTTACGGACAAAGCGCAACCATATTTGAGATGGTTATTGAAGTCTAGACAACCTTTAGTTTAAACTAACATACATCCAAAATAGGTTTAAATCCTACCATTTAGGACACTATGTCACCCCCAAACTATTCTAAATGTGTTTACAAGTGATCTATAGCTATTAAACCAGTAACGTCAAGCATTTACCAATCAGATAACCAACTGATCGACACTGATCTGCTGAGTGTCCACTTAGTGAATACAAAGAAATACAACTTCAAGCATTAGCTACCTGTAAATTAGCTAAACCTATACAATATCAATTCGACCGTCACAAATAACCTCTGAATTTTTATTGAACCTTCACAGTGACCAACTGGGTAGTTACAAAATAGATGAGATATAACTAACAAACAGAGGATCAATCGATCTTCAATATATTAAACATGCTTAAGTGTGAAACTAACTGATCTAAAATTGAAACTGAAACTTGAACTGAAAGCTTTTAACACATAATTAATCCGCAAGACAATCACAACAGAAATTAAAGAGTAGAACTGAGAGGGGACGAATTTACCTTCTCCGGACAGCGACCCGGGGCAGCGTATCAAGTCGTCGGTCCACTCGACGGGCTTTAGGTTTGCGATGCGAATAGAAGGGCAAGGTTTAGTTGTTGGTTTCTTTGCTGGAACTAAGAGAGGGATTCAAACCTCCTGTTCTTATGAAGACTAAAGGTGCAGGTCTTTGTGTTATCCTGTGTTCTTCCTCCGAATGTTGCTATTGGACTCTTCTGAGCTCTGCCCTGCTCGCTCTTCGAATGCCCCTTGACCCTGCTCTACTGATTAAGTTCTTAACTGCTGCTAAGGGGGCGTCCAATCGATGCCCATCGGTTTTGCATGCTCTCCCCTTTTATAGTCCCAATCTTGGGGTTCTAATGTTGGTAAGTTATCGGTACCATTCAGGACTGATTTTGTGCGATTCGTAAGTGATTTCGATTTGAAGGGATTTGGTTAGTTATGGTAAGGAATCGTTGGCTGAAAAGAGGAAGATTTGGGTTCGATTTGCCGGATTCTCAGGCGAGAATCACGGCAAGGAAGGTGCGGCGATGGGGCGAGGTGCGTGTAAATGGCTTCTGGTTTCTAGGTTTAGGTTTCTTTTTTTCTAAGGGCTGTTGAGGACCATCGACGAGGCAAAGGGGCTGCTGGCCTATAAGGCTGAAGGATTTGGGCCTTGCGGGTTTGGGCTGGGTAGAGTTAGGTAATTAATTAGTGGTGAGTTTTAGGTATTTAATTAACAAATTTAGTTAAATTATTTAGGTGCTTTATTATAATAAATGCGGGCGTGTTATTTAATTAGTGCTTGAGTTTGAATTATTATAAAGAATAAAGACGGACGTGCTATTTAATTAATGCTTAATACTTTAGAATGCGGCGCTATTATTAAATTGTTTATCTATGCATGTGTTAATGTATTATTGTTGCATTTTATTATTTTAAAATTATTAAAATTATTGTTGAAAATTAGTGTAATTTTATAGTTAATGACTGGACGGGAGGGTCAAAATTGGGTGTCAACAGTTGTCCCTCTTTGTATGGAGATGATGGAAGAATCTTCGGACAAAGACGTTGACTCATAGCCAATTTTGTCTCGACCTTCAGAACTAGAATGTTGGGCAATTTAGGCAAGGCTGACGCAGACTCAAAAATTGTCCCAGTGTCGAGTTATGACGACACTGGGCTACCATGGTCAAAACACCAAGGCGGGCTAACGCGGACTCAAAAATTGTCCCAGTGTCGAGTTATGATGACACTGGGCTATGGTGCAAAAAGTAAAGAAATAAAAATAACTGGCTTGAACCTTGGGTGTACTGCTATGGCTTATGGTGCTGTGGAATGAGTGGACCGACGCTTGAGGCCGCTTCTGCCATTCATTGGGAAGGTTGGCCCCCCAACAAATTGCCCCGGTTCGCTGTAAGAGAAAATCCACGTTGTGCTCCATCTTGTGCAGTTCCTGTAGATTGAAGCTAAGATAGAAGCATTAGTGCATAACTGTCAAAACAAAATAATGTAAGAATGTAAATTTTGTGTTGTGGTTGTAGTCAAATCGCATATGGAATGATGTGATGAACGCCGTCTTGTATAGACGAGATGCAGATGACGCCTTGTGTGGGCGTTATCGTCTTGTATGGACGAAATGCAAATGTCACCTTGTATGGGCGGAATCGTCTTGTATGGACGAAATGCAAATGGCGCCTTGTATGGGCATTATCGTCTTGTATGGACGAAATGCAAATGACGCCTTGTATGGGCGTTATCGTCTTGTATGGACAAAATGCAAATGACGCCTTGTATGGGCGTTATCGTCTTGTATGGACGAAATGCAAATGACGCCTTGTATGGGCGTTATCGTCTTGTATGGACGAAATGCAAGTGACGCCTTGTATGGGCGTTGTCGTCTTGTATGGACGAAATGCAAATGACGCCTTGTATGGGCGTTATCGTCTTGTATGGATGAAATGCAAATGACGCCTTGTATGGGCGTTGTCGTCTTGTATGGACGAAATACAAATGACGCCTTGTATGGGCGTTATCGTCTTGTATGGACGAAATGCAAATGACTCAGTATGGGCGAATCGCTCAGATAGACGCAATGACGCCAGATGGGCGTTATCGTCTTGTATGGACGAAATGCAAATGACGCCTTGTATGGGCGAATCTTTGTATGGACGAATGCAAATGACGCCAGTATGGGCGGAATCGCTTGTATGGACGAAATGCAAATGACGCCAGTATGGGCGTTATCGCTTGTATGGACGAAATGCAAATGACGCCTTGTATGGGCGGAATCGCCTTTGTATGGACGAGATGCAAATGGCGCTTGTATGGGCGCGTTATCGTCTTGTATGGACGAATGCAAATGACGCCTTGTATGGGCGTTATCGCTTTGTATGGACGAATGCAAATGACGCCAGTATGGGCGCGTTATCGCCTTGTATGGACGAAATGCAAATGACGCCAGTATGGGCGCGTTATCGCTCAGATGGACGAAATGTAAGTGACGCTTGTATGGGCGTTGTCGCCTTGTATGGACGAAATGCAAATGACGCCAGTATGGGCGTTATCGCTTGTATGGACGAAATGCAAATGACGCCAGTATGGGCGTTGTAAATGCCTTGTATGGACGAAATGCAAATGACTCCTTGTATGGGCGTTATCGTCTTGTATGGACGAAATGCAAATGACGCCTTGTATGGGCGGAATCGTCTTGTATGGACGAGATGCAAATGACGCCTTGACGTCTTGTATGGGCGGAATCGTCTTGTATGGACGTTATCGTCTTGTATGGACGAAATGCAAGTGACGCCTTGTATGGGCGTTGTCGTCTTGTATGGACGAAATGCAAATGACGCCTTGTATGGGCGTTGTCGTCTTGTATGGACGAAATGCAAATGACGCCTTGTATGGGTGTTGTCGTCTTGTATGGACGAAATGCAAATGACGCCTTGTATGGGCGTTTTCGTCTTGTATGGACGAAATGCAAATGACGCCTTGTATGGGCGTTATCGTCTTGTATGGACGAAATGCAAATGACGCCTTGTATGGGCGTTACCCTTCTTTCTTTTTTTACAAAGCGACCCACATGATATGACTACAGACCTCTAAGAGTTTGACGTAAACAACTGTGACGGGACAGGGCACCGCTATACCCCTGAATGTACAAAATCTACAACCTCAGGGAACTGTACCAAAATAGAAAGCCTCCGAAATAAGGGAGCTTCCCAACCAGCTGGACAGTGATCCTAAGAATGAGGATCAGCAAGCTATGTACCTCAACCTGCGACATGAACCCAGCCCCCCGAAGGAGGTCAGTACGAAATATGTACCAAGTATGTAAAACTGAAAGTACTGTAATGAAATCATAATAGTCTAAAATAAAGCTGGAGACATGTATGATAACCAAAATAACAGTACATTGTGCCTTGCCGAAGTGAAAGTAATGAAAGTCAGTTTTTACCTTTTAAAGACTATTTCAACACATGAACAATAGTCACAACAGGGCTATGGACACAAGTCCTCAAATATCGTCACACAGTCCAGTAAGGGTCTCAAGCCCACAAATATCAAAGCGTGCCCGTGGAATCCCTCATCACTGCCGACAGTTGTAAGTGTAAAATATAACCATGTGACGCGCCCGTGGAATCCTACCTCACTGTCGACGTACACATATGAAATATATATATATATATCTCATGCCCGTAGAATCCCTAATCTCGGGTACATGACTTCATGGAGAGCTAATCCATGGGATAATAATCGTATATAACATGCACGTGGAATCCCTCATCTCGGGTACATGTCTTCATGGAGAGCTAATCCATGGAGTAATAGTACATAACATGGTCGCATGCCCCGGAATCCCTCATCGTATAAGCATGGCCATGGGGTAATAATCGTATATAACATGCCCGTGGAATCCCTCATTTCGGGTACATGTCTTCATGGAGAGCTAATCCATGGAGTAATAGTACATAACATGGTCGCATGCCCCGGAATCCCTCATCGTATAAGCATGACCATGGGGTAATAAAATAAATCCGGGAATCTAACCCGCCTCCTGGTCACATGCCCCGGAATCCCACATCGTATAAGCATGTCCAAGGAGTAATAAAAACAAATCTGAGAATCTAACCCGCATCCTGGTCGTATGCCCCGGAATCCCACATCGTATAAGCATGTCCAAGGATCAATCACAATGGAAGCATACCCGTGGAAGCCTCCGTCACTGTCGGTATGTCCAAGTAAATTCACAACAAGACAGCCGGCCCTCCAACTGAGAGTCACGGCAACGTAAACATATAATACTTGCACTCAAGGCTATCACAAGCAAGCATAGGCAAGTTCATGAAATCTTTAGACTTTCATTATCATCCAAAAATGAATTTCATTTTATAAACTCAAGACACTTTTCGTTTCACATAAAAATTCGGGAATTTAACCCAAAGTACTACGTACTTCCATTCTTTTCAAAAGACTCCTTTTCATATAAAACCCCAAGATAATAACACCCGTAGTATCAAGGCATGTCTACATTTCAAACAAGTCACTACATTTTTAGAAATACATTTCTAGGCTTCTAAATCAAGTTACCCTTACTTTAAAACTTTAAGCAATTGATACCTTTCAATCAAATCGCCCTTCCTTATTTCGAATCATTTATTTGTTTACATTACTAGAGAAAACTTTTCTTTTAACCTTCCATAAAGTTGTTATAACCAACTTCCCATAAATCCATTATACTAACTTTATGCTTTAGAAACTAAGACATCTTTAACCTTTCATAAAGCCGTCATAACTAACTTCCCATAAAGCCGTTATAACTCTTTATGTCTTAAACAAATTCATTATTTTTATAACCAAGAGACTTATACTTTCAAATCAAGTTACATAGCTTTCAAAATACTTCAAGTCTCTTAACTTTAGAAATCTAGTTTCTTATCTTAGAATATCCAGTCTCTTTAACTTAGAATATCAAGTCTCTTAACCTTTTAAGAATTCAAGGTTCATAGTCTTAAAACTTCATAACGTAAACTCTTTAAATTAAGTAACATATACTTTTGTGTGTTGTGAATAGGTTATACTTGTTTATAACGATCTTATTAAAGCAGCCATGATCTAGAAAATGTAATACAATTTTGTCTTATCTTAGCTTCTATGCAGATGGAGAATTCTACTCATTTTAATTTAATTGATTGTTGATACATTTTCTTTTATTAACGCTTCAATGGCTTGTTCGATACTTATTCTCATTCGTGCAGTAAATTAGCAAAGTCAACTCGACTCCAAATACTTCCTAACGACTCTTACCAATATCCCCCATAAGACTTGGTAAGAACTTATGATAACTTAGACACAACTTTTACATAGAGTAAATCAACATACATACCTCTTAACTTCTAAGAGTAGAAGGAATCATGAAATAACACCACATGTATATTTCATACATAGAATCATGCCAAAAGGAGGAAGAGGTTCACATACCTCGCGACGATTATCGACAAGTAGCAAAATGCTCCAAAGTACTTCAACCTTGATAGTTATTTCATCCTTTAAGTAGAATACGCTACTCGTAGTACTTCAACCTATATTAATCATAACATGTCTATCAACTCCTCACTATTTAACGTAGAATCATACTAAGTGTAAGGTCTCTTATTCTACGGAAAATCGGGCAGCACTTCCTTTGTTTCTACGTAATTTTCCACCTTTTTCAAGGTCCGAAAATCAATAACCAAACGCCACATTTAAGGCCCAACAATTCAACAATACAAAGGGGATTACACGCCTAATAGGACGTGTAAAATTCTGCCCCACAATCAATATAAAATTGTCCAATATTTCCAAGCCATAATGGGCTACCATTGTCACAACATTTATCAATTTCCTTTAAATTCATTTTTCAATCCAAGTTGTTATCCCAACATGTTATATACATAATAACAATTACAACAACTATAAATTCTTTCTTCCTTAACATGCAACGATTGTAACTATCGACCAAATTGATTATAACATAAATGGCTAACTTGTCCATTTTCGGTTTTTAACATGTCGACATGATCCAAATCTTTTCAAACTTCATTCTATATACCACATACTCATTTCTTAACTACTATAACATGTAATCTTCAATTACATTAAGAAGATGAAGATTTTACCTCAATAAGCCCTAATAATGTCCAAGCGTAAAAGTCGATCCTTAGTAACTTTTAGCTCCTCTTCTTATGTTCCAATCCGCTCCAAGCACTCCTTAGAAGCTCATGAAGAACTCCTCTTCAAGTTCCATCTTCAAAGTTGAAGAACACCTTAGGTTTTCGCCGTGCGACTAACGTAAAAACGTTGTTTTTCCGGGATCTTTCTATTGAGATATCCTTACAATAGCCCTAGGAACCTTGGGTTAAAGTCTTGTGAATTATGGACAACAATTGAATTTTTTTTGTGTGGATAAAGGCATAGAGCTGAGAGCTCACAAGAGCAACATTAAGTCTTGAAATTTTTTCTAAGTGTAGAATGTCTTGCACTAGTATAGGATATATACTACAACCAAGGGCCTAGATTAAAACACTTGTGTGGATGAGATGTGGTCAACAAAATCAAGCCAAGTGGCTTCTTGACTTGTCTTCATTTTTCCGCCCCACATGGCACTTGGAGGGTGACACCTGTCGCCCTCCGGTTGGTCTAAAATATTGCATATCCCGAAATTCTGATAAATTCTATAAGTCTCAAATATCACATTCGGGAACTCAATTCTCATTAACAAATAGTTTTCCTTCCCGAGGCTCGAAATAATATTCCGTAGGAAAAAACAATCCTTCTTTCGTTTCAATTTTAAAGTCGTACTTTCTCACGTACGTTCTCTTAAACACGTGTCCTGGAACTACGGGGTGTAACAACTTTCGTCCACGATTTTAACCTATGTTTATTCAACTATATCATATTAAGAATCTCCCCTTTCGGATTTCGATTCGAAATCATATATGTGATGATAACTAGTGATCAATTAATTACCAAACAATCAAACCAATTATTGAATAAATCTTAAGCAAGTGAAGAAAAAATCAACTAATGTATTAATTCATGAATAAACATTTCAAGAGAATCACAAGGAAATCCCTAAATAAGTAATTAGCTCCTAGCCATAGTCACATTAAGAACTAATACAATCTTCATACATGAACTGAAATAAAAAAATAAAAAAAATAAAAAAATACTCAAGAACAAGTCTCCAAGCCTTCTAGCATCCAATGATTGTGTTGTGGAATATTTACAAGATGGAATGTGGTAGAATGATGGATGGAGAATGGAATGAATCCTGGAGAATGGTGGCTAATTAGCTATATATAATGAGCAGTGTTTTAGGTTTTGTAGGTAGGATTCCTTATCCCTTTCGGACCCTGAAAACGTGTCAAATTCGGCCCAAAACGTCGAAAATACCGCGTCGGCGCCGTGGCCCTGCAGTCCGGCGCCACGACGCCGAAAAATCTGCGAGCCTCTGAACTTTCGGCGCCGTGGCGCCTAAATAGTACTATTCATGAATTTCACATTTTTTTTCCGGTTCTTCATCCCTTTTTCGTCCGGACTTCGTCTGATCTCCTCTATACTTCCCGGAACTTCTTAGACTTCATTTCTTGGCCCTTTTGTGTGAAATTCCATCTCATTTATGCTCATTTCATCTTCTTTTTGTCATTTCTCCATTTCTGACCGCTGTGACACAAAAGAAAGGAAAACGACCCTAATACTATACTAAACATAAATAAAATGAGTAAAATACTAACTAAAAATGACTCAAAAAGTGTGTATAAAATACACCGATCAATAACTTCTTTTGCGTTTATTTTTCCGCTATTTAATCTGTTATTGAGAGTATGGTTCGCCTACTCGGGGGGATAGTGTAAGTGCCATCACGACTCGTGATTTGGGTAGTGACAAAGTTGGTATCAAAGCTCCTAGATTAATCAGTCTAATGAGTACAAGAGAAATGTCTAGTAAAGTCTTACGGATTGGTACCTAGACGTCCGTACCCATCCTCGAGAGACTATAGGATATTTAGGAAACACTTCACTTTTTTACTCCTTTCGTGCTAGTTCAATCTGATTGGTATCTGGTTCATTCTTTTCGTGTGAGATTGTTCAGATTGGTATATTAAGCTCATTTCTATGTTCTCTCACAGGTGGTAGGACTCTTTATGTGATTCATATAAAGTATTTTTCTCTCTATCCTATAGGTTGAGGTGTACTGACGAGAATCCAAATAGTTTATGTTTGGTGACAAAATAGTCATAATGGTAAAATATTTTTCTGATGGGAGACCGAGGCGGATATGCGGGGTAGATATCCTCAGTTGTTCGACAGTTCAAGTACTTTTTTTTCTCCACCCCTACCTTTTCGCTCGAGGACGAGCGATTGTTTGATTGGCATCTAATGTAACGACTCGTTTAGTCGTTTAGCACTTTAAGACTATGAAAAGGGTATGGGAATTTAGGGTATTTAAATTATTGGAATTTGATATACAATCTGGGCAAAATTTTAATTAAGTAAATAAAGTGGGTCAAGCCCACTATCCTGGGTAGGGCAACACAGCAAAACAAAAAGGGGAAGGGAGGAAAAAATGCGGGTGAACAGTATCCCATCGTGAACAGTGAAATCGGTGGTTTTTTGCTATTTTCGGCCAACACGAGAATCCAACGGGGGCGAGACATATACCAAAAATTTCGTCTCGTCGAGTCCGTCATTTCCATACCAACCATGACCCTCAATTCTAACTAAGTCACTGGGATTTTAGATCAAAATTCTGACGACACTGTTCATCGTCTTCCCCGGCGGATGATTTGCATTTTTCGGCAGATTCCGGCAACTGTAGGGAACGACGTTGGCACCAATAGAATCACCATTTCCTTGCCGTCATTTTTACACCCCACATAATGCTCGATTCTCACTAAATCATCAAAATATCCAAATCTAAATTCACAAAACCCTAGCTGCCACAACACATTTTCCGGCGACGTGAGCAACAGTCGAAGGTCGGGGTGGGTACCACTGCACTCAACGTAACCTCGCCAACATTTTGCACATAACCACGACCCTCAATTCATCCCCGTTTGCCAGATCGACCATTTCGTAATTTCCGATCGATTCTTGGTAGATTCGGTCATCTCAGTTATCATCGACGGCTCGGAGAGGTTCCATTGGGTTCATCTCAATTGTTACATATTCGGATTTTGAAGTTTTTCTGGTGGGTTTTACATTACGCGGCTCGGTGGCGTGACTCGTGGCGGGGCGACCTCGGCGAGTCGTCCAGCAACTCTAGAACACCAGAAATTTGGCAACAAATGTGGGCTCCACTCCTACTCAAAACAGTCATCCAACACCTCCGTTAACACCGAAACAGATTTTTAGCGTTCAGAGGTTCTACGCAAGGGAAAGGCATTAGTTGATTGTTTGTGGACGGGGTGCTACGGTATAGCGGCAGATTGTGTGTACCTGATGTTGCAGGGCTTCGACAGCAGGTTATGGGAGAGGCACACAATACTCGTTATTCTATTCATCCAGGGTCAATGAAGATGTATCATGATCTCATATGCTTATATTGGTGGGATGACATAAAAAGGGACATAGCGGAGTTTGTTGCTCAGTGTCCGAATTGTCAACAGGTTAAGGTTGAGCACCAGAAGCCTGGTGGATTACTACAGGAGATGGAGATCCCAACTTGGAAGTGTGAAGTGATTAATATGGACTTCATCACAGGCTTACCTCGTACTCAACGGAAGTATGACTCCATATGGGTTATTGTGGATAGGCTGATGAAATCAGCCCATTTTCTTCCAGTCATGACTACTTATTCAGCTGAAGACTATGCTAGATTGTACACCAGGGAGATAGTGAGACTTCGTGGGGTTACCACATCTATTATATCAGACAGAGGAGCTCAGTTTACAGCTAACTTTTGGAGATCATTCCAAAAGGGATTGGGGACGCAAATGAGTCTTAGCACAACATTTCATCCTCAGACTGATGGGCAGACTGAGCGTACTATTTAGACACTAAAGGATATGTTGAGAGCCTTATTATTGACTTCAGAGGTAGATGATATGATCATTTACCACTTATTGAGTTTGCTTATAATAATAACTACCATTCTAGTATCCAGATGGCACCATACGAGACCTTATATGAGAGGGAGTGCAGGTCACCTATCGGTTGGTTCGATGTAGGCGAGACTAAGTTAATCGGTCCAGACATGATTCAGCAAGCTTTTGATAAAGTAAAGCTTATTCAGGAGAGATTATTGGCAGCCCAGAGTCGACAGAAGTCCTATGCAGATAATTGATATCGACACTTAGAGTTTCAGATTGGTGATTGGGTATTCCTGAAGGTGTCACCCACGTCAGGTGCAACCTCGAATAGGGTCTTCTCCTTTCGAAGAGTTGCGTCTCTATATTGTGCCAGAACAGGGTCCTCATACTGACGTCTCTTCACCTCTTCTATGATAGAGGACTCGGCAACTCCACTATCTCTAGAATCAGCCAAACGGACTCCAAGGCTAGCTATCCAGTATATCTCACGAACTATCTTCTTTCGGCCTGGCTGCACATCCGTCAAGCTACCCATAGATTTACGAATAAGAGCATCTGTCACAATATTTGCTTTCCCTGGATGGTATAGAATATCAATATCATAATCCTTTAGTAACTCTAGTCACCGTCTCTGTCGTAAATTCAGCTCCTTCTGCTTAAAGATATATTGGAGACTCTTATGATCCGTATAAATATCAACATGAACATCATATAAATAATGTCTCCATATCTTCAAAGCATGAATCACTGATGCCAACTCCAAATCATGAGTAGGATAATTTTTCTCGTGCTTCCTCAGCTGTCAGAAAGAATAAGCTATAACTATGTCATGCTGCATCAACACACAACCTAGTCCAATACCTTAAGTGTCACGACCCGATCCCGGGCCCGTGACTAGTGCCTTACCCCGGGCACCCTAGTGATACAACATCAGAGAAAATCAGCGGAAATAAAACATGAACATGAAATGAGAGATATAATAAATAAACAGGCCAACCAAAACAGTTTCCTTCAGCATAAATATATACAAACCCTGAACAGTTTAATCCTTTTTACAACCCTGCCCACAACAGTACTACAGACCTCTAAGATTTACAACAACTATGACGGGACAGGGCCCCGCCATACCCCTGAATGTACAAGAACCTACAACTCATGGAACACATACCAAAAGATAAGCCTCGAAGGAACGGAGCTTCCCAATACGTTGAAAGGTGATCCTAAAAGCGGGGATCGGCGACGATGTACTTCTACTCGGCAGATGAACGCGGCCCGAAGGAGGTCGATAACAGTACCAAGTATGTGAAAGCGTAAAACATCGTAAATGAAATCATAGCGATCTATATAAAGCGGGAGACATGTATGATAACCAAACTACGATATCTGACATATAAACGATCATATAAAGTCGTGGACTCACGCCTCCAAATCATCACTCGTGCGGTGGAATTCCTTCTCACCGTGATGCGATATGATATCAACAAGACGGCAATCCAAATGGGAGCATACCCGCGCTACGATCGTGTCGGTATGTCCAAAAGGAAACAATAGGACAAAGATTCGAATGGAAACATACCCGTCGCTACGCATCGTGGTCGATATGCCACAGGAAACAATAAAGCAAAGATTCCAAATGGAAACATACCCGCGCGCTACGCATCGGTCGTATGCCCAAAGGGAAACAATAAAGCGGCATTCCAAATGGAAACATACCCGCGTGCGCTACGCGTCGTGTCGATGCCCAAAGGGAAACAATAAAGCAGTATCAAAATGGAAGCATACCCGTGCGCTACGCATCGTGTCAGTATGTCCAAAGTGATTAGCAAAAGTAACACAATCAGCGAGGCGTGCGTGGAATTTCTTCGTCACCGCACGCGTCCAAGTAAGTTCTCAACAAGTCAACCGACCTCCATCGAGGCGCGGTAGTATAGAAACACAATTCTTGCACAACAAAGGCTATCACGACAAGCGTAGGCAAGTTTCACATCAACAAGCATAGGCAAGTTTCTCAACAACAAGCATAGGCAGGTTTCACAACAACTCAAAGTAATTTCATTTTATGCCAAGGTCAGTGTTTTAACCCTAAATTACTACGCACGTTAAATTACTTTTAAGAGATTCATTCTTTTTATAAAAGTCACCCGATACAGTAGTATAAAATAGAGTGACTTACATCTTTTAAGTAAACCAAAACAACTTCCATACTTTCCTTTTTAAAACCAAATTAAGGCAACACTATGCCTTATTTTTAGACCAAAACACTTTTCTTTTTAAAGTCAAGTTACCACATTAAAACCAATGATAAAAACCCTTCTTTTGTTTTCATAAGGTCGTTATAACCAACTTCCCATAAAGATGTTATAACACTTTATGTTTTAAACCATTTTAAGACAACACAATGCCTTTCTTTTTCCTAAAGTTCCAGTTTGCCTAATTTCAATTACACAAGTCTCTTTTTAGGAAAGTTTCATAGTTCAATGTCTTAATCTCTTTTAAAACAATTGAGTAACATATGCCATAAAGTAGTAGGTTATTCTTGATTATAATCAATCTTATTAAGCAACCATGATCTAGGAAATGTAATATCATTTTGTCTCATCTTAGCTTCTATGCAGATGGAGGTTTCTACTGGTTTTAATATAACACTTTATTTATTCAATACAATTTCCTTTATTAACGCTGCAGTGGTTTGTCGATACACATTCTGATTTCCAAAATCAGTAAAACAGTATTCCTTTTAAAAACCATGCTCTTTACCTTTCTTAAGACGTTATACCTAACTTCCCATAAAGCTAGTATAACTCTTATGTTTTCAAACCAAGTATTTCTCTTCTTTCAAAACGATTCTTTTAAAATACGTCAAGTTCTTTATTATCACACATCAAGTCAGTTATAAGTCAAATCGATTACCACTTTGAACCACAAAGCATTTTCTTACCTACATAAAGTCATATAACCAACTTCCCATAAAGCCGTTATAACACTTTATGTTTCAAACCAATCAAATACATTAAGCACATGTACGTCTACCGTACTACATAGTTATACACATATCATGCTAGAACAGATAGGAAGAGGTTCACATACCTCGCGACGATTATCGACTATAAGCAAAACGCTCCAAGTACTTCAAACCGCTTACTCCTTAAGCCAGTAGACCACGTCACACATCGTACTTCAACCTATAGAGGCCAAGGCGCCTATTAACATCTAGATCTCATTGTAGAATATTCTACGAAAATTCGCGACACCTCCACATGACAGCGTAAATCTCTCTCTATCGAGGCTACGCCAAGCCAACCAGGGTTTGCACGCCTAACCGGGCGTGTATAATTCTACTACTCGATAAAGCTACACAAGTCTCATGTCTGATCTAAGTAATTCTGATTCGATTCTCTTTTTAAATTCAGGCTTAAGTCGCAAGACATTCTGTAAGTATTATTCGAGCTTAAGTCAAAAGACATTGCGCACAATTATAAAGTTGATTCTATATATAGTATACTTCAACTATATATTCAAGCAATCATGTAATTTCCAATTACAATAGAAGGTCAAGATATTTACCTCGATAAGCCCAAAATTATCCGAGTTTATATGTCGATCTGAGCAAGGCTTAACTCCTACTCCGAGTTCTCGATTCGCTCCAAACAACCCTTAGAAGTTCTACTTCTACTTAACACTTCAACTATGAAGGTTTTCCTTAGGGTTTCATTTTTGGGATGAGGAAGTATAATAGTATTTTCGGGTTTTGTATAAGTGTAACCTTGGAAATACTACAAGGTATTTGAGCCAAGGTATTTGGGCATTATAACAATACTTGGAGAGTATTTCTATACCACAAAGGGGGTATTTATACGAAGACAATTTAGGCTAGGGGGTATGTACCCAGCGCCAAGCCTCTACAAAGGGGGTAGGTTTCGGCCAAGGGGCCTTCAAGAGGGGAGGGTGTGTGGTGGACGAGATCACAAGAGGGAGAGGAGGTTTGAGACTTAGATAGATTGCTCGATTTTGGATAAAGAAAGTTCATCAACTAAGGGGGTATTTATAGGTCAAGTGAAGGCCAACCAATGGCCAAGATGGTGCCAAGTGCAAGGCAAGTGTAAGGCCAAGATTAAGCCATGTGCAACCTTATCCATCTACACAAAATATCCTACCTAACCCTTGACCACAAATTCAACACCAAAACGTGCAAGCTTAGCCCATTTGCCGTTCAACCTCTTTGATGTGAGGGTGACACGTATACCCTCCCGTTGGTCCAAATTGTTACGTCTCTCGGAAAAATCCGAAAAATTTATAAATGACATAGCGGTATTTTTCCATACGAATGGTGTGGAAACGCGACTTTTTCGGGTGTTGTGTACAAATTTCGAAACTAGCCAACTTTAAGGCTCAAATTGTATACGCCCTCACGTACATACTCTGGAAATACGGGGTATAACATTCTCCCCTCCTTAGAAACATTCGTCCCGAATGTTCCTTCTCAAGACGGATAACGGTAAAGTTCCTCAAGCAAGTTGTCAACGCCACGCCTGGCCACGAAATAACACACGTTCTCTTCCTCCCTTACGTGTCGCATACTTCGAACACTTGAACTCTTCTAGTATCGTACCACACTTGATCATTGCTACTGATTCCCAACACTTTGGGGTCACCGCCTCAAACTTGGTCATTTTACTAACTTCACTTCTCTTCTAAGGCCATTCCCGGCCTTCACGAACCGATTCTGGTCGAACATACCCACGAACTCATACGATGGTCATCTAAACCTGGGCCTAGCACCCTCGTGACCCTACCACCTGGCGGGACCACCCAGAGCTGACCCTACTTTGAAACCGGCCGCGGGTTGGCCCTCAACATGGCCCGAACCCGACTCACTTAACGCATCAAGCTCTTGTTCCCCGATCCGGAACAATCTTACCTATACAGGTTATGAAAGCTACCACTTCCATTTACCCTACCCAAGGAAATTTCCCACAATTTCCCCACGTATACTTATACATTCTGACAAAGATTACCCGCAAGATCTGGTACTCAAGACGGCCTTACATCTAAGGTCTCAACTGTAATATATATAGGTTCATCACTTCTCACCCCCAGGCTTACCCCTTTTTACTAAGCATGCTTCTAAGTCACATTTTAGCACAAAGCTATCCGAACATAACACTTAACACATTAACATAACATACAAAACTCTAGATGGTTAAGGATATACCTGAAAGTAGGCGGTTGGAGGGCGCTAAAGCGGGAACTTCCACCGCGACCTCTACCGTGGCCGCCGTGTATGAACATCTGCTGACTATGGGAGGTGAAGAACCCGCAATCCGATCCGTAGTCTGTGCTATCTACCGCTACCCCTGGTGGACAATTTCTCCCAAAATGGCCTGCTGCCGCATGTAAAACAAACTCCGGACTAGCACGACACTCCCACGTGGAGTCTACCACACGGCCAATCGGCGAGGTAGGGGTGGCTTGGTGGCTAACACCCTGCTCTCCCAAAATCTGAACCCTTGGAGCCACGACCGCTCCCGAATACTCTGGATGCTCAAGATTGTGGAGGACCACTCAGATCTTGGCGGAGGCGCATAACTAGTCTGCTTGAGGTGGTCCGCCTCGAAAGTCACCAAAGGACCTGCTCGGCCTCTTCTGCGACCTTGGTCATTTCGCCGATTTCTCGCTCTCACCTCCAGTGCATAAGCTGCGTGCGGGCAATGTCCATGCCCGGTGAAGAGCTACACCAACAACTCTGCTAGGTAATCATCGAGCCCTGTAACATATCGGTGCACTCGATCCTCCATACTAGCCACTAATGCGGGGACGTACCGGGCCAATGAGTCGAACTCCACATTGTACTCCCGAACCGTACGCCCGTTCTGCCGCAACACCAAAAATCTATCGGCCCGAGCCCTCCTCATCTGTGGAGGCAAGAAATGTGCCAGGAAGGCCCCCGAAAACTCATCCCACACGGCTGGAAGTGCATTCTCTCCCCGGGATAACTCCCACGAATCAAACCAATCGACTGCGGTATCACGCAGCCGATGCGAACCTAGGACCACTGACTCGGCCTCCGATGCCTTGATCACTCTCATGATCCGCTGTAACTGCCGGATGAACTCCTGCGGATCATCCTCAGGTCTCGACCCATAAAACTCTGGAGGGTTACATCTCAGAAAATCCCGTAGTCTCATCGCATGCGCTCGGGGTGAACTACGGTGCTCACTGGGGCTGCTGCGTCGATCCCATCCTCATGTCGCCACGATCACGGCGATGGCGCCATCTCTCAGTAACCCATCTCCTCCGCTCCGGTGTGGGGTGGAGGCTCAGTCTTGTGGTCTCAGTAGAAAGCGCCGCTTTGCTACTCGCGACTCGCCTGCTTGCCTTGCCGCCAGGCGGGTTGCCTTACGCGGAGGCATAGCGGTAAAAGCGAAGTATGTCGGAGGGTCCAATCTTATCACGCTACAAGGCACGATCTCGGAATGAGAAGAATGGAAACCAACCCTAAATGTCCTATAGCCTCACGATTATAGATGTGGTGCAACACACCGATAATCAAGACTCTACTAGACACGATGCGTAGACACTTTCCGAGGACTAATCGCTTCGATACCACTTTTGTCACGACCGATCCGGGCCGTGATCGTGCCTTACCGGGCACCTAGTGATACAACATCGAGAAAATCGTGGAAATAAAACATGAACATGAAATGAGAGATATAATAAATAAGCAGCAACCAAAACAGCTTTCTTCAAAGATAAATATATACAAACCTGAGCAGTTTAATCCTTTTTACAACCCCGCCATTACTACAGACCTCAAGATTTACAATAACTATGACGGGACGGGGCCGCCATACCACGAATGTACAAGAACCTACAACTCGGGGAACACATACCAAAAGATAAGCCTCAGAAGGAAACGGAGCTTCCAATCTGTTGAAAGGTGATCCTAAAAGCGGGGATCGACGACGATGTACTTACTGCGGCATGAGCGGCCCAAGGAGGTCGATGCAAGTACCAAGTATGTGAAGCGTAAAACATCGTAAATGAAATCATAGCGATCTATATAAAGCGGGAGACATGTATGATAACCAAACTACGATATCTGACATATAACGATATATAAAGTCGAGGACTCACGCCTCCAAATCATCACTCGTGCGTGGAATTCCTTCCTCACGTGGCGATCTGCGATATGATATCAACAAGACAGCAATCCAAATGGGAGCATACCCGTGCGCTACGCATCGTGTCAGTATGTCCAAAAGGAAACAATAGGACAGCATTCCGAATGGAAACATACACGTGCGCTACGCATCGTGTCAGTATGCCCACAGGGAAACAATAAAGCAGCATTCCAAATGGAAACATACCCGTGCGCTACGCATCGTGTCAGTATGCCCAAAGGGAAACAATAAAGCAAAGATTCCAAATGGAAACATACGATGCGCTCGCGTCGTGTCGGTATGCCCAAAGGAAACAATAAAGCGATATCAAAATGGAAGCGTACCCGTGCGCTACGATCGTGTCGGTATGTCCAAAGTGATTAGCAAAAGTAACACAATCAGCGAACGTGCAGTGGAATTTCTTCGTCACTGGCGTGTCCAAGTAAGTTCTCAACAAGTCAACCGACTCCATCGAGAGCGCGGTAGTATAAACACAATTCTTGCACAACCAAGGCTATCACGACAAGCATAGGCAAGTTTCACATCAACAAGCATAGGCAAGTTTCACAACAACAAGCATAGGCAGGTTTCACAACAACTCAAAGTACTTTCATTTTATGCCAAGGTCCGGGTTTTAACCCTAAAGTACTACGTACGTTAAATTCCTTTTAAGAGATTCATTCTTTTTATAAAAGTCACCCGATACCCGTAGTATAAAATAGAGTGACTTACATCTTTTAAGTAAACCAAAACAACTTCCATACTTTCCTTTTAAAACCAAATTAAGGCAACACTATGCCTTATTTTTAGACCAAAACACTTTTCTTTTAAAGTCAAGTTACCACATTAAAACCAATGATAAAAACCCTTCTTTTGTTTTCATAAGGTCGTTATAACCAACTTCCCATAAAGCTGTTATAACACTTTATGTTTTAAACCATTTTAAGACAACACAATGCCTTTCTTTTCCCTAAAGTTCCAGTTTGCCTAATTTCAATTACACAAGTCTCTTTTTTTGGGAAAGTTTCATAGTTCAATGTCTTAATCTCTTTTAAAACAATTGAGTAACATATGCCATAGGCGAGTAGGTTATTCTTGATTATAATCAATCTTATTAAGCAACCATGATCTAGGAAATGTAATATCATTTTGTCTCATCTTAGCTTCTATGCAGATGGAGGTTTCTACTGGTTTTAATATAACACTTTATTTATTCAATACAATTTCCTTTATTAACGCTGCAGTGGTTTGTCGATACACATTCTGATTTCCGAAATCAGTAAAACAGTATTCCTTTTAAAAACCATGCTCTTTACCTTTCTTAAGACGTTATACCTAACTTCCCATAAAGCTAGTATAACTCTTATGTTTTCAAACCAAGTATTTCTCTTCTTTCAAAACGATTCTTTTAAAATACGTCAAGTTCTTTATTATCACACATCAAGTCAGTTATAAGTCAAATCAGTTACCCTTTGAACCACAAAGCATTTTCTTACCTACATAAAGCTGTTATAACCAACTTCCCATAAAGCCGTTATAACACTTTATGTTTCAAACCAATCAAATACATTAAGCACGTATGCGTCTGGTACTACATAGTTATACACATATCATGCTAGAACAGATAGGAAGAGGTTCACATACCTCGCGACGATTATCGACTATAAGCAAAACGCTCCAAGTACTTCAAACCGCTACTCTTAAGCCCCGTAGACCACGCCACACGTCGTATTCAACCTATAGAGGCCCAAGGCGCCTATTAACATCTAGATCTCATTGTAGAATATTCTACGTAAAATTCGCGACACCTCCCCGCAAGCGGCGTAAATCTCTCCTCTATCAAGGCACTACCAAGCCAACCGAGGGTTTGCACGCCTAACCTGGACGTGTACAATTCTACTACTCGGTAAAGCTACAAGTCTCATGTAATACACCCTAGTAATTACAGTTGATTCTCTTTTAAATTCAGCTTAAGTCGCAAGACATTCTGTAAGTATTATTCAGCTTAAGTCAAAAGACATTGCCGCACAATTATAAAGTTCAGTTCTATATATAGTATACTTCAACTATATATTCACAATCATGTAATTTCCAATTACAATAGAAGGTCAAGATATTTACCTCGATAAGCCCAAAATTATCCGAGTTTATATGTCGATCCCGAGCAAAGCTTAGCTCCTACTCCGAGTGCTCCATTCGCTCCAACAACCCTTAGAAGTTCTACGCAAGTGCTACTTAACACTTCAACCGACTATGAAGGTTTTCCTTAGGTTTCATTTTTGGGACCGAGGAAGTATAATAGTATTTTCGGGTTTTGTATAAGTGTAACCTTGGTAATACTACAAGGTATTTGTGCCAAGTTATTTGGTCATTATCACACTACTTTGAGAGTATTTCTATACCACAAAAAGTGGGGTATTTATACGAAGACAATTTAGGCTAGTGGGTATGTACCCACCACCAAGCCTCTACAAAGGGAGGGTAGGTTTGGCCAAGGGGCCATCAAGAGGGGGAGGGGTGTGTGGTGGACGAGATCACAAGAGGGAGAGGGAGGGTTTGAGACTTAGATAGATTGCTCAATTTTGGATGAAGAAAATTCATCAACTAAGGGGTATTTATAGGTCAGTGAAGGCGACCAATGGCGAGATGGTGCCAAGTGCAAGGCAAGTGTAAGGCCAAGATTAAGCCATGTGCAACCTTATCCATCTACACAAAATATCCTACCTAACCCTTGACCACAAATTCAACACCAAAAACGTGCAAGCTTAGCCCATTTGCCGTCCAACCTCTTCCAATGTGAGGGTGACACATGTCACCCTCCCGTTGGTCCAAAATGTTACGTCTCTCGGAAAAATCCGCAAAAATTATAAATGACATAGCCGGAATTTTCCCTACGAAAGCTGTGGAAACGTTTCGTCGAAAAACGACTCCTTTCGGGTGTTGTGTACAAATTTCGAAACTAGCCAACTTTAAGGCTCAAATTGTATACGTACGCCCTCACGTACATACTCTGGAAATACGGGGTATAACATTAAGCATCACAATAAATAACATAACCATCTGGTCCCTCAGGAAGAGTCATAACTGGAGTTGTAGTCCACTTGTCTTTCAACAACTGGAAGCTTTGCTCATAAGCATCCGTCCATTGGAACTTAGCTGCCTTCTGAGTTAGCCTTGTTAAAGGCGCTGAAATCGAGGCAAACTTCTCTACGAACCTCCTGTAATATCCTGGTAGCCCCAGAAAATTGTGTACCTCAGTAGGGGTCGTAGGTCTGGGCCAAGTTTTTACTGCCTCAATCTTCTGCGTATCCACCCGAATACCATCAGCTCCGATAATATGCCCTAAGAATGCTACTAAAGTCAATCAGAATTCGCGCTTAGAAAATTTGGCATACAACTTCTGGTGTTGGAGTACCCTAAGTACCGTCCTCAAATGGTCTGCATGCTCCTCTTCTGAACATGAATAAACCAGAATATCATCAATGAATACAATAACAAACATATCTAAAATGACTTGAACACTCGGTTCATCAAATCCATAAATAATGCTGGAGCATTAGTCAGCCCAAAAAACATCACTCTAAACTCATGATGTCCATATCGTGTCCTGAATGCTGTCTTTAGACTATCTGCCTATTTTACCCGCACCTGATGATAACCAGACCGCAAGTCTATCTTCGAAAAATACTTAGCACCCTGCAACTGATCAAATAAATCATCAATCCTGAGGAGGGGATACATGTTCTTTATTGTTACCTTATTCAGCTTCCTATAATCAATACACATCCGCAGCGGTCCGTCTTTCTTCCTCATAAATAATACCGGTGCTCCCTAAGGTGATGTACTAGGCCTGATGAAGCCTTTCTCCAACAAGTCCCTCAGCTGCTCCTTTAACTCATTCAGTTATGCAGGTGCCATTCTATAAGGATGAATGGATATGGGTCGGGTATCTGGTAGTACATCTATACTGAACTCTATCTCCCGCTCTGGAGGAAGACCTGGAAGATCGTCTGGGAACACACCTGGGAATTCATTAACTACCAGAACTGACTGAAGAGTCGGTACCTCCGCCTCCATATCATGCATTCGAACCAAATGATAAATATAACTTTTTCTAACCATCTTCCTTGTCTTGAGGTATGAAATAAACTTACCCCTCGGCGATGATGTATTCCCTTTCCACTCTATACTTGGTTCACTTGGAAACTGAAATCGAACCATATTTTCTTTAGAATTGACATTAGCATAACAAGAAGCCAACCAATCCATACCCATAATAACATCAAATTCCATCATGTCTAACTCTATCAATTCTGCTATGGTACGACGACTTTATATAACCACCGAATAATTCCTATATACTCGCTTAGCTATGAAAGAATCTCCTACCGGTGTAGCTACCTCAAACGGTTCTATCGACTTAGATTCTATTCCGATTCTACTAGCAACAAAGGGGGATATATATGATAAGGTAGAACCTGGATCTATCAATGCATATACGTCTCGGAAAAAGATCGATAATATACCTGTAACCACATTTAGTGACGCCTCCTGATCCTTCCTACTAGCCAAAGCATATATGCGGTTCGAGGGACCGTCAGGACTAGAAACTCCGCCACGACCTCTACCACGGCATGCTGGCGTCTGCCTACCCTGCCCTGTGGGGCGCATAGCTATAGAAGAAGATGAACCAGTAACCGACCCAGTAGGCCGAGCCATACCACCCGTACCACTTCCATAAGGACACTCTCTCATCATATGGCCTTGACGGCCGTAGGAAAAACAAGCACCTGTAATATGACGACATTCCCCAATGGGACCTACCACACCGAGAACACTGATGCAAAGGTAGCCTCGACTGAGTAGAACCCGCTCATCCGCAACCTGAAGCTCAAACTCGACTCACGAATACCATGTGCGGTCAAACCTCCTTCCTGTAGATTGTGTAGGTGCACTCTGTGCTGGCTGGGAAGAATATCTAATATGCTGCTGAGGCTGCCCGCCTCGAACTCACCAGAATATCCAGCCGACCTAGCCCTCTTATGTTGGCCTCTGTCATGATCCCTATCTGGCTGACGTCCTCTGTGTCGGTCTTCTACCCCCTGTGCATATGCCTGAATCTGCGCAATATCCATACCTGACTGAAGAGCCACTGCCATACAACCATCAATCAAATAGCGATCCAGTCCCATCACATAACGATGCACTATGTCCGCCATATCAGCTACAATAGTAGGCGCATATCTAGCCAATGAATCAAACTCAAGACTATACTTCTGAATGCTCCTACCATTCTGCCTCAAGTGTAAGGATCTATCAACTCTAGCTCGTCTAATCTCTGGAGGCAGGAAGTGGCCAAGGAAGGCCTCTGTAAACTCATCCCATACTGCTGGAGGAGCACCCTCGCCCCTAGATAACTCCCAAGACTCATACCAATTAGTCGCTACATCCCGCAATCGATATGAAGCCAACTCAACGGACTCCGTCTCAGAAGCCTTGAATATCCTCAAGGTACGTTGTATCTGCCGAATAAACTCCTGCAGATCATCATCGGGCTTTGAACTGAAAAACTCTGGATGATTACAACTCAAGAAGTCATGAACCCTCAAACTATCAAATCTAGGGTCAAATCCTAGTCCTTGTCTACGAGTTGTCCTGCCACTAGTCTGGTCAGTAGCTGAAATGCATCTCTCATGGCACTATTCTCCGCCCCTGGCTGAGGAGCTGGAGGCTCAGGTACTGGGGCCTCGGGAATTGGAGTTTTTGCTGCTCTAAGCTCCTCTGGAGGTGACGGTGTAGCAGAGCTCGCCGACTGAAGTACAATATCCGGAATAGACTGGGCATGGGCCCTAGTAACTCTCTGGATCTGATTAGTAGCTCCTGCTATTAATTTTCCCTTCTGGGAAGCTGCCGCTTTCTTCGGGGGCATAGCTAGAAACACAATAATTCGTCAGAGAGGGATTATCCTAATAACATGGCTCTATTGCACGATCTACGAGATGAAAGAAATAGAAATCAATCATAAATGTTCCGCAGCCTCTTGCGTATAAGTATGGTGCACAACATACTCATACACAAGACTCTACTAGACACGTTCTGTAGATATTTCGAGGATAAACTGCTCTAATACCACTTTTCTTCACGACCCGACCTGATGGGCCGCGACCCGGTGCCCTAATTAGATACCCTTATAATGACCTGTCACATATAATTAGACTCATACTAAGGGAATTATAGAAATTTGTAATAGACCTGTCTCCTGAGGAGTCACAGCTAATCAAATATAACAAGATAGGCAAGCCGACAAGGCCGCCACTGTACATAGAAATATCCAAAACGCATCACAATCGTACAACTGACCAAAACACATATACAATCCACACAAGTCCAAAACACATCTACCAACCACATCTGTCTACAGACCTCTAAGAGTATGATAGTGAAACATGACATAACAGGGTCCCGCTGTACCCCTGAATATACATAAGTCTATAACAAAAGGGTTTGTACCAAAAATGACTTGGCTCCGGATCAATGGAGCTCTTCCAAATAGCTGAATATGAATCCTAGACTGGAGGACCACCAAACTGAATATTTGTACCTGCGGGCATGAAACACAGCCCCCCAAGGAAAGTGGGTCAGTACGAACAAATGTACCGAGTATGTAAAATATAAAGTACAATAAAGAAGATCATAACTGGCCAAAAGGTAACAGGAGACAAGTATGATAACGAAAATACCAATACAACTGTGCCATATAATAATGAGAGTCATATCAAAATCATGGATGCATGTCCATAGAATCATATATATATATATACATATAACGTGTCCCGGCCCTCTAGTGAGAAACTCAGTGGAATCATCATAATCATGGATATATGTCCATATAACATACTCAGCCCATTCTGGGACTCGGCGAGCTCATCATCATCATGGATGTCTGTCCATGGAATCATCATATATATACATATAACGTGTCATGGCCCTCTAGTGAGGGACTCGGTGAATAATGCAAGGAACTGCGCACGAACATTTTCGGCCCGGGACTCGGTGAAATGATATAATCACATCAAGCACGAATAGATTATCATGAATAACCATATGCAAATTAAATCATCATTTGACTCTCAATGGAATAAATAGAATGAACTATCACTTGTAAAATCAAAGGCAACTATCATATCAAGTATCACTAGGAATTAGGATTCAATGGAGTTATGTACGTCCGCCGTACACTCATTTTATATAAATCATGTCAAAAAGAAGAAAGGATAGTTTCACATACCTTATAGCCGAACTAACCAACTTAATATTTAGAATACGTCTCAATTAGCACTTCAACATATAATAATAGTAATATGTTCGTCAACTTTATGGTTACTAGTATACGTTATAATTATCGAATGATGACTTCTTTTGTTATATAAAATTGGGAACCACTTTCCCTACTTATATATATATCCACAACTCACAAATAAGGTCAGCAACATTAATAATAAAACATGTCTCAAGGTCATAACCAAAACAATCCCAAATAATCCATATACGTCATCGTTATACATTATTTCTCTTTACATTCAAGGAGTACAACAACTACAACAACCAGGTGATTAATACACCTACTTCTCATGTTAATCCAACCCCTTAATCCATATTAAAACAGCTCTTAAACAGTCCATTAAAATAGTCCATATTCAAACAACAACGAGAGATATTCCAACAACAACGAAAGTGCAATGTTCAATCTTTCTATACCTTAATTCCTTTAGGACATATGTTAGCAATTACAACAATGTATATGAATGTTCATAGCTTATAATTCCAGCATTATAATCTCAACAAAACAATCCCTAAATTCGACACCACAATGTCCAACAATTTCATACATGTCTCGGCTTTACCAACATAATACCTTAACTCTCCTCAAAATTCCTTAAAATCCAATTCATGTTCCAACACTTCCATATTAACAATTACAACTTTAAATATCAAGATTTTTTTCAATTTTTAACATGCAATTAGTGACGATAATAACCACAACAACAATCAAACTCAATGTATACAAAACAACCCCAAATCGATCCAACACAACACCAATACAACCACATGCATTTTCTTACTTCCAATTTCTCTTAACATAAGTTCATCTCTTAACTACAACACCGTTTAACTCCAATAACTCAAATAAGAAGAATAAATCTTACCTTCAATTTGTTAAAACAGTCCCTAGAAGTCTCGGTCCCCACTGCTCCATTTTCACCATTTCTTCAAGTTTTAATTACATGCATGCATCCTTTACAAGTTGGAGACCATCTTACTTACTTGTTTTTCTTCCAAAATGTTCATCTTGAATTCTTAAAGTTTTGGGGCAGATTTCTCGGCCAGATTACCGATTTTCAGCACTGTTTGGAGCATACCATTGTCTTAGAAATTTTAGTAGAAGAGTTTATTCTTGAAAGGGGGGTTATTTGGTCTTTTCTTGGTTATGGGGGATGAGGAAAATCTGTTTTGAGGAGGGGAGAGAGGGAGTGTGTGGAAGGGAAGTGGCTTTCAAATAGGGGGAGGGGAGTGGGAGGAGTATGGGTTTAAGTGAGCATGTGGGCTGAATTCTTTAATGGTGTGTGCATGCTGCCCACGGTTTTTGAGACACAAGTCTCCATAATTTGTCCACTTATTATTATTCCCTCCACTAAAATTAATCCCTCAATTAATTAATCTCCCACATAATCAATTTTATATATAAAATCTGAAAATTTCATGTCCTAATCTCATAATACACGATACTTAGTCCAACCTTATTAAGAATATACAACTATTAGTATTAATTTTCATCGTCACACTTGTAGTATTCAAAAATTATTCTGGAATTACATTCTTTGTATACTAACTTCCATATTAGCATATGTAAATATACTTTTCTTTCAACGCTCGAATCTTATTTCCTTAATTACGTTCTCAACTTAATGCCCTAGAATTACGAGGTGTAACAGTAAATTATATTGCAACAATCATTTACACTTTCTATTTGAGGAGGTGGATTTGGACGTCATCAGTGATGGAGATGAGGATGACGATGGATGTGTCTATATCGGAGAACCAGTTTGGATTCATGATGAAGCACTTAACTACAGAAGCCATTCACATTGTAAGGAAACTGGGAGAGTTGTATAGGGAGAAGAAGAAAAACTTACATATGGTGTTCATAGATTTAAAAAATGCATATGATGAAATCCCGATGGAGGTTTTATGGAGATGCTTGGAGTCTAGAGGGGTACCTATGACGTACACTAGAGTGATCAAGGATATATATTATTAAGAGAAGACCAAGGTAAGGACTCCAGGAGGAGACTTGGAGTATTTTCCAGTTGGATTGGATTGTACCAGGGCTTAGTCCTTAGCCCATTTTTATTTACGTTGGTAATGGATGTGTTAACGTGGAAAATTCAAGGTGAGGTGACATGATTTATGTTATTTACGGATGACATAGTTTTGATTGACGAGACTCGGGATGGATATAATACTAAGTTGGAGGTTTGGATACGAACTCTGGAATAGAAAGGGTTCAGGTTGAGCAGGATCAAGATGAAATACTTGGAGTGTTCAGTGAGGTAGTACAAGAGGATGGCATGGAAGTGAGGCTTGATACCATGTCATCCAGAAGAGAGGGTGTTTTAAGTTTCTCAGGTCTATTATACAAGGTAATGGGGAGTTTGATGAAGATGTCACACATCGTATTAGTGCGGGGTAGATGAAGTGAAGGTTAACATCCAGAGTCCTGTGTGATAAGAAGGTGCTACCTAAATTTAAAGGCAAGTTCTATAGAGCGGTGGTTAGACCAACTATGTTGTATGTAGTAGAGAGGCCAGTCAAGAACTCTCACGTTCAGAAGATAAAGGTGGCAGAAATGAGGATGTTGCGACGCATATGTGGGCACACTAGGAGAGATAGACTTAGGAATGGGACAAGGTGGGAGTTTCCTCGATGGAGGACAAGATGCGAGAAGCGATACTAAGATAGTTTGGGCATGTGAAGAGGATAAACACAGATGCCACAGTGCGAAAGTGTGAGAGGTTGGCTATGGACGAGTTCAGAAGAGGTAGGGGCAGAACGAAGAAATACTGGGGAGAGGTGCTTAGACATGACATGGCGCAGTTACATCTTACCGAGAACATGACCTTAGATAAGAGGTTATGGAGGACTCAGATTAAGGTAGAAGGCTAGTAGTTAGTCTCGCTTATCTTTTCATATTAGCAGTCGCAGTATTGCTCTATATTTCTTGTTCTTTGATTTCTACTACTATCTGGTATTTTTTGTACTTTGATTATATTATTTTATCTGTGGTAGCTACTGTCCCTTTTTCAAACTACTTTATCATGGTTTAGTCGCTTTCGTTATTTCATTTTCATACTGCTTTAAATTTCTACCTCTTTTTATGCTTTCTCTCAAGCCGATGGTCTTTCGAAAATAGTCTCCCTACCTTGGTAGGGGTAAGGTCTGCGTACACTTTACTCTCTCCAGATCTCACATTGTGGAAATTCACTGGATATGTTGTTGTTGTACTTTTATTTATAACAACTAAATGAGATATGAATATTAAATATCAGTATACATATATAATATTACCTCACTATAACAACCATGAGATTTTCGGACAAACGATATCATTATAGAGAGGTTTGACCGTACTATACATTGAATTTTTATGGCTTCTTCAGTTGTTTACTTTTCTTTATATGTCAACTTCCCTTGAAAATGATGGCTCATGTTGATGTTTACCTGCCAACCCAATGAATTCAAGATACATGACTTTCACACGGTCATTATTTGTCGCTTAAATAATTGTCACCACTCTGACGAGGTTGGTGCACTAAACCTTATCTAGTCTCATTATATTAGTTGAGGCGGAGCTAGAGGGCGGAAGGATTCATCTAAACCTTTTCCCATAAAAAACTATACTTATACATATGAAATTAAACTTTGTATATATAATAAATATTAAATTATTTAAGGGGAAAATTAAAAAATATACAATTTGCTCATTTACATCGTAAAAAAGCCCAAAATTTATATTGCAAAACTTTAGTCCAAAAATATTTTATACAATATTATACACTTATATACAAAAGACAAGTACATTATGTATATATGTATTTGAAGATGTATAACACCTATATACATAAACACTCATATTCACCCATATATCATCTATACACCCATATACACACTCATATACATCCATATACAATATTATACTTATTATACACCCACTACTCCCGCCCCTAACGATTTCTCCATTGCCAACCTCAACCATCTCCGACGACCCCCACCGTTGTCACATGCGTTCCACCACCGGCTACTCCATCACCACCTAGTTTTTCGATAGATCTAGATCTAGCAAGGATAGATCTAGGTAATTTCTTATCGGATTTAAGCCACGCAACGGAGAAGACGACCATATTTGAACCACCGAAGAAGTCGTCATCATCAGAGAAAGAGAGAGAAAGTGCGGCAAAGAGCAAGGGGCCGTGGGTGTTGTCGTTGGAGCTCTGGTGGGAGTTCGCCGGAGATAGCGGCTCAAACAAAGACCGAAAGTGATGAGTGGAGGAGCGGGAGAGAGGCTTCGTCATGGCGGTTTAGTTGTTGTCTCTCCGGTTTACCGGAGCTAGAAGCTCCTCGTCGGAGCAGCGAAGGAGACGAGTACATGAGGGAGAAGGGTGTGTGAAGCAGTAGGGTAACAGTTTGTTATCAAAGTCAACTTTTATAACAAAGTTTTACTATTGAATCAAGTGTGGATCATGCAAACTAGAAAGAAAAATTGTAGTCATAATTTTGAGAGTCAAATTTTAAAGTTTCAATTGAAAATTTTGATTATAATTTTGAGGGTCAGTGAAGATGATTAAATGGGAATGGTTATGGTTGACCTGACCACTATGTAAAATATAGTTAATTTGAGGCGATTTTATTGCATAGATTAGTGGTGACTTTAGTAAATTGCATCAAATTATTGTGGCAATCTATCTAACGTCCACAATTTGTTAAAGCATATAAATGACATTCGTTTGCAATAATATATCACTAACACCTTGTAGGTAAGGTGTACGCGTTACACCTTGAGTATTGCGCGAACCAAAAATTGTTACGCACATTTTATGCCTTATGATATCTACCTTGTAGTTACATTCGAATTCGATATTATATTCGCAACTATTACTTAGTGTGTGTTTGGTTGAACTTATTTTAAGCTCATAAATGTTTTTTTTTAAATAAGTACTTATTAAAATATTGAGAGGTGTTTGGTTGAGCTTATTTTAAAATAGGAGTAGAGCTTATTTTAAAATAAACGCTTATTTCATAAGCTCAAAATTTGGACTTTTTGGAGTAGAACTTCTTTTGACTTTAATTTTTTTTGTTTTTTTTTACAAAAGTACTTTTTTTATTGGTAATCAAACAACTAATAACTTTTTTATAAAAGCTCTACTTGAAAAAATTCTACTTTTATAAGTTCTTTTTAATAAAATTGTACCAAAGGGAGCCGTATAGTCTTTCATTTAGGTAGTGTAATTGGGTCTGATCCTGGACAAAGATTGATGTCTCTGTGCACCTTATGCCTTAATTATGGTGTCTCATCACTTATATGATGCAACATATATCGGCTTAAATTTACTTTAATCTGTATGATTGCAACATATATAATATGTATTTTATAATTCAGAAACTGGTTATTACTTATTAGTATGCTATTCAAATATTTAAGTTGAATTTTCTACCTCTTTTTTTGCTTTTCGGGTTTATACAATTCTATGTATTTCCACATTTTCATTTCTAAAAATATCAAAACATTGTGAATTTTCTTTTAATTTGATTATGTCATTTAAAAGAATATTTTCCAATATTCTTTCATTAATTGTATTAATTGTATATCTCCTATTTTAGGTAGAATTATAATCATTTTGTAATTATGTTAATTGGTTACCTAGTTTGTATCAAAATAAATATTTTTATAACCTTATATTTATTGCAAATCATTCATCAATAAAATCAAGGAACATATTTATTTATGGTATCAGTCTATGGTTGTCCAACGGGGCGGGGTTTACCGACCCCGCCCCGACCACGCCGACTTCGCACTATACCGATATCAGATATCAGATTTGGACCCAGACAGACGGACCGATGGAAAATCGACTCGACTCCCCAGCCCCGACCCCCGCCCCGACCCCAACCCTTCCCCACCCCATCCGACCCCTATTTTCCTAACTAGCCGTTGCACAACGGCTTTATACCAATTTGGCCGTTGTGCTACGACCAAATACCCCTACCCCCTAATATTTATTTTTAACCCTAAAGTTATTATATTTATATTTTAATCCAATTTTTTAACTATAAATACTCCATTTTCTTCATTCTTTTCTCACAAATCTTCCTACAATTACAATCTCTCTAATAATCTTTCATTCTCTTTACATTGTCTTCTAAATATTCAATTTAATTTATTCATTTAGGAATTGACAACTAGCTTGAGGATCATCCGTTGAGCAAAATTTCAATTTTCAACATCTCTCGATTACACGTCGACGTTACATCGGCGTTTGGTACATTCGTTCCTTTATTAAATTATTAATGTTTCTTTATTTTAATTAGCGAACTTAATTTTATTATCTTTAAGTTTTAACTATTTATTAGCATAAATTAAAATGAAAAGTGTCAAATGTATGTTGGGTAAGGTTATTTCTGGTTCTACTAGTAGGGCTAACAAGGGAAAGAGTCCTTCTTCTAGTCATCTTATTCCCCCTAGCCCTAGACATGATGATTTTATTGATACTCAAAAAATTTCTGAAGTACCAGTAGATTTAGACGATGAGCTATTTTCTGGAAATCAACAAGAGTTTAATTTAGAACATCTAGATGACACACCAACTAATCTAGATGACACGCCAACTAATGCACCTCAAACTGGAATGCCTCATATTCCCCCTAGTATGAGACGAGGCCCACCAGAACGAAAATTAACATCATTTGTATGGGCTTTTTTTTATAGAGACGTAGAAAATGAAGTTGCTAGATGCACAATTTGTAAAAATATTTATCAATTCAAAATAGGAAGAGGTCGTGGCGGGACGGGAGGTTTAACTACGCATTTGAATACCAAACACAAATCTAGGTGGGAAGAATATAAGGATCAAGTGAAGGGTGTGTCAGCAATGACCTCTGAGTCGGGACAAGCTTCACATACTGTCCCGCACCAGGTACAGAGTCAAATGACCCATTTCCTCTTTCAAGTGGGTTGAACTCTTTCTAAGGCAAAGGGACAAGTGTGTGCCACGAGTGCTCTGTCTTCGAAAAGGCAGAATGTTGTTATAGAATTTGGGGCAGTTGTAGGCCCTAAATACGATAAAATGAAATATAGGAAAGAATTATCAAAATTAGTTGCAGTGGAGGGTTTGCCTTTTTTCATTTGTAGATTCTCTTGGTTTTATTCATTATATAAGATCAATGTACAATCATGCTTATAACGGTTTTCCTAGATAAATTGTTAGGATAGATATTTTTAAATTTGCACACGAATATCAACAATATTTACGTTATTATTTATATCATTATCCTGGAAAAGTATCTATCACGTCTGATCTAGACTGTAGTACTAACGGTCATGATTATTTAACTGTAACATGTCATTGGATAGACCATAAATGGTCTATGCAAAAACGTATTTTAGCATATATATATATATATATATATATATATATATATATATATATATATGCTATTTATATTCAAAAAAATATTTTTTCTGTTTGCGTTTATTATGGCATAAGTGATAAAGTCATGACTATTACATTAGATAACGCTTCTTCTAATATTTATGTTGTTATAATATTAAAAACTGTCTTAGCTCCATCTTTTCCATATAATTTTCATATAAAATGTGCATGTCATATTTATAATTTAGTTGTAAAGGATGGTATAAATTTTTTTGAAGACATTCTTGCAAAAATTCAATTTGCTATAAACTATATTTTTAAAAATAATAGAATACAACAACTAAAAGAATATAAAAAAATTTGTCACGGTTGTGGTCTACCTTACAGAAAAGTTCTGAAGAAGTATGCACTAGATGAAATTCTTTATACAACCAATTACGTGTTGCTTATGAGTATAGACAACCTATAACCTAATTTTTTAACGCCTGTAATCGAAATCCTAGTGATATGCTTATAGATTCCGATTGGGATACAATTTTAGAACTTAATGTATTTTTAGAGAAATTTTATATATCTACTAAAGAATTTTTCGGGATTTATTATCCTACTATTTCATCAATGTTATTTTATATAGCTTTAATATTTATATTACTTAGTGAATATATGAAAAAATCAGCTTATAAGGAACCTATTAAAAAAAATGTTTGAAAAAATATTTTATTCTTATTCCCCCAATATATTTGATTAGTGCTGTATTAAATCCGTCTATCAGCTTATAATCTGGTCCAGCATCAGCGGACCAAACATATTGAGATGAATAATCATTTTGTTCGTGAGAAGGTCGCACGTGGTCTTGTCAAAATTCTACATGTACCTTCCTCCTATCAGTATGCAAACATCTTCACAAAGAGACTATCCAGACAACTGTTCACAGACTTCAGATTCAACCTGAGCATTCGTCCTCCTCTAGCTCCGTCTGAGGGGGTGTGTTGGCGAATATTCTTCAAATATTCACAGTATATATTGTATTTATTGATATCATGTATTTAAGGTAACTTATGATTCTTACTTTATTAAGAATCACTTTTGTACAACTATATATATTGTGATTAATGAAAGAAATCCCAAAGGAAAATTATTCCAATATCTTACGGTTAGGTTGTATGGTGATGATTGTTCAAGTCCATATAAAGAGTCAATATTTTCATTGCATATCCGATGTGACATGTATCTCATACGTGAAACTTAAGGATATTGTCATAGAATTATATATGTTGAATTTGAAATTTTATGACAATAATTTTTTTTAAGAATAAAATTAAAAACTGAGCAGTTGATACGATTTCTACGATGTTTTCTCTTTTTTATTCTCGTCGTCTAGTCAATCTTTGTTAAAATTTTAATAGAGAATCTAAAATGTTTTAGGTATTTTATTGCATAATTTGAAAAGTTAAAATAAAAATATATACGAGTCTAGGAAATCAACCTAATTCAAACACAATTGTTTTCCAAGTCAATCTTGCAAATGTAAATCCCAACACGTAGGGTTACCATCAAGGGGTATAGTTGGGTGGATGGGAAATATTCCTGTATGGAGTGCTTCTCATTTAATATATTCTATATGGTATAAATTTGAATTAGTCGATCAATAACTTCTGAATATCATATAGTTTAAAAAAAAGTATAAACATCAATGGTTGTGGTTGAAAAAATTCATGAAAGAAAACTTTTCTCTTTAATAGACCCTACACTTTGCGAATCTCGATTAATCATATTAGTAAATTTCAAATTATTAAAAAAAATATAAATAGAGATTACTTCCAAGGGATAGGAAATGTTTCTCCTTAACAGACGATGTGAATTTAAATTAGTCGGATCAATGACCCAACGAATATGATAGAATAGACGGATAAACACTTGATAGAGAGTGTAATGCAAATCTAAATTAACTGAGAAGTGGCACAGAAGAAGAGTACGATGGCGGGGCCACAGTCGCGAGTTCGATCCTCGCATAAACCAGTTGGTTGCATCACACACTGCCAAGTGTAGTTTACATGGCGGCGTGGTTTGCGCCATCGCGTCGACACACCGAGTTTCTGCTTCGAAGACTGAAAGAGTGCACGCGGCCTTCACAAAAAAAAAAAAAAATGCAAATCTAAATTAGTCCGAACCAAGTTGAAAATGGGATGCAAATTAACTACCCCACCAACTCCATACGTGGAATAATAGGCCAAAGAAGGAAGCGTTAAATTAGGACTTTGTTAACGTATTTCTACCCAACCTTTTGACTTCTACTAATTATTCCTCCAAATAAAGGTGGAATCTCCCACCATTCTCTGGCCCGACAGAGTTTGCGGAGGAGAATAAATTATCGTGACTTAGTTGATTTCAAAGGTTAGATCAGTGTCCACCGCTTACAAAGAGCCCCTCATTTTTTTTGAGGATTACTCTCATACTGTCGCTTGCGGAGCTCGATTATTATTTTCCATTTTCTTGTTTTTCACTTTAATACTACTGTACTCTTCTCTCTTTAGATTTCGTTTTCATTATAGCAGTACGCCAAAAAAAAAATGGCTTAGGAAGCAAGAATAAGTGCTGGCTCTTTTATGTGAAAAAAGTTTTGTGATAAAAAAGTACTGCTCAACTAGCATTTTCAATTTTTATATTATAATATTTTTTTAATTATTAAGTGACAACTAAAAAAAGTTTAAAATATACTCTCTTCCGTTCATTTTTACTTATTCGTTATATATTTTACACACCTTTTAAGAAAAATAATAAGTGAAGTACATAATTTATCATGATATCCATATTAATTGGTGCATAATTTTAAAAAAAAGGTATACATTTGTGGTCAACTAGAATTTTCAATTTTATATTAATAATTTTTGTTTATTTTTTAAGCGACAACTAGAAAAGTTTAAAAATATAGATGCGAACGTCTGATTAATCTGATGACGATCAAACGAGCCATAATACATTATGAAGAGTCAAATAATTAATAGAATTGTTTTCTCATTTATCTTTGGGGGAAAAATCAAATTGTGTATATATTATTTGAAATTGTTACACCTTTTACATATTTATACTCTTATTGTTAGCGAATCATCTCGTATTTGTTAGTGTCATTAACTAAGCTTCTGCATGAAATGAATGAACTTCACGTGGCGATGAGAAGTCATTTTGTCGTAAAAAAACTTATATACCTAGCTCGCTCGAAGAAAGTTTTTGAAGAAAATATTTAATATTTATATTTATTATAATTTAAAAGTACATTTTTGTTAAAGCACCATTGGGAATCAACGACTTTTCCGAACACATGAATTATACTAAACCAAAAGTCTAACGATGACAAATAGAAAGGCAAATTCAACTCTTTTCCTTAAATTATGTTGACCCCCTTAAACATTTTCCCAATTCTCACTATCAATGGCTCAAACAAAATATTATCTCTCAATTTATGTGATATAGTTTGACTTGACATAAAGTTTAAGAAATAAAGAAAGATTTTTGAAATTTATGAGCTAAACAAGTCATAAGTATTTGTGTGGCACTAAATTATTTAATTAAGATTAAAAATGAAGTTTTAAATTAAATTATTTTTAAATATAAACTGGGATAAATTTAAAAGGAAAGACGGAAAGTATATTACATAAATTATAGAGTACTACTATAATAAATATACTCCTGTTGGAAAAAATAATTGCCGAATTTTTTTAGCTCTCAACAGCTTATATATCTCTTTCACTGTGTGTGTGTATATAAGACTATAAGTACCCAAGTGAGGATATAATGGAATAGTAGCAAGAACAGCAGACCTATTTGGACCAGCAAACAGAAAATTGAGTTTTTTTTTAACTCAAATAAACCAAAATCAAACAAAAACAAGAAATACCCTTTTTGTTTCTCTACCTCAAGCTTCCATCTTTTCTCTTCCTTGTAGCTCAAAGGTTTGATTTTTTTACCTTGCATTCATCAATTTTGTCAAGTACCCTTTTCTTATTTCTTGTTCATTAGTACTTCTATGGTATTTTCTTTAATTTTGAAGCTTGATACTAAGAGAAAGATACAATCTTGATGCAAAAAAAATGTGTAGAAACTGAAAATTAAGCCTTTTTGTTTCTCTACATATTTATCATTTCTGCACCTCAAGATTACATTTTTCTCTTATTTTGCCTCAAAGGTTTGATTTTTCCTTACATTTATCAGTTTTGTAAAGTACCCTTTTCTTCTTTCTTGTCCATTGGTACTTTTGTCGTATTTTCTTTAATTTTGAAGCTTGATGCAAAAATTGTGTAAAAAGTCCTTCCTTTTTTAGTAAGAAGTGTGCTCCGGTCCTTTCCCGGACCATATGCATAGCGACAGTTTAGTCCATCGGGCTGCCCTTTAAGAAGATGGGTATGTTGCAACTTGGTGTGATCTTTTTGTTTTTGGGGTTTTGCTTACAAGCTCAATCCCAAAATCTCCAAAACTTTACATGTAATTTAAAAGATTTCAAAGCTTTAGAGGATTTTGTGAACAGTTTGGAAACAGTTCTTGACTTCTGGGATATCAATAATTCAACAAATTGCTGTAATTTTGTGGGTATCACTTGCAATTCTGGTAGGGTGGTGAAATTGGAACTTGGGAAAAAAAGGCTAAATGGGAAACTTTCTGAATCTTTAGGCAATTTAGACCAACTCAGAACCCTTAATTTGTCTCACAATTTCCTCAAAGGCCCTCTCCCTTTTAAACTACTCCATTTGCCGAAGTTGGAAGTATTAGACTTGAGCAACAATGATTTTTCTGGTTTGTTTAGTGATAGTATAAACTTGCCTTCACTTCAAGTTTTTAACATATCTGATAATTCCTTTGAAGGGCCAGTTCCTATGGTTATTTGTGCAAATTCAACTAGAGTTTCGGTTATTAAAATGGGAGTCAATTATTTCAATGGTAGCCTTCCAGTAGGAATTGGAAATTGTGGTTCATTGGACCATCTTTGTCTTGGCTCAAATCTTCTTTCTGGTAGTTTGCCTGATGAACTTTTTAACGTACCAAGATTGTCTGTATTGTCTCTTCAAGAAAATCAATTCTCGGGTCGGGTTAGTACAAAGATTGGTAATCTTTCCAACTTGGTTCATTTGAATATTTGTTCAAATGGATTTTCAGGGGAAATTCCAGACGAGTTTGACAAGTTAAGGAATTTAACATATTTGTCAGCTCATTCAAATAGGTTCATTGGTCAAATACCGCCGTCATTGGCGAATTCCGGGACTATTAGTTCTCTTAGTTTGAGAAATAATTCTTTAGAGGGTAGCATTGAGCTTAATTGTTCAGCAATGATTAGTCTTGTTTCTCTTGATCTTGCTACAAACAGGTTCCGTGGTTTGGTTCCCGATAATCTTCCTAACTGTCCAAAGTTGCAAACTATCAATCTTGCTAGAAACAATTTCATCGGACAAATCCCGGAAAGTTTCAAGAATTTTCATAGCCTTTCGTCCCTTTCAGTATCGAATAACAGTATGCATAACATTGATGCTGCTTTGAGAATTTTACAGCATTGCAAGAACTTGACTACTTTGGTCCTTACTCTGAATTTTCGTGACGAAGTTTTGCCTACTGATTCGAGCCTTCAGTTTAGCGAGCTGAAAGCTCTCATTATTGCCAATTGTAGGCTTACTGGATCGGTTCCCAAGTGGTTGAGAAGTAGCTCAAAATTGCAGCTTTTGGACTTGTCGTGGAACCGTTTGACGGGAAAACTTCCACCTTGGATCGGAGATTTCAAGTTTTTGTTCTATATGGATTTGTCCAATAATTCGTTTACGGGGGAGATTCCGAAAGAAATTACTGGATTAAAGAGCCTGATTTCTGGCCCTATCTCGATGGATGAGCCATCGACGGATTTTCCCTTTTTCTTGAAAAGAAATGTAAGCGTTAGAGGGTTGCAGTATAATCAGATTTTTAGCTTTCCTCCAACACTGGAACTCGGTAACAACTTTCTCACTGGAGGAATTTTGCCTGAATTTGGAAATCTGAAAAGGTTACATGTTTTGGATTTAAAAAGCAACAATTTATCCGGGACAATACCGGATACCCTGTCTGGTATGGCGAGCGTAGAGATTTTGGATCTATCTCACAACAATCTGATCGGAAACATACCTTCCTCTTTAGTCCAATTGAGCTTTTTGTCGAAGTTCAGTGTTGCTTATAATAAGCTCTCAGGGGAAGTTCCCAGTGGGGGCCAGTTCCCGACATTTTCAACTTCGAGCTTCGAGGGCAACCCGGGACTCTGCGGTGAACATGGTACTCCCTGTCAAAATGCCAGCCAAGTTCCTCGTCATTCGGTTACCAAAGGAAAGAGACGCAAAGGAACGGTCATTGGCATGGGTATTGGTATTGGTCTTGGGACGATTTTTCTTCTTGCTCTTATCTACTTGATTGTTGTGCGGGCGAGCAGTCGAAAAGTAGTTGATCAGGAAAAGGAGATGGATGGTGCTAATAAGGAACTGGAAGACTTAGGCTCAAGTCTGGTGATATTTTTTCATAACAAGGAGAACAACAATAAAGATATGTGGCTTGATGACCTTTTGAAGTGTACTAACAATTTTGATCAATCAAACATTGTTGGTTGCGGGGGCTTCGGTTTGGTCTACAAGGCCATCCTTCGTGATGGTAGGAAAGTTGCCATCAAACGGCTTTCAGGTGAGTCTAGGGGTGCCAAATGGGCGGGACTAAGTTTTAATTTCTTTGTTTGTTCTTTTAAATTTTCAATTACCTAATAAAACTACTTTTATTATTTATGGCTATATATAACATATTAAATTAAAAAAAAAAGTATTTTGAAAATATTTTGACAATGTTTCTATGGGTCAATTTGTGCTATATATCAGCTCAGTTTTTAGATGGGCTGAAATGAGTTGGGGTAGAATGGGCTAAGCTAATAAATGAGCGGGTTAATAACGGGTTGACGAGTCATGTTTTCATGGACTAATTTTGTCAACTCTACAGGTGACTATGGGCAGATGGAAAGAGAATTCCAAGCTGAAGTTGAATCGCTTTCGAGAGCTCAGCATCCGAATCTTGTTCATCTTCAAGGATATTGCAAGTACAGAACTGACCGGCTTCTAATTTATTCCTACATGGAGAATGGAAGCTTGGATTATTGGCTGCACGAAAAAGTTGACGAACCCGCTTTGCTGGACTGGGATCTGAGGCTTCATATTGCTCAAGGGGCAGCGAGAGGACTTGCCTACTTGCACCAAGCATGTGAACCTCACATTCTGCACCGAGATATAAAGTCGAGTAACATTCTTCTTGATGAAAATTTTGAAGCTCACTTAGCTGATTTCGGTCTAGCAAGGCTTATACTGCCTTATGATACTCATGTGACAACTGATGTTGTTGGAACATTAGGCTATATACCTCCTGAATACGGTCAAGCTTCCGTAGCTACCTATAAGGGGGACGTGTATAGTTTTGGTGTCGTTCTTTTGGAGCTTCTAACATGCAAAAGACCAATGGATCCGTGCAAACCTAGAGCAAGCAGAGATTTAATCTCTTGGGTGATTCAAATGAAGAAACAAAAGAGGGAAACCGAAGTCTTTGATCCTTTGATATATGACAAGCAGCACGAGGTAGAAATGTTATTGGTTCTTGAAATCGCGCTCCGTTGTTTGCATGAATATCCGAAAATAAGGCCTTCCTCGCAGCAGTTAGTTTCTTGGCTCGATAACATAAACACGCCACCTGACGTTCATGTGTTTTAGAGGGAATTTATTTGTCCTGTACACCGATATATACCTTGTAACTCATTTTTCAAGGAGTCGATAACTTATATTTTCAGCAGTGGATTCTGGCGTAAATATTTGTATCTTTCTGAAATGGAAGAAAATATGTCTCTTCTTAAACATGTACAAATAACATTGTGAATTTTGGATGTGACTTATCTTAATAATAGATGGACAACATCAGTTTATTCTCTCCTGCAATTTTCAATTCTATGGTGGTTTCTTCTCTTCAATTTTTGTATGTTGTTTCTGTTGGCATAATAATCTGTATACGTTTAAATAACGTTTCAACACAATTTGTTAAACACTTAGTGCAATCAGATTACACAGTATAAAAAATACTTAACAGTAAATTAATTAAACAAAACCAGTACACGAAACTGAAAATAAACATAATCTGTGTTGGAAAAAAATAATTTTTCAGAATATAATCGAGTCCACTTAGTTCAAAGTGTGTCCTTAAGGAAATTATTTCCCTCACAGTACTCGAGGTTGATGGAATATCAACCTCCCAGAATAGAACGATTATCTTACCAGAATAGTAGCATTCCGATAGCAGCGAACCACTCAACGGCAGTATATCACACAGAATAAACAAGAGAGATTTTTCGAGATGGAAGAAAATCCGTATTGAATGTTGTGTTGAATTCTTGGAACAAATCAAGAATTTATAGTTGTTGGAGGTACTGATACAGTCACCGGAATTTTTGGAGGGAAATTCGAAAAAGAAAAAATCAATCTTATTCGAATTCGAGCGACGACGGCGCGAGGTGACCCTCAACTCTTTTAGCAACTAGAGAAGGTGTAATGTAATATATACACCTCTCTTTCCTTCTCTTTTTTCGATGTGGGATAAATGTCTTAAAAAGGGACCTTTTACATTTCCTTCACTTTTCATCCCATCATTTCTCATTCACCAATATCAAAACCCAACAGTTTCTGCATAACCAAAAATTAAATAGCATCTAACATACAAGTATTCTTGATTTATTCCTCTTGTTTAAATAAAATAGTAGTAGGATCTTGATTGCTACACCAATTCTGTAGGGAAAAGGGTCAAATTTCCCTTGAACGATACGAAACGATATAATTTTTCTTCTGTTATAAGTTGCGGTCAAACGTGTTCCGGGCGTTGTTAAATTGGCTCGAATACGCTCAAGAGAATGTTTGGCCAAGGTATTAAAATCAATTTATTTTTTTAAAAAAAGTGTTGCTTATCAAAAGTGTTTTGAGAGAGTAACCGTCTGCGTTTGGCTAAATCATTTGAAAAATGCTTTGTTAGTTATGCCTCACTAGTTGATATTATAAAGGCATATTCAGGCTAATTTAGCAACGACATGAATACGTTTGATCCCAAGGGAAAAGTCGTGTAGTTTCATATAATTCAAGGCAATGTCGACCCTTTGCCCAACTTCAAGTCGGATAAAGAAAAAAAGAATTTGATAAGTTGACATTAATATTAAAACTAATTATACAATATATATAGGTCAAAAATATTAAATACCTTTAACAAATTTTTTACTTTGCCCTTTGCTAATTTGACTGACTATTGAGAGAGAAAATCCATTTGAAAGATATACAATCTACTGTGCCTCTTTTGGGGGGCCAAGGGGTGTGTCATGTGACCAAATAGGCATATACTAATTTTCAGGCTTTCGTAGGAGCTAAGTATTAATCTTTCTGTCTTAAATTATTTGTCGTGTTAATTAAAAATAGTTATTTCAGATTATTTATCTTTTTAAAAGTTCATGTTCGAGTAACTATTTTTTCTCATTTTACCCTTAGTAGAATTTGTCATTAATGGAGATAGTATAGATAAAGTAAATATTTATTGGAGAGATATTATAACTTAGACATAAATAACTATGTTACATTATTTAGTCAAAAGTCTAATAATTTAGTCAAAAGTCTAATAATTTTCCACTTGTTCTACCTATGATTCAAACTAGTGGTTGAACAAATCAACAACTCTGATATAAAAAAATAGTATTGTACTAAATTAAGTAGATTTTTCCACCTTTTATGTTTGATTTACACCAGGTATTTCTATTGAAAATCTCGATGTTTATGATACCACAATATATTGGTAGAAGAGGACTTATTAGTTTTGGTTTAAAAAAGGACTTAGGTGAATTTAGTTGAATTATGTTGCTCAGTAGTTGAACCTAGTTTTACAAGGGACAACTATAGGTAAGGACAAGTTAAATAAAAAGATACACTTTGAAATTTTATTTTATTTTGGTTTCCCACCCGAGATTCGGTACCCGCGTTGGATTTCAACTATATATGGATTTGTATCGCGTAAGGCTCATTCGGGGAAGTGCTCCCTACCAAGGATTTAATTTTCCATTATAGGACTCGAACCCGGGACATCTGATTAAAGAAGGAGCAGTATCATCTGATGCACCACATCAATAAAATGTTTTTTATCAAACAAAGGTTTCAACATCAAACATTTGAAAATACAAAAATAAAATGAAATTCAACAATCAAAGACTTCAACCAAAACCATTTAACTAATTATTTAGAAAATGAATGTTCTTCAAACGGATTTTCTTGTTAAATTCAACTGGCCAATTGGAAAAACAAGATAAGAACAAGAAATATCACAGGAGCCATTGAACTAATATTTATTCGAACTCATTATTTACACTAAATGATATCAATTTATCAGTTACAATAGTTAAATAATTTAATGAGATAAATGTATACATTAATTAATCATAGTTAAAAGATAAAATTTCATATGCAACCATATAGTGGTGGAGCCAGAAATTTTCTAAGCAGCTTAAAATATATACATAAATAATAATTTATTTTAATCTTATATATACAATTAAATTTTTCGGACGGAAGAAATTCAAATGAATATCCTTGCACCCCTAGTTTGGTTATAAGCCGAGTTACGTTTTTATTGCCCAAATAAATGCAAGAATTCTTAGTCAAAATTAGTGGTATAGACCAGAACCGCATTTATGGTTTTTGGATCATTATATTTTACTCGTCCTTTACCGAATATAAGAGATTTTACATTTTATTCTCCATCTCGAACTCTATCCTTCTCACCCACCTCAAACATATCTGGAGGAAAGAATCCGAGGGTAGATGAATTTGACTGTAGTTATACTATTCTAATTACCTCCCAAATAGAATTTTCTTCTTTAATGTCACATGAATCGTGATGCCATACAGCAAAAAGTTGATCATTTATCATCAAAGAATGTGGTGCAGGCAGCTCCTCTCTTAATCAAAGGTCTTGGGTTCGAGCCCTGGGTATGAAAAATCCTTAGTAGGGAAGGGAACGCTTCTCTCATAAATGAGCTCTACACAACGCGAATTCAGATATAGCTCTGCAAGACAAGTACCGGTCACTGTGTGGGAAACCAAAAAAAATTGACCTCTTTTTTCTTAATGAATTTAGCCAAGAAACTTGACTTTTTTTGTCATTTAACTGAAGAAAAAGTTTATTAAAATTCTGTTATATGTAGCAAAAGTCAGCCCAATTTGGTATACGACAGTTTCTCTTCCTTTAAATGGTACTATTAGATGAACAACTTATTTATTAGTAAGTAGTAATATTTAGTTATAGATCTATCACAAACAGAACAAAAGAAAGAAGGGAGAATTATTTATCGAGGTCGTATAACTTGTATAATTCAATTCAAAACGTTCAGAGATACTACACGCTGATATTCAAAAGTGAATGCACTGTCTATTTTAGTGGTAAAAAAAAAATCCAAACCAACAATCCATTAACAAGCTCTTGCTATACACAAATTTTCAACTATCCTACAATGTGGACAATCAATCAACAATGCCCTATTTTTGTGAGATATTGAGAGATTAATACTAAAAAAAAGGGAGGGGTATAAGGAAAAAATGAAATGAAGTGCTCCCCTTAAGAGTTCCCTATAGTAGCTGCAAGCAGTTTGGGCCAAGCATTTAGGGACCAATCAAAACTCGAATAAACAACATTAACAGGACCACCATCACCCATAAGATGTGTCAAAAGACCTGCTTTAGTTGCATCTAAGTAACCTGTAATCCACTTAAGTATTTCCTTTTCCTGTCCAAAGTCAGCACTGTACCTGCAAAAGGAATTCGTGGGGATACGTAAGCATAAAATCAAATTTAAAAGGTGATTAGATGCAAGACAAACATATGAGCTCAAAATACCAAAATTTAAAAAGGTCGTGTAATTTTTTGGGATTTTCGTTATCTACTTTGGGACTCGACTAATTCGAGTTCGAGCAGTCAAAATACCAAAATTTAAAAAGGTCATGTATTTTTTTGGGCTTTTCATCTGCTTTCGGTATCTACTTTGGGAGTCTACTAATTCGAATTTGGGCCAGAAAATCCCACTATAGTATTAAATTATCAAAACTTTACCACTTGATTATTCGATTAAGGTAGACAGTTCTCTTGGCCAAATCCACTTGCATTGCATCATCCCTCTGGAAATACTCTCTTGCAGCATGTCTTAGTTCAGACTCGATGCTTTGAGGTGTGAAAAATCTTACTGCTGGACTTGATCTTGTTGCATTGCACAGTCCAAAATGAATTAACGGATTAACTTTCGGAAAAGCCATCTGCATATGGGAAGTATGTTAATACAAAATTGGAGAAGATAATGTTGATTTTACAAGGATTCTGGTTTATATAATTAGACTTTTAATATTTTCCAGTGACGTTCCGAGGGAGAGTTAAAATAGTATGAAATCCCTAAACTTCCGTATTCAAATGATATACTAGTTTTCACTCACAAAGCTTCACCCTTCTCGTACAATTTTTTTCAAGTGAACTTCATGTCCAAACATAATGAACTCTCAAAGTTTAGTTCAACTTCAAGTCTTCAACTACTCTTTTTTCCATTTTAACTAAAATATCATCCTTGAGCTGCTAAATTTTAAGCATTGAAAACATTGACTGTATTTGTCTAATATAAACTAATCTTTTTCCTAGTCAGCAAACTGAAGGGGAAAATGAATATATATAGCGAGAAATATTGAGCAAAATACTCAAATCGAATCCATGGTGTCCATCAAAACCTCCGGCGACTGAAACAGCATACATGTTTGATTTAAAAAGTATGCAATTAAACAGTCGCAACAGTTATAGCAAAAAGGGGAAACAGGGGAGGTTTATTTACCTCCAGACGCCTGTCTCCGCTAGGGAAGGGTCTCATGAGTGAAAAAGGAGCTCTTCGGTTGCTTCTAAGTATGCCATCTTTTATCCCTGATAAGGAATAGGAATAACCACCCACTATGTATTGGAACTCAGAGAAAAATGCTCTCCTATCAATCATGCCCCCAGGATGACCAACCCTGATCACAGCATGAATTGCCATAGCATTATGCAAATTCAGAAAGAAAGCTAGCTTCTCATCTGCTGAAAGCATTAGGATGTTCACCCTGTGTAGATCCTGAACCAAATTTGTATATCTGCACTTATAAAACAACAGAAATATTAGATATCATGCAGACCCACCGTCTTATATAAAGGTCTTGGTTTGTGTTTAATAATAAAGAAACAGACTTTGAAACCTACTAATGAAAAGAGATTGGAATTAGCTTTTTTTTTCCTGCTCGGATAAATATATAGAGATGCACTAGCTTTCTGGCTGTCAAAGGATGAGTTCTCAAAAGATTTTCAGCAAACTACTATCCAAACGAAGTTGACTATGAACGAATTAAGAGTTTGATTTTCAGCATGATGCAAACCTGATTAATGAGGTTATATTGAAGGTGCAAACTCACGTATAACAATGTTTGAGAAGTAATGAATACGATATTCTAGTAAATGATTTCACCTCCTTTGACTATGAACCAGTAGTCTTTTTAAAAATTACGGGTCTTGCTGATAACATTCTTCTAATATAAGATTCCCTAAGGAACTAGATCTTTCTGGTACATTCTTCTAATACAAGACTCACTAAGGAATTATCTTATGGATGGAGGAGTTGTGGATGTGCACTGAAATAAGTAGTAAGGACCTTTTATACTTTTAAGTTCGAAGTTCCTTTTTCCAGCACGGGCCATAGGCTGCTTTGAGATTTCATCTTTATCTGTTAAGTAGATAAAGCATCTTTCGTGACTGTCAAGTTCTAACAGGTCCTTTGGCAGGACGTTTCTATAGTAGTAGGAAGGTGGGAAAAGAAGCAGCTCATCTGTGCTGGCAGGTGCAATCACCAGCTAGAGAAATGGGAATTTCAATGCATTTTGTACAAACTCCTAGGGCAAACTTCCTAATACTTTTAAAGAAGGTGGTGCACCAGGTTGAGAGAATACTTAAATGCTTTATATGGTGAACTAAAGATGAAGCACAATGGTTATAAGGTTTAAATGGGAAGCTATTAGCTGATGGAAGGATTGGTCAGAATTTTCGAGATATGGTATGCTGCAATTTGGGACATCTTTCAGTCAATCATATCAAGAGATACATAATGTGGATGAAATGAATCCACACTATACTACCAGGAGAAAAGATTTCTGGGAGGTTGAGATTCCATCTCATTTCCCATGATGCGGGAGGAGTAATTTGAAGCTAAGGCGCCTAGGTATATCTCTGGTTGAGTGGGTACAATTAGAAATTGTTCTTTAACTTCTTTCTGGTATGATCCTTTAGCATCCATTAAAGCCTCCGTTAGAATAGGAATAGGATTTCATATATAGTATCCTACTAGGAAAAAGATTGTAATGTAGTGTCTATAAATAGGGCTCAGTGTAATCATGTAGATACAATAATTAAATAATATTTTCTCCCATAATTTCTCACGTGGTATCAGAGCATTGATGAGAAACAGACTGAACAGTCCCGCGCATAATTCCGGCGTCTCTTTCTTTTTCCTCAAGTGTTTGCAAAAATAAACACTGACATCGGACTCGGAAGGCTCCGGCGACCAGATCCCAGTCAACGTCACCGAAAAATATCTCCTCACGCGCGGAAAAAGCTACTGCTCCGGCGAGCAAATCTGCGACACGCGCCGGCGCGTGCAACGTTCTCCGACCACTTTTCCGATTGAATTTTTTCCCCGGTCGACTCGCCTGAAGATTCCGACCAAACCCCAGCATTTTTTTGGGATTCCGATCGCTTTTAATTTTTTTTGGCAAGTTTTTTCTAGGCTACTTTTTGTATCAGATTTTGGTTATGATATGTTTAACTCTAAAAACACGAGAAATGAAAGTTCAAGTCCTATAATTATTTCGGAACTCTTAATGAGAAAATCAGAAAAGCGACCATCCCAGTCAATAAAGAATCGACGAAGAGGAGGTCGGTTTGGATGATCTGGACCTAAGTATAGTTATTATAAAAGGCTTGGACACACTCGTGAAGTATGTCAATCTCGGCCTAAGTGTAGTTATTGCAATATGTTTAGACATGCTCATGAAGTATGTTATTCTCTACATGGTCGACCACCAAGAATACTCATATTGCTCAGACTGCAACTACAGGTAACCAACGGGTTTATTTATCCGAAGAAGAATATAATGAGCAACTTCAGTATCGAGCAAGTAAATAGACATCTCCACAAGCAGCCTCAGTCGCAAAATCTAATACCGTTGGATCGTGGGTTGTAGACTCTGACACTTCTGATCATATTTCTGGTGATAAATCACTTTTGTCGAATATGAATAAGTCACCGTCTCTTTCCACTATTACTTTAGCCAATGGGATACAAATAAAAGCAAAAAGAATTGAACGAGTTAAACACATATCTTCGGTCACTCTAAATTCTATTCTGTATGTCCCTGGTTGTCCTTTTAATACTGCATCGGTCAGTTTGACTTGTGCCTTAAATTGTATCATACTATATCTTAATGATTCTTTTATTATGCAGGACCGCAGTACGGGACAGACGATTGGCGTAAGATATGAATCACAAGGCCTCTACTACCTTACCTCTACTCTTAAATCCTTCATAGCAGGTCTAGTTACAGATCCTCCAGACTTAATCCATAAATGATTAGGACATTCGAGTATGTTCAAGCTACAAAAGATGGTGCCTAGTTTGTCTAGTCTGTCCAAATTATATTGTGAGTCGTGTCAACTTGGGAAACACACTCGCACTACCTTTCCATGTAGTGCTGAGAGTCGTGTAGAGTTATTTTTTTCAATAGTTTATTCTGATATTTGGGGTCCTAGTAGATTCAGTTCACCTTTAGGATTTCGTTATTTTGTTAGTTTCATTGATGATTTTTCCAGATGCACTTGATTATTCTTAATGAAATATCGTTCTGAGTTATTATCTGTATTCAAGAGTTTTTGTGCTGAAATACAAAATCAATTTAGTGTTTCTATTCGTACTTTTCGTAGTGATAATGCCTTGGCATACAAATCCTCCGAGTTTCAGCAGTTTATGACTCACCAAGGAATTATTCATCAAACATCTTGTCCGTACACCCCTCAGTAGAATGATGTAGCAGAAAGGAAAAATAGGCATCTCATTGAGACTGCTCGCACTACTCTCATTGTATCACATGTTCCGCTGCATTTTTAAGGCGATGCAGTCCTCACAGCTTGTCATTTAATTAATCGAATGTCCTCATCTTTTATTCAGAATCAGATTCCATATTCCATAGTATATCCATAGTTCTCGGTCGGGGACGGGGACGAGGGGTAGGGGCGGTAAGTGGGGTAAGGGTGATGCTAGGCTGAGAATAGGGTCTTGGAACATTGGAACTTTAACGGAAAAATCCATAGAGTTAGTTAAGATTCTTCAGAAGATGAGGATCAATATAGTCTGTGTCCAGGAGACCAGATGGGTAGGACCTAAGGCGAAAGATGTAGACGGGTATAAGTTATGGTTTTCGGGTAGGTCGAGGTGTAGGAATGGTGTAGGCATTTTAGTAGATAGTGAGTTAAGAGATCAGGTGGTAGAGGTTAGGAGGGTCAATGACAGGATGATGACGATTAAGTTGGTAGTTGGAGGGTTCACTATGAACATTATTAGTGCTTACGCGCCACAGACGGGTTTGAGCGAGGAGGAGAAGAGGCGTTTTTGGGAGGAATTGGATGAGGTGGTGGGTGGTATCCCACCCACTGAGAAGGTTTTTATATGAGGGGACTTCAATGGGCATATCGGGTCACTTCCCGGGGGTTATGATGTATTGCATGGAGGATTTGGACTCTGGACAGAAATGGGGGTGGCGTCTCACTTTTGGAGTTCACATTCTGACACGAGATGGTGATAGCCGGTCGAGGTTCTGAAGAAGGAGGAACAACAGTGACTTTCCGTAGTTCGGTGGCTAAGACTCAGATAGACTATTTGCACCTTAGGAAGGTCGACAAAGGTCTTTGTAAAGATTGCAAGGTTATTCCGAGAGAGGATCTTACAACCCGACATAAATTTTTGGTGATGGATTTGGAGATCAGGATAGAGAAAAGGAAGAAGAGTGTTGTGGATGACAAATTGAGAATCAAATGGGGGAGTCTGACCATGACTAGTGCAAAAGTGACGGGGGAGAGGTTGTTGGCTAAGGGGGCCTGGGGGAGTAGTGGGGATGCAATCGGTATGTGGGACAGGACGGCCAATTGCATTCGAGAGGTAGCTAGAGAAGTGTTTGGGGTCTTGAGGGGTACCCGTGGTAGGCATCGAGGGGATTGGTGGTGGAATGATGTAGTTCAAGAGAAGGTGGAAGCAAAGAAAAATGAAAATGGTAGAAAGCAAGGATGAGGCGGAGAAGTGGACGAATAGGGAGCTGTATAAGATGGTGAGGAAGGAGGCTAAGCTTGCGGTTACGGCAGCGAAAGCAACAGCTTTTGAACGCCTATATGTGGAGTTAGAGGAGAAAGGCGGGAATATGAAGTTATACAAACTGGTCAAGGCGAGGGAGAAGAGGGTCCGTGACTTGGATCACGTAAGGTACATCAAGGATGAGAACGGTAAAGTACTGATGGAGGAGACGCATATTAGGCGGAGATAGCAGTCTTACTTTTATAAACGCTTGAACGAGATAGTGACATCGTGTTCGGAGATCTGGAGCAATCTGGTAGGTATCGAGATTTTGGGTATTGTAGAAGGATTAAGGTTGAGGAGGTTAAGGATGTTGTTCGTAGGATGCGTAGGGGAAGAGCAATCGGGCCCGATGAGATCTCAGTTGAATTTTGGAAGAGCGTAGACATGGCAGGTTTGGAGTGGCTGACTGAATTGTTTAACGTCATTTTTAAGACGACAAGAATGCCCGATGAATGGAGGTGGAGTACAATGATTCTGTTGTACAAAAACAAAGGTGATATCCAGAGTTGTAACAACTATAGGTGTATCAAGCTGTTGAGTCACACTATGAAAGTTTGGTAAAGGGTCGTGGAGATGAGGGTAAGGAGAGGCGTGTCTATTTTCGAGAACCAGTTTGGATTCATGACGGGGAGTTCGACTACTGAAGTCATTCACATTATTAGGAGGTTGGTGGAGCAGTATAGGGAGAGGAAGAGAGACCTACATATGGTTTTCATTGACCAAGAGAAGGCATACGACAAAGTCCCTAGGGAGGTTCTATGGAGATGTTTGGAGGTTAGAGGTGTACCTGTGGCATATACTAGGGCGATCAAAGATATGTATGATGGAGCCAAGACCAGGGTACGAACAATAGGAGGAGACTCGAAGCACTTTCTAGTGACGATGGGGCTGCACCAGGGATCAACGCTTAGCCCGTTCCTATTTGCCTTGGTGATGGACGGACTGACGCGACAAATCCAAGAGGAGGTTACATGGTGTGTATGTTATTCGCAGACGACATAGTCCTGATTGATGAGACTCGTAGCGGAGTGAACGTCAAGCTGGAGGTTTGGAGACAAACTCTAGAGTCCAAAGGGTTCAGGTTGAGTAGGACGGGAGCGACCCTGAGACAGGAGTGGAAGTGTCGATTGGGACTCAGGTCATCCCAAAGAAAGGACGCTTCAAGTACCTCGGTCTATTATTCAAGGGAATTGAGAGATTGATGACGATGTCACACATCGTATTGGAGCAGGGTGGTTGAAATGGAGGCTCGCATCTGGAGTCCTGTGTGACAAAAAGTGCCACCAAAGCTTAAAGGCATGTTTTATAGGGCGTTAAACAGACCGACTATGTTGTATGGGACAGAGTGTTGGCCAGTCAAGACTTCGCACATCCAAAAGATGAAAGTTGCGGAGATGAGGATGCTGAGATGGATGTGTGGGCATACAAGGAGGGATAGAATTAAAAATGATGATATCTGAGACAGAGTGGGAGTGGCCTCGGTGGAGGATAAAATGTGGGAAGCGAGGTTGAGATGGTTCGGGCATGTACAGAGGAGAGACACAAATGCCCCAGTGCGGAGGTGTGAGAGGTTGGTTATGGACGGGTTCAGTAGGGGTAGAGGTAGGCCGAAGAAGTATTGGGGAGAGGTGATTAGACGGGATATGGCGCATGTGCAACTTACGGAGGACATGACCTTAGATAGGGGTTTATGGAGGACACGGATTAGGGTTGAAGGGTAATAGATAGTCGAGCGTAGGCACACTCACGCCCACAAAAAGATAGTTGTAGTGTGAGTTAGGTGTTCCCTAGTGTACTTTATTTATATTATTTATTTATTTGTGTAGGCTGCTACTTTCTTTTGACAGAATGCGCTACCAGGACGTATTTCGATTTTTGTTACCAACATGTTCATATAGCTTTAATTTCTTGTCTCTGACCGTTTTATCTTGCTATGCTATGCAAGGTTTGCTTTGATTGTGATTACGCAGGTCTTGAGCCGAGGGTCCCCCGGAAACAGCCGCTCTACCTACCAAGGTAGAGGTAAGGTCTGTCTACACTCTACCCTCCCCAGACCCTACGTGGTGGAATTTTACTGGGTATGTTGTTGTTGTTGTATAGTATATCCTTAGTCATCTCTATACTCTCTTCCTCCTCGTGTTTTTGGAGCATGTTTTGTGCATAACCTAGCTCCGGAAATAGATAAATTAGCACTTCGCTCTGTGTCTTTCTTGGTTATTCTCGAGTTCAAAAGGGGTATCGTTGCTTCTCACTTTATCTCCGTCGATATCTTATGTCTGTCTATGTCACATTTTTTGAGTCTCAACCTTACTTTAGGTCTTCTTCTGATCATCCTGATATCTCTGAGGTCTTCCTATACCTCAGGTTTTATCTACACAGACCTTTGAGGAATCTACAATTACTTCCTCATCTCCAGTCACAGTGCCACCACTTCTGACTTACCATCGTCGACCGCTTCCAACATCAGACCCAACATCAGATCCAGATGATTCATGACCTGCGTCGAACCCTGCACCTACTGTGGACTTGTCTCCTTCTGATCAGCCGATTGCACTTCGGAAAGGTAAACGGTCCACTCATAATACTAGTCCACATTATACCCTTTTAAGTAATCATCGTCTATCATCATCCCATTATGTCTTTATATTATCATTGTCCTCCGTCCCATTCCTAAGTCTACAAATGAATCCCTTTCTCATCCCGGATGGCGACAACTGACAGGCTATGATTGACGAGATGTCTGCTTTACATATGAGTGATACTTGGGAGCTTGTTACTCTTCCTTCAAGTAAATCTACTATTAATTGTCGTTGGGTTTATGCAATAAAAGTTGGTTTGGACGGTAAAGTTGACCGACTTAAGGCTCACCTTGTTGCGAAAGGGTATATGCAGATATTTGGTCTTGATTATAATGATACTTTCTCTCCCGTGGCTAAAATAGCATTTGTTCGTATCTTTCTATCCATGGATGTTGTCCGCCATTGGCCTCTTTATCAGTTGGATATTAAGAATGTTTTTCTCCACGGTGATCTTAGGAGAAAGTTTATATGGAGCAACCACCCAATTTTGTTGCTCAAGGAGAGTAATAGTGTGTCGATTGCGTCAGTCACTTTATGGTTTAAAACAGTCTCCTCGAGCCTGATTTGGTAAATTCAGCACAGTAATTCAGGAGTTTGGCACGATTTGCAGTGAAGCAGATCATTCTGTGTTTTATCGACATTTTGCTCTAGATTTGAGTATTTATTTAGTGGTTTATGTTGACGACATCGTTATAACTGACAATAATTAAGAGGGTATCACTAATTTAAAGCAACATCTCTTTCAACATTTTCAGACTAAAGATCTCGATAGACTAAAGTATTGTTTAGGTATTGAGGTTGCCCAATCCACGTCAGATATTGTTATTTCGCAACGCAAGTATGCCTTAGACATTATTGAGGAGACAGGAATGATGGAATGTAGACCCATTGACACTCCTATGGATCCGAATGTTAAACTCCTACCAGGTCACGGGGAGCCTCTCAGTGATCCTGGAAATATAGGCGGCTGGTTGGTAAGTTGAATTATCTCACAGTGACTAGACCTGACATTTCGTTTCCTGTGAGTGTTGTAAGTCAGTTTAGTTTATGGATTCTCCCTGTGATAGTCATTGGGATGCAGTTGTCTGCATTCTGCGATATATTAAGTCAGCTCCAGGTAAAGAATTGCTTTTCGAAGATAGAGGCCATGAGCAGATCGTTGGGTATATAGACGATGATTATGCATGATCAACCTCTGATAAACGTTCTACATCCGGATATTGTGTGTTAATAGGAGGTAATTTAGTGTCCTGAAATAGTAAGAAACAGAGTGTCGTTGCTCGATCTAGTGCTAAATTAGAATATCGAGCAATGGTTGTAGCAACTTGTGAGCTAGTTTGGATTAAGCAGTTGTTCAGAGAACTAAAATTTGGAGAAATTAGACAAATTGCACTTGTGTGTGTAATAACAAAGTGGCCCTTCTTATCGTATCAAATCCGGTATTTCATGAGAGGACTAAGCACATTGAGATTGACTATCACTTTGTCAGAGAAAAGATTATCTCCGGAGATATTGTTACAAAATTTGTGAAGTCGAGCGATCAGCTTGCAGATATTTTCACCAAGTCTCTCACTGGTCCTCGTATTAATTACATCTGTAACAAGTTCGGTACATATGACTTGTATGCACCAGCTTGATGGGGGTGTTAGAATAAGAATAAGATTTCATATATTGTATCCTACTAGGAAAAGGATTGTAATGTAGTGTGTCTATAAATAGGGCTCATGTAATCATGTAGATACAACCATTTAATAATAATATTTTCTCCCATAATTTTTCACATTTGCTTGATTTTGTACTCAGATCTCTTTAGTTATATGCTGCAGCTAATGTCATTTATATTCCCTATAAGAGACTGGCTAACGACAGAAACTGTGAGGTTTCTGTATGCTCTTTCTCAAGCCAAGTATGCAAGAAGTTATGCAATTCTATTTTGTATAAAGATCTTCATATGGAGCACTGAAGTAAACTTGTTTTCTCCATATGCTAAAGTTGAAACTTGAAATATGGTTCTTGGATCAGCCCTTTCTTTTATATTCATAAAATCTGGTTAGATAGAAATATGACAAATTTTGGGCACATTATCCTATGTTATAATAGTGGATAGTATGTGGTGTTCTGTTTTTCATTAATAAGTCATTGTAGATAGTGTTTTGTTTTTCATTAATAAGCCGTCTACCTCTAGCAACTAAAGCAAATCACTTTCCACATATTAGAAGGCTTGGAGAGATTGTCCACTTTTCCAAACGTTATTCTGTAGCAAAAGCCCCATATCCTTCATTAACTTTAGTAACCAGAATGCTCTAATCGTGCTTCATTACCACCCAAACTTCTTCTCCGAATTTTTTGAAGCTAAACATATCGGACTAAGACATACAGAGCTTTAATTCCTACTGTATAATTTACTTTATAATTATTGATTCATCTGAAAATATTTATCCTCATTATACCATGCTTGGCACAAAACTAAGAGGTTCATTCTAGAATGCTATGAATCCGCAATCTTAAATAGGAAATAAGGAAGGCTGCTTTGGTACGGTATTGAAAGCTCAATCTTAAGAAAATGAACATCAAAGGGAATTTTGCTCACTTCGAACGTTTAGATCAGCTCTTGGTCGAAGTAGCATTTACTCATCACAGAAACCACTTCCTCATTTAAAATAGTTTCTGAAGATCTTTCTCTGGGAACTATATAACAATTACTATATAGAGAAGCAAAGTAAAGGACTTAAAGAAAACCAGGCACTAGAAAATTTCTATGGGAAGGTCAAAAGTCCTTTTGTCAAAATTGTGGACAACAGGATTAACATATATCATACTCAATCAAAGCATAGCAACAAAAATGCATCATCTGCTACATTTTTGCTGACAGAAGAGAGTAAAACCAAAGTAGCAAAATGTGCTGCAGCTGAAGTTACCACAGAAATTTTTATGAAGGAAATCTAAGATGGAGATTATCACAGAACCCACAAGTCAATTAACAGTTTAAAAAGGGCAGCCCGGTGCAGTAAGCTCCCGCTATGTGCGTGGTCCGGGGAAGGGCCGGACCACAAGGTCTAGGTCAATTACAGTTCCTGACAAAAAAATGATAAAAAGTAGGTACCTCCGAAATTCTTCGCTGTTGCTGACGCCTATATAATCAAGATGATGCCGATCATCACAGGCGTAAGACTCAAGTAAGGCAGACATTATTTTGCCAAGCCTTTGGCCTAACACAGCAGCATCCTTGGGTTCATTGTCATTTGTGGATCCTCGAAAATTATAGCATTTGGAAATGAAAGGCTCATGTTCAAGGAATCTATAGAAGTGTTTTCCATCTTCAAATTCATTTTCTCTGCACATATGCGTAGTGTAAAAAAATGTTGTCAATAGAATCAAATCTACACTGATGGACAGCAGTCCTAAAATCCTTCTCAAGTTCTTACCCGAAGACGTGGTGAATAAAATTCCTTCTCGCCAGATTCTTCCCAATATCCACACCCTGTGTTAGATATCAAATAGTTATTACTTCGAAAATTCATCAACTCAAATAAAAAAAGAGCAGCCCGGTGCACTAAGCTCCCGCTATGCATGGGGTTCGGGGAAGGGTCGGACTCTATTGTACGCAGCCTTACCTTGCATTTCTGCAAGAGGTTGTTTCCACAACTTGAACCCGTGACCTCCAGGTCACATGGCAGCAACTTTACCAGTTACTCCAGGGCTCCCCTTCAAATTCATCAACTCAAATGCTGAATAAAAATGAAAATATATATATATTCAATCAAATCTTTTTACCCTTAAGTCCATGCAGTAAAAAAATATGTTAATACAACAACATACCCAGTATAATCCCACAAGGTGGGGTTTGGGGAGGGTAGAGTGTACGCAGACCTTACCCCTATCATTTGATGGGTAGGGAGGTTGTTTCCGATAGACCTCCGGCTCAAGTAGAAATGAAAAGGCAACAGTAATAATAAGTAAGCAAGAAAATAAGATAACGAAGTGAAAGAAACATGTATGAAACCAAAAAGCAATCCGCAAAAGGAAGTAATAGAAGTAACGACAGGTCAAAATACTAAATAAAGCATCGCAAAACAACCTGGGAAACAAAATAACAATAATGTCACTACCACCAAATCGTACGACCATGAAGTGCACGACACAACCAATACTAAACTAAATCAAAAGACAAGAGACTACAAGAGTACGACGACACGCGACAACGTTGTACTACCTACTACCCTTCTATCCTGATTTGTGCCCTCCATGGTCCCTGTCTACGGTCATGTCCTCGGTGTCATGTCCTGTCTAATCACCTCTCCCCAATATTTCTTCAGCCTACCTCTACGTCTCCTGAAACCATCTATAGCTAGCTTCTCACACCTCCGCACAGGGGCATCCGTGCATCTCCTCTTCACATGCACGAACCATCTCAATCTCGCTTTACTCATCTTGTCCTCCACCGAGGCCACCCCCACCTTGTTCCGAATAACTTCATTTCTAATTCTATCTCTCCTCGTATGCCCATACTAAAAAAATATGTTAATGATTCTTAAAAATCAATGGCTTTCTGCTAATTGATGAAGTCATTGCAAAACACTGGTGTAGTATGTGCACTTCTCAATCTCTAATGTTAAAAACTTTTAGAATTCATTTTGCATTATGTTTCCTAGTTTTCCACATTGCTATACTTGTTTAAGCACTATACTATGAATGAACCTGAAATAACTTTAATGTTTTGTAAAAAAAAAATTGAGTTTGAAATACCAATGTAGACTGGATTCAGGGCCATGCTACACAAAGATTGTGCTACCTTTTTCTTTTCCTTTTTCAACAAATTACAGGTAATGAATAACTAATGTGGACTGGATTCAGGGCCATGCTACACAAAGATGCGAAAACTCCAGAATCAGTTTCGCGTGACGCTAACAATCAGAAATCCAGACCACTCCAATTTATCCACCAGAAAGTTACTCTACTGAAAATCATGGAAGGACGATGGCACTTGACGCAGAAAATAAGTACAAGAAATGTCATGAGAAAAATGCCCATTCATTAATAATGATAGTATTTGAACCAACTCTCGCGGCACCTAACAAAACTATCAAGCTACAAGAAAGTTAATCTATTGAAGATCATGGAGGGATGATTGAACATAAAGCGGAAAATGAGTACAAAGAAATGCCATAAGGAAAATGTCCAATTCATTTTTCAATAACTATAGTATTTAGACTAACACCTAAACTAAACCACGGAGCTACGGCTACCTCCTCGGTTAGTCAAATGGGAAGAGATAACCTAAAAGATTCTTTTTACCACTATTAGAACTTGAACTCCATCCTTCTATAATTCGTTCCATCTTCATTTACTTTTAGGCCACGCTCTTGGTGTCAAAAGACGGTTCCTGCTACCTCCTCGTAGAATAATGGGAAGAATAACCTAGCTTTTGTTGCATCTATTAGAATTCCTATGATTTTTGCATCTATTAGACTTTTAACTCTCGTTTACTATGATTTATTACATCTTCATTGTTAACGTTAGACCACACTTATTGGTTGCCGGAAAAATGTCCATTCATGTAAGCTGTTAAGAACTAACAAGCTTGAAACTAACATGTTTTCAAAAACTTAAAACTCTTTTGTTTATGAAAGCTCGTCCTGTATTTGGAAACAAGTGAAGAAAATCCAAAGGGAAAGTTTGTCACTTTTTCCTTTTTGGTACGTAAAAGGTTGTCACTTTTCATGGAAGAAAAGGAAAGGACGATAAAAGTTATTCCCTCGGACCCCACTGAATAGATTGAATTTGAATAAAAGAACATAATAACAACATTAGTAGTATTAACTTCGTTCTCATTTCCCTTATTTACCTAGGAAAAAGAAAGTATATTAAGAAAGAAAAAATATTTCCTTTGTTTCACGTAGATTTTTTTAGGGCTGCACAAAATTCGGTCCGGACCGAAAAATCGGACCGGACCGAACCGGACCGAGAAATTGGTCGGTCTTGATCCTGTTTTAAGATTCGGTTTTATTAAGTCAGGATCGATTTTTTTTATATAATATATATAATTCCTAATATATATAATATATATAATTTATAATTTTCTAAATTCCTAATATATATAATTCCTAATTTTCTAAATTTCTAATATATAATATTATATAATTACGGGTCGGGTTCCGGGGCCCGGTTTGTTTTTTAAAATTGAATTACCAATACTGAAATTGACATTCTCGGACGCGGTGCCACGAAATTTTTATGTTGAAATCTATTGTACATCGCGAGATATTTAGATTTGAAAATGGGAAAAACGTAACGATTTGGGGGAAAAGAGAAATTGAGGGGCAATATGGACGTTTTTGGAGAAATCCGGTGAAGCAAACGGACTTGAGATTATTCGTCTCGAAAAAATACGCGAAATCAAATTTTTTTTTAGGTAAAACGGACGTCCGAGCGCAAAGTTATGACCATATAAAGTTTGATCAATTTACAACCTATATTTGATATGTCAATTCCCGGGAGAAATTTGGCGGGGGCTTCTTGGGTGGGGTGGCTGGTGGGGATGGGGTTGGGTGAAATTGGGGGTGGGGCGGGGCAAATTCGGTCCGAAAAACCGGACCGGACCGAAAATGACCGGACCGAACCTGGACCGGACTGGGCCGAGAAGTTCGGTCCGGACAATTCTACTATTCGATCCTCGATCCGGTCCGGTTTTAACCCTTTGTGCACCCCTAGATTTTTTTAGCCCTTCTCAGTTTTTTCCTCTCCGTTCCAATTACAACACATTATTGAATACAATATCCAATATTCTCAATTAAACAATTCGAAAAGTAAAACTTCTTATATTTTATTATTTCTGGAGAAATGAAACAGTAAATAATTTTCAGCACGTGGCAGACAAATTCACGCATCTAGAATCATGACGAGCGGGAGGAAGTTAAAATTTGAAATTTATGAATTTTGAACTTATTATCGAACTCAATATTTTATCTTTGTTACTGGGTTTGCACATAAATATTTATATATATTTAATAGATTTTCTAACACAATAACAAAGCTACTGGGTTTGTCCAAATCCGCGGCTAATATTGTCCCTCCCCCCTGATGACGAGGCAAATGACAATGCTTGAAGTATCCAATTTCCAAATAACTTATCAATTGACCCAAGAATAATGACTTCATTAATTAATTAAACATCATAATTTCCAAGTCAATTGATTGCACTAATTTCAAAAGCGTGTGGGTAATATACTCATTTTCAGCACGAGATGGACGGACCATGGGATAACGGACCTTTACCGAGTTCTAAAAGTGAGCCCAAGGCAGACGTGTATTTCGGCAGAAACTTTGCTCGACTTATTCTGTTATTCATTTGGCTGTGACCAAAGCCTGTAGCTATTGACAGAGGCTACTTTAAAACCTCTGGAGTTAAATAAATAAATCCTTAGTACGGCTGATTACTGTGGCCTATCTACTTTAAATTCATTTCACATTTACTACGACTCTACGAGCAGTACATAGTATTTTTGTTGACGAAGGAATCCGCAGCTGCTCTTTCGAAAGATGCGTAGAACCCGAACGACGCATGATAAGCGCAAACCACGCCACCGGCTTAAACCACACTTACAGTCAGTGCGGGTGTGCTCCCAAGAGCGGCGCAGGCCGTGCGTTACTACTGGGGTTTGAACTTGCACAAGCTCTCCCACACAACCCATGAGGATACTCCTTGCGCCAAGCATCAACCGGTGCAGGCTTCGGATGAGTAGTACATAATATGACTTTATTATAGTGGAGTATTATTTAAAATAACCACGAAAGATTGTGGTGGGGTAAAATACCCCCTTCATTTGTAGCTGATTTTTCAGGTTCGATAACTAAATCATTTTTTTATTGGGAGCGTTTTACTCCCAGGGGGATCTGAATTAATTGTGCTAAAATATGTACCGAATACCAAAAGGGAAACTAAAAAAAGCTTGATTTAAAAAATAAATATTACATTACCATAAATCTTAATTCAAACATGTGTTAATTTATTTCATAGAAGTAAAATTTATAAATTGGAAACTGCATGGAATTTTTTTCAAACTATACAACAACAACAATAACAAACACAGTGTAATTCCATAAGTGATGTTTGAGGAAGGTAGGATGTGAGCAGACCTTATTTCTACCTTTTTTGGGTAAAGAGACTGTTTCCGAAAGACTCTCGGCTCAAAAAGAACCGTAGTCAATGCAAAGGTGGGATGCAATACGAGGACTTCCTAGGAGATCACTTATCCTAGTATTACTCTCGTCCAAAAACGCCTAACTTTGGAATTCTGATGGGATCTGATGCATTAGTACTGATATGATTGCATACTTTTCAAACACCTATAATCAAATATTTTTAAAAGCACAGTTATTTTATAAATTGATGGAGGATACCTGTTTTCTAAGAAGAAAATAGTAATTTTAAATAATAATAAGTGTAATATAAAGCTTTATTTACCAAAAAAAATATACTAAGTGTTCAAATGAAATTACTATTTAGACTTCATTCTATGTAGTAAATTATTCATCTGCCTCAAAATTATCGACGCTTTACAGTATGAAATATTGCCAGTCAAACACTGTTAAATTTAGGGAGTCAAACTATTTTTCCTTGCCTATAATTTCTGATTATGAAATTTGTATTTTGTGTACGTTTCACCAACCATTTAAATTTTATCTAAAAAACAAAACATATTAATAATAATCAATTTACATAGAAATTAGCATAGTTGACCTTTGTACATTGTACCGCCGCCGCGTACCATCTTATTCTTTTTGGGCCAAGTATACAATACTTCTAAAATGCATATATAATCAAAATAATATGGTGGATATAAATTTACATTAATACCTGCACAGAATGGTTCCCGAAATACTCAAAATCCTAAAAACATTATGGAATCTAAAACGTCAACTCTATGACCATATGAATCGTTACTGGAATAGAGAGTAGACTTCTCGAAAATTTAAAATGCAAAAAATTAGTGCTCATTTTCATGGCTTGCACTCTCTTGGCTAAAATTATTAGGAGAATAATAGAGCAAATTATCAAAATAGCACTCTTTGGAAAAATTATTCTTAAAATATTATTCTTCAAAAATTAATTTCCATTTTATTACTAATTTTGAAGCAAATTGTCAAAATAGTACTCTTTGAAAAAATTATTCTCAAAATACTACTCTCCCAAAATTAATTCTCATTTTACTACTAATTTTGTCACATGGATTGTCAAGTGGATAAAAACATATTAGTTAGTATTTAATCAATATTCCACATGTCACATATATTGTAGAAATGTAAATTTATAAGTTTATATTGTACATTTATTCTATTAGAAAAGTTAAAATATATTTTTTCCGTTTATTCTCAGGTCGACGTGACCGACAATTATTTTTTAAAAAACGAAATTGATGCAATAATTTAAGACGTCGACCGAGAATAAACAGAAAAATATATTTTAACATTTCTAACAGAATAAATATACAATATAAACTTATAAATTTACATTCATACAATATATGTGACATGTGTAATATTGATTAAATACTAACTAATATATTTTTATCCACTTGGCAATTCATGTGGCAAAATTAGTAGTAAAATGAGAATTAATTTTGAGAGAATAATATTTTGGAAATAATTTTTTCAAAGAGTACTATTTTGGCAATTTGCTCCAAAATTAGTAGTAAAATGGAAATTAATTTTGAGAGAGTAATATTTTAAGAATAATTTTTTCAAAAAAATGTTATTTTAGCAATTTGCTCAGAATAATACAATTAATTGTGGATGTTAGGTGCCTATAGACTATAGTTTTCATTCTGAATAAACGAACAGTACCTTTCATCCTAAAATAACCGTCGGTTTTCACTTTTTGAAATTCAAATTATGTAAACCTTGATCAATATTTTAAGAGGTGCTACTACTTTTATTATACTGCGATGAGAAGAACTATAGTAATATATACTCTCTCTATCTCAATTTATCTGATACAGTTTGAATCTTGAGAATGATCATAAACTATGTCATCTGTTATGAAATCTTTAAGTTTTTTAAAATAAAATTTATATATTTAAAAACTACGTAAAAAGTACTATGAGCATGTTTAAAAGCGCTTATAATTTATGAATTTTGACTAATTTTGTTATTTTAATTTAAAATACGTGTTTAAAAACACTTTTTTATCTTATCCAAACACCATAAAAGTGCTTAACAACTATTTTAGCTTAATAGAATCTAAAATAAGTCTATCCGAACGGGCTCTATAACTCACAATAATTGACAATTCAAAATATTTAAAATATATATGAAATAATTACAGTAAAAAAATTTGTTTAAATCTCAAAATTTAAAAGATACCACATAAATTAAATTAAACGGAGGGAGTAATAATTTTAGACCTTGTATCTAGGGTCCAGCGAAAATACTTTTACCTCTCAAAGTATGACTAATGGTGTAAGATATGCATGTCTTCTACTCTTCAGACTCTTTACCTCTGAAAGTATGAGTAATCGAGTCAAATTTGTGTACATTCTATTTTATTCAGACCCCGTATGATTTAACTGTTGTTTGTTGCTGTTGTTGAGTAATAATTTTGGACAGAGGTTTCAAATATCTATATTTGATTTTCAAAATATTGAATTAATCAAAGGAGCGTACCTTTTTTCTACCGCAGTCCAAGTGATGGATCAAAACCTCCACAAGCTCGCCGCCGGCGAAGCAGTTTCTTAGTATTTTCATCCTCATGATTCTATCCTGTATCGGAAGCTTTTGCCTCAATACTCTCACAATCTCTACCATCTCATCAGTCCGCTCCTCATAATCATCGTCGAAACCGTAAACCGGTGGCGCCGGTGCATCCTCCGGGCATTTTCCGGCCAACATTTCCTCCAATTTCTGCTCCAACATCCCGCTATTTCGTAGCGAATTCAACGCCACCAATCCACCTAACAACTTCTCGTTCAGAAATATCTGCGGCACATTTGCACTTCCGGCTCTCTCAATCAATTCCTTCTCTCTCTGAGGATACACGTCGACGTTAATTTCCACGTAGTTGAGGTTTTCCTTACGTACAAACGATCTCACGGCGGTACAATCCCTGCAATTAGTGGTATTCACGTTAAAAATTGATTTAAATCAAAAATCGAACCATACCGATTAAATAATAAGTTACAAAATACCGAAAAACTGAACCAAACATATAATAAGTCAATAACCAAACAAACAAACAAATATATATATATATATATATATATATATATATATTAAACACCTTTTTACATGTATCAAAAAATATTATAATCAATTATTCTTTAGGTAGCGAAATGATCAGTCTAGCAATTATAATCCAAAAAAGACTCACAAGACTAATTTCACTATAAATAAACAATGTTGAGATTAAAAAAACTACTTTGTTTAGTAATAATTCAAATGAATTAATATAACAATAAAAAGGTTGTACCTGCAATTGGATCTCGAGAAGAAACTAACTCTTCCTAACAACTTCCTATCCATCGGACCTTTTTTTAAGTTCACGGTCACTTTCAGTCCGGAGAGATTAAACTCCGTCACGTTCGATTCCGATTTCATCATCATCACTTTCTCATCATCATCAAACTGATCTCTCATCGACGATAGCCTCTTCGTTATCGCCGACGATAAGCTGTTACTCTTCTCCCGAAAGAATTTCCCGATCGCCGGCATGTCAAAACTCCCCGGCATGGATTTAGACCTGTTCAGTTCACCAACCGCTAGTACTCCGGCAGGTACCTCCGGTTGTGGTAACAACTTCTGTGGACCTAATACGCTGCCGTTTTGTATAACTGATGAATCAATGATTTCGCCGTTAGAGCCAGGTGCATTTATAGCTCCCGCTCCTTCAATACAATTTCCTTTTTTGTTATCTTTTTTTTCGGAAATAATATCTTCTAATTTTGGTTCTTCTGTTTTGGATAAATTGATAGAATCCATTGAAGAGAGAGGGGAAGAGATGTTGGGATGGAAATTCTAAAAAACGTGAAAGGAGTGAAGATTACAAATGGCACTAAAAGAGGGTGGAGAAAATGTATGACTTAATAGTGGAGTTTACTAGGAAGAAGTCAAAGAAGATTTCTTTGCGACTCAGTCGAGAGTTTAATATTTGAAAATTAATTATTTTAAGTGAAATTATTTGAATGGGAGAGATTATATTTCATTGTTTGTTTGAATCAGTCTAGAATTAGATTGTTTTTACTTCTATATTAAGTATTAACTAGGATCACGTACACGAGTTCGATTCTCTGCATAAATCTTCTTGGTTGAGTCTGTCACACATGACTTGTCAAGTGTGGTTAATCGGCTGACGTGGTTTGCAGGCTATTGCGTCAGCCCGGGGTTTACCCTATGCGCACTCGAAAGAGTAGCGGCTGCGGATTCCTTCGTAAAAAAAAAAAAAATAGTATCACGTACACGTTCAAAGTATTTAACCTTAGTTATTTGCATCTTGAAATAAATTTGCGTTAAGAGAATTCTTTGGCTTCTAACATTTAAAACTCACTAAAAAGGTAGAAATTAACTTATGTCACTAAATAGAAAAATTTAAATGCTATCTCTCTTTAATAACACATTAGCAATGATTATAGAAAAAAATACTTAAACTATAGTGATAGATTAGTGAGAAATTTATAGCTAATTCTTTTTTTATTAAGTTCAAAGTATTTCATTGTTTGTTTTACTAGTTCTAGCTAGGTGTGATAATTAAGGCCATAAGGGAACTAGATATTTTAATCATATTATCTTAAGTTGGTTGCCTAATGCGCAACATTATCATTATTATTATTATTTGGGTCATCATATATATAATGTGAGCATTTTTGTTGTTGTTTGTTTTATCGTCGTTTATGATTTGCAATGTTGAAAATTTACTAAATGTGGAATTAAGTTTAATCCATTATTTATGACTCGAACAATTGAGGTCTCGCACGTCGGAAACGTCGTTTTCACACACGTGCATACATAGTGTCAAGTACGTAAATTTCATTAGTGAAAGAGATATTCGTAAGTAAGTGAAACGTTTGAGACATAGAATGATGGACGGTTATTGGCCAAATGACGTGTGTTCCACATTTAAATGAAGGAAGAAATGTACGATGTGTAATAGATAAAATGAGTCAGAAATTATCGCGGAGCCGTAAAGGGCCGCGGCGCAACACCGTCGAAGACGCGGTGCCTCCAGCCAGCGTCGTGGCGCCTTGGAGGCAGTAAGTTTCTGGAGCTGCGGCACCGCGTCGCTTCGGAGGCAGAATACTGCGACGGGAGCTGAAAAGGTTTCTGACTTTTGGGATGGTTTGGGGCATTGATTCCCCACGAATTGGCTCATGAATTCAGTCATTATTTGGCTGAATAACACCTCTCATTTAGTGTCATTACATGGTCTTGATTGTCATTAGTTGGATAAATGAGAAGTCATCTTACACACACTATAAATTGAGGCCTTTGGCTCAATTTAAGAACACATTTCATACTTGTATAGTTCAGATTTTCTTAACTTCTTCCTCTCTAGCATATCTCTCACACACTCAAAGGTTCTTCTTGAGAAACACTTGAGTGTCATTTGCTCATTTGTTTATTTGTTGTTTTATCTTATGATACAAGTTGTCAATAGTCGTTAAAGGATTCATACGGGCAATATTGTCTTAAGGACAGAGTGCTAACACTCGACTCAACACAGTTGTAACAAGTAGAGGTTTAGTTTCTCTTGGTTTCAGGTTATCAAGATCAAAGAGCTTGTTGCAATTGAACGAAGATCCAAAGACAGAAGATTCAAGACTCACTCAAGAACAGAAGATCAATGTTATAGCCCATAGTTCGGGTCTGGATCTCGGTCAGGGGCTTGACGCCATGGCCGTGGCGAAGCGGCGCGGCGCGGCAGATGATTGTAGGGCGCGCGCGCGAAAGCAGTCGCGGCGGAAGATCTGAAGGGGTCACTGAAGTTTCAGCGCATGGCCGGAAGCGAGCGCGGGAAGCGAGCGCGGCGCGAAAAGTCTGAGTAAGCGGAGTTTAGTGGCCATGGCCAGGCTGCGGGCAGGCGGGTTCTACGAGTTAGTGGAAATTTACGCCTTTGTTTTGTTTTAAAAGAGGTCATGGGTGGGTGACAAGTGCCCCACGCCCATCTAAAATGGTGCATGCCTTATATTGACCAAGTCTTGAAGACTTGGTCATCTTTCAAATCTCTCTCTCTCTCTAAGCAAAAGCTCACACTTCTCTCTAGAATTCCAAGAGGAATTCAAAGCTTAGGAAAAATCTGAAAAGGTGTGGCAAGAAGGAAGCTTGTGGCTAGCTTGTAGGTGTTATTGTGGTGGTGTTCTTGGAAAGGAGGCTAGCATAATTGTTGGAATAGTTTTGGCTAAAGCTCTAAAGGTAACATTTCTTCTCTTGTAGCTAGTCATTGGTGTTGCATGTGAAGAAGAAGGAACTTGTAGTAGTAAATAATGCTCTTAGAATCATTGCATGTAAGAAATATGGTTTGGATATGAAAGAATTGGTTAAGAAGATTATGTGAGCATGTTGTAGCCTAAAAACTACCTTAGACTTGTTAAGTTGGTTGTTTTACCTTGTGGGCAGAATTTTACACATTTAAGTTTAGGTGTGTAATCCCCTTTGAAAATGTTGGATTGTTGGGCCTTAAATGTGGCGTTTGGATATTGAATTCGACCTTGAAAAAGGTGGCAAAGTATGTAGAAACAAAGGAAGTCTTTGCCCAATTTCCTTAAGAATTAGTAACTTGAACTTGGAATTTCTACATTGAAATTGGGGGTTAATAAACGTATTATGGTCATTATAGGTTGACATATTACGTGCGGTATTTCGGACTTAAGCAAGTGGATTAACCGAAGAGGTATGTGGAACTTTCCTATCTCTTGAGCATGAGTATTTGTACCTATGTAGTACGGTAGACGTATAAGATTTGATATCTTTCACTTGTTTTAGTGTATGTGATACTTGTGTCATTTTTAAAAGTATAAGTCCCTTGGATTTAGGGAAAATGTATTTGACTAAGGAATAACGCAAATATAATGACCTTATGGGAAGTTGGTTATATTAGCTTTTGAAAGGTTAACAAAGAAATGTTTACTCTAAGTAAAACAAGTACGGGTAAAGGATTTGAAACTATGGAAGGTGAATTGATTTTTTTAGGCATTGATTGCCTAAGGTTTTAAAAAAGGAAATGAAGTCACTTGATTTAGAAGCCTATTATATTTCTAAAAGGAAATGTGACTGTCTTGAAAAGAAATCGTAACTTGATACTATGGTGATTAGTATCTTGGAATTTTTGTATAAAAAGAGTTATTTCTTAAAAGGTTAGAAGTACATGGTACTTGGGTTGAATTCCCGGATTTTCTCTTAAAAGACATGTTGGTGCCTTAGGTATACTAAAATGAGAGGATATATTAATAATGTTAATAAGAAGTTAGGGGATTTCTTAACTTGCTTATGTTATGATAAGCCGGTAGTGCTTATGTTATGTATGATAGGCCGGTAGTGCTTATGTTATGTATGATAGGCCGGTAGTGCTTATGTTATGTATGATAGGTCGGTAGTGCTTATGTTATGTATGATAGCCGGATGAGCTATGTTATATCTATATATTATTACGGGGTAAACCCTGGGTTATTACTTATGTCATGGATTTGCTACCCATGATGCGAGTGCGGCGCTTGTACTCATGCGGATCCGGACCACAGGATCCATGCGGGTGAAATAGTCTCATGCGAGTACGGCGATGGTACTCATGCGGGTCCACAGGATCCATGCGGGTGAAATAGTCCCATGCGGGTGAAATAGTCCCATGCGGGTGAAATAGTCTCATGACGAGGCGGATGACCTCATGCGGGTCCACAGGACCCATGCGGGTGAAATAGTCCCAGGAGTAGGATTGCTTAATGATACTACGGGCGAGGTACCTGTTTGATCATGAGCCTCCTATTTTTATGCGATAAGATTTATACATTACTCTCATTATTAGTAAGGCACGGTCTGAGTAAATTGATTTTAAATCTATGACTCGGCTTATTTTGACTTATGATATTATTACAAGTATTTTCGATTTACATACTTGGTACATATTGTGTCTTGACCCGCTTCCTCGGGGGCTGCGTTCATGTCGCAGGTAAGGGTAAGCAGATGGTGGATCCTCATTCTTAGGATCTTTGCTCAGGTGTCAGAAGCTCCATTACTCCGGAGGCTTGACTTGATTTTTGGTACGGTTCTCCCTGACGTTATAGGTTTTTGTGTGCATTCAGGGTATGGCGGGGCCTGTCCGTCATGGTTGTTACAAACTCTTAGAGGCACATGTAGTCAGGTTATAAATTGGGTTATTAAGGATGTGGCATTCGATTCTGTTTTATCTATGTTACGGGAAGGTAGCCATTTTTGGGTTAGCCTATTTTATCTTATATGGTTCTTGTTTGTGAGTTTATTTCCGCTGGTTTTCTCTGATGTTGTATCACAAGGGTGCCCGGGGTAAGGCACCAGTCACGGATCCGAGGTCGGGTCGTGACAATCAAGACCACAAAACTCATTGTTGTTGTAACAACTTTTGTTAGGCTTCAAGCCTATTGAAGTGTAATTCGTTGTTTATCCATTCTAAGCACTAGTAGTAGTTGTATAATATTCTCGTACATCCATTGTGTAACTCACAATCTTAAGACAATATTGGTACTAGTGCTAGAAAGATGTATGTCAACAAATCTGATCCTAGTTTTGGGTCTCTCTTTGACGATAGTTACAAATCTGTTTTCGTCAAAAGTGAGATCTATGTTGCTGATCCTAAACTTGAAGAACTGCCGATAGCCATGCTAGCAAGGCTAAGTATCAAGGAAGAGTTGGTGTCACCGCTCCCGAGAGTGGTGGAAACAAGCGTCCACGAGTGGTGAGGAGTATAAGGCCACTAAGTTCAACAAAGAGACTGATGTGGGCCATATTCCAAAGGTATGAGTTAATTAGTCTTCCTTGTCCATAATATGTTTAGAGAATTTCTGAATAAAAGGGAATAAAGCAAGGCTAGGAATATGAAGTGTTTTCATTAAAACTTATATTTCCTACACCCTAAAATCAGAAATTGGACTACTCACATTCCCGTTTAAATATTAGACTGTTATAAATAACAACCTATATTTATGGACAATCCTAAGCAAGGGAAGAGGACTAAGGACAAGAACTAGAGGACTAGAGACAAACCTATCACCGTTTCCGACAGAAGATCCGTCTTTTGACAGGATAGTAGTGGAAACTCAGTCATACAAAGCCTACGGGCGACTAGAGTGGGCCAGATCTATCATATGACATGATGATATTGGACACTCAGTCATACGAAGCCTACAGGCAACTGAAGTGGGTTAGATTTTCCAAATCTTAAATGATTTGAAGGCCAAAAGAAAGGCAGAAATTGGACACTCAGTCTGCCAAGGCAACTGGAGTGGTCCATAATATCTAGATATCATACGATTCGGTTACGCCCTAACCACGGGCAATCGGTTGTTCATGTGAAGCAACGCCACTTCCAAAGTAAAATGAGTTGAAGAGGTTGTCCTTAAAGGACTTAAGGGAATGGGATCACTCTAACAAGAGGAGATACATATCCCATACTTGGTTTTTAGGACGTTGTTGGTCAAGATAGTTTGAGTCTAGTCCAACAAATCTATACTAACTTAGAGTGGTACAGTAAGACTGCAGCCAAGTGAATGATATATTTGTAATCTGCCTTCATAGATTGAGACACGTTAAATAGAAAGTCATTTAAAACTAATTAAGTTGAGATTGCTGTCATCTGTCGACATAAACCCTCAAATAAATGTGAGGTAGACGAAGAGGAAAATACATATTTCCATTCCATCAATGGAATAGCGAAAGAAACACCGCTCCTCCATAACATAGTCATGCCTACGTAGGTGTTTTGACTCTTGTACAAATAGAGAGGGGAGACAAGTATGTTGTGATCTTCATCAAATAATGGTACAACGTATTGCTTCCTTTGTTGAAGAACAAAGATGAATTTGTTGAAGCGGATGTGCGCCGGAGTGCCGCGGCGCCTCTACCAAGAGTCGCGGCGCTTGAAGCCTGGTTGGCTACTGGAATTCAGGCACCACGGCGCCTCCCAGGCAGAGCTGCGGCGCTTCGGAAGCAGAAGTGAAAGCCTACAGTTTAAGGAATTCGTAGGGATAGAGGGGAAGAATGTGAAGCATCGTTTATCAAACGACTTCTCCTTACTCACCTTAGTCTAACGGTGTTAGCCAAGCGCATATCCGTATGCCCAAAATATGTAGGACAAGGCGATCCTTACTACTAATGCGATTCTTAATAGATCTCCGTATAAGGATAATCTTTCATGTGAAACATGGAAAAAATCCTATATACAGATGTTGTGATGTGGGGTAGTGTGGCAAGGGTAGAAGTCCCTAAGCCAAAATAGGTCAAGTTGGAACAAGCCCCGAAGTAAGTGGCACGAAAACCTTGATAGTACTCTACTATCGAAGGGTTTCTCCATTAAAGAGTGTGACAAATGTATCTACATGAAAAGGTAATTCTAACTCGTTTATGATATGCCTTTACATAAACGACATGTTGATCTAAAGAGTAATTCTAGTTTGATCCTAGAAGTATGTTAAAACAATAGTTCGATATGAAATGATATGAGTATTACAGATGACATCTTGGGCATGGGAATTCCTAAGACATCTAACGGACTGGTTGAAACCAAACTCATCTGTGAGGTGTTTTGACAGTCTCGTTGAAGTCACCAATGGATATGAATCATAGAATTGATTGGAATCATGGTGCACCCATATATCAGAAGCAATATGCGCAGGTTACATGCAGTTCAATGTATCTTACACACTACAACTGACCTGGTATCGGCTCATAAAGAAGATTGGTTGAACTAAGGTTCACTGGTAATGACCAATAGAAGGCATTAAATGGGATGTGACATCTGAATTATTCGCTTATCTATGGATTATGGTATTCTGGATGTTCAGCGGTTCTGGGAGAACTCAGTGATGCAAACTGGACATCAGACTTGAAAAACACCAATGCCACAAGTGGATGTGCATGGTGTGTATTTGCAAAATCCTTTAAGCAAATTAAATTTGCATCGACCGATTTATGATGGAATCGAAGTTTATCGCTTTGTACAAATCACGATGAGAAGTTGAGTAACTTCACGACTTCTTAGAGGATGTCTCATGTCGTAAGTAATTCATGCCTTCGTGAGTTATACATTGTAAGGGCATGGATGACGGCGTTTGGACATATCTGTCGTAGACATAAGACCGTATAGAAATTGATTGGGTGAGACATCCTTGATTACTAAATCAAAGGATATAACGAATGTTGACACTCAATTTTGACCCATCTTTTAGTCATTTCTTGCAATTTTAAGCATTTTAGGACACCGCATTTTATCACCATTTTTGACATTTTTGTATATTTTTTACCTAACATTCTATGTTGTTTTATTTTTTGTAAATTGACATCATGTTTTTACTTTAATTAGGTATTAAACATTTTTAAGTATTATGTTATTATTGTTGCGCGGTCATTTTTTTTTTACTAATTTTGCATCTCTTTAAATAATTAACTGACATCCCGTCTTTACTTTTAATCAGGCATTAAATATTTGCTAAATACTGTATTTTATTATTATTGCATCGACATTTGCATTTTAATAATTTTGTATCTTTAAATAATTTTCTTTTAAATAATTAATCCATTTTTGCATTTTTTGTTAAACCAGTCCAGTCCAAGACACAATCTAGACCAGTCCAATCCGCCAGAAACTGAAGCCCAAACTGAGGCCCAATACACCTTTCATCTTTTCCCTCCAATACCCAATACCCAATACCCAAAACCCAAAACCCTAAACCTAAATACCCCTATAAATAAAACCTTACACCCCCCCTCCCCCCCATTTAAAAACCTACCTTATTATTCCTCACCAGCCGCCCAAGACCTAGAGACAACCCTAAAATCCCCCTCTTCTCCTTAAACCCTCAGCAGCCCTTACTACATTACCGCCGCCTCACCCTCTCTCTTTTACCTTGCGGCCCAGCCTTGCAAAACCCGCACTCTCTCCGCCCGCTGTTCTCTCTCCACTCTCCTGTCGCCGCCAGTCTCACCGGCGAACCACCACAACACCACCGCACGTCTTGAACCCCCCGACCCCCACGAACCTCACAACACCTCAACACCACTGTCACCCTCTCCCCTGTCCCCTCAACTCGTCGACCAACGCTGCTGCGGCTGACTCGACAAACCTTCACCGCCACCCACTGTTCTCGTTGACCCGCATTGCCGCGCCTTTGTGTTGTTGAAATCACTGTTTGTGTCCCTTCGTGGCTATTATATTATTGATTGTTTGGACTGATTTTGCATTGTGCATATCACCGGAGTTCTAAAAAAAACTCCTGCGACCTGCGTTGTTTGTTATTTTCTGATATTTGTTTCTGTTGTTGTTGACGGACTGGTTTGATTTCCTGTTTTGGTAACATGCCGGAGTTTTGCTCCGGCAAAGCTTTGTGAGTTTCCGGCGAAAACCAGAGAGTTTCCCACTGCTTTAGCTGTTCCACTGTTTCACGGATCATTTGGTTTGCTGTATTGTTGTTGCACTGCTATTGTTCCATTCTCTGTACGTATGTTAGACGATTTTACCCTCTTTTTCATGTTATTAAAATGATTTTGAACAAATCTGCTACACTTGATAGAACCCCCACTGATTTGAACATGATACTGCACTTGATTGGCCAATGAAAAAGTTATCCGTCGATTTTTGAGGCCTCGCGATTCTGAGCGAAAAATAAAATAAATGAAGCTTTACGGGCAATGATGATTTCTTCCACTTACCGGATAACCAACATGCGTTGGCAGGCAATTCGCACTTGTTTAATTTGTCCCACTTTATATTTTTATATCTGAGCCCTCCGTGTTTAAAACTATTACTGTTTTGGCGCGGATCTGAAAGTTTTATTTATTTTATTATTTTTAGCAATATTGGCCAATGAAGGAATCTCCGTCTGATTTCCAAGGTCTCCCCTGTACAAAAGACGGATTTATTTATTTTGGCTTTACTTATTAATTATTGCTATTACTTTAAAATTGTTTATTTTATTACTAACATTTTTACTAAGTGTTTACGCAGGTACCCGGAGATCATCTTGTGCAGAAGCCCTAAAAAGAGCTAAAGATGTCCCGAAGTTTTATCTTATGTTCCATTCAAATTTTAGTTTTACCATTTTTGTATTGCATTTTATTTTAATTGTAAATTATGTAAAAATGCTTAGGATAACCGCAAGTTAGCAGATCTTAAAGGATGCCTAACCCATTCCCTTTAGGATAATAAAGAACCCTGATTCAGAATCTCATTAATTTTGCTGACCATTAAATGGAGATTAATTGCATCATTTTTATTGCAATAAATCAATTGTCATAATTCACTTAATTAATTAGGTGGTGACTCCTTAAAATAAATTTAGGAATCAACCATACGTGGTACTCTCATTTTGACTCCGGTTGAAATGTGGTGTTACAGATGGCGACTCCGCTGGGGAAATATCAGGACTTCTACTGCGTAAATCGCTCTTGAACAGCACGATTTGGACTTTGTGAAGCATCAACCACCAGTCCGGTAGAACCAAGCAGGGGAGTCTTTGACTATATTGTCACGCCCTTACATTTTACTATTTTTGTGGTTTGCCTACTCTCACTCATTTGTCATATTTTTGCAGGAAGACCGTCCTCACAAATAGTCGAGGGCGGACAACAACAACAAAAAAAAAGGGAAAAAAATCTTCACAAGAATGAGTTGGAGTTATGTTGACGGAAAGGAGTCATCTTATACCAGGTTCAACGAAGCAACGCTCTGAGTCCTATATTTTGCATCTTTATACATATTTGCAAATTCAATTGATATGTCTAGTATTGGTCACATAATTCTTTATCATGCATTTACAACATAATTTTTTCCGAACTACGCGTGTCTGATTCTCACCACATGGTATGATACGTAGGCAACCCATCTAGGGTTCGACACCACCACGTAAAAAAAAAAGGGAAAAAAACAAAAAAACAAAAAGGGGGACATATTTGGTTCACACATTCATTGCATTTATCCAATCATGGACATTCATTATTGCATTTCAATCATTCTAGCACATGCATTCATTCATGCATTTCATTCATTCTATCACAGTCATTCATTTTTTCATTACATTTCTCTTTCTTTGCATTAGTCTTATAGTGAACAATCATTTGTTTTGCACAGCTTTTATTTTTGCATTTCTTTCATGAATAAATTCTTGTAAATCATACGTTTTATAACATATCTGAACGAACTACGCACACCTTATTCTCGTCAAAGATGAGATACGTAGGCAGCCCTATTCGGGTTCGGTACCATTTATTCAAAAAATATAAAAAATATTTTATTCAAAAAGCAAAAAAAAAAAAAAAAAAAAAAAAACCAACAAAACAAAAAGAAAGCTCTTTTAAGTATCATTGTTTGATTTGGTTGATACCAACACAGTTAGGAGTGTGCATAGGAAAGAACGAGTAATAATCAATATGAGTTGACTTCATGGTAAACCATAGATTCTTTTGGTACCTCTTATTCACCCGTAAATGACATTGTCTTGCATGTTTCCAAGATAAGAATTAAACCAACCTCATCGTTTCATATGCATTGTGTGGTGAGTTTTTAGAATAAGTTCAATTGTATTGCATTGTGATCTAGAACTTGGCCTGAATGTTTGTTGAGGCGAAATCCTGAGTAACACTCGGTGTAGGAAATGATCGTAGGCTTTCTTTGACCCGTTTAGCTTTTTCAGCCTACCAAATAACATTATCCGTAGTACACCCATTTTGAGCCTAAAGCCTATTCTTTTGACAACCGCATATTACACCTATACCGCTACGAGTGCGTCGCACTATCCTCTCTTGGCGACCTCGTGGCGCTTTGGAAATGTGCAAATGGCTGACAAAATTCTGCGTCGAAGTTTGCAAAGACAAAATTGTCATAGTCCCAAAAGGGAAAAGAAAACACAAATGACGACTTCACAAAAGAAGAAATCAAAAGCCCCGGCATTATAACCAAAAAATGAATGAAATGAGAGAATAACTTTGGAAAAGCGGGCTCCAAACGAAAGATTCAAAAGAAGTCAGTGCAGAAAAACTGGGACAAAAGGGAGCAGGTCAGCATTAAAGCACACAAATATCAAACACGGACGTAGTCCAACGCTCGAGGAAGGATTAGTCACTTTTTACCCAAATGATATCCATCTGTTTCCCCAAACCTACATTACAAGCCCGTGACAAGCCCTACATGATCTTATACTGAGAGTTCTCACATTAGTGGATACTTACATGACGGTCAAACCTATGGTATCACAATTGCATGCATTGAACATCCTTTTGAGTGTGACCGTACTTCTCTAAACGTCCCAAAATTCAAAATACTGGAATATATGTGAGAAATGGGACTTTCTTTCAGTGAAGGCATTTGAAACGCGAGATTACGTGTAGTTTGAAACCTTGGCTGCAAGCAAGTGTGTCGGTACTTAGGTGTCTGAGGTACCATTTGAAACTATAGGAATTATCCAGAAGTCAGTCTCGGTTAGACTGAAAGTAGATAACGGAATTCCTAAGCACAATACTAATTGTTGGTATCAACTGAAGTCAGAACGTGATGCTGTCTTTCCACTTTCAAAAAAAAAATGCATATAAAATAATCAGTTTTTGCATAATGAACTACGTCTTGACCTGATTCCCTCGACGGGATACGTAGGCGGCCACATTGGCTTCGGTCCACATTGTTTGAAAACCCATAAAATCCTCATTTTTTGCATCACGAACTACGTCTTGACCTGATTTCCTCAGCGGGATACGTAGGCGGCCTAAATCGGCTTCGGTCACACCATTAGAAATCTTCTCATTGGCTCGTGTGCGACGGAATGCGTTTGATTATTCTGAAAAGAGATATGAGCAATTTCCGCCAGAGTTAAGTCTTGCCCATGCGCCAGCAGCATGTAGCCAGGATAATTTTGGGAAATGCACCATGAAGAGATCATAATAAGGATTCCAAAGCAATCGGCCAATCGCAACATTCGTGGCATTCGCGGCGATCAAGTCCGAGGCTGCGTCGACTTCGCAGCATTCAGCAAGCACACAACATTCAACACATCCGTGCAAGGACGAAATCTCAGCATTGACAGCATCACATCAATACAACCGCCGTCACATTTTACAGGATCTTCATATCAGCAAAGGCGGGAGCACAACAAAGCCCACGCGGGTTACAAACGCACAACGTCTGTGCAATGACGTTATCTCAACCCAGGCGAGTCACAAAGCATGTAAGTCCATAAAATGACACCCTTTCATTGTAAGCCTATGCAACAACTTCATCTATGTTCGGTCTATGCAACGACGAGCATCTGCATCACGTCTATGCAACGACGAGCATCTGCATCACGTCTATGCAACGACGAGCATCTGCATCACGTCTATGCAACGACGAACATCTACGTTTCGTCCATACAAGACGACAACGCCCATACAAGGCGTCATTTGCATCTCGTCCATACAAGACGACAACGCCCATACAAGGCGTCATTTGCATCTCGTCCATACAATACGACAACGCCCATACAAGGCGTCATCTGCATCTCGTCCATACAAGACGACAACGCCCATACAAGGCGTCATTTGTATTTCATCCATGCAAGACGACAATGCCCATACAAGACAACATTTGTATTTCGTCCATACAAGACGACAACGCCCATACAAGGCGTCATTTGCATCTCGTCCATACAAGACGACAACACCCATACAAGGCGTCATTTGCATCTCGTCCATCTGAGGCGACAACGTCCATACTGGCGTCATTTGCATCTCGTCCATACAAGGCGACAACGCCCGCACTGGCGTCATTTGCGTCGTCATCTGAGCGACAAGCGCCCATCTGGCGTCATTTGCATTCGTCCATCTGAGGCGACAACGCCCACATCTGGCGTCATTTGCATTTCGTCCATACTGAGCGACAACGCCCATACAAGGCGTCATTTGCATTCGTCCATCTGAGCGATAACGCCCATACTGGCGTCATTGCGTTCGTCCATCTGAGCGATAACGCGCCCATACTGGCGTCATTGCATTTCGTCCATACAAGCGATAACGCCATACAAAGCAACATTTGCATTTCGTCCATCTGAGCGACAAACGCGCCCATACAAGGCGTCATTTGCATCTCGTCCATACAAGGCGATAACGCCCATCTGGCGTCATTTGCATTCGTCCATCTGAGCAGACAACGCCCATCTGGCGTCATTTGCATTTCGTCCATACAAGCGACAACGCGCCACAAGGCGTCATATCGTCGCTTTACAAGGCGGCGTATCATCACATCACTTCATCAACATCTACAAACACCATGTCTTTTCGGCACATCACGCGCAACTCGGTGTCAATCATGCCCGACATCGGGACAAGTTTTGAATTTGTGTCTGCCTGCTTTTATTTTCTAGCATTGCAGCAACCCAGTGTTCTCATATTTCGATACTGGGACAAATTTTGAATTTGCATCAGCTTTGTCTTTTATCTTGGCATCACAACGACCCAGTGTCGGCTTTTGCCCATTCTTTGCTTGATCATTGTTTTAATTCTGACGATGGGAACAAAATTGGCTACAAATCAACGTCTTTGTCCGAAAACTCTTTCATCGTCTTCGGTCAAAGAGGGACAACTGTTGACACCCAATTGTGACCCATCTTTTAGTCATTTCTTGCAATTTTAAGCATTTTAGGACACCGCATTTTATCACCATTTTTGACATTTTTGTATATTTTTTACCTAACATTCTATGTTGTTTTATTTTTTGTAAATTGACATCATGTTTTTACTTTAATTAGGTATTAAACATTTTTAAATATTATGTTATTATTGTTGCGCGATCATTTTGTTTTACTAATTTTGCATCTCTTTAAATAATTAACTGACATCCCGTCTTTACTTTTAATCGCATTAAATATTTGCTAAATCGTATTTTATTATTATTGCATCGACATTTGCATTTTAATAATTTTGTATCTTTAAATAATTTTCTTTTAAATAATTAATCCATTTTTGCATTTTTGTTAAACGATCCAGTCGAGCCTAATCTGGACGATCCAATCACTTGGCCGAAGCCCAATGAGGCCCAATGCACCTTTCATCTTTTTCTCCAATACCTAATACCCAATACCCAAACCTAAACCTAAATACCTCTATAAATAAAACCTTACCCCCACCCCATTTAAAAACCTACCTATTATTCCTCACTTTGCCAAGACCTAGAGACAACCCTAAAATCCCCCTCTTCTCCTTAAACCCTCAGCAGCCCTTACTACATTACCGTCGCCTCACCCTCTCTCTTTTACCTTCAACAACCCCATACCTTGCAAAGCCCTCACCCTCTCTCCCTTCACCTGTTCCCTCTCCACTCTCCCGTCGCCGCCAGTCTCACCGGCGAACCACCACAACACCACCACACGTCTTGAACCCCCCAACCCCCACGAACCTCACAACACCTCAACACCACTGTCACCCTCTCCCCTGTCCCCTCAACTCGTCGACCAACGCCCAACTGCGCTGCCATCGCTCGTAAATTCACCGCCACGCCACCGCTTCGTTGACCCGCGCTGCGGCCGCTTTTGTGTTGTTGAAATCACTGTTTGTGTCCCTTCGTGGCTATTATATTATTGATTGTTTGGACTGATTTTGCATTGTGCATATCACCGGAGTTCTAAAAAAAACTTCGGCGACATGCGTTGTTTCTTATTTTCTGATATTTGTTTCTGTTGTTGTTGACGGACTGGTTTGATTTCCTGTTTTGGTAACATGCCGGAGTTTTGCTCCGGCAAAGCTTTGTGAGTTTTCGGAGAAAACCAGAGAGTTGCCCACTGCTTTAGCTGTTCCACTGTTTCACGGATCATTTGGTTTGCTGTATTGTTGTTGCACTGCTATTGTTCCATTCTCTGTACGGATGTTAGACGATTTTACCCTCTTTTTCATGTTATTAAAATGATTTTGAACAAATCTGCTACACTTGATAGAACCCCCACTGATTTGAACATGATACTGCACTTGATTGACCAATGAAAAAGTTATCCGTCGATTTTTGAGGCCTCCACAGTTGCAAAGACGAAAAATAAAATAAATGAAGCTTTCTGGGCAATGATGATTTCTTCCACTTACACCGGATAACCAACATGCGTTGGCAAGGCGAATTCTCGCAGCCGCACTTGTTTAGGCTGTCCCACTTTATATTTTTATATCTGAGCCCTCCGTGTTTAAAACTATTACAGTTTTGGCGCGGATCTGAAAGTTTTATTTATTTTATTATTTTTAGCAATATTGGCCAATGAAGGAATCTCCGTCTGATTTCCAAGGCCTCCCCTGTACAAAAGACGGATTTATTTATTTTGGCTTTACTTATTAATTATTGCTATTACTTTAAAATTGATTATTTTATTACTAACACTTTTACTAAGTGTTTACGCAGGTACCCGAAGATCATTTTGTGCAGAAGCCCTAAAAAGGGCTAAAGATGTCCCGAAGTTTTATCTTATGTTCCATTCAAATTTTAGTTTTACCATTTTTGTATTGCATTTTATTTTAATTGTAAATTATGTAAAAATGCTTAGAATAGGTAGAATAAAAGTCAACATATAATTAACCTAGGTTTGAACGGATAACCGCAAGTTAGCGGATCTTAAAGGATGTCTAACCCCTTCCCTTTAGGATAATAAAGAACCCTGATTCAGAATCTCATTAATTTTGCAGACCATTAAATGGAGATTAATTGCATCATTTTTATTGCAATAAATCAAGTGTCCTAATTCACTTAATTAATTAGGTGGCGACTCCTTAAAATAAATTTAGGAATCAACCATACGTGGTACTCCCGTTTTGACTCCGGTTAAAATGGGGTGTTACAACGAACCCTTTAATTAAGGGATTACCCAAAGATCAATAGTTCTTTCTGTCTAGGGGAAGAGACTCAAAACCCAAATCAATAAGAACCTTTGTCGTGGATACCAACCATACTGACTGGAGATCCCAAGAATTTGGTTAAATGAGAAAATTAAATCGCAAAAGGTTCAGTTGAGCGCTTTGGTGGAAGCAAGAGCACTTCGAAAAATGATTTCTATAAAGAAACATAGTCATTCCCGTGATAGACCTTAAAGTGCTACCTGCAGAGTGAGTAAAGGTTAAGTTTCATGTCATGCCCCTTTTCGACCGCGACATTATTCACTCTCTGCTTAGAAGAGTTATGAAAAATAAAATAAAATGCTAAAAGTAAAAAAATGCTAAAATAATTAAAAGGTGCTAAAAGGTGCTAAATGCTAAATGGGTTCGCGGAGTCGCCACCTAATTAGTTTGGGTGAATTAGGACACCTAAATGTTAACTAAGTCAAGTCAACATTAACTCCATTTAATGGTCTGCAAAAACTATGTGAGATTTTTGGGTAAGTGTTCTTTATTAATCTAGATGGAAGGGGTTAGGCATCCTCTAAGATCCGCTAACTTGCGGTTGTCCGTTCAAACCTAGGTTATTTATTATTGCTAAAGAATGCATGTTTCTAAAGTACTTAAGCAAAAGATATTTGTAAGTATAAAAATGTATTTTTGACCAACATAAAATGTAAGACTTTGTTTAAAAATATATAAAGTTAGTTCTAGTTGAAAACATGCATTTATAAAGTAATAAAAAAACATACAAAATTAACTTATAAGGTATAATATAGAGGTAATAATGCAAAGTCTGCTATGACAAAATATATACTTATAGGATTTCAATGTGTATTATGCGAAGGCCAACAATCTTGCGATTTAAATAATTTTTCCTATGTGAGTGCTAATAGGAATTTATAAAAAATGTTCTTCTCATGTTAGGATTTAGTAACAAATAATGTCTTGATTACCTAAATAATTATGCGAGTGACAATTACTAAATGGTTTAATTATAATTTCAGTAATGTATGTCAAGCTAAAATATTTAACTTAAGGAGGAAATAAATCTCTAATGTCAAACTACTTACTAATCTAATGATTCAAGGTATAACTATTCTAAGTGTTATGCTAATAAGTGTAGCGTTAGACAATTAATTTACAACAAATAAATGAGGGCGGGATGGGAATTAGTAAGGATGACTCGAAGAATAGCGATGTCATTTCGCCTGTGGTTTTGAGATTTCAGACGCGGACGCGGATGCACATAGACGGGGGTCTTCATTTAAAGCGGCTCACGATGAGTCTCACCATGATACTCTTCATTTTACTCAGGTGCATTTCATGTAAAAAAAAGGACAAGGATTAGTACATGTCCAAATAATATTCAATGCAAACAATTGAAACGTTAAATGCACACGTACATCTATAATTTAATTATTGCTCAATTATATTATTCTAAATGGTTGACAGTTTCAAAAGATATCGCAGGCAGGAATATGAACAGCAGACAGAATAATTCAAGCTCAAACCAACAAGCAATACACAGGAAAGGAGAAGAAAGGGGGAAGGCAGACAGTGGGCTGAGCCCGTCACTTAACTATGAAAACAACAAGCAAAAGGCTTATCAAGATATGTCAGGCCCATGATATGACTACCAAATTTTAAGGGGAACGGATATACAAGCAGTATTCAGAGCATGTATGATATACCCGATAATTGATATAAAAGCATGAGAATACATGGCAGTCATGAACATGTTCGAATATGTGGTCATTTTAACTGCTAAGTTAACATCAGTAAAGGCGGGAGAAAACAACAAACATATTGAGCAAAGTGAATATGCCAAGACAAGTATGTGATACCAGTATGTGCATTACTTAACCCCTTATTAAGCGGATAAGATGCAGGACAACTTATGAAAGTGTCAATATGACTGTTTTTATTAATTAAACAGGTATGTTAAATGCAAGGAGAATTCATTAGGTGTATAAGACAACTAGGGATGATAAGCAACCATTCAAAGAGACTATCTAAATACGCATGACCAATTTTATTAAGGAGATCACAAAACCCATTGGAAACAGGGAACATGTTTGGAATACTTGTCAAATATACCCCAAGTCAAGCGACTCATATACAATAGCTAATGAAACCGACAACACTTACCGAACTTAGCATAACACACAAAAAAAGGTATACTTCGACATGTTTAGTCCCTAAGTAATCTACAGTGATCCAAATCCAGCAAATATACACAAAGCTTTAGAGGTATTATTCGAATTCCTGCTCATAGACTTATATTCACGCTAACAGATTTATAAACTTGCTTATGGTTGAATCTTTGGCAGTATTCATCCAAATTATGAAGGCATTCAGACAGGGCGATTAAACAAACATTGTGCTACTGCAGATCATGCTCTTTAAGGCTAAGCAAACGTCGGTTTAGTCGTTTAATTAGTCTCGACTACTCTGGACGTAAGTCAAGATAACATAACAAGTCGCAACTAACACAAAATCAGGCGTAAATTTGACAATTCCCACGGACTTATATGGCCGTCTAACATTATTTCCATTAAATAGAATAATCGCAAATTAATATCATACAAAAAACAACATCAGTAGACATAAAGATAACGTAGCAGCGAGATAAGCATATTAACAGCAACAGGATGAACTAACATATGTTTAACACGCAAACACACATAAAAATACGAAGATGAACTAAAAAGAATTTGGGTTTATCTTCTCCGGGCAGCGAACCGAGGCAGCGTATCAAGTCGTCGATCCACTCGAAGTATATTGCTATGCGAATGGAAAAGGAAATGAAACTTTGGCTCGGAGAAAGGCTGCTGGTTTTTAACTGATTGAGAACAATGTTTTGGAATTCTTGTTATTGCTATGTTACTGCTGTTTTTTCGGATTTGAAGCGGGATGTGTGCACACCTAAGATGCTGATTTTTTTGAGGATTTTCTAATGGTCTCTCCCTGGACTGCTAATTTTTAAATCTATGTGCTCCCGAATGGGTATCTTTTCTTCTTTTTCTGGATGTTTTGTTTTCCTCCACTGCTAAGATTTTCCCCCAATCCCTGGATGCCGTTGCAAGTGTATATATATTGGCTTATATAGCCTCCGTGTTGGTTCCAAATGAGGTAAACCTTTTAATGTGAATTCGGGTATGATTCTTTGGATAATTTTGTGCGATTTTGGTATTGATTTCGGACTGATTTTGCTGTTTATTTTTTGACGAATCTTGGTATTAATATCTTGTATGATTTGTTAAGGTAAGTTTTGATCATGGCAAGTTTCAGATGATAATTTATGGTAGGCTTTTGATACGATTTGGTTATGATAAGCAGATTCTAGGGTATTGTGTTGTGGGTATTGAGTTGGTTATGCCGGATTCTCAGGCAAGAATCTCGGCGGAGATCTCGGTATTGGGGGAAGGCGGCGATGACTAGGGCTCTTACGTTTTTTTTTAGTTTTTTTTTTAGGTTTTGAAGAAGAGAGGAAGATGAGATAAAGGCTTGGGCTAATGAGCTGCGGTTTGGGCCAGGAAAATACTGAAAAGTAGAGGGGAAGTGGGCTGTGATGAAGGAAGGGTATTTCAGTTGGGCTTGTTTTAGGGAATTAGGCTAAGGTGTTAGTTTTAATTAGTGGTAAATAAATGGGTTTAAATTATTATTAAATTATTTTAATACAACCTTAGGTGCTTTATTAGTTTTAGCTTGGATTTTTATTATTACAATAATAAAGCGGGCGTGCTATTTAATTAACGTTTAATATTTTAAAATGTGATGCCGTTATTAAACCCTTATTTATTATGCATATTTTGCGATGTTAAATTAAAATCAAATTAGGGGGTTTCATTTGCTTATGAAATTGGTTTGCATATTAATAAATGTGGATATAGTCTTAAGGAGTGCTTGATGCGACACCATTATTAAATTATTTATTTATTTACGCATTTATTATTATTAAAATTATTAAGAATTAATGGAAATATAATAGGGCTTAAATTATGAATAATATTTATGTAAAATAGTGAATGCGGACGTGAGACTCAAAGTGCTTAATACTTTACGTAAAACGTGATGCCATTATTAAATCGCTTATTTATGCATGTATTAATGTTTTATTGTTGCATTTTATTATTATAAAAATTGTTAAAATTATTTAGAAAATTAGTGTAATTTTATAGTTAATGACTGAACGGGAGGGTCAAAATTGGGTGTCAACAACTTATACCTCTTTGTATGGAGATGATGGAAGAGTCTTCAAACAAAGACGTTGATTTATAGCCGATTTTGTCTCGATCCTCAGAATTAAAAATGTTGGACAGTTGCGACAAGGATGACGCAAATTTGAAATTGTCCCAGTGTCGAGTTATGACGACACTGGGTTACCATGGTCAAACACCAAGGCGGGCTGGCGCGGATTCAAAATTTGTCCCAGTGTCGAGTTATGACGACACTGTTCGATGTGATGTTTGTTGACAGTCAATTTTGACCCGTTTTTCATATATTTCTTGCAATTTTAAGTATTTTAGCACACCGCATTTTAATCGTTATTTTGCATATTCTTACATAATATTCTATATTTATTTCTTCACAAAATGGAATTGCATCTTTTTATTTTAATTTAAGCATTATGTCTTTGTTAATATTGTGTTTCTATTATTATTACACCAGCATTTATTTTAATAATATTTGCATCTCTTTAAATAATTAGTTGCCATCCCGTTGTAATTTTTAATCAAGCATTAAACATTTGCTAAAATATTGTATTTTATTATTATTGCGTCGACATTTGCATTTTTATAATTTTGCAGCTTTTTAAATAATTTTTCTTTTAAATAATTAACCCGTCTTGCATTTTGTCAAACCGGTCCAGTCCAAAACACAATTTGAATCAGTCCAATCCAACACCATTTTTTTTTAATTTCATCCAAACACTCTCTTTTATTTCCCCCCCTAAAATCAAAACCCACTTTTTATTTTCCCCCCCAAATACCAAACCATAATCCTACCCTATATAATAAATACTACCCCCTCTTTCTTAAAAAGAGAGGGCAACCGCACTTGATATAGCACCCCCACACCCTTTTATTTTCAGAGAAAAGAGAAGCCACTCCCTTCTCCTCTTCACTGTCATCGCCGACACCCTCACCCCATTCCCGTCGAACCCCCACTATCCCGTCACCGTCGACCACCACTGTTCGAACACCCACTGCCCGTCACCCTTATACCGTCGAACACCCGTCGACCCCACCTCTCGCTGCTCCCGTCGCCGCCACTGCTCCGGCGAGGAGCTTCAAGCTCCGATGAACTGGAGCAGTCCCATAGCGAGCACCACCACCACCGTTACCCCGTAAACCCCTTTTATGTTGCATCGCCTCTGCCTCGCCGGAGCTGACCACCGGCGACTGGTGGAGACGGTGGTCACTTCTGTTTTGTTGGACTGACTTTGTGGTCTTGGTTCGTCTTTATTTTCGATTTATTGCGGACTGGTTACTGAGACTGATTTGCTGATTTTTGCTTTATCTAGCCGGAGTTTTAAAGATTCCGGCGACCATCTTCGGCTTTATTTTTGTATTGTTGGCTGCTTTCAGTTTTGTTGGTTCGAGTTTGTACGATTTTAAAGGGGTCTAGCCGGAGTGTCTTAGAACTCCGGCGACACTGAAAATCCCGGCGACTTATGTTGGTTTTATCTTGCAGCTATGGTTTGTTTTTTTTTGTTTGGTTTCATTTTCGTGGTTTTGGTTCTTACCGGAATTTATATCTCCGACAACATTTTGGAGTTTTCCGGTGAACCACGGTTGTTGTAGCTTCACCACTGCTTGGCTGCTGCTTCACCATTTGTCGGGCTGATCTTCGGCGTTTTACCTCTTACCTGATTTGGCATTGTGTTTTCTGGTGGGAATATGGTTTCCGGCGAATAATCGCCATCGTGATATGACCAACCACTCATTTTTGCTGTTTCGTGTTCATTTTTGGACGTTTTGCCCCTTTTATTTTTTATTAAACTGATTTGAACAAGATGCTACACTTGTTTGGCCAATGAAAAAGCTATCCGTCGATTTTTGAGGCCTCCACGGTTGCAAAGACGGAAAATAAAATAAATGAAGCTTTCTGGGCGTTGATGATTTCTTCTACTTACACAGGATAACCAACATGCGCTGGCAGGGCGAATTCTCGCAGCCGCACTTGTTTAGGATGTCCCACTTTATTTTTATATATATCTGAGCCCTCCATGTTTAAAACTATTACTGTTTTGGCGCGGATTTGAAGGTTTTATTTATTTTATTGTTTTTTAACAATATTGGCCGATGAAAGAATCTCCGTCTGATTTCCAAGGCCTCCTCTGTGCAAAAGACGGTTTTTTTTTTTTTGCTTTACTTATGAATTCTTGTCATTGCTTTAAAATTATTTATTCTACTACTAACACTTTTACTAAGTGTTTATGCAGGTACCCGGAGATCATCTTGCGCAGGAGACCTAAAAAGGGCTAAAAGATGTCTCGTAGTTTTATTTTATGTCGCATTTAATTTTAATTTTATTATTCTGTATTGCACTTTATTTTAATTATAAATTATGAAAAAATGCTTAGAATATGTAGAATAAAAAGGGCAATAAATAATTAACCTAGGTTTGAACGAATAACCGCAAGTTAGCGGATCTTAAAGGATGTCTAACCCCTTCCCTTTAGGATAATAAAGAACCCTGATTCAGAATCTCATTAATTTCGCAGACCATTAAATGGAGATTAATTGCAGTATTTTATTGCAATAAATCAAGTGTCCTAATTCACTTAACTAATTAGGTGACGACTCCTTAAAAACAGCGTTATTGCTCCATCCAGGGAACCGCGCCAAAGAGCAACGTTGAGGATACCGTTCAGACCCCGAGGTAAAAAACGGGCGCGACAGCATGGCGACTCCACTGGAGATATCAGGTTCTTGATCATAGCAAACCCAGATTAATTAAATATTGCACTTTATTTTGCTTTTATATTTGTTGTAAATGTTTTATATTGTTTGCTTTTATTTTGTAATTAACTACTTTAATTGCTATATTTTTTTATTGCTTTCCTTAAACTGTCATTCCGCTCATATTTTCTCCATTCTGGAAAATTGACACTATCACACACTACACGCGAGGTGTGCTTTGCACACCCGCAAATTTCTTTAAAATATCCAAATTTAGGAGAGTTGGCATTTTACGCGGAGAATCCGGTCCAACCGGTGGTCGCGTAGCCTTCTCACTCGAGTAGTCCGCTCGGAAACCTTGCGTCTAGTCAACCAAATCTTAGCAAAATTAGGATAGAGCTATACCACATTTTTTTAAGTCATGCATGCATACATCTTAGGTGGATCGGACCTTGGTATCGTCTCCACAATTAGGGAATCCACCAAATTGTCGACGGGTTTCACAACCCAACGACCAATAAGCATATATGTGTAGCGTCATAATGATAGACGGATCCGAGCCTGGTCATGATACGCCAAAATTAGAAAAGTGCACCGTCATTTGGTCGTCATTTCCAACAAAACATTGCAGTTTAATGGCTTGGACTTATTTATCATAATTCCGCATATTTGGCGTTTAGGCTCACCTCTGGCATAAGTGAGGTTTCAAGCATATTAGGGCACGCGCTTAATTTGCATGCTTTTTTTTTTTACTATTGTTTGTCGCTAGAAACTCTGTACATATTATTTAATGCAATAATTACCCTTTTGTGATTCCGGACTCGAGCATTTGTATTTTTGCACTTTTTGCTGTCACATTTCAATCAGGACTTCTACTGCATAAATCACTCTTGAATAGCGCGACTTGGACTCTGTGAATCATCAACCACCAGTCTGGTCGAACCAATCAGGGGAGTCTTTGACTATATTGTCACACCTCTTCATTTTTATTATTTTGTCATTTTCCTACTCACCCATTTCTCATATTTTTGGGGAAGGTCGCCCGCAAGCAAAGGCGGTCGGAAAAAAAGAATCATCACAAGAATGAGCGGGAATTATGTTTACTAATAGAAGTCAGTCTATACCATATTCAACGAGACATCGCTCTCAGTTATTTTATATTTTGTATCTTTATACATATTTGCAAATTCAATTGATATGTTTAGCGTTGATTACGTAATACTTTATCATGCATTTTACAACATAATCATTCCGAACTACGCGTGTCTGATTCTCACCACACGGTGTGATACGTAGGCAACTCATTTTGGGTTCGACACCACCACAAAAAAAAAAAATCTCACTCATGCATCTCATTCATCATATTTTCGGGCATTCATTTTCCGTTACACTCATTTTACTTTGCATTCGTCCACAGTGGACAATCATTTGTTTTGCACAGCTTTATATTGCTATCATTTCTTTGATAAATTTTTTTCAAACATACATTTTATAACATATTTGAATGAACTACGCGCACCTGATTCCTTCGGCGGGATACGTAGGCAGCCCTATTCGGGTTCGATACCATTTATTCAAAAAATACAAAAAAAAAATATTGGAAAAAAATTAAAAAAAATTATTCAAAATACAAAAAATAATATTTTTTTAGTATTATTGTTTGACTTTGTTGATACCAACACAGTTACGAGTGTGCATAAAAAAAAAGTAATAATCAGTATGAGTTGACTCTGTGGTAAACCATAGATTCTTTCGGTACCTCTTATTCACACCCGTAAATGACATTGTCTTGCGTGTTTCCAAGATAAGGACGAAATCAACCTCATTGTTTCATATGCATTGTGTGGTGAGTTATTTGAATACGTTCAATTGCATTGCATTGTGATCTAGAACTTGACCTGAATGTTTGTTGAGGCGAAGTCCTGAGTAACACTCGGTGTAGGAAATGATCGTAGGCTTTCTTTGACCCGTTCGAGCCTTTTCAGCCTACCAAATAACATTATCCCTAGTACACCCCTTTGAGCCTAAAACTTATTTTTTTGACAACCGCATATTACACATATACCCTTTCTGAGTGCGTACGCACTATCCCTCTCTTGGCCCGACCTCCTTGAGCGCTTTAGAAATGTGCAAGTGGCTGACAAAATTCTGCGTTGAAGTTTGTAAAGACAAAAATTGTCAAAGTCTCAAAAAGAAAAAAAAGAAAGGGACGACGTCACAAAAAAAAGAAATCAAAAGCCTCGATGTTATAAAAAAAAGGAATACATAACCCCGAAAAAAAGGGGGGGCTCCAAATGAAAGATTCAAAAGAAGTCAGTACAGAAAAATTGGGACAAAAAGAAGCAAGTCAGCATTAAAGCGCACAAATATCAAGCACGGACGTAGTCCAACTCTCGAGGAATGATTAGTCACTTTTACCCAAATGATATACATTCCTTTCCCCAAGCCTACATTACAAGTCCGTGACAAGCCATACATGATCTTATACTGAGGGTTCTCACATTAGTGGATACTTACATGACGGTCAAGCCTATGGTATCACAATTGCATGCATTAAACATCTTTCTGAGTGTGAGTATCTTTTCTCTAAACGTCCCAAAATTCAAATACTAGAATATATGTGAGAAATGAGACTTTCTTCAGTGAGGGCATTTGAAACGTGAGATTACGTGTAGTTCGAAACCTTGGATGCAAGCAGGTGTGTCGACACTCAGGTATGTCTGAGGTACTATCTGGAGCTGTGTGAATTACACCGGAGTCAATCTCGGTTAGACTGAAAGCAATAAACGAAAATCCTTATGCACAATACTAATTGTTGGTATCAACTGAAGTCATAATAATGTGGTCTTCCACTTTTTCAGAAAAAAACAACAACAAAATGCATATTACATAAAAATCGTTATTTTGCATCACGAACTACGTCTTGACCTGATTCCCTCAGCGGGATACGTAGGCGGCCACATTGGCTTCTGTCCCACATCATTTTAAAATCATAAAAATTCTTATTTTGCATCATGAACTACGTCTTGACCTGATTCCTCGGCGGGATACGTAGGCGGCCACATTGGCTTCGGTCCCACATCATTTTAAAATCTTAAAAATCATTATGTTTGCATCACGAACTACGTCTTGACCTGTTTCCCTCAGCGGGATACGTAGGCGGCCACATTGGTTTCGGTCCCACATCATTTTAAAATCATAAAAATCCTTATTTTGCATCATGAACTACGTCTTGACCTGATTCCTCAGCGGGATACGTAGGCGGCCACATTGACTTCGGTCCCACATCATTTTAAAATCTTAAAAATCATTATTTTTGCATCAAGAACTACGTCTTGACCTAATTCCCTCAGCGGGATACGTAGGCGGCCACATCGGCTTCGGTCCCACATCATTTTAAAATCATAAAAATCGTTATTTTGCAGCATGAACTACGTCTTGACCTGATTTCCTCTGCGGGATACGTAGGCGGCCACATCGGCTTCGGTCCTACATCATTTTAAAATCATAAAAAAATCCTTATTTTGCATCACGAACTACGCTCTGACCTGATTCCCTCGGCGGGATACGTAGACAGCCACATCGGCTTCGGTTACACCATTAGAAATATTTCTTCTTTGCTTCGCACAGGACTCGATTTTGTCCATTGGAGAGTTTAACATCCTCATATATTTTGCATCCACGATTATCTACACATGACTGTGGCATATTTTGAGGGATCTTCATATCAGCAAAGGCAGGAGCACAACAATAGGCCCATGCGGGTTACAAACGCACAACGTCTATGCAATGACGTTATCTCAACCCAGGCGAGTCACAAAGCAGGTACGTCCATAAACAATGTCATTTCATTTAAGCCAATGCAACGACTTCATCTATGTTTCGTCTATGCAACGACGAGCATCTGCATCGCGTCTATGCAACGACGTCATTTCATTTAAGCTTATGCAACGGCTTCATCTATATTTTGTCTATGCAACGACGAGCATCTGCATCGCATCTATGTTTCGTCTATGCAACGACGAGCATCTGCATCGCGTCTATGCAACGACGTCATTTCATTTAAGCCTATGCAACGGCTTCATCTATGTTTCGTCTATGCAACGACGAGCATCTACATCACGTCTATGCAACGACGTCATTTCATTTAAGCCTATGCAACGGCTTCATCCATGTTTCGTCTATGCAACGACGAACATCTGTATCACGTCTATGAAACGACGTCATTTCATTAAAGCCTATGCAACGACTTCATTCATGTTTCGTCTATGCAATGATGAACCTCTGCATCGCGTCTATGCAACGACGTCATTTCATTTAAGCCTATGCAACGACTTCATCTATGTTTCATATATGCAACGACGAACATCTGCATCGCGTCTATGCAACGACGCCATTTCATCAAAGCCTATGCAACAACTTCATCTATGTTTCGTCTATGCAACGATGAACATCTGCATCGCGTCTATGCAATGACGTCATTTCATATAAGCCTATGAAACGACTTCATCTATGTTTCGTGTATGCAACGACGAGCATATGCATCACGTCTATGCAACGACGCATTTCATCTAAGCCTATGCAATGACTTCATCTATGTTTCGTCTATGCAACGACGAGCATCTGCATCGCGTCTATGCAACGACGTCATTTCATAAAAGTCTATGCAACGACTTCATCTATGTTTCGTCTATGCAACGACGAGCATCTGCATCGCGTCTATGCAACGACGAGCATCTGCATCGCGTCTATGCAACGACGCCCTTTCTAAGCCTATGCAACGGCTTCATCCATGTTTCGTCTATACAACGACGAGCATTTGCATCGCGTCTATGCAACGACGCCACTTCATCCATGTTTCGTCTATAAAACGACGAACATCTGCATCACGTCTATGCAACGACGTCATTTCATCTAAGCCTATGCAACAGCTTCATCTTTGTTTCGTCTATGCAACGACGAACATCTGCATCGCGTCTATGGAACGACACCCTTTCATAAAAGCTCATGCAACGACTTTATCTATGCAACGACGAACATCTGCATCGCGTCCATGCAATGACGCCATCAACATCTACAAACACCATGTCTTTTCCAGCACCACATCACCTGCAACCCAGTATCAATCATACTTCGACACTGGACAATTTTAAATCTGCATCGGCATTGTCTTTAATTTTGCAGCATCACAGCAGCCCAGTGTCATCATGATTCGACAATGGGACAATTTTGAATCGGCGTCTACTTGCTTTAATTTTCTAGCATCGCATCAACCCAGTGTCCTCATAATTCGACACTGAGACAAATTTTAAATCCGCACCAGTTCTGTCTTTTAATTTTAGCATCGCAGCAACCCAGTGTCCTCATAATTCGACACTGGGACATTTTTTAAATCAGCGTCAGCTTTGCTTTTTATTTTTTGCATCACAACGACCCAGTGTCATCATAATTCGACACTGGGACAATTTTGAGTCTGCATCAGCCCCACTTTTGGGTTATAGTTTATAAAACAGGACAAAATTGGCTACAAGTCAACATCTTTGTCCGAAGACTCTTCCATCATCTCCGTACAAAGAGGGATATGTTGTTGACAGTCAATTTTGACCCGTTTTTCATATATTTCTTGCAATTTTAAGTATTTTAGCACACCGCATTTTAATCGTTATTTTGCATATTTTTACATAATATTCTATATATTTTTTTTCTTCACCAAATGACATTGCATCTTTTTATTTTAATTTAAGCATTATGTCTTTGTTAATATTGTGTTTCTATTATTATTACACCAGCATTTATTTTAATAATATTTGCATCTCTTTAAATAATTAGTTGACATCCCGTTGTAATTTTTAATCAGGCATTAAACATTTGTTAAAATATTGTATTTTATTATTATTGCGACGACATTTGCATTTTTATAATTTTTCAGCTTTTTAAATAATTTTTCTTTTAAATAATTAACCCGTCTTGCATTTTGTCAAACCAGTCCAGTCCAAAACACAATTTGAATCAGTTCAATCCAACATCATTTTTTTAATTTCATCCAAACACTCTCTTTTATTTTTCCCCCTAAAATCAAAACCCACTTTTTATTCCCCCCCCCCCCCCCCAAATATCAAACCCTAATCCTACCCTATATAATAATTACTACCCCCCTCTTTCTTAAAAAGAGAGGGCAACCGCACTTGATATAGCACCCCCACACCCTTTTATTTTCAGAGAAAAGAGAAGCCACTCCCTTCTCCTCTTCACTGTCATCGCCGACACCCTCACCCCATTCCCGTCGAACCCCCACTATCCCGTCACCGTCGACCACCACTGTTCGAACACCCACTGCCCGTCACCCTTAAATCATCGAACACCCGTCGACCCCACCTCTCGCTGCTCCCGTCGCCGCCACTGCTCCGGCGAGGAGCTTCCGATGAAGAGCGATCCATGCGAGCACCACCACCACCGTTACCTCGTAAACCCCTTTTATGTTGCATCGCCTCTGCCTCACCGGAGCTGTCCACCGACGACTGGTGGAGACGGTGGTCACTTCTGTTTTGTTGGACTGACTTTGTGGTCTTGGTACGTCTTTATTTTTGATTTATTGCGGACTGGTTACTGAGAATGATTTGCTGATTTTTGCTTTATCTCGCCGGAGTTTTAAAGATTCCGACGACCATCTTCGGCTTTATTTTTGTATTGTTGGCTGCTTTCAGTTTTGTTGGTTCGAGTTTGTACGATTTTAAAGGGGTCTAGCCGGAGTGTCTTAGAACTCCGGCGACACTGAAAATCCCGGCGACTTATGTTGGTTTTATCTTGCAGCTATGGTTTTTTTTTCTGTTTGGTTTGATTTTTGTGGTTTTGGTTCTTACCGAAATTTATATCTCCGACAACATTTTGGAGTTTTCCGGTGAACCACGGTTGTTGTAGCTTCACCACTTCTTGGCTGTTGCTTCACCATTTGTCGGGCTGATCTTCGGCGTTTTACCTCTTATCTGATTTTGCATTGTGTTTTTTGGTGGGAATATAGTTTCCGGCGAATAACTGCCCCTGTGATATGACCCCTGAACCACTACTGTTTTTGTTATTTCGTGTTCATTTTTGGACGTTTTGCCCCTTTTGTTTTTTATTAAACTGATTTGAACAAGATGCTACACTTGTTTGGCCAATGAAAAAGTTATCCGTCGATTTTTGAGGTCTCCACAGTTGCAAAGACGGAAAATAAAATAAATGAAGCTTTCTGGGCGTTGATGATTTCTTCTACTTACACAGGATAACCAACATGCGCCGCGTGGCGAATTCTCGCAGCCGCACTTGTTTAGGATGTCCCACTTTATTTTTATATATATCTGAGCCCTCTGTGTTTAAAACTATTACTGTTTTGGCGCGGATCTGAAGGTTTTATTTATTTTATTGTTTTTTAACAATATTGACCGATGAAGGAATCTCCGTCTGATTTCCAAGGCATCCTCTATGCAAAAGACGGATTTTTTTTTTTGCTTTACTTATTAATTCTTGTCATTGCTTTAAAATTATTTATTCTACTACTAACACTTTTACTAAGTGTTTATGCAGGTACCCGGAGATCATCTTGCGCAGAAGACCTAAAAAGGGCTAAAAGTTGTCTCGTAGTTTTATTTTATGTCGCATTTAATTTTAATTTTATTATTCTGTATTTCACTTTATTTTAATTATAAATTATGAAAAAATGCTTAGAATAGGTAGAATAAAAAGGGCAATAAATAATTAACCTAGGTTTGAACGAATAACCGAAAGTTAGCGGATCTTAAAGGATGTCTAACCCCTTCACTTTAGGATAATAAAGAACCCTGATTCAGAATCTCATTAATTTCGCAGACCATTAAATGGAGATTAATTGCAATAAATCAAGTGTCCTAATTCACTTAACTAATTAGGTGGCGACTCCTTAAAAATAGCGTTATTGCTCCATCCAGGGAACCGCGCCAAAGAGCAACGTTGCGGATACCGTTCAGACCCCGAGGTCAAAAAACGGGCGCGACAACATGGCGACTCCACTAGGGATATCAGGTTCTTTATCATAGCAAACCCAGGTTAATTAAATATTGAACTTTATTTTGCTTTTATATTTGTTGTAAATATTTTATATTGTTTGCTTTTGTTTTGTAATTTAACTACTTTAATTGCTATATTTTTTTACTACTTTCCTTAAACTGTCATTCCGCTCATATTTTCTCCATTCTGGAAAATTGACAATATCACACACTACACGCGAGGTGTGTTTTGCACACCCGCAAATTTCTTTAAAATATCCAAATTTAGGAGAGTTGGCATTTTACGCGGAGAATCCGGTCCAACCGGTGGCCGCGTAGCCTTCTCACTCGAGTAGTCCGCTCGGAAAACTTGCGTCTAGTCAACCAAATTTTAGCAAAATTAGGATAGAGCTATACCACATTTTTTTAAGTCATGCATGCATACATACATCTTAGGTGGATCGGACCTTGGTATCGTCTCCACAATTAGGGAATCCACCAAATTGTCGACGGGTTTCACAACCCAACGACCAATAAGCATATATGTGTAGCGTGATAATGATAGACGGATCCGAGCCTGGTCATGACACGCCAAAATTGGAAACGTGCAGCGTCATTTGGTCGTCATTTCCAACAAAACATTGCAGTTTAACGGCTTGGACTTATTTATCATAATTCCGCATATTTGGCGTTTAGGCTCACCTCTGGCATAAGGGAGGTCCCAAGAATATTAGGGCACGCGCTTGATTTGCATGCTTTTTGTTTACTATTATTTGTCGCTAGCAACTCTGTACATATTATTTAATGCAATAATTACCCTTTTGTGATTCCGGGCTCGAGCATTTGCATTTTTGCACTTTTTGCTATCACATTGCAATCAGGACTTCTACTGCATAAATCACTCTTGAATAGCGCGACTTGGACTCTGTGAATCATCAACCACCAGTCCGGTCGAACCAATCAGGGGAGTCTTTGACTATATTGTCACACCTCTTCATTTTTATTATTTTGTTATTTTCCTACTCACCCATTTCTCATATTTTTGCAGGAAGGTCGTCCTCGCAAACAGCCGTGGGCGGTAAAAAAAAAATCATCACAAGAATGAGCGGGAATTATGTTTACTAATAGAAGTCAGTCTATACCATATTCAACGAGACATCGCTCTCAGTTATTTTATATTTTGTATCTTTATACATATTTGCAAATTTAATTGATATGTTTAGCGTTGATTACATAATACTTTATCATGTCTTTTACATCATAATCATTTCGAACTACGTGTGTCTGTGAATGCTTGTTGAATGATGCGATTGTTGATGTCGTCTCTGCACGGACTTGCTGGGTGCTGCGAATGCTTGCTGAATGTTGCGATTGCTGATGTAGTCTCTGCACGGACTTGCTGAATGCTTGCTCAATGCTAATGATGTTGATGTAGTCTCTGCACGGACTTGCTGGATGTTGCGAATGCTTCTTTGAATCTGCGATTCGATTGCGATGTAGTCTCCGCGGACTTCTTTGGATCCGCGAATGTTTGCTAAATGCTATGATTGCTGATTGCTGATGTAGTCTCTGCATGGACTTGCTGAATGCTACGAACGCTTGCTGAATGTTGCGATTGCCGATTACTGATGGATGCTGCGAATGCGATTGTCATTTCGCTCAGATTTTGCTGTTGTTTCTCTGTCTTTAATCACTGCCAAGTTGTATCGTTGTTGTTTCTCCTGTCTCTACCTTATTATTGCATTTTCTGCTTCTACTAATGGGAAAGAATCTGCACTCAAAGAAAATTTCTGAGTTTGGGGGGGTGGGGGGGTCAGTTCGTATTGATTTTGCGGCCTTGATCTTTTCTGCTCGTACGCCTGATTTGTTTGGACCTGTAACCCCTGCCTGATCTCGTTGATATATTTGGTAGCAAATATTTTGACGTAGCGTGTCCCAAAAGTATTTTTAAAATAAAATATTTTCATGAGGTGTGCACAAAACATCTTTAAAATAAAACATTTATATGACATGCGTACAAAGTATAAAAGCCTTGTCGAATTTGCCGAATATGACACGTAATCTGACCAAACGAACAGCTTATCTGGAATCCTTATTATGATCTCTTCACGGTGTGTTTCCCAAAATTGTCCCAGTTTTCGTTAGGCGGGGCGTGTGGACAAGACTTAACTCTGGCGGGAATTGCTCATATCTCTTTTCGGAATAATCAAACGCATTCTATTGCACGCGAGCCAATGAGAAGATTTCTAATGGTGTGACCGAAGCCGATTTAGGCCGCCTATGTATCCCCATGAGGGAATCAGGTCATGACGTAGTTCATTACAAGCGAAATTGGGTAAAGCTAAAATTTCTAAAGGTGGGACCGAGGCCGATATGGCCGCCTACGTATCCGCCAAGGGAATCAGGTCAAACGTAGTTCCAATTACAAGTAAAGGGGCTTTCTAATTTGAAGCGACGAGACCCTATATGGGCTCTATGCATATCTCACCGATGGAACGCATCTTTTTTACAATGCAAAAGGAATTACATGGAAAACAAATGCTCCTAAACGTAGTATCTCTTTACCGCATCTGCGTTGATAGCTTTTGGTCATACTTCGCCATCCATCTCAGCTAAGATTAAAGTTCCTCCACTCAACACTCGATGAACCGTGTAGGGCCCTTGCCAATTAGGTTTGAATTTCCCTTTGGCCTCATTCTGATGAGGGAATATGCGTTTCAGCACCAATTGCCCTGGCTTGAATGTCCTCGGTCTTACATTTTTGTCAAAGCCACGCCATCCTGCTCGTAAAGCGCCCGACAAACTGCATTCATCCGTTTTTCATCAATCAACATCAACTGCTCGTATCGACTTTGCACCCATTTAGCTTCGCTCAACTCAGGCTCTTGGATAATTCTAAAAGATGGTATCTCCACTTCTGTTGGTAGTACTGCCTCTGCTCCATTATACCAAAAGATACGGCGTCGCACCGGTAGAGGTCCTAATAGTAGTACCGTAACCCAGAAGTGTGAAAGGTAGGTGCACATGCCAATATTTGTAGTTGCTAATCATCTTGCGCAAGATCCTCTTGATATTCTTATTAGCTGCTTCGACTGCGCCATTCATTTGCGGGCGATATGGGGTGGAATTGCGATGGATAATCTTGAACTTCTCGCATATGTCCTGCATTAGGCCACTGTTGAGGTTGGCTCCGTTGTCTGTGATGATAGACTCAGGAATGCCAAATCTGCAGATGATGTTGTTGCGAACAAAGTCGACTACTACTTTCTTCGTCACTGATCTGTGTGATGATGCTTCTACCCACTTAGTGAAATAGTCAATTACTATGAGGATGAATCTGTGCCCATTTGAGGCAGCGAGTTCGATAGGGCCGATGACATCCATTCCCCAAGCTGTGAATGGCCAATTAGAACTTGTCACATTAAGTTCATTCGGAGGTACTCGAATCAAATCCCCATGAATCTGACACTGGTGATATTTCTGCACAAAGCGGATCCAATCTGTTTCCATCGTCATCCAAAAATAACATGCTCGCAGAATCTTCTTCGCCAAAGTGAAGCCATTCATATGAGGTCCACATGTCCCTCCGTGTATCTCTTCTACTAGCTTGCTCGCCTCTTGAGCATCGACACATCTCAATAAGCCCAGATCTGAAGTCCTTCGATATAAAACCTCCCCATTTAAAAAGAAATGGTTTGCTAATCTTCGAAGTGTTTTCTTCTGAATGTTGGTTATGCCGTCCGGATACTCTCCTGCCTTGAGGTATCTTTTGATGTCATGGTACCAAGGGTTCCCGTCTATTTCTTCATCTACATGAGAGCAATAAGCAGGCTGTTCCAGCACACTCACTGTGATCGGATCAATGTAATTCTTGTCCGGATGTTGAATCATGGAGGATAAGGTTGCCAATGCATCAGCGAATTCATTCTGGATCCTTGGGACATGCTTAAATTCTATATTACTGAACTTCTCCTGCAATTCCTTCACGCAATGCAGGTAGGGGAGTATCTTCATATTCTTGGTTGCCCATTCACCCTGTACTTGATGGATCAGCAAGTCTGAATCACCTCTGACCAGTAACTCTTGTATATTCATATCTACTGCCATTCTGAGTCCCAATGTGCAAGCTTCATATTCTACCATATTGTTGGTGCATGGAAATCTGAGCTTTGCGGAGATCGGGTAATGCTGACCTAATTCTGAAACCAAAACTGGTCCAATGCCAACTCTCTTAAAGTTTGCCGCTCCATCGAAGAACATTATCCAACCTGGGTAATCCTCCGAGATATCTTCTCCGACAAACAATACTTCTTCATCAGTGAAATAGGTTCGGAGGGGCTCATATTCCTCATCGACCAGATTCTCAGCAAGATGGTCAGCTAATGCATGTCTTTTTACGGCCTTCTGTGTGATGTATACGATATCAAACTCGCTCAGCAGAATTTGCCATTTTGCTAGTTTTCCAGTGGGCATGGGCTTATGAAGGATATACTTAAGCGGGTCTATCCTTGAAATAAGATAAGTGGTGTATGCTGATAGATAATGCCTGAATTTCTGGGTAACCCAAGTTAATGCGCAATAAGTACGTTCCAGCAGAGTGTAGCGAGCTTCATACACTGTGAACTTCTTACCTAGATAATATATGGCCTGCTCCTTTTTCCCTGTTTTATCGTGTTGCCCCAACACGCATCCAAAATCATTCTCTAATACGGACAAATATAGTAACAAAGGCCTCCCAGGTTCTGGTGGTACTAGAACTGGCGGATTAGACAAGTACTCTTTGATTTTATCAAAAGTATGTTGACAATTCGTTGTCCATTTAGTAGCGGCATCCTTCTTCAACAATCTGAATATCGTCTCGCATATCACGGTGGACTGATCTATGACCTACTGATGTAGTTGAGACGACCAAGGAAGTTCATCACGTTTTTTCTACTTTGTCGCCGACTTCGTCAAACACTGCTCTAACTACTGAACATATGCACGTATTAATCCTTCCATGCGCAAGTGGAAATAAAAGAGTCCCTAGGAAAGCCATAGCAAATGTGATAGGACGCCTAACTCTCCAATGGTCTGCAGTGCAACAAAACTCATTCTTAAATAATTTGTATCCGTCTCGGCAACCATATCTCTTATACAGGTAGTCTAGAGAAACCCAATTGTTTTAAAACAACACAACTCTATGGTATTCTTCAAACCCAAGTAACGGATGAGCTTTTTCCCAGACTGGCCATGCGAAATAACTGGTTTTCTGTCATGATATGCTAAAGCAGTGAAATAGCTGACTTCTTCTAAGGTGGAGGTCATCTCGAAATCCCTGAATTTGAAGACGACTCGGTCCGGGTCCCAAAATTGGATCAATGCTCTGACTAAATGCTGATTGGGAGAGATGTCGAATAATGAGATGAGGCACCCCAACCTCCTTCTGATTGCCATCTGACTACTCAAGTCGAATTTTGACCACCACATCCTCAATTTACTCGGAATCCCACTCACCATTCTGATTTGAGGGACATGTTTCATCTAAAAATAAATAATACAAAAATGAATATACATTTTCCAACTTAGGCATTTTGAATTTAGGCTTGGTTTCATTTATCACAATTATGCAACACATAATATGATGTTGGGCCGCGGGGTCGTGAAAACCCGTTGACCAATTTGTTGTCTTCCTAATTGTGGTGCCAATGCCAAGGATTGACCCACCTAAGGTAAATGCATACATGCCTTAAAATAAAGGGTGGTATAGCTCTATCCTAGGTTTCTGAGATTTGGCTTTACTAGACGCAAGGTTTCCGAGCGGACAACTCGAGTGAGAAGGCTACGCGGCTGATCAGACGAACTGATCTAACTCCGCGCAGGCGCCAACTCTCCTAAAATTTGGGTATTTTGAAAGAAATTTACGGGTTCGCGAAGCACACCAGCGCGTGAGCGTGTGATTGTGTGAGTTTTTCAGAGTGGAAGAAGTATGAGCGGAATGTCAGTTTAAGGAAAGCAGTAAAAGCAAATAGCAATTAAAACAGTTAAACATACAAAATTAAAGCAAGCAATTTTAAACAAAAAAAAAACAAATAAAGTCAAGCAATAATAAACCTAGGTTTGCTATGGTCAAGAACCTCAAATCTCCAGTGTAGTCGCCATTTCTGTCACGCCTCTTTTCGACCGCGACATTATTCACTCCCTTCTTAGAAGAGTTATGAAAAATAAAATAAAATGCTAAAAGGTAAAAGGTAAAAAATGATAAAATAATTAAAAGGTGTTAAAAGATGCTAAATGCTAAAAGGGTTCGCGGAGTCGCCATCTAATTAGTTTGGGTGAATTAGGACACCTAAATGTTAACTAAGTCAAGTCAACATTAACTCCATTTAATGGTCTGCAAAAACTATGTGAGATTTTTGGGTAAGAGTTCTTTATTAATCTAGAGGGAAGGGGTTAGGCATCCTCTAAGATCCGCTAACTTGCGGTTGTCCGTTCAAACCTAGGTTATTTATTATTGCTAAAGAATGCATGTTTCGAAAGTACTTAAGCAAAAGATATTTGTAAGTATAAAAATGTATTTTTGACCAACATAAAATGTAAGATTTTCTTTAAAAATATATAAAGTTAGTTCTAGTTGAAAACATGCATTTATAAAGTAATAAAAAAACATACAAAATTATCTTTTAAGGTATAATATAGAGGTAATAATGCAAAGTCTGCTATGATTTATGCGAAGGCCAACAATCTTGCGATTTAAATAATTTTTCCTATGTGAGTGCTAATAGGAATTTATAAAAAATGATATTCTCATGTTAGGATTTAGAAACAAATAATGTCTTGAATACCTAAATAATTATGCGAGTGACAGTTACTAAATGGTTTAATTATAATTTCAGCAATGTATGTCAAGCTAGAATATTTAACTTAAGGAGGAAATAAATCTCTAATGTCAAACTACTTACTAATCTAATGATTCAAGGTATAACTATTCTAAGTGTTATGCTAATCAGTGTAGCGTTAGACAATTAATTTACAACAAATAAATGGGGGCGGGATGGGAATTAGTAAGGATGACTCGAAGAATAGCGATGTCATTTCGCCTGTGGTTTTGAGATTTCAGACGCGGACGCGGATGCACATAGACGAGGGTCTTCATTTAAAGCGGCTCACGATGAGTCTCACCATGAGACTCTTTATTTTACTCAGGTGCATTTCATGTAAAAAAAAAGATAAGGATTAGTACATGTCCAAATAATATTCAATGCAAACAATTGAAACGTTAAATGCACACGTACATCTACAATTTAATTATTGTTCAATTATATTATTCTAAATGGTTGACAATTTCAAAAGATATCGCAGGCAGGAATATGAACAACGGACAGAGTAATTCAGGTTCAAACGAACAAGCAATGCACAGGAAAGGAGAAGAAAGGGGGAAGGCAGACAGTGGGCTGAGCCCGTCACTTAATTATGAAAACAACAATCAAAAGGCTTATCAAGATATGACAGTCCCATGATAGGACTACCAAATTTTAAGGGGAACAGATATACAAGCAGTATTCAGAGCATATATGATATACCCGGTAATTGATATAAAAGCATGAGAATACATGACAGTCATGAACAGGTTCGAATATGTGGTCATTTTAACTGCTAAGTCAACATCAATAGAGGCGGGAGAAAACAGTAAACATATTGAGCAAAGTGAATATGCCAAGACAAGTATGTGATACCAGTATGTGCATTACTTAACCCCTTATTAAACTGATACGATGCATTATGAAAGTGTCAATATGACTGTTTTTATTAGTTAAACAGGTATGTTAAATGCAAGGAGAATTCAGTAGGTGTATAAGACAACTAGGATGATAAACAACCATTCAAAGAGACTATCTAAATACGCATGACCAATTTTATTAAGGCGATTACAAAACCCATCGAAAACATGGAACATGTTTGGAATACTTGTCAAATATACCCCAAGTCAAGCGACTCATATACAATAGCTAATGAACCGACAACACTTACCGAACTTAGCATAGCAGACAAAAAAGGTATAGTTCGACATGTTTAGTCCCTAAGTAATCTACAGTGATCCAAATCCAGCAAATATACACAAAGCTTTAGAGGTATTATTCGAATTCCTGCTCATAGACTTATATTCACGCTAACAGATTTATAAACTTGCTTATAGTTGAATCTTTGGCAGTATTCATCCAAATTATGAAGGCATTCAGACAGGGCGATTAAACAAACATTGTGCTACTGCAGATCATGCTCTTTAAGGCTAAGCAAATGTCGGTTTAGTCATTTAATTAGTCTCGACTACTCTGGACGTAAGTCAAGATAACATAACAGGTCGCGACTAACACAAAATCAGGCGTAAATTCGACAATTCCCACGGACAAATATGGCCGTCTAACATTATTTCCATTAAATAGAATAATCGCAAATTAATACCATACAAAAAACAACATCAGTAGACATAAAGATAACGTAGCAGCGAGAGAAGCGTATTAACAGCAACAGGATGAACTACATATGTTTAACACGCAAACACACATAAAAATACGAAGTTAAACTGAAAAGAATTCGGGTTTATCTTCTCCGGACAGCGAACCGAGACAGCATATCAAGTCGTCGATCCACTCGAAGTGTATTGCTATGCGATGGAAAAGGAAATGAAACTTCGGTTCGGATAAAGGCTGCTGGTTTTTAACTGATTGAGAACAAGGTTTTGGAATTCTTGTTATTGCTATGTTACTGCTGTTTTTTTCGGATTTGAAGCGGGATGTGTGCACGCCTAAGATGCTGATTTTTTTGAGGATTTTCTAATGGTCTCTCCCTGGACTGTTAATTTTCGAATCTATGTGCTCCCGAATGGGTATCTTTTCTTCTTTTTTTGGATGTTTTGTTTTCCTCCACTGCTAAGATTTTTCCCCCAATCCCTGGATGTCGTTGCAAGTGTATATAAATTCGCTTATATAGCCTCTGTGTTGGTTCCAAATTAGGTAAAACTTTTAATGCGAATTCGGGTATGATTCTTTGGGTAATTTTGTGCGATTTTGGTATTAATTTCGGACTGATTTTGCTGTTTATTTTTTGACGAATCTTGATATTAATATCATTTATGATTTGTTAAGGTAAATTTTGAGTATGGCAAGTTTCGGATGATAATTTTATGGTAGGCTTTTGATACGATTTGGTTATGATAAGCAGATTCTAGGGTATTGTGTTGTGGGTATTGAGTTGGTTATGCCGGATTCTCAGGCGAGAATCTCGGCGGAGATCTCAGTATTGGGGGAAGGCGACGATGGCTAGGGCTCTTACGTTTTTTTTCTCTCTTTTTTTTTTAGTTTTTTTTTTAAGGTTTTGAAGAAGGGAGGAAGATGAGATAAAGGCTTGGGCTAATGGGTTGTGGTTTGGGCCAGAAAAATGCTGAAAAGTAGAGGGGAATTGGGCTGTGATGAAGGAAGGGTATTTCAGTTGGGCTTATTTTAGGGAATTAGGCTAAGGTGTTAGTTTTAATTAGTGGTAAATAAATGAGTTTAAATTATTATTAAATTATTTTAATAAAACCTTAGGTGCTTTATTAGTTTTAGCTTGAATTTTTATTATTACAATAATAAATGCGGGCGTGCTATTTAATTAGCGTTTAATATTTTAAAATGTGATGCCGTTATTAAATCCTTATTTATTATGCATATTTGCGATGTTAAATTAAAATCAAATTAAGGGGTTTCATTTGCTTATGAAATTGGTTTGCATATTAATAAATGTGGATATAGTCTTAAGGAATGTTTGATGCGACGACATTATTAAATTATTTATTTATTTACGCATTTATTATTATTAAAATTATTAAGAATTAATGGAAATATAATAGGGCTTAAATTATGAATATATTTATGCAAAATATCGAATGCGGGCGTGAGACTCATAGTGCTTAATACTCTACGTAAAACGCGATGCATTTATTAAATCGCTTATTTATGCATGTATTAATGTTTTATTGTTGCATTTTATTATTATAAAAAATGTTAAAATTATTTAGAAAATTAGTGTAATTTTATAGTTAATGACTGGACGAGAGGGTCAAAATTGGGTGTCAACATTTCCAAAACCTTTAATAATCCTCAATGATTGAGGTTTGGTTTGGGGAAACTTTTAATGGTGCCTAACACTTGTAAAGTGGGGTATAGCAGGATACAATGTAGGAGACCACCTATTTAAGTGCGAAGACCGACCGCCTCAAATGAACGCACTTAAGAATCCAAGTGTGTCTACGGCCTCAACGGACAAAACATTAAGAAGAACAGAGTAAGAAAAGGTGTTGTATTGGTACCATTGTCTTGGCATACACTAAACACTGACGGTTTAAGACATCACGTTCACCGTGCAGTAAGTATGTCTGATGTTATTCTACTATGGAAGGTTCAAAGCCACGGCTACCTATCCAGATGCAACATCGATCCGCTGAAGGATTGCTAGAAAGACACCATGTGGGTGCACCAAAATCTCTTTCAAGAAGGGATTGTTGGAAATTTACTAAATGTGGAATTAAGTTTAACCCATTATTTATGACTCGAACAATTGAGGCTTCGCACGTCAGAAATGACACGTGCATACGTAGCCAAGTATCATAAATTTCATTAGTGAAAGAGATATTGGTACGTAAGTGAAACGTTTGAGACATAGAATGATGGACGGTTATTGACCAAATGATGTGTGTTCCATATTGGTAAATGAAGGAAGAAATGCACGATGTGTAAAAGATGAAACAAGTCAAAAAACACCGCAGATCCGTGAAGGGCCGCGGCGCCTACAGCCAGTGTCGCAGCGCCTTGGAGGCTACAAGTTTCAAAAGTTGCGGCGTCGCGGCGCTTCGGAGGCAGAATACTGCGACGGAAGCTGAAAAGTTTCTGAATTTTGGGCTGGTATGAGGCATTGATTCCCCACAAATTGACTCATGAATTCAGCCATTATTTGGATGAATAAAACCTCTCATTTAGTGCCATTACATGGTCTTGATTGTCATTAGTTGGCTAGATGAAAAGTCATCTTACACACACTATAATTTGAGGCTTTTGGCTCAATTCAAGAACACACTTCATACTTGTATAGTTCATATTTTTTGAACTTCTTCCTCTCTAGCATATCTCTCACACACTCAAAGGTTCTTCTTGAGAAACACTTGGGTGTCCTTTTCTCATTTGTTTATTTGTTGTTTTATCTTGGGAGACAAGTTGTCAATAATCGTTAAAGGATTCATACGGGGCAATATTGTCTTATGGACAGAGTGCTAAAACTCGACTCAGCACAGTTGTAACAAGTAGAGATTTAGTTTCTCTTAGTTTCATGTTATCAAGATCAGACAAGGATAGATAGGCCAATGATTTGTGTTAAACATTAATTTATCTTGGTTTTAGGTCACATTTGTGTTAAACATTAGTGCCTATTTGGATTGGCTTCTGGGTACCCAAAAGTGCTTCTGGGTACCCACTTTCATGAAAATGGAAAAATTGACATGTTTGGATTTTCAGAAGTGTTTCTGGTCTCTAGAAGCACTTACGGTGACTAAAATTTATAGCTTCGCGGAAGTGCTTCTCGTAAGAACTTCTACGAAGTGCTGCGGAAGAACTTCTACCAGAAGTGTTTCTGCCAGAAGAACTTCTACCATTTATTTCAATTTGAATTTTACCATTTCCTTTATTACCCTCTTTAATTTTCATCAACAACTCTATCCACCTTCATTACTCTCTTTAAATATCTAGAAATAATTACTAAAAAAATTAAATATACTACTCATGTTCTGTTTTAATTTTTTTTAAAAAAATCAAATATACTACTAAAGTTGACATTTGTTCACGTATAATTGCAGATTTGAACTTTGGTCAAATATGCTATAAATCTGAACACTTGAGGAAATAAATTGGTATTTCTTTAGTTGATCTTGAGTATAACTTGGACCTCTATGTTTGTTATCTCTTTGGACCTCTATATTAGTTATCATATATCTTTTGAAATTGAGTCAAAGGACTTCATATAAACAAATTTTAGAGTACATGCAAAATTAGTATTGTAATAATATTTAAATACTAGTTGTACTTTAAATTAGTATTGTAATAATATTCTACTAATATTTAAGTACTATATTGCACTTTAAATTCTATTATCTATTTGTAATTTTTATTTACATACTTTCATTTATTAGTAATTTTTATTTATATGTATTGATTAAATGTTCATTTTGGTAATTCTACATTTAAAAGCAATTTTGATCAAAACTATCCAAACATCATTTATTGATAACAATCACTTTTACATTGTTGCATCCAAACATAAATCACTTCTGACAAAATCACTTCTGCCCACCGTCAATCTAAACATGCCCTAAATAGTCTTAATAGGATAGATAGGCCAAACAAGGATAGAGTAATAAATTGGATTCCTTGTTTATTATATTTAAGTAGACACAATATTCTTTTGAGCTAGAGAGTTTAATTTCCTTATTACTAATTTTCTTTTCTGAATAAATATTATCCATTATAGATTGACATAACTTGGTACGAATTCTAATGAGCTTACACCTTAAGTCTAAAATTTTGCAATAATAATAGCATATCTAGTGTAGTCCCACGAATGAGTTATGGAGAAGATAGGATATATGCCGACCTTACCCTTACCTTTTGTGAGGTAGATGGAGGAATTTTCGATAAACCAGCGGTTCAGAAAGACAAGTTTTTGAAGCATGAAAAATATGACAAAAATAGCAGAATACAAAGGAAATGAAACAGCGAATGATAACACACATTGGAGAATAAGAAAGTATGCAATCACTAACTACTACTACTAATAGGAGAAGAGGGGATGAGGCTAACCCTTTGTTTTTCTCACATTAAGTACGACAACACTCGGCTACCTATTAACGTTTATCTTAATTCTCGACCGTCATATATTTATATCTAGGGTCATGTCCTCAGTAAGCTGGAGTTGTGACATGTCTTCTCTAATCACCTCCCTCCGTTCTAATTCGGCCTACTTCTACCTCTTCTAACTCCCCTTATAGCCAACCTCTCACGCCTTTTTGTTGGGGATCATTTCCTCCTTAGGGAGAAATGATTTTGTAGATGTTTACAATTTTTTTAAATTTTATGATCTTTTTACGAGGAATCCGTTTTCTCCATTGAAGAGAGAGAAAGAGGAGAGATTTTGAGAAGGCGAAAAAACATGAAGAGGTCGAAGAGACTGTATATAGACAAAGTGAAGATTACAAATGGCAGTAAACGAAATGGAAAATATGATCTTATTGTAGGAACTTGTATGGAATGAAGAAGAATAAGTGATTAAATTAATTTAAGGAATTTTGGCCGAAGGTCCGCGGCTCCTGGAATTAGGGCCGCGGCGCAAGATTTTCAGTAAGTCACTGGAAATTCTGGATGAATTAGGGTCGTAGGGCCTCAGGTCAAGGGACGCGGCGCTTAAGGCCAAGGGTCGCGGCGCTTCGCAACAGTCATTTCCAGATTTGAATCAAAAGTTGTCTCTCTTCATTCAATGTCACAACCTTTGATGAATGGTTGCTTAAGGTCGAATTGTATGTTATATAAAGCATATTAATCACTTGTTGGAGGACACACAATACTCATAACATTACAATCAATCATTAAATTATTTAATGATCTAAGATTGTGACTCTATTATTTTCTTCTTCCAAAGGCAATTGTCTGAAGAAAACATATAGTAAATTCGCCAGAAGTGAAGTTCTTGTGCAAGAACTCTAACTTAGTGTAACGTCCCATTTTCAACCGGAGTCGGAAACGGGATTACTGCGCATGGTTGATTCCTGAATTTATTTTAAGGAGTCGCCACCTAATTATTATAGTGAATTAGGACACTGAAAATGTAGCATAAAATACTACGAATGATCTCCATTTAAAGGTCTGCAAAAGCTATGTGAGATTCTAGGTAAGGGTTTTTTATTATCCTAAAAGGAAGGGATTAGGCACCCTAAAGGATCCGCTAACTTGCGGTTGTCCGGTCAAACTTAGGTTAGTATTATTTAAAATGCATATTTAGGAGAACATGAGTTAAAAAGATGTTTGCGAATAATTATTTAAAAGATATGTATGTATATATAATTTCCATAGAATTGCATGAAATTTGTTTGTAAAATGCAAGGAAAATATTCTATTTGAACAAAGCAATTGCACGAGGCTTATCAAAAAATGCAAAATAATAAAAAAGAGGGTTTACTAAAAGTACATATTATATGTAAATTTTAATCTTTATAAAGGGTATACAAATGGGTAGAAAGATTTTCCTCTTTTGCACTTGATAATAAGAAAATAGATCATTGTTATGAAAAAGATTTGTTGTTTTTATGAAGTTTAAATAAGAATTTGGAACTCATTTATTTCTATAATATCAATGAAAAAGACTAAGTTATTTTGAAAAGTTTTGAAAATGCATAACGGCCTAAAGATAGATTAAACTAGCGACACATTTTATTATTTAACTACCCGTCCTTAATAGTTCTAGGTCTAACTATTCTAAGCATTTTCAATAATTGTATAAGGTTAGGTAACAAAAAATACAAATAAAAGTAAAGTGACGGAGTTAAAGAAAGGAGATAAAATGACTAGGGCAGGTGAAAATATTATTCCGCCCTATTTATTTTAAGGTTCCGAGACCGAAGAATGCGAGAAGTGTGGATGTAAATCCTTTGCTTGACAAAGTCATGACGAGTCTCGTATGAGACTCTTCGTCGCTCCCGATGCAAGTCATGTAAAAGAAAGAAAAAAAAAGGATTAGTAAGTGTCCCACAAAATTTATCAAATAATAAATGGACATCGACATAAAATACTCCAGCATATGTAAATCATTTTATTTTTTTTATGGTCCAGAATATAAGGAGACCCACAGTTTGGTAATTCTCATGTTCCTTAAGGAAATATCAATAAAGAAAAAATAGACCCAACCAAACCACATTTTAGAGCTGGACAGACCCAATAACCGTAATTTTTAGATTCTAAAAAGGGAAACGGAATAGCCCGAAAGGTGATCAGTTAAATAAAAAGGGGCCACTAATACGATATCAGCCCAGTCTTTATGTAATCAGTTACAATTTCAGATTTAGCAGGAAAAGCAAACCAACCCAATATGTGATCAATTAAAAAGTAAAACAGGCTTATAAATGTAAAATCTCAGATTCACACAACAGAGATAGACTCATATTTGATACAGTAGTTAGTCATATAAAGAAGCTGAAAGATATGTTAGAAACAAACAAGACTAGACAGATTGCAAGTATGTGGACCAGAAACAATAAACATTGTAAGGGTTGTATCTCAGGTATACAGGGGCTGAAAATCAGTCTAAACAGCAGATGGAAAAACCAAATATAGAATTCTTTTTACACTAAAATTTTTGACCATGTTGATAGCCTACTGGTTCCTAATCATCACAGGGACATGAAAATAGCACAAGAATATGATTTAAAGGTTAGACAAGGTGGACAAGTATGAGTATTTCTTTATTTCATCTTCTTTTAGGCTGAACCGATCTGATGCGCAAAGACAATTCAGAGTTAAGTGAATGCATGTTAGGTATCTAACACAGGTATCAGCAAGTGAACATATCAACTTCAATTAGCATAAGATTAATATAGGAATGTGCCAATTTAAACAAGTTTCAATCCATACAGGACCTCAGAAGCTCAGGTTCAGAAAGTCATTTTTATTTATGTGTTCAAACTAAATGATTTAATGCTAGCAAGCAGTGATATATGAATGGATTTATCTAGCACTTAAGCATTCAAGCATACAATAATTGTTTCAGCTCCTAGATATATTTAAACTTGATACATGACATAGACAAACTACTCAAATAGACTTGCAATTGGCACAAGTTGAGGGTAAATGCAACCCTGGGAGATAATGTCATAGTAAACATGTGAAAGGGAAAGATTAATCACATTAGTACCACATTGATTCAGAATTACACTAACATAATCCTTAGACTTAGCAAAATACTCAATAAATGCACAAAGAACCAAGGCTCAAGCAACCAAGCAATAATAAGTCTCAATAAACCAAGCTAAGATTCATACATAGTTCAAATTAGCAGGATATACCTTAATTCATCTTAAATAGAACACTTCATATGTCCTAAAGGTGTAATTATTTTGATATAGGAGCAAACTTACACAGGACACTGAATCATAACGAGTTGAGAACAATCATGTTTAAAGGCTCAGAACTACACATCCACAGAGACTTAAGACCACATTATTAACAACCTAGGCACGCATTAAAGACCCATGGGACCGTATTCAAACACTGATTCAGCAACACAACATAAACAACTCCTAACATGAATCAAATAACATCCTGGCATATGGCATTTCGTACTATATCTAAGTAAATCCTAACAGGTACATGATGGACAAATAAACAAGCAAAGATGGCATTTTCATATCGGCGGAATCATCTAATCCAAATTTGATACAAATAAGCACAGAAATACAAGAGTGAACTGAAATCATGAGGGAGTCGAATTTACCTTCTCCGGGCAGCGAACTGAGGCGTGTTTCGACTTGTCGATTCCGCTCAGAGAATGCTTAGTTTTTGTTTATGCGATAAAAGTGAGAGTTTAAGGATTGCGTGGCTTTTTTTTTTAACTAGAACTGAGAGTAAAACAAAGGGATCTTTTCCAGATTTTTAATTCTTCTTCTGATTTTCAGAACTCCTTGAAAGCAATCAATATATGAGTTTTGTCTTACTTTTCAAACGAGACCCAGATTTTCGGTCCCTAAACGCAAGAATTTTAAAACGAAGAACAAAAGGAAGGTCTTAGAAATCAATAATCCAAAATCCGACCCCCCCTAAAATGAAGAACAAATAGATGAAATGCAAGATAAATTCTCAAATTCCCGGGTCCCCCTAAAATGAAGAACAAAGGGGTCTTTTATAGGTGAAATATTGGGTTTGAATTCGAAATAGAGCTGTTAAAGGTCTGATTTTTGGATGATTTGTTGGTTCAAATCGCGGATTTTAGGGAGATGTAGGGTATGGGCGTGTCAGGGGGTGTGGGTGAAGTGAAATGGGTGCAGAGGTGAGGTGTTGTCGGTAATGGGAGTCGTTGGGGGGGTGCAGGGGATGGGCGATCTGGAGAAGATGATGGACATGGGATAGGTCGCTGGTTTCTAGGTTAGTTGTTTCTTTTGTTTCTTAATGGGGGCTGTTGGTCGATGGGGAAGGGAAGTAAAGGGGTTATGGGCTGGGCGACGGGTAATTGGGCCGGGCGACGTGGGCTGGTTAGTTTTAAAAGGTGGGCTGATTAGGTATTATATTGGTATTAGTTTTAGAAGTTAGTTTTAGGCAAAATTAATTAGTGGTAAATTAGAAATTCAAAATTGTGATTAAATTATTTAGGTGCTTTATTAATTTAAGTTATTATAAAAATAAAGACGGGCGTGTTATTTAATTAGGGCTTAATATTTATAATGCGGCGCTATTATTAAATTGCTTATTTGTGCATGTATTAATGTATTATTGATGCATTTTATTATAAAAAATTATTTTGCAAAATTAGTGTAATTTTATAGTTAAGGACTGGACGGGAGGGTCAAAATTGGGTGTCAACACTTAGATAGTTGTATCCTCAAGGCAGACGTCCGTTAAACTACAACACAAGTGGGGACGAATTTTTGTCTTAGGACACTGCATCAAGCAAGCCTCTATCTACATCAAGTTAGTATGAGTTTAAATACTTGTTGTTTTATTGTTGTTGATTTCAATTGATATTGAATTACTATTAAATTATTGTGATTATTCATTGATGAGTCTAGATTGGCACTAACAATCTAAGACAAAATTCTCAGAAAATTTATTTTTCTGATTTGTTGAGTTTGCAAAATTTTCAGAGAATACTATTCCTTGATTTGCAAATATGGATCAATCTGGATCATCAATGGTGAAAAACCATGCGGATAAACCCAAGAAATTCAAGGGTTCTGATTTCAAACGCTGGCAACAAAAGATGTTTTATTTGACCACTCTTTATGTGGCAAATGTATTGACTGTTGATGCTCCAACGGCATTGCCGGAAAAAGAAGAGGAGAATTCTCCTACTGATGCGGAGAGAGCCGAAAGGATGAAGGTTATTGAGACTTGATGGAGTCAAGAGTTTCTTTGCAAGAACTACATTCTCAACGCCTTGGATGATACTCTCTATGACATATACTTCACGTTATCAACACAGGAGTTATGGCAGTCATTGGAGAATAAGTACAAAATTGAGGTTGCTTGTTCGAAGAAGTTCGTCGTCGGCAAGTTCTTAAACTTCAAGATAAGTGATGCAAAGCATGTTGTCAAGCAAGTGGAGGAACTCCAAGTCATTGTTCATGAACTAGAGGTTGAAGGTATAGGTCTTAACCAGTATTTCCTTGTTGGTGCTATTATTGAAAAATTATCTCATTCTTCGAAGGATTTTAAGGTTTATTTGAAGCATCTAACGGAGGAGATGAGTTTTGAACAATTGGTTCTGAAAATTCATGTTGAAGAGGACAATCGGTAGAATGAAATGGAACATGATGTTTCATTGGAGCCAAATGCCAACATGGTAAAAGACAATGCTTCCAAGGCCAAGTTTCAGAAAGGCAATGGCAAATTTGTTGGTGCCAAGCCATATTTTGCAATCGGAAGGAATGCACTAGCCCCAAAAAGGACCAATGCATTCAAAAAACCACAACCAGGACTATGTTGGGTATGTGGCAAACCTGAGCACAAAGCAAAAGATTATCGCCTTCGCAAGAGTCAAGGTGGTGGTGTTGGAGGTTCAAGTAATGTCAACCAAATCAACCGGGCTGAAACTAAGAACCAATTTATTGGTGTTGTTGCTGCACAAGCAAATTTGATTACCAATTCAACCGATTGGTGGATGGACATAGGTGCTACAATGCACGTATGTTCCGAAAAGGACATGTTTTCATCTTACCAAGCCATCAAGGATGGAGAACCAATGTTCGTGGGAAATGTCGGTGCTGTGAATGTATAAGGGAAAGGGAAAGTGACTTTAAGGCTCACTTCCGGGAATGATCTTGTGCTCACAAATGTGTTGCACATGCCTGAACTTTGTAAGAATCTGATTTATGGGCCTGTTCTTAGTAACAAAGGCTTCAAAATTATAATAGAATCTGACAAATTTGTACTCACCAAAGGTGGGGTTTATATAGGAAAGGGTTACCTCAGTGAGGGGCTCTTCAAACTAAGTGTTGTACCTACTCGGGTTGTTGCCATTATTAATGAAAATGCAGGCACTAGCACTGCTTCTATGTATATGGTTGATTCCCCTTCTTTATGACAATTTCGATTAGGTCATGTTAATTATCGTTCCTTACAAAGAATGGTAAAGATAGACATTTTTCCAAAATGTTCTATGAACAAAATGACTAAATGTGGGGTTTTGCATTGAGTCAAAATATGCAAGTCATCCTCATAAATCTATTGTGAAATCAAATAAAGTGTTTGGTTTAATTCATAGTGATTTGTGTGATTACCAAGCAACACCATCACGTGGAGGAAAGAATTATTACATATCTTTTATAGATGATTGCAGTAAATTTTGTTATGTATACCTAATACATACCAAAGATGAGGATTTGAACATGTTTAAAATATACAAAGCAGAAGTGAAAAACCAACTTGACAAAAGAATTAAGATTCTAAGGTCAGACAGAGGTGGTGAGTATCAATTCAATGAGTTCAAAGAATTTTGTTCTACTCATGGTATAGTTCATCAAACCACTGCGCCATATACTCCAAAACAAAATGGAGTTGCCGAACGTAAGAATAAAACATTGAAGAATGTGATAAATTCTATGTTGACTAGTTCGGGGGCACCCCTTAGTCTATGGGGTGAGACATTGATTACTGAAAATATGATATTGAACAAAATTCATCAAAAGAAAAATGATCAATCTCCTTATGAATTGTGGAAAGGAATATTGCCTACTTTCAAAAGGATGAAAGTGTGGGGTTGCCTAGCAAAAATTCAAGTTCCCTTACCAAAGAGAACTAAACTTGGACAAAAAATGGTGGATTGCATATATATTGGTCATATCAATAATAGTGCAACATATAAATTTTTGATGTATCATTCAGATGTTGAAGGTATTTACAAAAATACACTTATGAAATCTGCTGAAGCAGAATTATTTTGAGGATATTTTTCCTTACAAAGACAAGGATAAAAGTGTTCCTGATCATAAGAAGAGGGCACTGCCTCAAAATGAGTCAAACCAAAATGATGATAATCTTACTTCATCGGTACAAAAAGAAAATTTTGAACCAAGGAGAGATAAACGTGGAAAAGTCGCCACAGATTTTGGACCTGACTTTATGACCTTTTCAGTTGAAGGAGAACCTCAAACATATAGGGCTGCTGTGGAATCATCTGAAGTACCTTATTGGAAGGAGGTTATCCAACATAAATGGATCTTCAGACAGAAACTAAGGCCTAATGGTACTATAGAAAAATATAAAACACGTATAGTAGCCAAAGGGTTTAGACAAAAGAAAGGTGTAGATTTCTTTGATACCTACTCACCAGTATCTAGAATTACGTCTATAAGGACATCAATTGTTAAAGCAACGATTCACAATTTGGAAATACACCAAATGGATATGAAGACTGTATTCCTAAATGGTGAACTATATGGAGAAATTTACATGAAACAACCCGAAGGGTTTGTTGTTAAAGAATAAAGTCTGTAAGTTGATTAAGTCTTTATATGGACTTAAACAGGCTCCAAAACAGTGACATGAAAAATTTGATAATACATTATTATCAAATGGTTTTCAAATAAACGAATGTGTCTACATTAAGAAATATAATAATGCATATGTCATTATATGATTGTATGTCGATGATATGCTAATTATGGGAACACGTAAGGATGTAATTAACCAAACTAAAAAGATGTTGCAAGCCGCTTTCGATGTGAAAGATATAAGAATAGCGGATGTCATTCTTGGTATTAGAATTCAAAGGAATTTCAAGGGTTATATATTAACTCAATTCCATTATGTTGAGAAGGTCCTTAGAAAATTTGGACACTATGATGATAGACCGGTTGTTACCCCCTTTGATCCCGCTAGTCACCTTAAGAAGAATGAAGGTGATAGTGTGTCTCAATTGGAGTATACACAAGTTTTTGGAAGCTTGATGTGCATAATGAATTGTACGAGACCGGATTTAGCATATGCAGTGAGTCGACTCAGTCGATACTCACATAATCCTGGAAATAATCATTGGGTAGCGCTAATAAGGGCACTACGATATCTAAAGCATACAATGAACTATGTGTTGCATTATACAAAATATCCTCCCGTGTTAGAAGGATATTGTGATGCTAATTGGATTTCCAACCATTCAGAAAGCAAGTCCACAAGTGGGTATGTATTTACACTTAGTGGAGCGTCGGTATCTTCAAAATCATCAGAGCAAACGGTAAATACGTGATCAACTATGGAAGCAGAGTTTGTAGCCTTAGACAAAGCTGCCGAAGAGGCAGAATGGCTAAGAAACTTCCTAGAAAGTATTCTGTTGTGGACAAAGCCTGTGACAGCCATTTGCATACATTGTAATAGTATGGCTACCCTGACGAGGGCAAAGAGTCAAATATACAATGGTAAGTCAAGACATATAAGGCGGCGTCATAATATCATACGAAGCTTGCTGAAGAATGGAATTATATCCATTGATTATGTAAAGTCAAAGGACAATATAGCGGATCCTTTGACAAAAGACCTTACAAGAGAGCAAGTCGTATTTAGGGCTTAAAGCCAATACAATGAGTCATTAACTAGTGAAAACCTAACCTATCATAATTGGAGATCCCATGGTTTAGGTTCAATAGGAAAACTAGCAGGGAAGACTCAAAGAGCATAAAACACACATATGTTCATTCATATGGTATACTAAGTGTGTTAATCCGTTGACGATTAAAGGGCTAAATTTTATTCTTAATAATACTCAAAAGCCATTATAGTGGGATAGTGCGGACTATTTTTGTTTGGTATTACCTATATGAGATTGATGTGGGGTCGCATCTGGGAGAAACGACATGACTACGTTCTCTAGAAAGTCTCACGAAGAAGGAGTTGTTCATGACCGAAAAGAACACAACAGTAAGAATTGAAATATGTTTATATGATGTGTGTGATACTTGTTGTCTTGGTTTACTACAAAACGTGAATAGTTCAAGACATTTCGTTCACTATTTCACAAGTAGCCTGATAGGTACTCACTACGAACGGTTCAAGTCCAAAAGACACCGTTTTCGATGCATGTCATATCGCGTTTGACAGAAATGACGATAAGTTCCTCTTTATCTTATTTTCTATCCACATGTGGGGTATTTTTAGATGTGTGAATAAAAAATATGGGGTATTGTAGGAACTTGTATAGAATGAAGAAGAACAAGTGATTAAATCAATTTAAGGAATTTTGGCCGAAGGGTCGCGGCGCAAGATTTCGAGTAAGTCACTGGGAATTCTTAATGAATTAGGGTCGCGGCGCCTCAGGGCAAGGGTCGCGGTGCTTAAGGCCAAGGGTCGCGGCGCTTCGCAACGGTCATTTCCAGATTTGAACCAAAAGTTGCCTCTGTTCATGCAAGGTCACTGTCGCGCCCGTTTTTGACCTCGGGGTCTGAACGGTATCCGCAACATTGTTATTTGGCGCGGCTACCTGGATGGAGCAATAATGCTGATTTTGAGGAGTCGTCACCTAATTAGTTAAGTGAATTAGGACACTTGATTTATCGCAATAAAAATACTGAAATTAATCTCTATTTAATGGTCAGCGAAATTAATGAGATTCTGAATCAGGGTTCTTTATTATCCTAAAGGGAAGGGGTTAGGCATCCTTTAAGATCCGCTAACTTGCGGTTATTCGTTTAAATCTAGGTTAATTATTTATTGCCCTTTTTTATTCTACATATTTTAAGCAATTTTAATAATTTACAATGAAAATGTAATGCAATATAGAATAATAAAGCTAAAATCGAATAAAACTCTGGGACATCTTTTAGCCCTTTTTAGGACTTTTGCACAAGATGATCTCTGGGTACCTGCATAAACACTTAGTAAAAGTGTTAGTAATAGAATAAATAATTTTAATGCAATGACAAGAATTAATAAGTAAAGCCAAAAATAAATTCGCCTTTTGTACGGGGGAGACCTTGGAAATCAGACGGAGATTCTTTCATCGGCCAATATTGTTAGAAACAAATAATATAAATAAAACTTTCGAATCCGCGCCAAAACAGCGATAGTTTTAAACACAGATGGCTCAGATATATAAAATAAAGTGGGACATCCTAAACAAGTCCGGCTGCGAAAATTCGTCCTGCAAGCGCATGTTGGTTATCCTATGTAAGTAGAAGAAATCATCAACGCCCCAGAAAGCTTCATTTTATTTTATTTTCCGTCTTTGCAACTGTGGAGGCCTCAAAATCGACGGATAAATTTTTCATTGGCCAAACAAGTATAGTATCTTGTTCGAATCAGTAAATAAAAATAGATGGCAATATTGTCAAAACCAATCCAGAAATAGCCCGCATTTAGAGCAGTAATAACAAACATCAAACACGCCGGATATTTTAGAACATCGCCGGAAATAATATAGCCACCGAAAACAGTAGGGACAGCAGCAGCAAGCTCGCCGGAATTTAGTTCCGGCGAGATACGAACCAAAATTAGAAAATCAGTCTGGTTCACCATAGTAAAACAACAGATACCAAAAATATAGCCGGATAAAGGTCGCCGGAGTTTAAAACTCCGGTCACTAGCCAAAAAAACAAAAGAAGAGCATTTCATTAACAACCAGCAACATATCCCAAATTTAGAACCACACCCAAGGGCTCCAAAAATTTTAAATTCCAAACCATGCACCATTAAAAATCAGAAAATCGGAACAGTCCAACAGTCAACAAACACACAAAATTGTAACAAAAATAAAGGTACCAAACACGTCGTCGGAGATGATGAGGGGTGAAGATAGGCGGCGTCACTTCAACGGTATCATACCGGAGCGACGCCGCCAGTGGTTATTCGACAGTGACGGGTTTGATGGCGACGGGGTTGGGGCAATGATGATAGCGAATTGGGTCGGCGATGGCGGCGACGGCGATGGGTTCGACGGTGGTTCAGTGGCGACGAGGCAGTGGGTTCGACGGTGGTTCAGTGGGTAGTGGTGTGTCGGTTGTGGTGGTTCGCCGGATGGGTAGCGACGGTGTGGGTGTGTGTTTATGCTGGTGGGTAGATGTTGATGGTTCGCCGGAGCTTCAAGCTCCGGCGATGGGTCTGCAGGAGTGCGTGTGTGTCGGTGACTGGTTGGTGTTCGACTGGCTAAGGGTGTAGGATGAGGTCGACGGGGTGTTGGTGGGGTTCGCCGGAGTTCGGGCGGCGGCGACGAGATAGGGGAAGAAGGGAGTGAGGGATGAAGGTTGATGTTATGGGTCTAAAATGATAAGTGCGGCTGATGTTGGGTTTTTGTTATGAGAGGGTAGTGTTTTATTTATATGGGGATATTTAGGTTTAGGGTTTGATATTTTGAGGGGGAAATAAATTGGGAGAAAGTAAAAGTGGTATTTTATTTTTAGGGGGAGGTAAAGGGATATGGATTGGACTTGGAGTTGGCGGATTGGACTGATCCGAATTATGCCCCGGACTGTACTGGTTTGACAAAAATGCAAAACGGATTAATTGTTTAAAAGAAAAATTATTTAAAAAGATGCAAAATTATTAAAATGCAAATGCCGATGCAATAATAATAAAATACAATATTTAACAATATTTAATGCCTAATTAAAAATTACAACGGAATGTCAATTAATTATTTAAAGAGATGCAAATATTATTAAAATAAATGACGGTGTAATAATAATAGAAACATAATATTAACAAAGACATAATGATTAATTTAAAATAAAAAGATAAAATGTAAAAAATGATGATTAAAATGCGGTGTCCTAAAATACATAAAATTGCAATAAATATACGAAAAACGGGTCAAAATTGAATGTCAACAGCATGTCCCTCTTTGTACGGAGATGATGGAAGAGTCTTCGGACAAAGATGTTGACTTGTAGCCAATTTTGTCGTGTTTTATAAACTAGAACTCAAAAGTGGGGCTGATGTAGACTCAAAATTGTCCCAGTGTTAAATTATGATGACAATGGGTCGTTGTGATGCGAAAATAAAAAGCAAAGCTGACGCAGATTTAAAAATGTCCCAGTGTCGAATTATGAGGACATTGAGTTGCTGCGATGCTAATATTATGAACGGACGAATACCGATTCAAAAAATATGTCCAGTGTCGAATCTTGATGACACTGGGTTACAATTGCGATGGGATGCTGGAAAAGACAAGGTGTTAGTTTTCTGAAATGCCTCTAGGGTGTTTGTTCCCGAGGTCAAAATGCAAAGGAAATGAAAATGGCGCCGTTTCCGGACGCATTGCAAATGTTCGTCGTAGCATAGACAAAACATAGATGAAGCTGTTGCATAGACTTAAATGAAATGGCGTCATTGCATAGACGTGATGCAGATGTTCGTCGTTACATAGACGAAACATAGATGAAGTCGTTGCATAGGCTTACATGAAATAGCGTTGTTGCATAGACGCGATGCAGATGTTCGTCGTTGCATAGACGAAACATAGATGAAGCCGTTGTATAGGCTTACATGAAATGATGTCGTTGCATAGATGTGATGCAGATGTTCATCTTTGCATAGACGAAACATAGATGAAGTCGTTGCATAGGCTTACATGAAACGACGTCGTTGCATAGACGCGATGCAGATGTTCGTCGTTGCATAGACGAAACATGGATGAAGCCATTTCATAGGCTTTTATGAAATGCGTCGTTGCATAGACGCGATGCAGATGTTCGTCGTTGCGTAGACGAAACATGGATGAAACCGTTGCATAGGCTTAGATGAAAGGGCGTCGTTGGACAAACGCGATGCAGATGTTCGTCGTTGCATAGACGAAACATAGATGAAGCCGTTGCATAGGCTTAGATGAAATGACGTCGTTGCATAGGCTTAGATGAAATGACGTCGTTGCATAGACGCGATGCAGATGCTCGTCGTTGCATAGACGAAATATGGATGTAGCCGTTGCATAGGCTTAGATGAAATGGCGTCGTTGGACGGACGCGATGCAGATGTTCGTCGTTGCATAGAAGAAACATAGATGAAGCCGTTGCATAGGCTTAGATGATATGACGTCGTTGCATAGACGCGATGCGGATGTTCGTCGTTGCATAGACGAAACATGGATGAAGTCGTTGCATAGGTTAGATAAAATGACGTCGTTGCACAGACGCGATGTAGATGCTCGTTGTTGCATAGAAAAAACATAGATGAAGTCGTTGCATAGGCTTAGATAAAAAGGCGTCGTTGCATAGACGCGATGCAGATGCTCGTCGTTGTGTAGACGAAACATGGATGAAGCCGTTGCATAGGCTTACATGAAATGATGTCGTTGCATAGACGCGATGCAGATGCTCGTCGTTGCATAGACGAAGTATAGATGAAGTCGTTGCATAGGCTTACATGAAATGACGTCGTTGCATAGACGCGATGCAGATGCTCGTCGTTGCATAGACGAAACATAGATGAAGCTGTTGCATAGGCTTAGATGAAAGAACGTCGTTGCATAGACGCGATGCAGATGCTCGTCGTTGCATAGATGAAATATAGATGAAGTCGTTGCATAGGCTTACATGAAATGGCGTCGTTGCACAGACGCGATGCAGATGCTCGTCGTTGCATAGACAAAACATAGATGAAGTCGTTGCATAGGCTTTTATGAAATGTGTCGTTGCATAGACGCGATGCAGATGTTCGTCGTTGCATAGACAAAATATGGATGAAGCCGTTGCATAGGTTTAAATGAAATGGTGTCGTTGCATAGACGCGATGCAGATGTTCGTCGTTGCATAGGTGAAACATGGATGAAGCCGTTGCATAGGCTTAAAATAAAATGGTGTCGTTTTATGGACGTACCTGCTTTGTGACTCGCCCGGGTGAGATAACGTCATTGCATAGACGTTGTGCGTTTGTAATCCGCATGGGATTATTGTTGTCCTCCCGCCTTTGCTAATATGAAGATCCTGCACTCAAAGAAAACTAGTGAGTTTTAGGAAAGGAGTAGTTGATTAGCGTCGACTTTGTAGCTTTGGCTCTTGACGCTTGCATTCTTGGACTGGTTTGGACTGAAGACCTAGTTGGCCTGCTTTTTTCCTGTCTATTGCCATTTTTTTTGCAGTGAATCCTTAAAATGCCCCAGTTTCTGGTAAATGAAGATGTTGAACTTTCAACTGGGTAAGGTTGAATCTTGACGCTATCAAGGCGATCAGGTAAGCAATTTTTTTTTATCATGAATGAAAAGCTAATGCGAGAATATGGACAATGTACAATTTGAGTAGATGAGAATGCAACCTTCAAAATATGTCTCAGTCATGTGTAGGTAGTCATGAATGCAAAATATATGAGGATGCTAAACTCTCCAATGGACAAAATCGAGTCCTATGCAAAACAAGGAAGAAATATTTCTAATGGTGTGACCGAAGCCGATATGGCCGCCTACGTATCCCGCCGAGGGAATCTGGTCAGAGCGTAGTTCGTGATGCAAAAATAAGGATTTTTAAGATTTTAAAATGATGTGAGGCCGAAGCCAATGTGACTGCCTACGTATCCCGCACAGGGAATCATGTCAAGACGTAGTTCATGATGCAAAAAATGATTGCACAATTTTCAAAAAATGAGACCGAAGCCAATGTGGCCGCCTACATATCCCACTGAGGGAATCAGGTCAAGACGTAGTTCGTGATGCAAAAAATGATTGTATAATTTTCGAAAAATGAGACCGAAGCCAATGTGGCCGCCTACGTATCCCGCTGAGGGAATCAGGTCAAGACGTAGTTTGTGATGCAAAAAATAAGAATTTTATAGATTTTAAAATGATGTGAGGCCGAAGCCAATGTGGTCGCCTACGTATCCCACAGAGGGAATCAGGTTAAGACGTAGTTCATAATGCAAAAAATGATTGTACAATTTTAAAAAATGAGACCGAAGCCAATGTGGCCGCCTACGTACCCCGCTGAGGAAATCAGGTCAAGACGTAGTTCGTGATGCAAAAAAAAATAGGAATTTCATGTAATATGCATTTTGTTGTTTTTTTGAAAAAAGTGGGAGACAACATTACGTTCTGACTTCAGTTGATACCAACAATTAATATTGTGCATAAAGATTTTCGTTTATTACTTTCAGTCTAACCGATATTGAACTCCAGTGTAATTCACACAGCCTCAGATAGTACCTCAGACATACCTGAGTGTCGACACACTTGCTTGCAGCCAAGGTTTCGAACTACACGTAATCTCACGTTTCAAATGCCCTCACTGAAAGAAAGTCCCATCCACGCATATATTCCAGTTTAAATTTTGGGACATTTAGAGAAAAACACACTCATACTCAGAAAGACGTTCAATGCATGCAATTGTGATACCATAGGCTTGACCGTCATGTAAGTATCCACTAATGTGAGAACCCTCAGTATAAGATCATGTAGGGCTTGTCACGGGCTTGTAATGTAGGTTTGGGGGAAGAGATGAATATCATTTGGGTAAAGTGACTAATCCTGCCTCGAGCGTTGGACTACGTCCGTGCTTGATATTTGTGTGCTTTAATGCTGACCTACTTTATTTTTGTCCCAGTTTTTCTGTACTGACTTCTTTTTGAATCTTTCGTTTGGAGTCCCCTCTTTCCAAAGTTATTCTCTCATTTTTATTCATTTTATTTTTTGAAAACATCGAGACTTTTGATTTCTTCTTTTTGTGAAGTCGTCCTTTGTTTTTTTTTTTGAGACTTTGACAATTTTTGTTTTTGCAAACTTCAACGCAAAATTTTGTCAGCCACTTGCACATTTCTAAAGCGCTCAAGGAGGTCGGGCCAAGAGAGGGATAGTGCGTACGCACTCAGAAAGGGTATATGTGTAATATGCGGTTGTCGAAAAAATAAGTTTTAGGCTCAAAAGGGGTGTACTAGGGATAATGTTATTTGGTAGGCTGAAAAGAGTCAAACGGGCCAAAGAAAGCCTACGATCATTTCCTATACCGAGTGTTACTCAGAATTTCGCCTCAACAAACATTTCGGCCAAGTTCTAGATCACAGCGCAATGCAATTGAACTTATTCAAAAACTCACCACACAATGCATATGAAACGATGAGGTTGATTTCATTCTTATCTTGAAAAATATGCAAGACAATGTCATTTACGAGTTTGAATAAGAGGTACAAAAAGAATCTATGATTTACCACAGAGTCAACTCATACTGATTATTACTTTCTGTTTTTTCTATGCACACTTCTAACTGTGTTGGTATCAACAAAGTCAAACAATAATACTTAAAAAATGTTTTTGTATTTTTGAATAACATTTTTTTTTTGGATTTTTGAATAAATTTTTTATTTTTATTTTTTGAATAAATAGTACCTAACCCGAATAGGGCTTCCTAGTATCCCGCCGAGTGAATCAGATGCGCGTAGTTCATTCAAATATGTTTGAAAATGTATGCTTGAAAAAGAATTTATCAATGAAAGGATAGCAATATAAAGTTATGCAAAACAAATGATTGTCCACTGTGGACGAATGCAAAGTAAAATGAATGTAACGGAAAAATGAATGCCCGAAAATATGATGAATGGGATGCATGAGTGAGAAAAATATGCTTATTTATTATTATTTTTTTTATTTTTTTATTTTTGTGGTGTCGAACCCAAAATGGGTTGCCTACGTACACACCGTGTGGTGAGAATCAGACACGCGTAGTTTGGGATGATTATGATGTAAAATGCATGATAAAGAATTATGTAATCAACACTAGACATATCAATTGAATTTGCAAATATGTATAAAGATACAAAATATAGAAGAACTGAGAGCGATGTCTCGTTGAATCTGGTATAAACTGACTTCTATTAGTCAACATAACTCCCGCTCATTTTTTTTTCCACCCGTCCTCGGCTGTTTGCGAGGACGACCTTCCTGCAAAAATATGAGAAATGGGTGAGTAAGAAAATGACAAAAATAATAAAAATGTAGAGGTGTGACAATATAGTCAAAGACTCCCCTGATTGGTTCGACCGGAGTGAAGGTTGATGCTTCGCAAGGTCCAAGTCGTGATGTTCAAGAATAATTTATTCAGTATAGGTCCTGATTGCAATGTGACAGCAAAAAGTGCAAAAAAAATGCAAATGCACATGCCCGAAGTTATAAGTCCATGACATGATATGTACAGAGTTTAAAAGGGTAATTATTGCTTTAAATAATATGTACAGAGTTGCTAGCGACAAACAATAGTAAACAAAAAACATGCAAATCAAGCGCGCGCCCTAATATGCTTGGGACCTCCCTTATGTCAGAGGTGGACTTAAACGCCAGATATGCGAGATTATGATAAATAGGTCCAAGCCATTAAACTGCAATATTTCGTTGGAAATGGCGACCAAATGACGGTGCACTTTTTTTCAATTTTGGCGTGTCATGATCAGGCTTGGATCCGTCCATCATCATCACGCTACACACATATGCTTATTGGTCATCGGGTTGTGAAACCCAACGACAATTTGGTGAATTTCCTAATCGTGGAGACGATACCAAGGATCGACTCACCTAGGGTGTATGCATGTATGACTTAAAATAAAGAGGGCGATATAGTTCTATCTTAAATTTTCTAAAATTTGGCTTACTAGACACAATGGTTCCCGAGCGGACTACTCGAGTGAGAAGGCTACGCGGCCACCGGATGGTCCGGATTCTCCTGCGCCTTTGCCAACTCGCCTATATTTTGGTATTTGAAAGAAATTTGCGGGTGCGCCAGCACACCTCGCGTGTAGTGTGTGATAGTGTCAATTTTCCAGAATGGAGGAAATATGAGCGGAATGACAATTTAAGGAAAGCAGTAAAAGAATGTAGCAATTAAAGTAGTTAATTACAAAATAAAAGCAAACAATATAAAACATTTACAACAAATATAAAAGCAAAATAAAGCACAATATTTAATTAACATGGGTTTGCTATGATCAAGAACCTGATATCCCCAGCGGAGTCGCCATGCTGTCGCGCCCGTTTTTTACCTCGGGGTCTGAACGGTATCCGCAACGTTGCTTTTTGGCGCGGTTTCATGGATGGAGCAATAATGCTGATTTTGAAGAGTCGTCACCTAATTAGTTAAGTGAATTATGACACTTGATTTATCGCAATAAAAATACTGCAATTAATCTCCATTTAATGATCTGCAAAATTAATGAAATTCTGGATCAGGGTTCTTTATTATCCTAAAGGGAAGAGGTTAGACATCCTTTAAGATCCGCTAACTTGCGGTTATTCGTTTAAATCTAGGTTAATTATTTATTGCCCTATTTTATTCTACATATTTTAAGCAGTTTTCATAATTTACAATTAAAATAGAATGCAATACAGAATAATAAAGCTAAAATCGAATAAAACTCCGGAACATCTTTTAACCCTTTTTAGGCCTTCTGCACAAGATGATCTCCGGGTACCTGCATAAACACTTAGTAAAAGTGTTAGTAATAGAATAAATAATTTTAATGCAATGACAAGAATTAATAAGTTAAGCCAAAAATAAATCCGTCTTTTGTACGGGGGATGCCTTGGAAATCAGACGGAGATTCCTTCATCGGCCAATATTGTTAGAAACAAATAAAATAAATAAAACTTTCGAATCCGCGCCAAAACAACGATTGTTTTAAACACGGAGGGCTCAGATATATAAAATAAAGTGAGACATCCTAAACAAGTCCGACTGCGAAAATTCGTCCTGCCAGCGCATGTTGGTTATCCTATGTAAGTAGAAGAAATCATCAACGCCCAGAAAGCTTTATTTTATTTTATTTTCCGTCTTTGCAACTGTGGAGGCCTAAAAAATCGACGGATAACTTTTTCATTGGCCAAACAAGTATAGTATCTTGTTCGAATCAGTAAATAAAAATAGAGGGCAATATTGTCAAAACCAATCCAGAAATAGCCCAGACGGTAAGAGCAGTAATAACAAACATCAAAACGTCGTATATTTTAGAACATCACCGGGAATAATATAGCCACCGGAAACAGTAGGGACAACAGCAACAAGCTCGCCGGAATTTAGCTTCGGCGAGATACGAACCAAAATTAGAAAATCAGTCTGGTTCACCATAGTAAAACAACAGATACCAAAAATATAGCCGGATAAAGGTCGCTGGAGTTTAAAACTCCGGTCACTTGCCAAAAAAAACAAAAGAAGAGCAGTCCATTAACAACTAGCAACATATCCCAAATTTAGAACCACACCCAAGGCCTCCAAAAATTTTAAATTCCAAACCAGACACCATTAAAAATCAGAAAATCGGAACAGTCCAACAGTCAACAAACACACAAAATTGTAACAAAAATAAAGGTACCAAACACGTCGCTGATGAGGGGTGAAGATAGGTGGCGTCACTTCAACCAGATCACACGAGCGCCGCCCGGTGGATGGTTATCCGGATGGCGGGTTTGATGGCGACGGGGTTGGGGCAATGATGATGACGGGAACAGTGGGTCGACGATGGCGATGGGGCAGTGGGTTCGACGGTGGTTCAGTGGTGACGAGGCAGTGGGTTCGACGGTGGTTCAATGGGTAGTGGTGTGTCGATTGTGGTGGTTCGCCGGATGGGTAGCGGCGGTGTGGGTGTGTGTTTATGCTGGTGGGTAGATGTTGATGGTTCGCCGGAGCTTGAAGCTCCGGCGATGGGACTGCAGGAGTGCGTGTGTGGGATTGGTGTTGGTCGATCGCTGGTGTAGGATGAGGTCGACGAGGTGTTGGTGGGGTTCACCGGAGTTCGGGCGGCGGCGACGAGAGAGGGGAAGAAGGGAGTGAGGGATGAAGGCTGATGTTATGGGTCTAAAAAGATAAGTGCGGCTGATGTTGGGTTTTTGTTATGAGAGTGTAGTGTTTTATTTATATGGGGATATTTAGGTTTAGGGTTTGATATTTTGAGGGGGGAATAAATGGGGGGGAAAGTAAAAGTGGAATTTGATTTTTAGGGGAAGGTAAAAGGATATGGATTGGACTTGGAGTTGGCGGATTGGACTGATCCGAATTATGCCTCGGACTGTACTGGTTTGACAAAAATGCAAAACGGATTAATTGTTTAAAAGAAAAATTATTTAAAAAGATGCAAAATTATTAAAATGTAAATGTCGATGCAATAATAATAAAATACAATATTTAACAATATTTAATGCCTAATTAAAAATTACAACGGGATGTCAATTAATTATTTAAAGAGATGCAAATATTATTAAAATAAACGACGGTGTAATAATAATAGAAACATAATATTAACAAAGACATAATGCTTAATTTAAAATAAAAAGATAAAATGCAAAAATGATGTTTAAAATGCGGTGTCCTAAAACACATAAAATTACAACAAATATACGAAAAACGGGTCAAAATTGACTGTCAACAGTCACAAACTTTGATGAATAGTTGCTTAAAGTCGAATTTTATGCTATATAAACATGTTAATCACTTGTTGCAGGACACACAATACTCATAACATTACAATCAATCATTAAATTCATTTAATAATCTAAGATTGTGGCTCTATTATCTTCTTCTTCCAAAGACAATTTTATGAAGAACACATATAGTAAATTCGCCAGAAGTGAAGTTCTTGTGCAATAACTATCACTTAGATAGTTGTATCTTCAAGGCAGACGTCCGTTAAACTACAACACAAGTGGGGACGAATTTTTGTCTTAGGACACTGCATCAAGCAAACCTCTATCTACACCAAGTTAGTATGAGTTTAAATACTTGTTGTTTTATTGTTGTTGATTTCAATTGATATTGAATTACTATTATATTATTGTGATTATTCATTGATGAGTCTAGATTGACACTAACACTTGTTTTATTCTACAGGTCTCTATTGAGGAGATTGGGAAATTCAGTGGTGCGTCATAACTTTCGATAAGCAAATAAAGTAGCTCACGTCCCCCGAGCACAGTCCAATGGCAAAGAAGGGGGGCTTAAGGCGCTCTGGACACTTGCAGCGTGGGATCGATTCCCAGTAGGAGCATTTTGCTCTCTTCTGCAGTTGATCCCGGTAGGTGTTATCAGTTGTCCATTCTCAAACATTGGTTATTAGAGCACATCCCGCGATTTACTGATAGTAGTGTTGAGGAACCGTTACTACTATCTTCAGGAGTAGTCTGGTGCAAGCCATGCATGAACCTGAATATCAATGAAAGAAAAAGTAGCTCACGTTTGGGAAAGAAATGCTCTGAAGAACCAGCGCATGATCAACTAACTATTCTTACATGCTCCTCCAGAAGTAGTTATAGAAAAACTACAGGCAGATAATGCGGCAGTAGTATATCCAAGTCTATCTCAGTTTCTGTGTGTAATATGTAAAGTACCTTGGGAAACCTTAATGTAATCACTAATAGTGATAGTGTAGGCCTTACCAATATGGTGACTACCATGTATAATCCTCCTTAGTATTAAATAAAACTTCTGTTTCTACCAAAAAAAAATGGAAAAGCACTACTCCCTGACTTAATAGTGGGGGTTTACTTGGAAGAAGTCAAGAAGAATTTTTTCGACTCTTAATTAGATTCTCGAGTTTAACATTTTAAAATATGTATATTTTTCTATTTTATTTATATGAAATTAGTTGAACGGGAGAGAGTTTAAAAAAATAATAAAGAGTTTCAGAATTTATAATTTTAAATATGTAAGTCATAAGGATGGCCGAGTTGTTTGAACATTTGATCTCTCGAATAGAGGTTTCGGGTTCGAAATTCTATGCATGATTTCTTGGTTGAGCTCGTCGTACGGGACTTATCAAGTATGGTTTACCACTTCTGTGTTGATTTGCAAGTTATTACATTAAAACGGGATTTACCTTGTATGTACTTGAAGAATAGTAATTGCGGGTTTTCTTGTGAAAAAAATTCTAAACATACCATGATATTTATGTGATTTTATAATTATGTCCCAAATAACTTAAAATAATGTCATATAAAATAGAACAAAAGATAAAAGGAAATAGTTTCACACAATGACGGTTTCAAAATTTTATTAAGGGAAGTCAAAATATAAGAAAGTGAATACATAGTCAAAGAGATTTAAGCGTGTGTTTGGTTCTGCGGTGAACATAATTGATTTTGAAAGAATTGATTTTGACAGAATTGAGTTTGACAATAATTGATTTATGTTTGGATGCAACAATGTAAAAGTGATTTTTATCAATTCATGATGTTTGAATAGTTTTGATCAAATTGCTTTTGAATGTAGATTTACCAAAATGGACATTTAGTCAAATACATATAAATAAAAATTATTAAAATGGAAGTATGTAAATAAAAATTACAAATAGATAATAGAATTTAAAGTGCAATATAATACTTAAATATTAGTAGAATATTATTACAATACTAATTTAAAGTGTAATATAGTAATTAAAATATTATTACAATATTATTAAATATTATTACAATACTAAATTAAAGAGGGTAATGAAGGAAAAGGTAAAAACTCAAATTGAAATAAATGTAGAAATTGTAGCTTCTTCCAGAAAAAATTTTGAATAAGAGAATTGATTTTGGAGAGGAAATCCAAAACCCCAATTTTATTCATTTTTACGAAAATAGCAATTCAGAATCAGTTATGTTTTGCCAGAATTGAAATCAAACATGCCCTTAACATACTCCATAGTCCATACTAATATATGTATATTACTTAAATAAAATTTACTATTGACTCGGCACTGATGTGATGTCACACAATATGACACGGATGAAGTACAAAGGAGAAAGAGGAAAAGGTATTGCAAAGGGGAAAATTGTCTTCTAACATATATAAAAAGGGATAAATTAATATACAATTTTGAATAGGTCTCGAATTGATGACAATTGGAAGCACAAAACAATTTTGGAAACAACATCATAATCACAGTTAATTAGATTGTTTCTACTAAAGAATCAGTCACACCTTTTTTCCAATATATATCTTTAATCTTGCTATTTGCATCTTGCATGAAATAATAGTGCAGTATATTGCCTTCATTATATGAGGATTGAAAAGAAATGGACATGATAGTCTATTATACATAATCTTATTCTATAATTCTATTAGATATTATTTTCACGACTTTAACCTGTAATATCTCTAGGTCACATGACATCAACTTTACCAGTTACTCTAAGACTCTTCTTCAAAATAATTAACATTAGGATTCACTATTAAAAAAATAGTGACCGATAACTTCTGTCACTAAATAATAAAATTTTGTTGGTAACTTTCTTTAATAACGGATTAACGATGATTATTAAAAAATATATTAACTATAAGCTATATAGCTTAAACAATTATAGTGAACATTGGTAAAATTTCTTTTGATACACTCCTTTGTTTAATTTTACTAGGTCTAGCAAGGTATGTGATAAGGGAACTAGTTAATTTAATCATATTATCATAAGTTGGTTGCCTAATGCGTAACATTATCATCATTATTATTTGGGTCATCATATATATGATGTGAGCATTTGACTTTGCCGTTGGGGTGACTATATTTTCTTTAAAAAGTTCATTTTAAAGACATTTAAATTTGAAATAATAGTGCTTTTGGTCCCTTCATTATTGCTAAATTTCAATTTTAATTCTTTTGATGTTTGACGAAGTGTATTTAACTTTTAATTAATTAAAATATTTACTTTTGATCCCTTTTACTCATGAATATTCACAAGTTTATCATAATTATTAAATATTTCACTACGTAATTACTCATATTTTATTTTAAGGTTGTATTATTAATCCATATTTGATTGTAATGTAATACTAAAGATAGTCCATACGTAATATATTTCATACATAAAGGGACCAAAAACACACATTAAGTAGTTGAATGTTAAATATTCTCTGCCAGATATTTTGAGGACTAAATCAGAATCATCAAATATTAAAAGAGTTTATTATTCGATGATATTATTGTAAGAAATATTCTTCCTTGATTATTTCATTCCAAAGTTGTAGTAAATATACTAAAATACAAGCATAATCCTATGTTACAATTACGGTAAGTAATTACTAAATATACACCTATCATATACAAAATATACATAATTATGACCAAATATTTTCATTTTCTATCACACTCACGCAGTCGAAGCGAGATTGGTGTATGCTGAGACTGTCCTGAAAGTCTTCAAAAATCAGCGGAAGACCTTTTGTAAAAATATCTGCAATATGATAGCGTGACGGAACATGTAAGACACGTACTTGTCCACGAGCAACCTTTTCACGAACAAAGTGAATATCCAACTCAAAATATTTAGTGTGTTGATGTTGAACCGGATTCCCTGAGAGATAAATCGCACTAACATTATCACAATAAACCAATGTCGCCTTCGAAATCAGACAGTGGAGCTCCAAAAGAAGGTTTCTTAGCCAACAAGATTCAGACATCACATTGGCAACTCCTCGGTATTCTGCTTCGGCACTGGATCTAAACAAGGTAACTTGTCATTTGGAGGACCAAGATACTAAATTATCACCGACAAATACACAATAACTAGACATTGAGCGTCTGTTATCTGGACATCCACCCCAATCAGCATCTGTGTAAAAAATAAGAGTGGTTGTCAACGACAGATATAAATGTAAGCCATGATCGAGAGCGCCATAAATATAACACACAATGCGTTTGAGAGCATGCATGTGATCCTCCATCGGGTTATGCATGAATAGACAAACATGTTGCACATCATAAAAGATATCGAGCCTCATGAAATAAATATATTCTAGGTAGGGGTGTACACCGGTCTAAAACCGGACCAGAACCGGAATCCTATTTATTTCCGGTCCGGTCCCGGTCTGGACCGAAAAATTCTGGTCCGGTCCCGGACCGGTTGAACCTGTTTTTTTAAAATGCAATTTTTAATCCTAATATGTTATATTACTAATTTTACATTATCAATGCTTTTTTACAAAATTAATTTTACTATTTTACATTATCTATGCTTCTTTACAAAACTAATTTTACTAATATACATTATCATTGCTCATAAATGAATTAAAAGATCAAAACTTTAATATTGTATAATTGTCTAGACTCTAGAGTCTAGACTCTTGAATTAACTCAATAGTACACATTATCTTGTATAATTGCTTTTGCCAACAGCAGCAAGCCAACAATCAGCAAGTGGAGGCAGCAACCAACAAGTGCGATGAAAGATCCACCAAAGAACCAAAGAAGGCAAAGAAGTGCGGCGGCATCAACAAGTGCATGAGACAACGATCCAAAGAAGAACCAAAGAACAACAATCAAGAACCAAAGAACCAAAGAAGGCAAAGAAAGTAAAGAAGTCAAGAAGCAAAGATGCAAAGACACAACACAACACACAGAAAGCAAAGCGACACAACAACAAGACTCAAAGACACAAAGATCAACAAAACAAAGAACTAGACTAGTAGTTCTAACTTCAATCACACCAACAAGTCCACAAAAATGACTTCATCATCCATATCATCACATTGCACATCTAGACATAGCAATAAAGAAAAAAGATAGATAAATAATGTCAAACATTAGAATTCATGCATGTTTTAAAAAATAATTAGAAGAGTTATAATAATAACATTATCTTTTTCAATTTTCTCCAAATCTTTCAAATTTTCTTCAATATATACAGTCGACACTCCCTTTGCTCTAAGCCAATCTTGTGTGCAAATTAGAGCTTGAACCATCTTTAAAATAACCACAACATAATACATTAAATTACATTAGAATAGAGTTATAAGTTGAAATGAATAAATTTTAAAATAAAGAGGCATTACCTTAGGAGTCAAAGAACTCCGAAATGAATCTAGATGACGATCACCCGCACTAAAAGCATATTCCGATGCAACTGTGGATAATGGGATGGCTAGTATGCCACGTGCCATGCGTGAAAGAATCAGATAACGATGTTCATTACTACTCCACCAAGATAATGCATTCATTTCTTCTTCCTCCGCCCCTAGTTGTTCATTTATATATCTATCCAACTCACTAATCACATATCCACTTGACCTCTTTAATCTTTTTGCTCTATCTTTTAAATTTTTCATGTATTCATCACAGCCTTCTATATTGCCATCCAAATCAATTGACATAGAATCTACATTTAGCACACTTGGAGGAAAATAAGAAGAATACAACAATCTATATTCATCAAATAATTTGTAAGTGAACTCCTTCACTTCATTGCAAAGTTTCATTCCCTTTTCTTTTCCATATATATCGGTTAGAGTCAATTCAAAAACTAACAACTTAGAGTGAGGATCAAGAATAGAGGCAACATAAATAAACATATTCATTTTCTCCACATTCCTTCAATATTTGTCAAAAAAAATTCTCATTGCAATTGCCATATTTTGGAAATCCGAATCCAAACTTTTTTGCCATTTATTCAACATGTCATACATTGTGGCAATCTCAAATAAACCTTTATTACTTGTCACATAAAGTGAATCAGAGATACGACGAGTCAAAGTATAGAATTCCTTCAAAAAGTGAACCAACCTCTCTACTTTTTTCCAATCATCGCATTGAGGAGGTCTTTCATTGTCCTTCAAATCAACTCCACATGGAAGAGATATTCCACTAAAAACACGCTGAAATTTCAAAGCCGTATCCAACATGGTGTATGTTGAGTTCCAACGAGTGGGGACATCAAAAGACAACAAACACTTGTTGTCTATATTAGTTTTTTGCACGAGTTCTTTGAACCTAACTATTCTTGCGGGTGAATTCTTAACATACTTCACAGCATTTCTAACTCTATCAATGCACACACCATGCTCTTTAATATCGTCCCACACAATAAGATTGATGATATGAGCAATGCATCTAATATGAATATATTTGCCATCACTAATGCAACCAGTTCTTTGAACCATTCTTCTTAAGTGTGCACAGACAACATCATTAGAGCTAGCATTATCAACTGTGGCGGTAAATAATTTATCTTCAATGCCCCAATATTCTAAGCACTCCTCGACTGTTTTTCCAATGGTCTCACCTTTATGACTAGATATTGGACAAAAATTAATTATCTTTTTATTTAATTTCCAATCATTATCAATGAAGTGAGCCGTGAGACACATATAGTTATTCCTTTGAATTGATGTCCAAGCGTCACAGAAATTCTTTGACAACTCTTAAACATCTCTTTCAACTTTTCTTTTTCGCTATAAAAAAGTTGCAAACAATCACGAGCAATGGTAACACGAGATGGAATGATAAAACTAGGGCATGCAACTTGCATTAAGTGTTTAAAGCCAGGTTTTTCCACATGTTTAAATGGAAGCTCATCAACAATGATCATATGAACTAGGGCTTCCCTCACATCTTTTAAGTTAACAATCCCATACTTCAATTTCCCAGTCCCAGTCTCAATATCAGTTTCTTTCTCAAAAGATAATTCAGATTGTTTTCTTTTACCCTTATCTTTATTTGCAGGAACACCAAGACATTTTTCGAATGATTTTTAACATTTTTTGCACCATTAACATTTGAATCAGCAGCAAAAGTTTTATCACAGAACTTACATTCAGCTCGTAGTTTCCCATCCTCAATGTAGTCGATATAATAGTCTCAATAAGCGGCTTTCCTCTTAGTTTGTGTTCTAAACTGATATAATTTTCCCTCTTTTAACTTCTTATCCGGAGGTAAGGACTTGCACAATTGCTCAATCTCCACTTCCGATAGTGTTTGTATAGTTTCCGAAGAATAGCTAGATTCCCTTTTGGATTGAGAGCTTTTCATCTACAATAAACATGAACAATATATGTGATGTGAGGATCAAATTATCCATTTCAATAGCCAAATAGATATTGTATTCAGATTCGACAAAAATAGACACTGTATTCAGATTCGACAAAAATAGACTGTATTCGGATTCGATAAAAATACACTGCATTCAGATTCGACAAAAATAAATATCAAGGCTACAATAAACATGAACAATATATGTGATGTGAGGATCAAATTATCCATTTCAATAGCCAAATAGACACTGCATTCAGATTCGACAAAAATAGACACTGTATTCAGATTCGACAAAAATACACTATATTCGGATTCAACAAAAATACAAAGCATTCAGATTCGACAAAAATAAATATCAAGGCTACACTTGCAGCATGTCTAAAGATAACAGACTACATTAATTAATAACATCAAATCACACAAAATAGAGTAAAATAATTAAGCTTCTTACATTACAAGAATAAGAGTCCGTTGTGGCGGGACAACAGTCACCGGAGTTGTATGGTCGACTGGCCAGTGGTGACGCAGCAGGGAAGAGTCGGAGGTGGCGCACTGGCGGTGAGTGATGACACAACAGGGCAGGATATGGTCGACGGACGAGATGGGGATGTCAAGATGTGCAGAGGAGGGTGTGGAGGATTAGTGGCAGTGGGTTCTTGGGAGTTGGGGGTTCTTGGCGGTAATGGGATATCACGAATTCACGATTCACGAATGTGAAGAAATGAGGAAATAGGGTTTGTAGTCTTGTTATCTTGTAGATATGAAATGAAATGAGGGAATAGGGATTAAGGGTTTAAGGCCTCAAGGATTAGGCAACCGGTCAAGGCCTTTGGCCTGGATTATTAAATTTTAGGCCTCAAGGATTGGGCTGAAAAATATTAGGAGAGAATTATTAAAATTTTAAAAAAAATTGGGCTGGATTCCGGTCCATTCAGGTCCGGACCGGAAAATTTCGGTTTTTACCCTACCCGGATCGGAAAACCGGAATCCCTCATTTTGAAGGACCGGGGACCGGACCGGAATCTACCAGTCCGGTCCATTCAGATCCGGTTCTGGTCCGGTTTTTTCGATCCGGTCCAAATTTGTACACCCCTAATTGTAGGGCACATACAAGACTGGTGTAATGTGATGGATCAACATATGGCTTGCTGGAAGAAGCACTCAACTTTGATTTAGTATCAACTGGAGTGGAAGACGGTTTACACGAGGACATGTCATCTTGTTCAACGATCTCTTTTGCATACTTCTATTGAGACAAAAATAAACCACCTACATGACATGTTACAGATATCTCCAAGAAGTAACTTAGTGGCCCTAGATCCTTCATTGCAAACTCTGAGCCAAGATGATAGACTTGCGAAGAGTACCAGATGAGGCAGTTAAGATAATATCATCCACATACATAAGAATATAAGTCATATCACCACCCTGACGATATATGAATAGAGAATGATCAGACTTGCTGTTAGAAAATCCATTATGAGAAACATAATATGTAAAACCTCTTGTACCAGGCCTGAGGAGCTTGTTTGAGCCCATACAAGGAATTCTTCAGTAGACACATATGATTAAGATAAGTGGGTTCCTTGTACCCCATGTCCTAATACATGTACATCGTTTCATTGAGTTTTCCATGCAGGGATACATTTTTACATCAAACTGATGAAGTAATCATGTCATTGAAAGAGTCAGACTTAGTACCGTGAGAATATTGGTTGTCTTGACCACTGAACTGAAAGTCTCACCGCAGTTCATACCCACATGTTGAGTCTTTTCATAACCTACAAGATAAATTTTATGCCTCTCAAATGTACCATCAGATTTTTCTTTATGACTAAAAATCCACATCGACCGAATCACATTAACATTAGGAGGACGGGGCACCAATCATGTCCTATTATTAATTAGAGTATTATATTCATCACCCATAGCCATTTTTCAATTTGGGTCATTGAGAGCAAACACATGATTATGGGGCAACAGTGATTTGGTGATATAGATGTAAAAATCATATTTTTTGTTTGGATTGAAAATCTCGTGTTGACTACGAGTGATTGGTCATTGGGCCGGAATTGGAGAAGTGTCAGGGACTAAAGGAGCCGTACTTCCCGGGAGTAGGCTGACAACAATTGGACTGCCCATGCCAATCGTTGAGCCATGACCTAGTGGACCGCTAACCACTGGGCCTCTCGATAGTAGGCTGCCAGTGAGGGGCTTGGCTGGGTCAGCATCCATTGGGCTCGGTAACTGGGTCGAGATGCTGGCTGGTCTCTGGAAAAAGTTGGGCATGTTTGGAAGGTAAATTTGTGGACCAAATATGGGGGTATGCTATCGTCAAGAAATTTATATGTAGAAGGCACAGAACAATGCAATTTGGCAAAAGGAAAATTTGTTTCATCAAAAACTATGTGACGACTCACGATGATTTTATTAGAGGATAAGTCATAACATTTGTAACCATGATGATTTATCGAATATATCAAAAAAATACACATAGTGCACCGGGGTTGAAGTTTATTGATGGTAGTAGAAGTAAAGAAATGATAGCATAAGCACCCCAAAATCCGTAAATGAGAGTATGATGAGTCCCTTAGGTATAAAATTTTGAGAATGGATTGGTAGGCTAATTGTTTGCTCGGAAGTATGTTCAGAAGATAGATTGTCATTTGTAATGCATGATGCCAAAAAGATGGTGGTAGAGAGACATAGACAAGTAGGGTTCTAACAATGTTGTTAATGGTTCAAATTTTTCTTTCTGCTTTTCCATTTGAGATGATGTATGTGGACACGACAGACGAAAAGATAAACCATTAGTTTTGCAAAAAATCCAAAATGACCCATTATCAAATTCTCTATCATTATCATAATGAATATTTTCAATGTCCCGTTCAAATTGAGTGTGGATGTATGCTCTAAAGGAGAGAAATGTGAAAAAAACTTGTGATTTTTAGATAAAGGAAACGTCCATAAAAAATTAGAGTAATCATCCAACAAAAGAAGATAATATGTATGGCTCGAAGAGCTCAAACAGGAGATGTCCAAATATCACTATGGATAATATCAAAAGGCATAACAGTACAAGAATTAGAAGCAACAAAAGGCAACTTAACATGTGTTGTCCAAGAAAATAAGAGCAACAAACATGAGAATTACGAGTTCTAGTACACTCAATAATTTTTTTAAAGGAGGCAAAAACATGCGCTCCCGGATGACCCAAACGTTCATGCCATAAAGAATGACCTAAAGTTGCAAAAGTGGATGGTAACATGGCTTGATGTATGGTTTGTGGTGATTGGATATAGCTCGCCCTAACTATCACATCTCATTAGACGCATCCCCGTCTGAAAATCCTTCACGAAAAATCCAAAAGGATCAAATTCAACAGAAACTGAATTGCTAGTGGTAAGTTTTCTAACTAAAATGAGGTTTTAAATTAATTGAGGAGCATGAATGACCTTCTTTAAAGCTAACGGTAGGTTCGGGGGAGATAAATTTGTATTACCATAACCACGAAATGGAATTGAATGATCATTTTCGATAATTATACCACGATTATTGCTCAAATTAAAATAAGACAAGAGATTGCCTTGTGAGGATGTCATATGAGATGTTGCTCCGGTGTCCATGTACCGGTTGGTATATGGTGGGTTGAGCCCAATAGTGTGAATCACGGTCTCGATATCATCTGGGGAAGCCACTACTGCGTGGGCCTGTTGTGGTTCGACAATGGCCCAAATATGTTGGGTTGTTGGTTGCTGGCAGGTTGCTAGCCTACTAGCATTGGGAAAATTCGCCATGTCAGTGGTGATGAATTCTTGCTTAAGTGTGATGGCCCATAAATTCTTATTGTCTTGGAATATATCACGTAAGCGTTTTCAAGTCTCCATAGCCGTGGAATCGGGTTCAAGAATAGTATGCATCAAATCACTCAAAATTGTGGCATAGATCCATTGGAGGACCGTCGCATCCAGGGTCACCCATAATTCCTTCTCATCCTCGGATTTCGGCACCTTCTCCTTGCTTTTTTCCGGCGGAATTATGTGATGGATAACCCATGTGAATGACAATAAATTTTAAAAAGCTCTGCACATGTCATATAATGGATGTTTTCTATCTCGAGGGTAATGGAGATATGAGATTTAATGTTGGAGACAACTAGGGCTTGCTGAAAATTGGATTTCGAGTCAGACATGGCTGTCGGAAGAGAATAAGATGGTCGGCGGCTCACAAGGAATGGGGGTCGACGGCAAGAGTGAAGAGAATTAGGGTTTAGGATTTTTTCCTAGAATCTGATACCATGTAAGAAATATCATTCCTTGATTATTCCATTCCAAAGTTGTAGTAAATATACTAAAATACAAGTACGGTAAGTAATGACTAAATATACACCTACCATATACAAAATATACATAATTATGACCAAATATTTTACTATTCTATCAATTATAAATAATATTTATACAATAAATAGGTAATTGTAAGTAATTTTATTTGATAACATTAATTAATAACCTAGAAATAAAATGGAAGGAAATGATTTCATACCATCCTTGACAATTTGAATTAAAAAATAATTCTATAACTATCTCTTACATATAAAAATGAAAACTCCTCACCATAAAATTAGAATGAAAAAATTATAATAGATCGCAAAACCATTTGACCCGATAAAGACCCCCTCTGTCACAATTTACATGATGTAGTTTGACGGAGCACAAAGTTTAAGAAATAAAATAAGACTTAAATTTTGTGGTGTAAAACAAGCTAAAAATATGTGTGGTTACAAATCATCTCGTTAAGCGTAAAATATACTCTCTCCGTCTCAATTTATATGATGTAGTTTGACTGGACACAAAGTTTAAAAAATAAAGGAAGACTTTGAATCTTATGATTTAAAACAACACAAAGATATTTGTGTGGTTATAGATCATTTCATTAAATATAAAATTTTAAGTTAATTTATTGTCAAATAGAGAAATGTGTTAAGATTTTTTTTAGATTCACTAAAAAAGAAAGTGATGTCATATAAATTGGGATAGGGGGAGTAATAAATAGTATAATACACTCAATCTTTTTTATAACAGTGTTTTGTTTCGATACCTTTTGACTATTATAGTGAAATGTTGTTATAGAAGACATAGAATATAACATAACATAACATAAAAGATCAGTTTCACATAAAACATTATTATTATTGTGAAATGTTGTTATAAGGATAATTATTATAAAAAAGTCTGACTAATAACAAATTAATTATATCGACAATGTAAAATTTTATTACATTATCGGTGTATATAACGTATACCGTCTATCAAATATATTAATTAATGGTTGCTTGCTAGGACTTGGTCTACATTAGTGATTCTTAGATAGAAATTCGTCAGATTAAGGTAAAAGTCAGACAAGACAGCCCGTCCAAGCAAAATGGCTGCACTTTCTTCATTGATTAAGCCGGAATCCGCATTCTTTCGCCAGCATTACCAGGTAAATCCCGGCCGACGTAATACCGCAAACCACGCCACCGATTAACTACACTTGGCAGTGCCATGTGATGCACTAATTATGCAGGATCGAACTCGCGACCATGGCCCCGCTCTTCATCAAGCACCACTCGCACCCTTACGGGTGGGCACTTTCTTCCTAAATCTTAATTTAGTGGGTTTTGTATGAATATAATTAGCGGGAGACTAATTTTAGCAATTGTATCTGTCTCTTGTTGTGTGATTATGACTCACAAAAGGCATTATTTCTAATTAGGCAAGTTACATGTTCAGCCGGTCAAAAATATTATATTCCCAAACTAAATATATACTATTTTACATTAAAAATGTATATATTATATATATATTGATTGGACAGCTATTTATGTTAATTTTTCTACGAATTAAGATAATAATGCAACAATCGTGATAGGTGAATTAATTCATGAGGCCCTTTCGAAGATATTCGATAAAATTAAAACGATACAGAGAAAAAATAATTACAATTTTAGAAGCCACTTCGATGATTGATTCTCTTTCTTTTATTTTTATTTTTTTGTAGTTTGGAGATATTTTAGTTTGCCTCACCAATTTATACTTCTCTTCAAAATCTTGTATGTCACCTTTTTTTAATTAGATGTCCGATATTCGGGGCCTCATTTAATTTGAATTAGCGTCAAGTAAAAGGGGAAGCGCTCAAGATTTTGTTGATGGACACCAAAATAATGCCAACTTTATAACGTTCTAAACTTATGTCATAAGAAGATGCATGCCCCCTCAAATCAAAATACTTACTTGTTCATGTCTCTATTACTTCTGTACCTTCAAAAAATATCAAATTTAATTACCTGAAATATCCCCAAAATTATATAATGAGATGATATCATGAAAGATTGATTCAATCTTTCTCTTAATCCTCCATAATATCATAATGATATATAAATATAATGAGATGGGTATCATGGAGGCTCATGTTCATTTATTCAAGAAGACACATTTTTTTAAAGAAAACTTCTATGATATCATCATCTTATATACATATGTTGTGATGGTATCATGGAGGATTGCTTCAACCCTCAGATGAGACACTTCTCAGTCCTCTATGATACTATCATGATATATAAAGATTCAGTTCTTCTCTTAGTTCTCCATGTTACCATCATCATATATAAATATACTGCGATAGTGTCATGGAGAATGAGTTTTGGGCGACGAGGTACTTGAATAAATATTTTCTGCCAGTTGGGAGGGATATGAAGCGGATAAATATTTTACATTTTAGGGGTATTTGGTGTTAGTTCTCCATTATTTTTTCTTATTGTAAACTAAACATACGATGCCTTAAATCAATAAATTGGTGAACTTGCTAATGGACTAATAAGGATAAATTCATATTGAGAGAGAACTAAATAGCTCTTATACCTGTTTTTTTTTTTTTTGGAAGATGCTCTTTGTCCATTATTCTAAAAAAGAATTTATGTGTTTGTTGTCTGAGACTATTGTTACGATTTACTTTTTATGTGGATGTATAAAAGTTATTTGATAATTTGTGGACTCTTAAAATTATTATTTATTTAGCGTTGTCATCTAATTTATAAAAAAACTAGGAAAATCGTGTTCTTGTAAGGTTTTTTAAAATAGAGAAAAATCCTAAATCAATCAAAGCTCGAGTAAGGTTCAAAAGATCCGCGAAAAAGGTGTTAGTCATCCCGGTATTAAGGATTCGTAAAATACGATTGACCTCTGGTCTTATATAATAAAAAATTATTTTAAATTGATGAAGGTTTAAAGTATTGCAAAATATGTATATTTGTCATTCAAATCTTCTGCCAAAATATAGCTTTTTCACACACACACACACTTAAAAATGAATACAAAAATCTCCATTGCAAAATTCTTCCTTTTTGACAAGTATTTCCCTTCCTTTTTTTTTTGTAAAGTAGAGAATTAGAATATTACTTTCATTATTTGAAAAGCTTAATTTTGAAAGACTTAAGAACATATAAACAAATAGCCGGAAAACTAATTTTTATTAATCATCCGAAAATGAACATTTATTTTTTATTTTTAAAGATATAAAAATAGTGACTTTATGTAATTAGATTTTACTTAAAGGTTCCAATAATATATAGTGTCTTACAATTAGCAAATATAATAACAAATAAAATAAAGCAAAACGGGTTGGTGGGTATACCGGCCACCAACTACCCCACCAACTACCGTATAAAAAAAATAAACTTAAGATTCTAGGACATTTTTATCCATGGTTAGACCTTCATTTTACCGAATTCGATGAAAATGGCATTGTTGGGCTCGCAGGCCCAACAGATCAAGCATTTCCCAAACAAGAGGGAATGGGTGGACCTCGTGGGCCCCATATCAAACAAGAGAATATATATTCTTATTCTCTTTGTTCTCCTTTTTTTTTGTTAAATATTTTTATCTTTACTGTTTTTTAATATTCATAATATTTTGGCAAGATTTTAGACTTAATATTCGATATACCATAGTTGAAAGGTTCTTTTCTTTTTCCTTTTTCTTATATAACTTTCATTTTGGTGACTAAAACAATTGCTAGACATTATTTGAACATTTTATTAATGGGTACCCGTCGGGTAAGTGGGTATCCGCGTGAAGTAAGTGGGGCGGGGGCGGGTGGAAGAATTACTACCCGTGATGGGTGATGGGGCGGGGGTGGGGATGTGTTTTAGGTGGTGGGTACGAATATGGGATACCCTTCCCCGCCCCCGCCCCGCCCCATTGACATCCCAAAGGAGGAGAAAACGAAATATATGAGTGAGAAAGTACCCAATTATATCAGTTATAAGCAATCATTTGTAAATAAAATTTAACACTTATCCTATATGATTAATTAATCAAAACAAGGACAAACAGTAGACCTAAGAGATAGTGGTTCAGATAACTTAGTTCATATCTGGGCTTAATTAGCCCACATGACACAAGTATACAAGGTGATAGGCCCAACGATTCAAAATTAAAGAAAGAAAGGAAGATAGGCCCAATGCATACATATCTTTCAAATTCAAAGAGAGGGAGGAAAACAGGTCAATGCACACAGAACCTATTCATGTTGTAGACTAAGCATTAAGGACACTCCACCAGGTAAAGTCAGAATACATTATGAATGAGAGCTAACAGACATAAGGATCAAACTGATATCAAGCAGATGAGAGCATGCATACCAACAAGCTAGGGTGAACATGAATGCTACCAGAATGATGGACTAGAGGTGACATCCCTAATTATACTCTAAGTAGTAGGCATTTAAAGGAGAATGTACATACTTAAGATTTAAGGGCTCGTTTGGTACGCCGCACTTGACTGTATAATTTTGCATGCACTGTACTGTATTGTAATGGACTGGACTGTATTAATATAATGGACGGTATTAGAGTATTAATATATAATGGACTGTATTTTTTTTTAGTACAGTCCAGGAGAGACTCATTTATTAGATGGGTCTAAAAATAGTACAGTACAGTCCGACTGAAAACGCTCACCAAATGCTGTAATTTTTTTTGTTCAATGCAGTCCAGCATACCAAACGTGCCCTAAGCATATATGGACACACCAATCCTCTAAAAGGGGTGTGGCAGAACGAACTAGGATCAAATTAATCATATATAATACTCCTCATTCTATTTTAATGTGACACTTTAATAAGAAACAAAAATCCATCAGGAGCAAATATATTCTCACACTACTCAATTTGTCCTTAGTCAATCATGCTCCAGAACCAACAGAAGTCTGATTACCTGTTATTCAAGTAGCAAGACTTGGTCTTCTGTGAGTGAAAGAATCCGGCTTAGCAAGGGATGAGTTGCCTTCTTCAGATGGAAATTATCTCTGGGAAGATTAGTGTGGCTCGTCAAGTCAAAATCTCCTTTTCTAACTGCTTTATCGAGCCTGCTCTCCTGGATCCTAATTCCATCCTCAGGCTATGACTCCCTTTACAGACTATTTCATGCTAAAGGTGATTGATGGTGGAGTGATTGGTAATGATGGCTGGCTATATAGAATGCAGGGGCGGTTCATGCATTAGGCAAATAAGATCATTGCCTTATGCCCCGTAATTTGATGCCCCCCATTTTTTGTTATCAATTCAAAAACGTTGAAACAGTAAAATACTTTCTGAAACCAGAAAGCAGAAACTAAAAGAATAAGAACAATTTCTGAAAAATATTTAAGAATCAAAATCGAGCCCACTGAATGCACAGTGTGTCCTTAAGGAAATTATTCCCCTCAAGTACTCGAGGCTAATGGATATATCCTCCCAGGATAGAACGATTTTACTCACCGATGTATCAATACCTAAAACAACGGTGTCAGCGAACCACTCAACGGCAGTAAATTACATTGGAATTTATTTGTGCAGAAGAAGAAGAAGATTTCGAAGTTCAGAAAATTAGTAAGTAAAATTCTGAGGAATCAAACGAATTTATAGCCATGGAAGTACTGTTTCTGAAGGTTTGCAACCCTTCTGATCAGTCACTTAAAAATGGTGGGAAATTCAGGCACGCGGATCCGGGTCACTAATGGGTAGGATTGGATTAATTAATTAATTAATTAAATAAATAATTAATTCAATAATTAAAATTAAAGAAAATTTGGTCCAAAAAGATTATCAATCAATCATATCATTTGACCAAATCCAAATCTGAAGCCGAGCCGAGCGACGATGACGGCGCGAGGAGAGACCCTCTTCTTAACCCTTTAGCAACAAGAAGGAGTACTTCTACTTTTAAGTAGAAGAACTTTTCTTTCCACTACCAATGAGGGACAAATGCTCATTTTACAACTCACTTTCCCTCCCTCTATTTCCCATTCAATCTATCATTTAAACCCAACAATCCCCCACATGAATGGGGAATGGCTATAAGATAAAGGAATGCATGGACAAGTGTCTAACTTACAAGCAATGATTAATTGCATCTGGATAAGTAGGGTTTCCTTTGAACTTTCCGTAGTGAACATATGTCGGATATACTCGGTCAATCTCTAGATTTGATATCTTTGAACCGTCGTGCTTTGGTGTATTCATAGACAACCACATGTCACACAATCAATCATTTACCGTCTATGGTTCTTACGGTTGTGTTCATTTCAGCCATGAACACCTCCTGATTTCATGAGTGTATAGAGAATCGACTTCTTACTATCATTCTCTTTGAAGCGGCTTACACTTCACACTCACATAGGTGATTCCTAAACGTGTTATCGCGTAGATACACTATTTGGTCAAACCTGCCAAACTTAGAAACCATTAAAAACTTAAGCTTTTATTAACTTTATTAACTCGTTAATAAAAAAAATCTTAACGTTTATCCTTATTCCTGAACATTGTCTTCATCATGAGAATGGAGTTAGTTATTTGACAATGCTGAACCGTCAGTCACGACTTTGTTTGATCTTCTTGAACCTAGCTCTTGGGATCTCCAGTCTGCTAGATAGAGTTACCGCCATGATGACTTGCCCTTAGCCTTAAACCCATTTCCTTAGATGATCTTTCAACCGCCTCTCTAGATAGGTCTTTTGTTAGCGGATCCGATATGTTATCTTTTGACTTTACGTAGTCAATCGTGATAACACCACTAGAGAGTAGTTGTCTAACGGTATTGTGTTGTCGTCGAATGTGACGCGATTTTCCGTTATACATAGCGCTCTCTGCCCTACCTATTGACGCTTGGCTATCACAATGTATACATATAGGTGCCAAAGGTTTGGGCCAAAATGGAATATCTTCTAAGAAATTTCGGAGTCATTCAGCTTCTTCACCGGCCTTGTCTAAAGCTATAAACTCAGATTCCATCGTAGAACGAGCGATGCACGTCTGTTTGGATGATTTCCAAGACACTAATCCACCCCCAATTGTGAAAACATATCCACTCATGGATTTAACTTCAGATGATCCGGTGATCCAATTTGCATCACTATATCTTTCGATCACGGCGGAATATTTGTTATAATGCAAAGTATAGTCTTGGATATGTTTCAGATACCCAAAACTCGTTTCATTGCCATCTAGTGAGTTTGATTGGGATTACTTGTAAACCGACTCAATTTACTAATAGCACATGTTATATCTGGTCGCGTATAATTCATGATATACACCAAACTTTCCAGCACTCTTGTATAATCCAATTGCGAGTCACTTTCACTTTTATTCTTCTGAAATGTATAGCTCACGTCAATTGGAGTCTTGGCAACAATAAAATTCAAATACTTAAACTTGTCAAGTACTCTTTCAATATAATGAGACTGCGATAATGCAAGACCTTGTGGAGTTTTATGAATTCTGATGCCTAAGATCAAATCAGCAACTCCTAAGTCCTTCATATCAAATTTAGCACTCATTGATCTTAAATCCATTTGCCAACATTATTTGGTCAAATTTAGCATGTCATTGTTTGGGTGCTTGTTTTAGTCCATAAAGTGACTTAACAAGTTTGCACACTTTCCCTTCTTTACCAGGAACCACAAATCCCTCAGGTTGTTCCATGTAATCTTCCTCCAACTCTCCATTTAAGAAAGTTGTCTTAACATCCATTTGATGGATTTCAAGACCATGTACGACCGTCAGTACCACTAAAAATCGGATAGATGTTATCCTTGTTACCGGCGAGTCTGTGTCAAAGTAATCAAGACCTTCTTTTTATCTATAACCTTTGACCACAATTCTTGCCTTATATTTGTCAATAGTGCCATCAACTTTCATTTTCCTTTTAAAATTCCATTTTGATCCTAAAGGTTTATTTCCATGAGAAGATCAGTCAATTCCCATATATGATTGTTCAAAATTTATTCAATCTCACTATTGACTTCCTCTTTCCAAAATGTTGAATCAGAAGAAGACATCGCTACTTTAAATGTTTGAGGCTCATTTTCAAGCAAGAATGTCATAAAATCTGCTCCAAAGGAAGTAGATGTCCTTTGACATTTTCTACGCCTTGGATCCTCTTCACTTGGTGTACTTTCCTTTGGTTCTTCCTGCGGTCGTTTAGATCTTTCACTTGAAGACTCACATTCAATTTTATACGGATAAATATTTTCAAAGAATTCAGCATTATCTGATTCAATTACCATATTAACATGAATGTTGGGATTGTCGGATTTGTGAACCAAAAACCGACAAGCTTTGCTGTTCGTAGCATATCCAATAAAAACACAATCCACAGTTTTTAGTCCAATTTTTACCCTTTTGGGTAAAGAAACTTGTACCTTTGCCAAACACCCCCACACTTTGAAATATTTCAAGTTGGATTTTCTTCCTTTCCATAGTTCATATGGAATAGATTGTGTTTTGATGTGGGGCACCCTGTTGAGTATTCGGTTAGCTCTAAGGATAGCTTCCCCCCACAAGCTCTGCGATAAACCGAAATTTATTAGTAAGACATTCATCATTTCCTTTAATATTCGGTTTTTCCTTTCCGCAATTCCATTTTTGATGAATAATTCCATATTCTAAGCATATCTCTGCAAAAGGAGATTCATTTCTCCACCCCTATCACTTCTAATCATTTTTATCCTTTTATTTAATTGATTTTCCACTTCGTTCATGTATTGCTTAAATGCATCAATTGCTTCATCCTTACTATTAAGCAAATACACATAACAATATCGAGTGTAATCGTCAATAAAGGTTATAAAATACTTTTTTCCCATCGCGAGATGGCATTGACTTCATATCACATATATCTGTGTGGATTAAGTCTAAAAGATTTGAACTCCTATCAATAGACTTATATGGATGTATAACAAACTTAGATTCAACACAGATTTCACATTTTGATTTATTACACTCGAAAAAAGGCAATACTTCTAAATTAATCAATTTCTGCAAGGTTTTGTTGTTGACATGTCCTAAACGAACATGCCATAAATCATTTGACTCCAATAAGTAAGACAAGGCTGAATTATTATTAATACTGTCAACAACCATTACATTGAGTTTGAAAAGGCCCTCAGTGAGGTAGCCATTTCCTATGAACATATCATTCTTACTTATTACAATTTTCTCACTAACCAGCACACACTTAAACCCGTTTTTGACGAGTAGTCCGGCTGAAACTAAGTTCTTCCTAATTGTTGGAACGTGCAGAACATTGTTGAGAGTCAGCACCTTGCCGGGAGTCATCTTCAGAAGTATCTTTCCATATCCTTCAATCTTGGCTATTGCAGTATTTCCCATAAACAGTTCATCTTCGGGTGCAGCGGGAGCGTAGGTTGCAAATGCTTCTTTTACAACGCAAATATGTCGAGTGGCACCAGAATCAATCCACCACTCCTTTGGATTTCTAACCAAATTGCACTCCGATAGCATTGCACACAGATCATCCATATCATCATTCTTTTCCACCATATTGGCTTGTCCTTTTCCCTTGTCCTTTTTCGGGAGACGACAATCTGGAGCTTTGTGGCCAGCTTTCCCACAATTATAGCAGTTGCCCTTGAACTTTTTCTTGGCTTGCTCCTTCTTTTGTCCCGTGAACTTCTTTCTTTTCTTACTTTTTGGGGCAGCCTCTTCAACGATATTCGCTCCCATAACCGTTGAATTCCCACGCGACTTTTTCTCAGCTGCTTTGTTATCTTCCTCAATTTTGAGACGAATCACAAGATCTTCCAACTTCATTTTCTTGCGCTTGTGCTTTAGTTAATTTTTAAAATCTCTCCACGAATGAGGCAACTTTTCAATCATTGCAGCCACTTGAAATGCTTCGTTAACTACCATGCCTTCAATAATAAGGTCATGAAAAATAAGTTGAAGCTCTTGAACTTGGGTTCCAACGGTTCTGCTGTCTATCATTTTATAGTCTAGAAACTTGGCAACCACAATTTTTTTCAAGCATGCGTCTTCAGTCTTATACTTCTTCTCAAGTGCATCCCACAATTCTTTAGAAGTTTCCATAACACTGTAGAAATTGTACAAATCATCCTTCAAAGCACTTAAGATGTAGCCCTTGCATAGAAAATCCGTCTGTTTCCACGCCTCAGCAATCATAAATTTTTCAATGGCCGGCATATTAGCATCAAGCACTAGAGGGTCTTCATTGGTGAACTTCTGCATACCAAGAGTGGTAAGCCAAAAGAACACCTTTTGCTGCCGTTCAGGAATCAAACGAATTTATAGCCATGAAAGTACTGTTTCTGAAGATTTAAATAAAATGTGGGAAAGAACCGGGTCGCGGGTAGACACGCGGATCCGAGTCACTAATGGGTAGGATTGGATAAGTTAATTAATTAATTAAATAAATAATAATTAATTAATTAAATAATTAAAATTAAAGAAAATTTGGTCCAAAAAGATTATCAATCAATCAGATCATAAATCCGAATCTGAAACTGAGCCGAGCGACGACGGCGACGCGAGGGGAGACCCTCTTCTTAACCCTTTAACAACAAAAAGGAGTAGTTCTACTTTTAAGTAGAATAATTTTTCTTTCCATTACCAATGAGGGGCAAATGCTCATTTTACAACTAATTTTCCCTCCCTCCATTTCCCATTCAATCTATCATTTAAACCCAATATTTTTTTCTATGTATCTATTTATTTATGTATTAATTATTCTCAATTTTGATTTTTTTTAAAATACTATTTTTTGTGCCTACTTTTTGAAAGTATATGTATGTCCTAGACACAGTGGCGGACGTGCAGTGTGCACGCTTGTTCACGTGAACAAGCGTGATTTTTTTTTGCAAAGCTATTTTCCACTTTTGAACAAGCACAGCATCCTCATTCTCTTATACAACGCTGCGATTTTTTTTAATATATTTCGAACAACCACAAATTTTCACGTAGGTCCGCCCTGTCTAGAGACAATCTGTATTAGAATAAATATATTTTATACACATTCATATTTATATTAATGGAGATTAATATTATGACATTTGCATTTGTTGAATTATTAGTTTATTATTTATAATATTCTATAAATGCATCCCTAGAGGTTACGTGGTTATTAATAATGTGAGAGATTAATATTATAGCATAAACTCTTAAATTGCCTCGACTAATGATCATCGAGAATGAGATATCGATGATATGTGATACGTCGACATGTGGTCTGCATCATATCCTTAGGGATGTAGTATGTCTCACCTGCTACAAGTCATGACAACTCGTGATGGACACATGGATACTTGTTGAAGTATTGGTATACCCTGCTGATGCATTGTTTGTTATATATGTCTAAAGTGTCATCGGCGTATGGGAGATAGAAGTCCTTAGACTTGAGGTCGATACCGCCTTGTTTACAAAGTAATGTACTTTGATCCTGTCCTAAGCTCAAATGTCTTATAGGTTGAGACGTGACTTGTTTTGGGTACATTACGAAGTGGATTAAAGGTGGTAGTTGAGCCAAGATTAGAATTCATTCCTCGAATGTATCTTTGAGAGAATACTAAGATTCTTATATGGTATTAGGTTGACTAAGTCATTAACCAACGCAGTAGACATATCTATGATGTGGTCTTGTTGTCAGCTAATATAGATGAGATATAATGATCAAACCATTTGGATAGGCACTTGGAAGATCCTAAGCTTGATCGAGTGTGTCCTGAATTAAAGGATTTTATCTACCCACATAGAGGTTCAGTTCACAGGTTTCGTGTAACTATACTTCACATATTGAGTTCGTCTTCCGGCGTCGTCTAGGAGTTCCGTATAGACCCTAATGATATTAGTGTCGATATGTGAAGGTCTGTAGGGTAACACTAAGTCAATTGTTCCGTCGATTCAAGGATGTAATCAGAGATAATATATATGTTTGGTTTATAATCGAGACATTAGAATAAAATAGAAACGAGGCAGAATTGGACCAGGGTCACGGCGCGTAAGACCCAGGGCCGCGGCACTACTTATGCAGAGCAGCGGTTCCACGTGTCCAGTTGGTTCGAGTGACCCAATCTGCTTCAGTTTCTGGTCCTGGCCCACTTGGGGAACCCTAGATGATCCTGCAGCTATAAATAGAGGGCTCAACCAAGGATTTTATACACCCAATTCACTTGAATTAAACTCTGCTGGATTTCCTAGCTTTCCAAAGGAGAAATTACATAGAAGTCTTGAACTTGCAAATCGAGGGACGATTGCGTGGCCACCCTCGGCTACACACTTGAAGATTCAAGAAGAAGATTTCAGATTGCAAAATTGTAAGCGTTTTATCAAAGCATTACAATTACTGTGTTTTTACATTATATAATCATCCTACAGTTTGATCGTCATGTCGGGTTTGAAACATAAATTTTCAAATCTCGCTGCGATGTCTGAACAAACAAAACCCTTGGTGGTATCGAGCACGAAATTTGTTTTGTATGATTATATAGTGACTATTAGTGATAATATGAGTTAGGATTTGTCTAAATCTGTTTTTATTTCGTTTAGAAGCTTTAAAATACTAAATCTTAAGAATGCATAATTCTTGCACCCAGATCTGTTAAACAATGATGTAGTCGATGAAGTCATTCCGATCTAACTCTTCTAAGTTGATATGCGTAACCGGTTCGTTTTGAACATGGTGCATTGAGACGAAGACCGAGAAGATATTGGATGATGGTCGGTGAACGTGTTGTTTAATAGTGAAGGAGATACGTTGATGAATATGGAAATATGAATCTGAACCAGTTTTAGGGCTTCGGAATTTCAGTTTTTCGTTTCTGGGATAGAGGCGCCGCGGCTCCATGATGGAGCGTCGCGACTCCTGCTAGGGTTTGGTGGCGGCACCGCGGCTCCACGATGGAGCTTCCTGGGGTTTGTCAGAAGCGTCTCGGCGTTGTTCATCCCGAAGCTTAAAATAAAATTTTCGGACTTACTGCCTCTGAGGCGTCGCGGCGCCGACGGTGATTTTAAAAAAATGGAACCAGAAACTGAAGTTTTAAATATTCAGATTCTGTTCTAAAGATTTTATAATATTAAGAATCTGAAATTAAAACTTTAATTTGACAGATTGTTCCTTTCGGGCAAATATGTAATTAAACAAAGTTTCTGTAATCAGAATTTTTAAAATCTGAAAATTGCAGACATGTCCCTGACTGAAAATATTTTCTGAAAATTAAAATTGCATTTTCTGAATTTAATAGGATTCAAATTGAATTTTTTAATTCTTGAGGGACTAACCTATAAATTTTAAAAGTTTACAGAATTTCTTGAAAATCAGAATTTAAAAAGCAGAAAATGATTAGGGAATGTTTGACATAGATTTTAGAGTTTAGAAAAATAGACACATGATTATCATTAATAGTATATTATTGTATAATATACAAATGTGCTAAGTGTTTTAAATGTGAGCATTTAATTTATTAGCATAGTGTCCGCTATTATTGTCTGGGTAGGCGGCGCCCAATAATTGATTTACATAAATGACTGCAATAACTGTCTGGGTAGGCGATACCCAGTAGTTGATTAGAATCATCTTATATCATGCTTATTGGGTTGATGATTTTTCATCTAAATGTGTTTTAGAAATTGCATGATATGATGTATGATGTACGACATGTATGTTGATCTTGGTAGAAATCACCGAAAACTGAAAATGTTCCCCAAACTTAATACAAGTCTAAAATTAAAATGTGTCGTCCATTATAATTGTTAGGGCGCAAAATCCTTTTCGACGATACGAGTATTTATGCCAAAACATTTGCTCTAAGTCTACGAGGACTCAGACCCTTTCATAAATGTGTTAAACATAAAAGTAGATGATAAACTTTTATGGGTCTTTACACCAAAGTGTTTGCTCGCAAAATCTAAGTTTACTTAGGTACATAAACACAGTCGTGTAATGGGGTTGACTTGCTTAGACAAATCTTGGCGCGAAAGTGTCAGACTAATCTAAGGACGCATGATTAAAATGAAAGATATTTAATCAAACCAGGAGTTGCAGATAAGCTTTGCAATTGGTCTAGAACCTACCAAAATGTGTTATTGAAGTTATCAGTCAAAGCAAACGCGGATATAGTATATGTGAATCTTAGCCCATTATGACCTTATAATGATTTTAGGTCCGTATTCTACCTTGGGGTCGTAGAAGTATGCTAAAATAGTGAGAGCTAATTAAACAAAAGGTCATGTTAAATTAGTTTAAAATGAATGTGTATAATAAGGAGAATGAATTTTGATTGCATTTTTCTGTCTATCTATATCTTCAGATCATCAGAATGTCGAATATATCAATTAAAATGCTAATGGACACTAACAAGCTCACCGAACCGAATTATCTTGATTGGATTATGTATTGGGCAAGGTTTTCCACACAGTGTCTGCTGAGGACTCTGCTGAATGAGCTACTTTTGACAAGGTTGCCTATACATCTGCACATTAAGTTATGCTATCTTCCATGTCAATGGATTTGCAGAGGCAGTATGAGAACCTGAGTCCTAATGAGATGCTAGGACACTTAAAGAGCCTCTATGACTCTCAGTCTCAGATTATAGAGTATGAGCTGCTTATAGATCTTTTTAAGTGTAAGTTGATCGATGGGGGCCAAGTGTATCAGCATGTGCTGAAGATGATTGGGCTGATTGAAAGGTTGGCATCTATTGATATTAAGTTTCATGACAGAGTTTCTTCCACGCTTATCCTAAATTCACTTTCTCGTTCGTTTGAGTGTTTCATCATCAATTACAACATGATGGAACTAAAGCGAGTCTGCCGAAATTACACAATATGCTTAAAACTTTTGAATCTTCAATCTCTAAGAGCAAAGCTATGCTTATGGTTAGCTCATCTATTCATTCCAAACTAAAGGTAAGAAATCTCAGAAGATGAAGGGCAAAACTATCGATGCGCCCACAACAATGAAGCCCAAGGGAGGTGTGAAGAAGAAAGTTATTCCGTTTAAGGATGTGTGCATGAACTGCAATAGGAAGGGGCATTGGAAGAAAGATTGCACTGCTCCAGGAGGAGAAAAGACACCTAGTGCTTCAGCCTCTAATGGACAAGGTATGTTTGTGATTGAAATAAATCTATCTATTAATAATTCTCATTCCTGGGTACTAGATACCATTTGTGGCTCACACATTTGTACAAATATGCAGGGGATAACTGACAGTAGAAAGACCGGACCTCGAGAGGTGGACCTACGCGTAGGAAACAGAGCACGAGTTGATACTGAGCGCGTGGGAACCTATAGATTAGATTTACCTTCTGGCAAATGTTTAGTGTTGAACAATTATTTTTATGTTCCCTTATTAACGAGGAACATCATTTCCATTCATGTTTTAGACGAAGAGGGTTTTTCCTCAAACATTTTTAATGGCAGTATGATTTTGTCTTTTAATGATGTTGTGTTTGGAATTGCGCCTCTTGTGAATAGATTGTATACACTAAACTGTTGTCGAGAAATTTTCAATATACAAAACAAAAGAGCTAAACCAAGTAAAAGAAATTATACCTACCTGTGACATTGTAGACTTAGTCATATCAATCAAACAAGTATAGAACGGTTGGGGGAACTTAATTACCTTGAACCATTTGACTTAGAATCTTATGGTAACTGTGAATCCTGTTTGAAGGGTAAGATGACCAATAAACCTCTTTCTGGAAAGGGGATACGAGCCAAGGAGGTGCTTGAGTTAGTACATACCGATGTATGTGGACCATTTTGACTCAAGCTAGAGGAGGTTTCCCTTACTTCATCACTTTTATAGACGACTTGACGAGGTATGGATATGTGTATCTTATGAAACACAAATCTGAGGCTTTCGAAAAGTTTAGGGAGTATAAGTGTGAAGTGGAGAAACAACTAGCAAAGAGTATCAAGACTCTTCGATCTGATCGAGGAGGTGAATACTTAAGCAAATAATTTCTAGATTACTTGAAGCTACATGAAGTTCATTCAGAATGGACACCTCCTGAAACACCACAGATGAATGGTGTTGTCGAGAGGAGAAACCGAACACTACTTGATATGGTTTGATCCATGATGAGCTTTTCAGCTTTGCCTACATACCTTTGGGATATGCTATACAAACCTCCATTTATGTTCTAAACAGGGTTCCTTTTAAATCAGTTGAAAAGACGCCATATGAGGTATGGTGTGGCAAGAAGCCAGCTCTTAGACATGTGAGGCCACAGGGTGCCTGCGTATATGTCGAAGATGCTCACTGATAAGTTGGAATCCAAGAGTGAGAAATGTTACTTTGTAGGGTATCCAAAAGAAACTAAGAGATACTATTTCTATCTTCCTAGCGAACATAAGATCATTGTTTCTAGGAACGTAACTTTCCTTGAAGAAGAATATGTCTACAAGGAAGAGAGATGTACAAAGATAGAACTTGAAGAAATTCAAGAACAACAAAGAAACATAGAGGTTGAATCCTTACCGAATGATCGAGGCAAGAATTCAGTGGGAGATTTTGGCGAAGATTTGGTACTTAGGGTACGCCCTTCGGCCAGTGGGAGTGTTGTGAGGAATGATGCAGAAATGCAAGACCTTCCTACACATACCTTGGGAGCAAATGCAGTGATTGCACCTCCTACCATTCAGAAAAGACATGAAAAATGATATTGCTGAAAGCTCTAATGTTGGTGGATCAACCAACACAAAGGAACTGTTACACCCCGTAAGTCCAGGACATGTATAAGAGAATAGACGCGAGAACACAAGACATGAAATTGGTACGAAAGGAAGAATTGTTTTTCCGAAGGAAAATCTTCCAAACCTCGGAAAGGAAAAATGTTCGTTGATGAGAATTAGATTCTCAAAATGCATTATTTGAAGAGTATGGAACTTATTATCATTATGGAAATTTATTTTTACGGATTTGGTCACGTGGGGCCCACCCGAAGAATTTTACGTTTTGTGGGGCCCACGAGGGTTACAGAATTTTATGGACGAATGGGAGGGCGACACGTGGCACCCCCCCCACATGGTCTTGGACGAAAATTGACAAGGGTATTATGGTCATTGACCATTGTAGAAGATCAAGTCTTGCTAGCTTGAGATAATTGACTTAGTCAACTTGCCACTTGTATAGTTATCTTAGTATCCTTCATCCTAGCCACTCAAGTGTTGCAATCTAAGCCCTCCAATGTGTTATATATACTACACTAGTGCAAGACTAAGTCTCCAACATTTAGAAAAATTAGAGACCTTGTTCTTCACTTGAGATAGCTCTCGGGTTTGTCAAGAATCCCACACAAAACAATTTGCAATTGTGGTTCATTATTCACAAGACTTTAACCCAAGGTCCCTAAGGGTATTATAATGATATCTCAATAGAAAGATCTCGGAAAAACGACGTTTTCACGTTAGTCGCAAGGCGAAAACCTAAGTCGTTTTCATAGTTTTGGATTGGAAATGGAAGAGAAGTTGGTTGTGAACTTATAAAGGCTTCAAATGGAGGATTGGAGCGTAAAGGAAAGGAGCTAGGAATTGCTAAGGAGCGACTTTGAATCTTGGAATTTATAAGGGCTTATAAAGGTAACCATCTTGTCGTTTTAGTAATTAAGGTTACTTATTGTTGTAGCTATGAATATTAGCAAGCATGAGGTATAGTATGAAGTTTGATAAGTGTATTGGCTATTGGAATCCTAATCCGAAACTAGCATGTTTAGCCTTTGAGATTACAATTCAATTTGATTATTAGTTTAAGTCGTCACGTGTTATATAAAGAAGGAATTATAGTTGTTAAAGATGTTTATGACTATATAACATGTTAGACCTAAGAACTTGGAATGAAAAAGTATTGGAAAGGACTTGTGTTGTTGTACATGTTAGCCGAAAATGACTTTGAATATTGAAGTTACTTGGTATTAATTGTGGGGAAGAATTTTACACGTATTGTAAGGCGTGTAATCCCCTTTGATTGGTTGGTGTATTGCGCCTTAAATGTGGCATGTTGGTTATTGATTATCGGGCCTTGAAAAAGGTGGAAAAGTACGTAGAAACAAAGGAGGTGCTGCCCAAATTTCCGTAGAATAAGAGACCGTATACTTAGTATTATTCTACGTTAGAAACTAGAAGTTAATAGTCGTGTTGTGGCCATTATAGGTTGACAATTCTACGTGCGGCGTATTCGACTTAGTTTGTGGATTAAGCCGAAAAGGTATGTGAACCATCTCCTCATCTTCTAGTATGATTCCTTATGATGAAGTAAGTAAGTCCTATTCCTTAAATGATTCACTCCTTGATTGTACTTGGATTGTCTAATATAGAAGTTGTTCTATATACTTCCTTGATTGTACTTTGGATGTTTAAATTGAAAGTTGTTATAATCCATTCCCTTAATGAAGTTTGGATTTTCAAAAGTGAAAGTATTTTACTTGAAGTACATAGGGTCTTGAAAAGGAAGTGGTTTCCAAAACTTTTGGCTAGTGCCTTAGTTCCAAAACCTAAAGGTTGTTATAATGACTTTAGGGGAGTCAAATGAGTGATTTACTTAATTGATTTAAAAGAAGAGAAATGACATGATTTAAGAGAAGTAACTTGTTTTAAAGGTGTGAGTTACTTGAGATTTAAAAGTATAAGCTACTTGATTTCTAAAGTTAAGAAACTTGATTTCTAAAAGTTAAGAGACAAGAGGTATTTTGAAAGTTAAGGAACTTGTTTTGAAAGTATATGATACTTGGATTTAAAGGTATAAGTCTCTTGGTTATAAAAAGAATGAATTTGTCTAAACCCATAAAGGGTTATAACGGCTTTATGGAATGTTAAGAAAATTGTCTATTTTGATTGATAGGCATGAGTTGCCTAGGTTGTGAAATTTTAAGTTACTTGGTTTCAAAGTCTTGAAATGAATTTCTAAAGGTGCGGTAACTTAATTTGAAAAATAAACATGCCTTGATACTACGTGTCACAACCCGACCGGACATGGCGGTGCCTGCACAGGCACCTGTCAGTATACATCGAGAGAATAGCGGTGGAACATACACAAGATACAAAAAAACTTAAGAATGGCAACAGCGAGGCTGGCCGATAAGGCCACCTACGTAAAATATACTCGATCCGAAATAACAAGACATTTTTCTTTTCTTTCCGGTGATCCTGATGTGACTACTGCACTTAAGAATAACAACTCTGGCGGGGCGGGGCCGCCATACCTGAATGTACAACAACCGACAATACGAGGATAAGCCTCAAATGAAGGAGCTTCAGCGGTGAGCAGTGATCCTAAGGCGAGGATCAAGAACTCACTTTACTTGCGGCGTGAACGCAGCCCGAAGGAGGTCAATACAACATGTACCAAATATGTGAAACGAAAGTGCGTAATGAAATCATAAGTCTAAAATAAAGCGGAGACATGTATGATTACTCGATTAACGACCTGTGTGCCTTACTAACAATGAGAGTAAATGAGTATACTTACAATATAAAGTAGGAGGCTCGCGATCAAAGCGGACCCACCGCCATGATGTCGTTAAGCAATCCTATTCGGACTATTTCACCCGCGTAGATCTCGTGGACCCGCATGAGGTATTCCTCGCATAGGTGTACCGCGTGGGACTATTTCACCCGCGTAAGCCCATGGACTCGCAGAGGTATTCCTCGCATAGGTCAGATCCGCCGCGTGGGACTATTTCACCCATATAAGCCCATGGGACTCGCGTGAAGTATTCCTCGCATAGTGTATCCGCGCGCGTGGGACTATTTCACCCCATAAGCCCATGGGACTCGCGTGAGGTATTCCTCGCATCGTGGGTAGCAAATCCACGAAGCAGGTGGTATAACGTCTTGGGGTTTACCCGCATTTATACTCTTACCACAGGCGGTGGTATAACGTCTTGGGGTTTACCCTCATTTATACTCTTACCCTAGCTCACCGGCCATCATACATAACATAAGCCCTACCGCTTATCATACAATAAATAAGCAAGTTAAGAAATCCCAACTTCTTATTAGCCTTATTCATATACATTCTCATTTTAGTTTACTTAAGGCACTAACATGTCATTATAAAATCAGAATTTAACCCAAAGTACTACGTATTTCTATTCTTTTAAAAATGACTCTTTTCATATATAAACTTCCAAGATACTAATAGCAGTAGTATCAAGTCATAACTACTTTTCAAGACAAGTCACGATACCTTTTAGAAATACATTTAGGCTTCTAAATCAAGTGACTTCTTTCCTTTAAAACCTTAGGCAATTGATGCCTTAAATCAAATTGCCTTTCAATAAATCAAGCCATTTATCTTTCCATAAAGCCAATATAACCAACTCCCCATAAAGTCGTTATATTCACTTTATGCATTAGTCAAGTACAATTTCCTATCCAAGGGACTTATACGTTTAAAACGAAACAAGTATCGCATAATTTAAAACTCTTCAAGTCCCTTAACATACTTAAATTACTTAGAGTAAACCACTCTTTAAACTTTCCATAAAAACAAGTATCAAAATACTTGCAACACACTTAAATTCTCTTAACTTTGAAAACCAAGATATCCTTAACATTTAAACAAGTGAGTTAATTCCTAACTCAATCAACTTGGACATTATAAAATAAGCCAAGGATGTCAAATGGACTAGATTGTCAAAATCTTGACGTCTGAAGTACTATATCGTGAAACTAGTCATGCTCAAAAGATAGGAAAAGTTCCACATACCTCTTGGGTCAAACCACTTGTCAAGTACAAATTCCGCCCGTAGTATGTCAACCTATAATATTCACAATCGTCCATTAAGGCCTTACTTCAAGCGTAGAATATTATAAGTGTTAAGTCTCTAAATTCTACGGAAAATCGGATGACCTCCTTTGTTTTTACTAACTTTGCCACCTTTTCCAAGGTCGAAATACAATAATCAAACAGCCCCAATTGGCTCACAACAATATAGAAGGTAATCGATGCGAATGAATAACCAAACAGCCCCGATTGGCTCACGATAATATAGAAGGTAATCGATGCAAATGAATAACCAAATTTCCGATTGGCTCGCGATAATATAGAAGGTAATCGATGCAAATGAATAACCAAGCGACCCGATTGGCTCACAACAATACAACAATACCAATTCTTATTCAATTTCCATTTCAATCCAAATGGTTTAGTATAACATGATATCAAGCGCGATCGATTACAACTACTACAATTCTCAGTAGGTAAGCGTGCGGCGATTCTAAATTAACGACCAAAATTGCATTTCAATTTCAAAAGGCTAATCATGTCATTTTCGGTTCTAGGCTTCTACAATCCATGTCACTTATCAAACTTCATAACACAAATCACATGATCACTTCTAACTTATAATAGCGTGGAATCTTGATTACAAAAGTAAAGAAGATTATACCTCAATTAGCCCAATTATGATCCAAGATCACAAGTCGCTCCTAGCAACTTTAGCTCCTCCTTTCGGCGTTCCAATCCACTCCAAGCAACCCTTAGAAGCTTAAGAATAACTCATCTTCAAGTTCCAACTTCAAAGTTGAATAACCCTTTAGGTTTTCGCCTTGCGACTAATACAAACGCCTCTTTTCGAAATCTTTCTTTTGAGAAAACCTTACAATACTCTTAGGAACCTTGGTTTAAAGTGGGAATTATTGGACAAGAATTGGAAATTTTCCTCTTGGGAACTTGTCAAAGCAGTGAGCTTCCATAGTGAGCAAGACAAGATTTCAATTTTTTCTAAGTGTAGAGAATGACAAAGTCTTGCTACTAGTAAGCTTATATAACAAAATGGAAGGTCTAGATTAGTACATATGGATGGCTCGGATGTGTTTCACATGGATCTTGCCAGTGGCCGCTTGGACTTTTAGTCAACAATGTCAAGCTAAGTCATTTGCAAGACTTGTCTTCCTAACAATGGTCAAATGACCCTTTTGTCCTTGATAAATTTCGTCGAAGACAACATAAGGGGTGACACGTGTCGCCTCCCGTTAAATCCTGATATTTCGTTTTCCGACAAATCCAAAATTCCGATAAATTTTACTCGTCTCAAACCTTAACATTTGAGTTCTTACGTACGTTCTTAAAAACATATCCTGGAATTTCCGGGGTGTAACACTACGGGTGTTAGTATCTTGGGATTTTATATAAAAAGGAGTCTTTTGAAAAGAATGGAAGTACGTAGTACTTAGGGTTAAAATCCCGGATTTTTATATAAAACGAAAGTGCCTTGAGTTTATAAAATAAAATTCATTTTTGTATGATAATGAAAGTCTAAAGATTTTATGAACTTGCCTATGTGCTTGTGATAGCCTTTGAGTGCAAGTATTATATTTTTCTGCCGCGACTCTCCGATTGAAGTATTGTCTTATTGTGAGTTTACGGACGTCAGAAGCGGTGATGTGGATTCCACGGGTATCTTCCAATATGATTGATCCTTGGACATCTTGATCGATGTGGGATTAGTGGCATGCGACGGGATGCGAGTTAGATTCGGATTGTTTTATTACTCCTTGGACATGCTTATCGATGTGGGATTTCGTGGCGTGCGACCGGGATCGGGTTAGATTCGGATTGTTTTATTACTCGCGAACATGCTTATACGATGTGGATTTCGTGGTATGTGACCGGAGGCGGGTTAGATTCGGATTTATTTGTATTACCCGTGGGCGTGCTTATACGATGTGGGATTAGGCGTGCGACCATGTTGGATATTGTTATTCCATGGATGCCTCAGTGAGATTTAGTAGCGAGGATGGTGCAGTAGAAAGCTTCGTACTTGCCGATCGATGGTGTCGTAGGATGGGTGGTAGATAGCTTTCGTACTTGCCGTCGATTCATTACCTGATTTGGTATGGTAGGCTCCGGTAGATAGCTTTCGCACTTGCCCCGGTCATATCTCGTGACGACAGGCTGAATCTGGTAGTTAGCTTTCGTACTTGCCCCGATCAGTTGTTGACGCAGGCTGGATATGGTAGTTGACTTTCATACTTGCCGAGTCGGTTTATAGCGCATGGATCTGGTGGTTCGCTTCTGCTTGCTTGCATGATTTTAGGACACAGGTGGTACTTGGTGTTCATGTATGCTTATTGATGTTAGATTATATCATGGATTGCCGGCAGTGAGGAAGGATTTCACGGGCATGATTGATGTTATGGGCATGAGACCCATGGTTATATTTGAGTATTGACTTTGAGGGCATGTGTCCCTGATTTGACATAACTGCTTATGTATGGTGTACTGTAGTTTGGCTATCATACATGTCTCCTGTTTTATTATAGACTGATATGATTTCATTACAGTATTTTTAGTTTCACATACTTGGTACATTCTTCGTACTGACCTCTTTCGAGTGCGTCATCTGCTTGAGTTTAGGTCTTGATTTGGTGATCTGCAGGTGTAGGATCCTGCTCCGCGTTTTTGGATAGCTCCATCTGTTCAAGAGTTTATCATTTTGGTATAATTCCTTCAGTACAGGCTTTTGTACAGTTATGGGTACGGCGGGGCCTTGTCCCGTCATAGTTCAGTAAAACTCTTAGAGGTTTGTATTCATATGTGGGATTGGACTCGTGTACAGTGTAGTGCCTTTTTGTTATGTATATTATATGGCAGCCTAGTCGGCTTTACCCTTGCATGTTTCGTTGGTTTTTTTTTAAAAACGAGGTGTTATTTAATTCCGCGAATTACTTGTGTCAGTTAGGTAGAAGGGTGCCCAGGTAGGGCACCAGTCACGGGCCCGGGGTTCGGGGCGTGACAAAGTGGTATCAGGCGGTCGATCCGGAATGTCTGACCAGTGTCTAGTAAGTCTTGATTATCGGTGTGCACGTCACACCCATAAACAGGAGGCTACGGGACATTTAGGAGTTGGTTTCTATTCTTCTCTGCGAGATCGTGCCATAGAGTGTGTTATTAAGATAATTCCTCCGGCGTATTATTATGTTACGGTATGCCTCGAGGAGAACATGCTTGAAGGGCAAAGCGAGCTTGAGATCTACGGTCGGACTCGAGAGTTGATAGGCTCATGCCTGTGGTACACCGATGTTGTCCGCGATCGGCGAGTTCCTGCGCGAGTTATGAGGCCCCAGCACGAGCCTCGATTTCCGATTAGGGGAAGACTATAGGGTCATAAGGGAAGCAGTTATTTTATTGACCAAGATAGTGGTGCTGCAGTTTCATCGGCAGGAGGTTATTCGGCCAGTACAGACAGGTGTACATAGGGTAGAGGGCCAACGCGGAGATCAGCGTAAGAGGGCTAGACCGGTTGGTTATCCCGGTGAGTTTTTAGGCAGCGGCCTCGGCGTGAGTGAGATATCGTCGACCTACAGTACATACCGCATCTCACAGATGGGATATTGGACCCCCCAAGGTATTTAGGAGCCGGTCCAATCTCCAGGGGTCGAGGTTCTCAGAGGAGCAGAGGATTTTCTCAGTCGAGACCACTTATTCCTTAGTGTTTCCGATGTAGTAAGCGTCATATGGGGAAATGTCGTTATGGCAGTGTGTTTGTTTTATTGTGGCGTCCGGCCATATCACGGTATGTCCTTTTAGAAAGAGCAGGTGAGTGGCTCGGCTATGAGGCGGTGGTTCGTTCCTTTTCATCTAGATGTCGTCCCAGGCGGGTGTTGGATGTCGATCGGTAGTGGTAGAGGTGAGTGGAGTTTATAGTTAGCGGTCCTTGAACCGCGTAGATGGCGTGGCTCGGGCGGGATCGGGAGGCAACATCGCGTGGGTTCTGGTATATTTCGATTCTTTTGAATCATACGTTCATTGATAGATACAGATTTCGCCCTAGCGTATATGTTTTCCCTTGTTGCTAGTAGTTGTTATTGATAACACCACCAGAAGTATGGATACTTTGATTAGTAAAGTGAAAAGTGAAGAATGTTGACAAGAATGATTAAGTGAACTGAGACTATAGTCGTGTAGGGTTCACAAGTTGTAATTACCCCATAACAGTGTAGGACCGATAGGGAATGATGTACAGTAGAAATACTTCGGCCTATGTGACGAACCTCTAGTGAATAGGGAGATAGGGTGAGAAGTACCTTGAGATAAGAGAGAAATTTATTTCAGACTTAGAATGAGAAGTTAAGTGTGACGATGGGTCGGGTTATGGACTCATTTTGGGTCAGTCGGTAGTATGGAATGGGGTAATGTCAGTTGGATATGGTCCGCTATGTGATAGGGTCACGAGGATGGAAGGCCCAAGTCTAGTTAATCGTTGTACAAGTTCGTGGATGCGTTCCACCGGAACCAGGTCGTGAGGGCCGAGAAGGGCCTTAACGGGAATGAAAGTAGCAAAATGGCCAAGTTTGGATAGTAACTCCAAGGATTGGAGAACAGAAACAATATTTGAAATTTTGTGCATGTGCTAAAATAAGTTTAGAAGTACGAGAAAGTATGACAAGTAAGAAAAGGAAGGAACAAGGGTTAAAAGAACTATAGTGTTTATACTTATAAGTAATGGAAGTGCGTAGAGAAAACCCCTTTTAGGCCATGAGTGGAGGTTAGTTGTGATGATACACACGCCTTAGGTTCAGTAACACAGTCCATAGGTTCTCGTGATTGAGATGCTACTAGTTTTAGAGTTTACACCGGTTGGTAAACTAAGCTAGGCAGATTATAGGTGCATGTCCCAACTAGTTTGGCGACTAAGTAAGACAGAAGGGGGAGTAACACGGGGGAACACATCAGTTAGCTGAGTGGGAGTCCGACTGAAGGATTCAGATAGCGTTAGTCCCATGACTTAGGATACGACAGGGCCATCCCTTTATGCGGGGAAAAATAAAGTAACCTTTAAGGATCCCGTTTTTTATAAGACTGTAACCTTCGAGTTTTGTGAGAAGGGACCGCGGACGGAAGGTCCATTGATATGTTTACGTATGTTATGTGGTGGCCATGTGTGGCATCGTTGGCCTTGTGAAGTATTGATTGATAGGCATAGTAAAGAGACTATGCCGGAGTTTGTATAGCTTGACAACCGACTAAGAACATTCGGGGACGAATGTTTCTAAGGGGGGAAGAATGTTACACCCCGTAAGTCCAGGACATGTATAAGAGAATAGACGCGAGAACACAAGACTTGAAAATTGGTACGAAAGGAAGAATTATTTTTCCGAAGGAAAATCTTCCGAACGTCGGAAATGAAAAATGTTCGTTGATGAGAATTAGATTCTCAAAATGCATTATTTGAAGAGTATGGAACTTATTATCATTATGGAAATTTATTTTTACGGATTTGGTCACGTGGGGCACACCCGAGGAATTTTACGTTTTGTGGGGCCCACGAGGGTTACGGAATTTTATGGACGAATGGGAGGGCGACACGTGGCACCCCCACATGGTCTTGGACGAAAATTGACAAGGGTATTATGGTCATTGACCATTGTAGAAGATCAAGTCTTGCTAACTTGAGATAATTGACTTAGTCAACTTGCCACTTGTATAGTTATCTTAGTATCCTTCATCCTAGCCACTCAAGTGTTGCAATCTAAGCCCTCCATTGTGTTACATATACTACACTAGTGCAAGACTAAGTCTCCAACACTTAGAAAAATTAGAGACCTTGTTCTTCACTTGAGATAGCTCTCGGGTTTGTCAAGAATCCCACACAAAAAATTTGCAATTGTGGTTCATTATTCACAAGACTTTAACCCAAGGTCCCTAAGGGTATTATAAGGATATCTCAATAGAAAGATCTCAGAAAAACGACGTTTTCACGTTAGTCGCAAGGCGAAAACCTAAGTCGTTTTCATAGTTTTGGATTGGAAATGGAAGAGAAGTTGGTTGTGAACTTCTAAAGGCTTCAATAAGCGGTTGGCGTAAAGGAAAGGAGCTAAGAATTGCTAAGGAGCGACTTTGAATCTTGGAATTTATAAGGGCTTATAAAGGTAACCATCTTGTCGTTTTAGTAATTAAGGTTACTTATTGTTGTAGCTATGGATATTAGCAAGCATGAGGTATAGTATGAAGTTTGATAAGTGTATTGGCTATTGGAACCCTAATCCGAAACTAGCATGTTTAGCCTTTGATATTACAATTTAATTTGATTATTAGTTTAAGTCGTCACATGTTATATAAAGAAGGAATTATAGTTGTTAAAGTTGTTTATGACTATATAACATGTTAGACCTAAGAACTTGGATTGAAAAAGTATTGGAAAGGACTTGTGTTGTTGTACATGTTAGCCGAAAATGGCTTTGAATATTGAAGTTACTTGGTATTAATTGTGGGGCAGAATTTTATACGTATTGTAAGGCGTGTAATCCCCTTTGATTGGTTGGTGTATGGCGCCTTAAATGTGGCATGTTGGTTATTGATTATCGGGCCTTGAAAAAGGTGGAAAAGTACGTAGAAACAAAGGAGGTGCTGCCCAATTTTCCGTAGAATAAGAGACCGTATACTTAGTATTATTCTACGTTAGAAACTAGAAGTTGATAGTCGTGTTGTGGCCATTATAGGTTGACAATTCTACGTGCGGCGTATTCGACTTAGCTTGTGGATTAAGTCGAAAAGGTATGTGAACCATCTCCTCTTCTTCTAGCATGATTCCTTATGATAAAGTAAGTAAGTCCTACTCCTTAAATGATCCACTCCTTGATTGTACTTGGATTGTCTAATATAGAAGTTGTTCTATATACTTCCTTGATTGTACTTTGGATGTTTAAATTGGAAGTTGTTATAATCCATTCCCTTAATGAAGTTTGGATTTTCAAAAGTGAAAGTATTTTACTTGAAGTACATAGGGTCTTGAAAAGGAAGTGGTTTCCAAAACTTTTGGCTAGTGCCTTAATTCCAAAACCTAAAGGTTGTTATAATGACTTTAGGGGAGTCAAATGAGTGATTTAATTAATTGATTTAAAAGAAGAGAAATGACATGATTTAAGAGAAGTAACTTGTTTTAAAGGTGTGAGTTACTTGAGATTTAAAAGTATAAGCTACTTGATTTCTAAAGTTAAGAAACTTGATTTCTAAAAGTTAAGAGACTTGAAGTATTTTGAAAGTTAAGGAACTTGTTTTGAAAGTATATGATACTTGGATTTAAAGGTATAAGTCTCTTGGTTATAAAAATAATGAATTTGTCTAAACTCATAAAGGGTTATAACGGCTTTATGGGAAGTTGGTTATAACGGCTTTATGGAAGGTTAAGAAAATTTTCTATTTTGATTGATAGGCATGAGTTGCCTAGGTTGTGAAATTTTAAGTTACTTGGTTTCAAAGTCTTGAAATGAATTTCTAAAGGTGTAGTAACTTAATTTGAAAAATAAACATGCATTGATACTACGGGTGTTAGTATCTTGGGTTTTATATAAAAAAGAGTCTTTTGAAAATAATGGAAGTACGTAGTACTTAGGGTTAAAATTCCGGATTTTTATATAAAACGAAAGTGCCTTGAGTTTATAAAATGAAATTCATTTTTGTATGATAATAAAAGTCTAAAGATTTTATGAACTTGCCTATGTGTGCTTGTGATAGCCTTTGAGTGCAAGTATTATATTTTTACGCTGCCGCGACTCTCAGTTGAAGGGTCGGCTGTCTTATTGTGAGTTTACCTGGACGTACCGACGGTGATGTGGGATTCCACGGGTATGCTTCCATTATGATTGATCCTCGGACATGCTGATACGATGTGGGATTCCGTGGCATGCGACCAGGATGAGGGTTAGATTCCCGGATTGTTTTTATTACTCCTTGGACATGCTTATACGATGTGGGATTCCGTGGCATGCGACCAGGATGCGGGTTAGATTCCTGGATTGTTTTTATTACTCCTTGGACATGCTTATACGATGTGGGATTCCGTGGTATGTGACAAGGAGGCGGGTTAGATTCCCGGATTTGTTTGTATTACCCCATGGACATGCTTATACGATGTGGGATTCCGGGGCATGCGACCATATTGGATATTGTTATTCCATGGACTAGCCCTCCATGAGATTTAGTAGCGAGGATGGTGCAGTAGAAACTTTCGTACTTGCCGATCGATGGTAGCCGTAGGATGGATGGTAGATAGCTTTCGTACTTGCCCCGTCGATTATTACCTGATTTAGTACGGTGAAGCTCGGTAGATAGCTTTCGCACTTGCATCGGTCATATCTCGTGACGACAGGCTGGATCTGGTAGTTAGATTTCGTACTTGCCCCGGTCAATTGTTGACGCAGGCTGAATCTGGTAGTTGGCTTTCATACTTGCCCCGGTCAGTTTTTTGACGCAGGCTAGATCTGGTGGTTCGCTTTCCTGCTTGGCCCGTACAATTTTTAGGACACAGGTGGGACTTGGTGTTCATGTATGCTTATTGATGTTAGATTATATCATGGATTGCCGGCAGTGAGGAAGGATTCCACGGGCATGATTGATGTTATGGGCGTGAGACCCATGGTTATATTTGAGTATTGACTTTGAGGGCATGCGTCTCTGATTTGACATAATTGCTTATGTATGGTGTACTGTAGTTTGGCTATCATACATGTCTCCTGTTTTATTATAGACTGATATGCATTACAGTATTTTTAGTTTCACATACTTGGTACATTCTTCGTACTGACCTCCTTCGAGGGGATGCGTTCATGCCGCAGGTTTAGGTACGCAGTTTGGTGATCTGCAGGTGTAGGATCCTGCTCCGCGTTTTTGGATAGCTCCATCTGTTCAGGAGTTTATCATTTTGGTATAATTCCTTCAGTACAGGCTTTTGTACAGTTATGGGTACGGCGGGGCCTTGTCCCGTCATAGTTCAGTAAAACTCTTAGAGGTCTGTATTCATATGTGGGATTGGACTCGTGTACAGTGTAGTGCCTTTTTGTTATGTATATTATATTGCAGCCTAGTCGGCTTTGCCCTTGCATGTTTCGTTGGTTTAAAAAAAACGAGGTGTTATTTAATTCCGCGAATTACTTGTGTCAGTTATGTAGAAGGGTGCCCAGGTAGGGCACCAGTCACGGGCCCGGGGTTCGGGGCGTGACAAGAACCTTCTCACAGTCAGAACTTACCTAGAACTGAACTGCAAGACAATCAACTCCGTAGGTCGATTATAATTCATCATCCTCCAGAAAGACTAAATCTACTTGTGGAACCACATAGTGAGATAGATATTCCAGATGATGATGAGCCTACAACCTATAACGAAGCAATGATAGACATTGATTCGAAGAGATGACAAGAAGCCATAAAATCCGAAAAAGAATCTATGTATGTCAATCAAGTGTGGAACTTGGTTGATTTGCCAAATGAGATTAAACCCATAGGATGCAAATGAGTCTTCAAGAAAAAGATTGATGCATTTGGCAAGATTCGGACTTATAAAGCTAGACTGATGGCTAAAGATTATAATCAGCGTCCTGATGTAGATTATGATGAAACCTTTTCGCTAGTTGCTAAAATAAAGTCTATTCGGCTTTTGCTTGCGATAACTACACATTATGACTGTGACATTTGGCAGATGGACGTCAAAACTGTATTCTTCAATGGTAATCTAATTGAGGAAGTGTATATGAAACAACCCGAGGGTTTTTCATCTGAGTCTAGACCAAATGATGTGTGCAAGTTACAGAAGTCCATTTATGGACTTAAGCAAGCCTCTATGAGTTGAAATATTTGCTTTGACAAGGCTATCAAGTCATTTAATTTCGTTAGAAGCAAAAAAAGATCCTTGTGTTTATATTAAATGCAAGGATGGAGGTATTATCTTCATTGTTATATATGTTGATGACATATTGATAATGGGAGACAATAAGACTCTCATGCAGTCAGTTAAGGAATGATTGTCCAATACATTCATGATGAAGCACTTAGGTGAAGCCTACTACATTCTGGGAATTAGGATCTATAGAGATAGACCTAATAGATTGTTGGGGCTGTCACAGTCGGTCTACATATACAAAGTGCTTAGACGTTTTTCCATGGAGAATTCTAAGAAAGACTGTCTTTCAATGGGTTAAGGCATCAAGTTATCTAAGAATGATTGTTCTTCTAGTGTTGTAGAACTTAAGCGCATGAAGAGGATCGCATATGCTTCGGCTATAAGATCAATCATGTATGTCATGACCTGTACTAGGCCAGATGTGGGGTGGCCTTTGCACTTAGTATGACTTGCAAGTTCCAGTAGAATCCTGGTGAGGAACACTGGAAGGCAGTCAAAAGTATTCTTAAGTATCTCAGACGTACTAAAGATTACGTCTTGGTCTATGGTGGTGATGAGAAGCTAGTTGCTACTGGTTACACTGATGCTAGCTTCCAGACAGATGTTGATGACTTCAAATCTCAGTCTGGTTACACGTTCGTTTTCAATGGTGGAGCATTGAGTTGGAAGAGTTCCAAACAAGCTACAACTGCTGATTCGACTACTGAAGCTGAGTATATTGCTGGATCGGAAGTTTCTAGAGAAGCTATCGCGATTTCTGAGTTCCTGAAGGAACTAGGGGTTGTTCCGAGTGCTAGTTGTCCAATAACCATTTATTGTGACAACACTGGTGCAATTGCACAAGCAAAGGAACCAAGATCAACAAACAGAAACAAACATGTACAAAGAAAGTACCACATTCTCAGAGAGATGATAGAGGCTGAAGATATTAGATTAGATTATGTTCCCACTGACAATATTCTAGCAGACCCATTTACTAAACCATTAAGTTTGGTTAAGCATAATGGCATTTCGATAACATGGGTATTAGATATGTTGGTGATTGGCTCTAGGCCAAGTGGGAGATTGAAAGTATATGTATGTCTTAGAGACAATCCGTATTAGGATAAATGTACTTTATACACATTCATATTTATATTAATGGAGATTAATATTATGTCATTTGCATTTGTTGAATTATTAGTTGATTGTTTATCATATTCTATAAATGTATCCTTAGAGGTTACGTGGTTATTAATAATGTGAGAGATGAATATTATAGCGTAAACTCTTAAACTGCCTCGACTAATGATCATCGAGAAAGAGATATCGATGATATGTGATACGTCGACATGTGGTCTGCATCATATTCTTAGGGATGTAGTATGTCTCACCTGCTACGAGTTATGACAACTCGTGATGGACACGTGGATACTTATTGAAGTATTGGTATACCCTGCTGATGCACTGTTTATTATATATGTCTAAAGTGTCATCGGCGTGTGGGAGATAGAAGTCATTAGACTTGAGGTCGATACCGCCTTGTTTACAGAGTAATGTACTTTGATCCTGTCCTAAGCTCAAATGTCTTATAGGTTGAGACGTGACTTGTTTTGGGTACATTACGAAGTGGATTAAAGGTGGTAGTTGAACCAAGATTAGAATTCATTCCTCGAATGTATCTTTGAGAGAATACTAAGATTCTTATATGGTATTAGGTTGACTAAGTCATTGGCCAACACAGTAGAGATATCTATGATATGGTCTTGTTGTTAGCTAATATAGATGCGATATAATGATCAAATTATTTGGATAGACACTGCAGATCCTAAGCTTGATCGAGTGTGTCGTGAATGAAAGGATTTTATCTACCCACATAGAGGTTCAGTTCACAGGTTTCGTGTAACTATACTTCACATATTGAGTTCGTCTTCCGGCGTCGTCTAAGAGTTCCGTGTAGACCCTAATGATATTAGTGTCGATATGTGAAGGCATGTAGGGTAACACTAAGTCAATTGTTCCGTCGATTCAAGGATGTAATCAGAGAGAATATATATGTTCGGTTTATAATCGAGACATTAGAATAAAATAGAAACGAGACAGAATTGGACCAGGGCCGCGACACCACTTATGCAGAGCAGCGGCGCCACGTGTCCAGTGGGTCCGAGTGACCCAATCTGCTTCGGTTTCTTGGCCTGGCTCACTTGGGAACCCTAGATGATCCTGCAGCTATAAATAGAGGGCTCAGCCAAGGATTTTATACACCCAATTCACTTGAATTAAACTCTGCTGAAACTCTGCTGGATTTCCTAGCTTTCCAAAGGAGAAATTACATCGAAGTCTTGAACTTGCAAATCGAGGGACGATTGTGTGCTCACCCTCGGCTACACACTTGAAGATACAAGAAAAAGATTTCAGATTGCAAAACTGTAAGTGTTCTATCGAAGCATTACAGTTAATGTGTGTTTTTACATTATATAATCATCCTACAGTTTGACCGCCATATCGGGTTTGAAACATAAATTTTCAAAGCGTGTACGAACCCGATAAAACCCTTCACTTTTTACTATATTTAAGAGTTTATTGGCATAGAACATTTCATACAACTTTAGGCAAATACAGTGAACATCCGTAGCTAACATATGCTTCATGCCATCTTTAAGCCACATGAACCAAACCTAGTGCAAACACAAACCTAGACTAGGCTCTTGTCACACCTTTAACAGGGAAACTAGCTAGACTAAAGCTCAGGGCATAAGCAAAGTACTCAAATCATGAGAGGCCAAACATAAGACCACAAAACAGATAAGTCAATTCAACTTTCACTTAGCATATTTCTCATTTAAGCATGCTTAATTATCTATCAATCAGATAAGAGGTTTAAAGATGGCTACATCAGACCTTACAAGAACTAATGCCACTAAATTCATGTCAATTGTCAAATCATATATGTTTGGATCAAAGTGATCCCTAAATATCCTTAATTTAGGTAAGAACTATCATACTACAAATGGAAGACACCTTATTAATTCGAGATTTTGAACTAACAAACATAATATTGTATGTTTCTTGGTAATAACTTGATTTCATAGTCTGCAAAACGTCAATCTACGCTTTCACGTTCGAGTGCAGAGGCCGAGTATCGAGGGGTAGCCAATGTGGTTTCTGAGTCATGTTGGTTACGTAATCTTATTTTAGAGCTCTATTGTCCTATTGAGAAGACTACTTTGGTGTATTGTGATAATATAAGTGTCATCTACCTTTCTGGTAATCCAGTTCAGCACCAACGCACTAAACATATAGAGATGGATATTCACTTTGTTCGAGAAAAGGTAGCTAGAGGACAAGTATGCGTCTGCCATGTCCCTTCAAGATATCAAATTACAGACATCTTTACAAAGGGTCTTCCCTCGGTCCTTTTTGAAGATTTTAGAGACAGTTTTAGCGTACGAAGAACTCCCGCTATGACTGCGGGGATGTGTTAAATATACATACAATATACACATGATATATTGTATATTGTATGTATATTGAATATATTGTCAAAGGAAAGCCAAGAGACTTTGGGCCAGCACTTCAGTTCGTCGTCCAGGCCAAGCCCAGTCACGGCCAGCACCTCCTAGTGTATCCTATTGTATATTTGATAAATATTAGACTTAGTCTTGTATCTTAATTAGCAGTGTAATATTATCATAATTGTATAGTTAGTCTCCAAATAGAATATGATTTTAGATGTAGAATAGGAAAAGGATTTTCCTATGTAACTTGTATATATATGTCTTTCATCAATAAGAATAATCAAGGGATTAATTCTTTCAGAGATAGAACAAAATCATCATGGAAAATCATTGAGCTCATAGTGAAAGCAGAAAGTTTTCTGTATTCTTCTGGTATTCTATATTCATCTTTTTACAACGAACCAAATATCCACTTACATCTACTCAATTCACATTTACAATTACATGCAGAAGAAGAATGAGACATTGACCTTAAACTCCATTTCAATTGTGAAATAGATTCTGCCAGTGTGTAAAGAATAACAAGAATGTGATTATGTAGTATTCTATAAACAAATGAGAGAAATGCCTTGCCAACTATTCAGGTACTTGGTTTGGCAGTGTTGGAGTCTTTCTCAAGACATGCTTCCTGCAGCGCTCGAATATGCCGTCATAGATCAAATCACATTGAACTCCGGCTCTTTCCCGATTCACAACGAAAAGAACGTGGTCGCCTTCCACAATCTTATAGTACCTGCACATGAGAGGAGTTATCAGTGTTGCTGCCTATGGGCACCATCATATCAACACGAGTGATAACTTGATGGTGTAATCTATATTGCTCGGACTCTCCGAAAATGCTGCTACACCCGTTTCAGATCCTTCAAAAATGCACTACTTTTGAAATATCCGACATGATTCCTCAACATTTTTTAAGAGTCTGATCAACATAGGACGTAATAGCTACACCCGTTTCAGATCCTTCAAAAATGCACTACTTTTGAAATATCCGACATGATTCCTCAACATTTTTTAAGAGTCTGATCAACATAGGACGTAATAGCTAAAATCTCTATAGGGAATTACACCAAAATCAGTAAGTTCACCAAACTAATGACACCTCACATGATATTACTGGGTTTCTGCTCGGGAATTCTACAGAAGAATGATCAATACTACAGCCTGTTTGCCAAGCTTTCAAGTTTTGCTTATTTTAAAAAAGTGTTTTTTCTGTCAGAAGTGCTTTTAGAAAAAGTACTTTAGGAGATAACAGTTAGTCTGTTAGTGTTTGGCTAATCAACTTGAAAAGTACTCTTGCCGATATTAGAGCAATAATTTGTGCTTGACTAATGTTCCAAAAGTGCTTTCGGGGAAAAGCTACCAATTTTAAGCTTCTGAAAAAATATTTCTGCTACTACTCAAAAGCACCTTTTTTTTTCCTGAAAGCTTTGGCCAAACACCTCAACTTCCTAAAATATGCACTTTTAGCTTCCAAGAAGCTTGGCCAAACAGTTGAGAGATGAGAGAACAGGATAACATTTGAATTAAGATACTTCTCACAATGAAAAGATGGCTATAGCAATGGCTTACAATAAAGCAAAATTATGATTCTCCAACTAACTTCAATACCATTTTCAGAGCTTTTCTACTTTCTTTCACTTCCGAGAGTGTTCTTGTTGCTTTGGTGTTTGTTTGGGTTTTGTGGAATCATTTGTTTTTTAAGGTCCAGTTTTAGTCCCTAATGTCTGAAATCTTGTCCAATTTAACCCTCATTAAATTGTCTGAAACCTCAATTCTTGATACCTAGAAAAAACTAAGACATGAATGAAGATGAAAACAATGAGGACGGTCTAGTTATTAAATGCTATCGACACATAATTATAAGAGGTACTTTACAATATTAACTTGGCAAAAGAAATACGAGAGCCGAATTGGTCACCTACCATATGCCAGGTTGCAAGGGCTGACAATCAGAATCTTTAACAACAAGGTGACTCGGGTGTTCAACTGGCAAACGAGGGTGTGTCATAGATATGGTATTGAGAGCACCGTAATTGTTCCACCAATCTTCATCCCTGCACGTATTACATGAAATAAAAGCAATGAGATGATGGAATGAGGTATTGCTTGTATTCAACCAGTTATTTATAGTTCCATGGTGCTTCCATATATAATAATTACTTTGAGAAGGATGTAATTTTGAATAATACAAAACTCAATGGGGCATTTAAATTACTGGTTTTGAAAATTTTGTGAGTTATTAAATTTATGACTCTAGACTAATCATAAACGGATTGTTAGTGTCGCTTATTAAAGATTACGCTTATTGGCAAGGAAAAGTATTCTTTAGAGCCTTGATGACAACACTGAAGCACCCACTAAGCTAGGCAAAACGCTCAACAAGTTTTGAGCTTCGCTTCAGGTGCTTAAACATGCCTTTGACAACACTAATTTGGCCCGTGCATATCAGTAATGCATGTAATCTCGACCTATAATCAGGTCAGGTCAGGAGTGGGATCTAAGTGCAGATCAGCAAGGCTTAACACAACATACTCACTCAGTTACAGTACTCAATGTTTGAGAAAAATTTCATTATGGAGTTTCGCTGACGACTAATTAGAAATAAAACTCAAGTGAATAGGGCATGTAGTATAAAGAATCTTCATCAATCTAAGTAGATTGCAACAGAGGAGTACAATAGAACAAACCTATAGCCCTTATACGGAGGAGAAACATCTTGAGGATGCCGCCATTGGCTCATTTGTAGGACTCTAATGAATAGCAAAGGATGTATCCCTAGAATTCCAGAAGGAATGGTAGCTCCCATAACTTCCGTGGTACGCTTGGTAGCATAGCTGAAGTAGTATGTTTGCGGAAATGTACGTAAATGGCTGTTCAACTTGATCGATCCCTGGATGGTAAGATCCAGAAGTATCCAATCCCCTGAAGAAAATGGACCGGTATTCCCTAAAAGGCAATCGAGAAGACCCCGGATACCACTTTTCCTCCAAGTCATACTGAAGTGATCAAACCCAAAGTTGTAATAGTCCTTCAGCCAGGAAATATCAAGCAACTCATAAACTATTACTCCAATGCGGCAGAGTTGGAGCAAACATACGGGCATTAAGGACTTCCCATCTTCAGATCTGAAGAAAAATTCAGTCAAGTTCAGGAAAATGCAGTTTTACAAGTCTAAGTAAATTGGTTAAAACATAAATTTAAAGAAAGCTACAAACAGAGAGAAAATGACAACAATGGTCCCTTATATTTGAGAGTAGGTTAAAAATAGTCCTTTAGGTATGCACTTAACAGTTTGATCCTTTAAGTTTGCCAAACATTAGCACTTCTAGACTCGGTAAAAGATTTACCGAACTCTATCTATTAGATTTGATGGAGAAAGTGGAAAAAAAGGAAATTAATGGGAACTCACATTTAGAAGTACAATCATTGTAGTTTTTGCTATTTCTAATTAATTTCTAGAGTCTGGTGCAGTTTTTTGACGTGTAATTTCTGCTAATTTTTATATCTTTTTAGTGTCTAGTGTAGTTTTTTATGTTCCATATTTTATGATTTGATGGAATTTTCTTAGTGTTTATAGTTAACTTTTGCCAAACTTAAAGGACCAACACTGTTAAGTGCATACTTACGGACTACTTTGAATCTTTCCTCAAACATAAGGGACCCGACGTCAAAGCTATAAACTTGATATATTAACTCATAGCTCGATCAAAATTTATAGCTTTAGGTATCACATTTGGGGTGTTGTTCATATGGCAATAATTGATCAAATAAGATCAATTAAACTGCAATAAGTAAAAATAATAGAAACTTACTGCATTCCATCTAAGTATGTTCGAGTTGTCCCGTTAATTGCTCCAGATAGTGATGTTATGCTTAAGACCCAATTCTCCGAAGTGTTCTCATAACCCTTGAATGCCTAATCACATTAAGCTTAAGGTTAACATCGAACAGGTTTTTTTAGGTGTCACAAGTTTTCAATTGAATGTGCACTAATTTACCTTATCAGCCAGCATTTGTTGTAAAACTCGAACAACCTGTGCTCCAGCTGAATGTCCCACAAAATGAATAGGGTGATGTTCATCCCACTTAGGGTAGTGCCCTGCTTCATTTTTTTCCAAATAAGCAAAATGACTAGGTTAAGTGAGATACTGACTTAGTTTGACTAGGCACGAAGTTTAAGAAAGATATGATCTCAAGCATGTCATAACATTTGTGCAAGTAATATAGAAGAGGAGAAAAGATTTTGACCTTGTTCATAAACTCGTCCAAATTGAGAATGCCCACACGCCTTACTGTGTTCCTCCCCGTACACCCTGTCCTCCTTTCAAATAATAGAATAATTCACGAGCCCTGAAACCAAAAATCCATCAGTTATTGCAAAAAAATGATAATTTAGAAAGTAAAAAAAGAACAGTCCGGTGCACTAAGTTCCCGCTATACGCGGGGTCCGGGGAAGGGCCAGACCATAAAGGTCTATTCTATGCAGCCTTACTTCACATATCTGCAAGAAGTTGTTTCCGCGGCTTGCACCCATGACCTTCTGGTCACATATAATATGTGTCAATTTCATTTAAAAGTTAAAGTTTTTACAGAAATTACACTTCTATTTATTTGTTTATATCTTCAACACACCCCTCAAGTGGGGCCTGATTATTTTTCATGCGTCAAGCATGAGAAAATTTGTTTTGATAATAGGTGACAATGAGATTTGAACACAAGATTTGTGTGTACCATGTGAATAAATGGACCTCGGCCTAACGTAAAACCCAAAACCTAGCTCATGAGGTAAGTAGGATTGTTTAAGAAAATATAAGGACACGAATAGCCTGTCCTTCAACCAATGTGTGACACTTAACAATAGCAACAAAATAGCATATAGAATAAGCATTTGATTCTTCAAAAGAATTCACCTGTCGTATATGCTAGTAAGCGAACCCAAATCTGGAACAAGAACTCTGTCATCCTTTTTCTCTGCACCAGCGAAATACGTAAGTCCTCCCAATCTCTACAAATGAAAAACAATACATTACATTTCCAAGGCCACATGGAAAATAGAACAAACAAGTGTAACATTAGTATAGGGAAGGAAAAAAGGGTCGAAGCTGCTAATATAACTATTCAAAAACTAGCAACTTTATACTCTACAGTTAGAAAAAAAGTCTTAATTTTCACGGTTGACCCCTAATGGAACTCCAATTAGCGAACATAATTTTAAACCATAATCAAAAGTTGAAGCATAAATTTAGACCCTTTTCCTCGAAGAATTTGAACATGTAAAATCCACTCATTTCATGTTGGTGACAATGGCAAATACAAAACTGATTTGTTAATGGCAAAAGTATGAACGGACCAAAAAATGTAAAGGAAGTCAAAATTGATCAATGTCCTATAGTATAGGTTTTAGTACAAAATTATCCTTTATATATGGGAGTAGGTAGGTCTATTTTGATCATTCAAGTGTAACTTTGAGCATCTTTAGTCCTTTAAATTTGCTAAAGTGAAACACTTTTGATCCAACTCACAGAATGAACTTAAAAACTAAGGGTACTACCAAAAAAACACCATAAAAATCGACCAAAAGAACACCGACAAATTAAGGAGAAAACTAGATTGTCAACTTGGCTTGGTGGTCTAGCTTGCTTCATTTGACTACTTTTAAAAGAAAATTTTTAGTAGCTCAGTTAGTTGGATACTTGAACTCTCACCGCGAGATTTGATTCTCACCTTATAATCCTCTCCCTTTTTCCCCTCGCCTATCCCTAGGTAATAAAATAATTTAAATTAGAAAAAAAAAGGACAAATTAGGGAGAAACTTCAAAACCCAAAAGAAAGATAATTGTGCAAATGTATTGAAGGGGCATTACCCCTTTGCCAAATCCAAATATTCCATGAACTAACACAATAGGAGGCAATCATTTGAACTTTTCGTTTCTTTTTTCTCCTCATCTGCTTCCAAATTTTGCTTGAAAATCCATTCACTCGGATTCTTTAAAACATCACCAGCGATGGCAGTGCTGAATAAGTAAAGCCCATAACTCAAATGAATCAAACAACTCTGTTCATTGAAGTGATGTTACCCACCATCTCACTATCATTTTACAAATTCTTAGTAAAAAAAGTTTCAAGTATAAGTTGTAAATTTTCAATCTTTGTGAGAAAACAAGAAGACCCTTCAACTTTTAAAGCCTCTTGATGAATTAAACAGGAAAATAATGTTTTTTTTTAGATGGGTTCTGTTTATGGTGATTCTTGGAAGGTGGAGAATGAAAAAAAAAACACGTTTGGGTCTTATTTTGTTTTGGCTTTATAGAGTTTGTTGAGGTAAGAAAATTTCTCATTCGTTATTACCTATTTCTTTAGGTCAAAGACGAAACATCAATTTTTTTCATTCTTTTCTCGTTAAGAAGTCATAAGTAGCGGTGAATCCTTATAGCTATAAGCTTAAATGGTAGTTGTTTATTCTCACCTGATAACTGTTTTTAGTAAATAATATTTCTTGGGAGTTCTTCTTCTTCGATCTTTTCGAGAATGAGAAAGCTCTCAATAGAAATTTTATTGTGTCATGTTGTGATTTTAAATACATTAAAAATTGAAATTAGCATCGAACTTCATTGCTAATCTGCAGTTAAATTATTCGTAGCTAAGGAAGTTCTTCGGTAATCCATTGTTAAATAGGATTTACATGATTTTGATGTTTAGCTACAGATTATCTGTCGCTAAGTTCTTTTTTTTAGGAGTGAGTATAATATTTATTTTAATTGTTCAAATTAAAATTTGTTGTTCTGTATATAACATACCAATTTGGTATGATCGCGTTATTATCTTTTTCTCATTTTGCCTTATTTATTAGAGTATTTAATAAGTTTATTTTACCTTTGACATATCTTTTTATTTTTAATTATAATAACTTATTTGTGTCATTTTTTTATTGTAAGTTTATTCTTCAAATTATTATTGTGTAGTATTATCAAATTATGAAGAATGACATAGTATATTAAATTGTATATTGATCAATATAATACAACAAGATATATTATAAAACGATACGTAAACAAGTTGTAACCCCCCCCCCCCCCTTGATGCTTCTATTTTCGTGTTTTATGGGTTCGATTTTTAAAGTTCATAATATTAAATTTATTATATTCTTAAAATCATCAATTCAGATCTATCAATTATTTCAATTTTTGAATTTATTAGGCATAAATTTATGAATTGGGTCGAAAATTCTGGGTTCATATTAATATGATTGTGAGTACAATGATTGCAAGGAAATGAGAAGTAAGTAAATATTACAAAAATTTGTAGACCGGAAACAAGAACAAATGTTACTACTACAAGTAATTTGTTGAGTCGAGTGTTAGCACTCTATCCTAAAGACAATATTGTCATGTATGTATCATTTTACGTTAATTGGCAACTTGTCTCCCAAGATAAAACATCAACTAACAAATGAGCAACGAAATCTCAAGTGTTTACTAGAAGAAAAACCTTGAGTGTTTGAAAGAATGCTTAGAGAAGAAGAAGTTCAGAAAATCTGCGTTTTGCAAGTGTGAAGTGTGTTCAACAATTGAGTCAAAGACTCAATTTATAGTGCTAGGAAGATGACCTCTCAACTAGCCAACTAATGACTTTCAATAGACATGTAATGGCACTTAATTGAGAGGTTACAATCAGCGAATAATGCAGCCAAATAATGGTTGAGTTATGGAGGAAAAATTGTCACTTGAATGCTCCAAAACGTCTCCATAATTAGCCAAATTTTTGGACTTCTGTCGCACAAATATTGCCCGGGTAGCGTCGCGACTCGGCCTCAGAGGCGCCGCGGCTCCAGTAGCTAAACCAAGAATCAGCGCCATGGCCGTGGACATTAGGCACCGCGGCACCGCAACCCTGGTGGTGGTGGCGTCGCGGTGCCCCGACTGCGCGATGTCGTCGCGATCCTTTTCCGACCCGTTTCAATCTTACACTTCGTACACTTCTTTCTTCATTTACCAACATAGAACACTCATCATTTGGCCAACAACCGTCCATCATTCCATGTCTCAAACGTTTTACTTACATACCAATATTTATTTCACTAAGAAAAATTATGATCATTGGTACAATGTGTGCACGTGTGTGAAAACGAAGTTTCCGACGTGCGGAGCCCCAATTGTTCAAGTCATAAATAATGGGATATACTTTATTCCAGGTTAATAAATTTTCAACAATCCCCTCTTGAAAAAGATTTTGGTGCACACACAAGGTGTCTTTCTAGCAATCTTTCAGTGGACCGATGTTGCATCTGAAAATGTAGCATTGGCTTTGAACCTTCCATAGTTGAATACCATCTGACTTACTTACTGCGCGGTGAACGTGATGTCTTGAACCGTCAGTGTTTAGTGTAAGCCAAGTCAACGGTACCAACACAACAACTTTCCTTACTCTGTTCTTCTTTAATGTTTTGTCCGTTGTGGTCGTCGACACTTCTTGGATTCTTAAGTGCGTTCATTTGAGTCGGTATGTCTTCGCACTTAAATAGGTGGTCTCCTGCAAGGTATCCTGCGATACCCCACTTCACAAGTGTTATGAACCATTAAAAGTTTCCCCAAACCTAACCTCAACCGTTGAGGATCATTAAAGGTTTTGAAAACTTAACCTCTCCCATACTGTAGATAACACTTAATGTCTATCACGGGAACGGCCTTGGATTCATGTGTCTTTACAGAAATCATCATCCGAAGTGCTCTTGCTTCCACCGAAGCACTTCAACTGAACCTTTACGACTTAGTTTTCCCATTGAACCTGATTCCTAGGATCTTCCAGTCAATAAGGTTGGGTTCCACCGTATCAGTCCTTATTGTTTGGGTTTTAAGCTCATTCCCATAGATAGACAGGTTGTCGGATCTTTGGATATGCCCTTAGTCAAAGGGTCTGCTATGTTCTCCTTCTATTTTACATAATCAATGGAAATAATACTCATGGTAATCAGCTGCGCGGTGTCGGTGTTTGGGTTTGACAGCGAGTGCAAGTCGATGGGGGTGACACGGTTTAAAGGATGTGGACTGGTGGTGGCAGGTGGTGGTGGCGACACTGGTTGGGTTGGGTAGGCTGTCAGAGGTGGTGACGGTGTAGATTTAGAGGGTGGAACTGGTAACAGGTGGTGGTGGTGATGTCGGTTTGGGTTGTCGTTGTTGTTATGGTACTAGTAGGGTGGTGCTCGATCTGGGATAGGTTGGTCTATTAGAGTTGCGCTGGTATGTGGTGATGACACATGGAATGGTCTGTGAGTGAGGGGTGCGACAATGGTCTATAATTGATATATGGTCGGCTGACTATCGGGGATGACAGGGGCTGTCAGCGGTGAGGAAGAACCGGATGACTAGCTGACATGAGAGATCGGGACTGGACTGTCGGTGGTGGCAGTTGGTGCGTCTGACGCCGTTGAAACAGTGGCAGCCTGACAGAGTGCTTGTTGGACAAGTGGTGATGGGTCCGAATCTTCGAGGAATTGGTAATTAGTGACTGGAAATTTTTTAATGTTATCAAATGGGAAAACATACTCAACAAAGGTGACGTGGCGAGAAATTATAATTTTATCGGTAGAGAGATCATAGCACAAGTATCCCCTATGGTTTGACGGGAAATCTAGAAAGACGCACGGAGTAGAACTGGGTGCCAATTTGTGGGAGGTCGTGGATGTCAGATTAAGGTAACAAAAACAATCGAAAAATCTAAGATGGTCATAGGTAGGGATCCAACTGGAGAGAATTTTGGTGGGTGTCCTATTTTGAATCGCACAGGTAAAATGTTGAGAATGTGTTCTACCATTTTTAGCGCATATACCCAAAAAGTAGAGAGATAGACGCATGAAAAAATAGGGTACGGATCATATTATTAATTGTTCGGAGAATTCTTTTGGCTTTTTCATTTTAAGGAGAGGTATAGGGGCAGGAGAAACGAAAGATTATGCCATAGCCCATAGCCACACAAAATTTATGAAATAGAGAATTATTAAACTCACGACCATTATCACATTGAAATGATTTGATGTCTTTTTCAACTTGCGTTTTAACCAGTGTACGAAACTCAATAAATTTGGAGAACACTTGAGATTTGAATTTGAGTGGGTATACTCAAAGAAAGTGGGAGAAATCATCCAAAAATATCAGATAATATATGTGCCTAAATTGCTAATTATGGGACAGTCCATAAATCGGTGTGAATAGTATCAAAGAAAGAGAAAGTAGTACTCATAGAAGTCGTAAATGGTAGTCTAATGTGTTTCCCTAACTGACAAGGGGAGCAACTATGAGAAAGGTTCCCTTTGTTACATTGGATTAAGTTTTGGTTTATAAGAGAATAAAAAACGTGAGAACTCGGATGACCAAGTCTACTATACTACGTTGAGGGAGATATGATTATTAGAACAGTGGGAGGAGTGACACTAGCAACGGATATGGGTAGGAAAGAGTATAGGTCCCCCTTGCATCTCGTAAGGAGTTTTTCGGTACGGAGGTCCGTTACATAAAATCCAAACGGATCAAAATTAATTGAGACATAATTATCGGTGGCAAATTTTCTAATAGAAATTAGATTTTTGATGATGTGTGGGGCATAGAAGACGATTTTAAGAAAAAATTGGGGATGTGGTGGTGGGGTAAGGGTGTATCCAAATCCTTGAATTGGAATGAGATGACTATTACCTACCATAATAGACTGCAGAGTATTTAAATTTTACAGTTGAGTAAGATTACCAAAATTATTGGTGAGGTGAAACATGGCGCCCATATCCATATACCATGCGTTATCAGGTTGTCGAGGAGTCAATGTGAGGAAAGTCTAGCCAAAATTGGATTGGAGAGGGCCTGGAGCGGACTGTTAGTGTAAAATCCGGAAAAAATAATAATATATAGTTGTTGGTTGGGTTAATAAAAATACATATATATAAGAAAACAAAGAATAAATTGCATGAGATGGAGTTAGTGTTAAAGTTAGATAAATAGATAGATAAAATGAAAAAAAAATTAAAAAAAAAAAAGGCAAAAGGGTATGCTGCATGCACGTCCCTTTCCCGTCCCCCCCCTTTTCATTTCCCCTCAAACTCTTGTCATTCTACCTCTCATAGGTTATAGAAAACTTTTCTACTTATACGTTGTACATGACACAAATAAAATACCTAGCACAAATAATAGGAAATCAGAAAAAAAACAAGTGTAAAGAAGAGGAAAAAAATCTGGAAAAATACCAAGAGGGCAAGAAGAACAAGAATCAAAATACTAGAGAGTAAAAATCATTTTAGCAACCAAACAACAATAATCTTCACGCTTACAAGGTGAGTTTTCTCACTCAGAAATTTTTGGTAACATCCTTTATTTTAAGTTCAATACATGTTAGAATAAAAATTGAGTGTTGAAAATAAATAATGAGCTTTTGATTGTTTAAACAACTAGTTGCGTCATGAACTTTTCGAACTGGTTTCACTGAGTTATAATTGTTAGAATTTGATGAAATTCGGAAGAATTGTACACCTCTCTATTATGATCATATAGAACCAAAAATGAGGTAAAATGGACATACGGTTTGAAAGTTATCATAGTTCAAAGTTCCTGCCTTAGATTTGGCCGAAATTCGGAAAGACATAATTACAGACTGTTTTTATTGAGTTTTACTTATTAGAATTATATAAAAAAATTACATGGTTGTAATTCTCTCTGTTACGGACAGATATAGCTAAATAGAGGTTAAAATTGACATATGAGTTGAGAGTTATTGTAGTTTGAAGTTCTTCTAATCTGTATGGCAGATCGAAAGGCGTAAAACTGCATTGTACTAATCCGTGGGAAATATTGTTGACAGTCAATTTTGACCCGTTTTTCGTATATTTATTGCAATTTTATGTGTTAAAGAACACCGCATTTTAATCAGCATTTTTTGCATTTTTTATCTTTTTATTTTAAATTAAGCATTATGTCTTTGTTAATATTATGTTTTTATTATTGTTACACCGTCGTTTTATTTTAATAATATTTGTATCTCTTTAAATAAATAATTGACATCCCATTACTTTTAATTAGGCATTAAACATTTGCTAAAATATTGTATTTTATTATTATTGCGTCGCCATTTTCATTTTAATAATTTTGCATCTTTTGCAATGATTTTTCTTTAAATAATTAATCCGCCTTGCATTTTGTCAAATCAGTTCAGTCCAATACACAATTCGAAAAAATGTGTCGTATAAATTGAGATAGAAATATAACTTTGGTTTTATTAGAAACATTGGTTTTTTTCCTTTATTTATCGCCTCTAATTTCCGAAATTTTACCATATACTTCACGTTATTCTCAGGCTTCCTTCTCTTGTGCTTTCTGTCACTAGATCCCTCTTTCCAAAGCTCTCTTCAGGTAAATCTTAATCTTAATCTCAATTTATCGATCTCTGATTTAGGTTTCTTATTGTTTTATTCAATTTTTGATATTAAATTTTGCTGTGAATTTCTGTTATTATGATTTGGTATGAAGATTGATACATGATACCTGATTCGTACTCCGCAAAATTGTACTATTTTAATGTTTTGATTCGTGAAATTTTGATCTAGATCTTATGCTTTGGTGGGAAGAATCACCGATTTTTTTTTTGAATTAATGGTCAAAATCACACCTGAATATCACTTTTTTTGCGAGTTTCATACCTCAACTATCCATTATTCCATTTATCTACCTAAACTATTACACGTCGATGCTGAGTTGGCCAAATATTTAAAATCAATCAACAACTGGCATGTGAAGGCTAACTCAACATCGAGGTGTTGTTGATTGATTTTAAATATTTGGCCAACTCAGCATCGACGTGTAATAGTTTAGGTAGATAAATGGAATAATGGATAGTTGAGGAATGAAACTCGCGAAAATGTGATAGTTTTGGTGTGTTTTTGACCATTAACTCACTCGTTTTCTTTTCTCTTTGTTTATTTTATGTCCATCTTCTAACAGATGTCGGGTTCTTTATTCATTTTGCTTGCATACTTTGTACTGTTGTATCACTTGATCTTAGATAGAAACAGTGGTTTTTGATTTGCGTAATTCAATTGTTGTAATGTATACAGGGATCATTAAGAAAAATGGGGCTGACATTCACCAAGCTTTTCAGCCGGCTATTTGCCAAGAAGGAAATGCGTATCCTTATGGTTGGACTCGATGCAGCTGGTAAGACCACCATATTGTACAAGCTAAAGCTGGGCGAGATCGTCACCACCATTCCAACTATTGGTATGTACTTTACTAGCATGCGGAAGATGTATATTGCACTATATTTTTTACAGCTTTAAGTTGTAATGATTGTGACAAATTCTGCTGCAATCGTGACTTCAAAGACTGACCGATCATTTTGATAAGGAGAGGAAAATGTCGAGGAAATGGTGAATATAACCCTTTACAATTTGAATAGAAGAAAATGACTCTACAAGAATATATTGTGTGTTATTTTTAGATCTATTTTGTAAAAATAAGGATGTTTTGTGGAAAAATACATAAAACTAAATTAAAATTTGTAACGGGCTACAAAATCAATTTACACTCAATGTGCATAGAAATGGTAATATATTGGTCCTTCTACTTGTACTGTTTGCTGCAAAGCTTTAGTTTGTTATAAGCTAGTCATCCTTCATCTGTCTCAGTTGTTCTTAATGTTGATCTAGGGAAAGCAATGTCTAATCAAATAATTATATTTGACTTCTTAATATGTGGTCTTGATGATTGCTTGTGTGCTGATCTCTTTATGACTGTAAAATATGAAAATGTAAAAGTTCCTATATTGAAGCTTAGATTATCCTTATCATAGAACTATCTGCGTATCATACAATTATTTCTTTATGGGTTACCTGTGAATATCCTTTTAAATAATATCGAGCAAGAGTACAATTTCTGGTGCATAACTTTTACATTTTCATACTTTACAGTCATAAAGAGATCAACACACAAGCAATCATCAAAACCACATATTAAGAAGTCAAATATAATCCTTATCATAGAACTATCTGCGTATCATACAATTATTTCTTTATGGGTTACCTGTGAATATCCTTTTAAATAATATCGAGCAAGAGTACAATTTCTGGTGCATGGACGCATATCCTCCTCCCCCGCGCCTTGTGCATCCCTTTTGTTTTCTTGGGCTAGTAGGAATGAAATTAATATCTATTTGTCTGATGCAGTTTTTTTTTTTTGTGGTGTATGCTGTTGTTAAGTTTCAGAACTTCCCTCTAAAATGCAGTAAACAGGGAAGTATTAATTCTGATTATGATGCCTAATAAAAAAATCTGATTAATGATTCTTATTCTCTGATCTTATATGCAAAAGCTTTTTGAAGTGCTACTGAAGATTTTATGTCGTGTTGTCTGCCTTTTGTTCACCTAATCAGCTTTATATAAACTCTAACGAAGATGTCGATACGATAGCTGCTAAGATGAGCCATCAACAATAATTGATAATTTTCAGGTTTCAATGTGGAAACTGTTGAATACAAGAACATCAGCTTCACTGTTTGGGATGTGGGGGGTCAGGACAAGGTATACTTTTTGTTTTAATCTAAAGACTTATACTCTGCATAAAGTCTGGTCTCTAAAAAAAGGGCAGCCCAGTGCACTAAGCTCCCACTATACTCGGGGCCCGGGGAAGGGCCGGATCACAAGGGTCTATTGTACGCAACCTTACCCTTCTGTTAGACAAAAATAGTCTCGCCTCTTCTTCCCTCTTTTCCACTTTCACTTATATTTACTAGTAGCTCTATTTCTGTCGCATGGGGTATTATGTAAAGGATCTAGCTTATTTATATTTGCTTTGACAGATCCGTCCATTGTGGAGGCACTATTTCCAGAACACCCAGGGTCTCATTTTTGTGGTTGATAGCAATGACAGAGACCGTGTTGTGGAGGCAAGAGATGAATTGCACAGGATGTTGAATGAGGTAATAGTTCTCGCCCTCTTTGTAATTTGTGTTATTCTTGCTGGCGTCAAATTTGGCTTCTACAACTTTAGAGCTAAATGGCATGAAGTTATGTGAATTGAGTCTGCAAACTTTAAGTTACAAGTGTAATATTTATACTGGATGATATAGCCTCTCTAGTCTATTAAGTCTGACTATTAATTTTATGCATTTATTTTCTAAGCTATTACGATCTGATACTTTTGTCAAGCTTCCATAGGTGTAGGTGGCTGATATTCTGCGTCATTATGTACTACTTAGTTCCTTAAAGGCTGATATTTTCAACAACCTTGAAACGAAACCACTTCATAACTGCTGCTCAAGCATTTGCAAGTCATCTTCTTTGGAAGGGAATTGATTACTGCTTATGACTCTCATTGTCACATATCCTCTTGAAAACTAAAACTGACTGAGTTGATGATGAGACGTTTATAGCATTAAGATCATTAAGGAAAAAGATCTTTAAAAGTTTTCTGGTAAAATTTAGATTGAGAATTTTGAACTTTGATGTGAGCTTCATTCTTCGTGGTGCAGATATTTGAGCCTGCTTTGAATTTTTGGTTAGATTTTGTCATATTAGACTGAATCATAAACTTTTGGTTATTAAGGTCGAAAATTATGCACAGGCCTTTTTGAGAAGGAAAAATTATGCACAAGCCTAGAAAGATAGAATACTTGAATTGGAAAAGGAAGATTAATCAAGTTCAGTCTGAGTTAAAAGAAAACTAGATCACCTGTGAAAGTGTTGGCTTACACCTACCGCCTAGGGGTTTTGGTCTAGTCACTAGTGGTAAGAGCACATCATGTGATGTATGAGGAGACACATGTCATGGGTTCGAACACTAGCGCAAACAAATTACAATGTCGTGTATTTAAGTCGAGAAGGGTAGACGAACAGGCCATTATCCACCAAGTTTGAACAGTGGCACACTGATTTTCTGGAATTTCTCGGTTATTAAAAAAGAAGAGTATTGGCTTACACCTAATACGATTTAACTCTTTTAAGTTCCGAATAGAGCCGCATTTGCTGTCTTCGTTGTTTTGCATTTTGTTGCTTGACCCTTTTGCCCTAATCTTAGACACATTGCTTTGTAAAAGTTATCATTGGTGGAATGTATAGGAGACATTTGAAAACTCCAGATTGACAATTAATTAGTTAGTGATGTATCTAGAGAATATGGGAACAAATGGGTGTGAAAAAGAAACTTGTTCCTTCTACAAACAGGCAGAAGAAGCTTTATAATAATTTGTACTACTTACTGCACAATGTGTATGTACGAGTCCATTGTTGCTTGAAAAGAACACAGGAAAAATAGTATGGGGAGGTAGGATAGAGGAGGAATCTCCGCTGAAATCACAGTACAATTTCTCTTACTGCTTATACCTTTTTGTTTCTTCTATTGTCGGATATAATTTTCTGTTATTCATTAGACCAGAAAGTGCAAAAAGAACTTGATGATCCTTTGAATTGAGTTTAACCTTTGTTGTTCCTATATGTCCCAGGATGAGCTTCGGGACGCTGTGCTGCTTGTTTTTGCTAACAAACAAGATCTTCCTAATGCAATGAATGCTGCTGAAATAACTGATAAGCTTGGACTCCACTCCCTCAGGCAGCGTCACTGGTAAGCGCACTCCGCCAGAACATGTGTCAACATCCCTTTCTGTTAAAGACATGCTAAAGATTTTCCCCTTTGCTATATTCAGGTACATCCAGAGCACTTGTGCAACATCTGGAGAGGGACTTTATGAGGGGCTTGATTGGCTTTCTAACAACATTGCCAATAAGGTACTTGCTAAGTTTGCAACTGTGTACGATTGAATTTCCTCTTTTTCACTTTTTGTCTAATGTCCTCCATTTACAGGCCTAAGCTGAAGTAGAGTCGTTGCGGGTTGATCCTGGTTGCAGGCGGGTTTTTATCTAGTTCTTTTTTGTTTTGTTTTGGTTTTCTTCTTTTTCATTCTCTGAATCTGTGTGGTTATGACCATCCCTTGACAGTCATTTGCTTCTTAGGAGGACCTTCCGAAACAAATACAATAGTTGGATGTATGTAATTGCTGATTGTTTAGGTTCGAGTATAATGTTATAACTTGTAACAATGACTAGCTCTTTTCTAGAGTTCTTTGTATTTTGCACCCCTGGTGTATGCACCATTTTTTTTATTTGCACACTATGTTCATGTCCTTGATGAAATATCTCAATCTCCTTAAAATTTAGGAAGACCAATGATCCTATTATGCACAATGATTTGTTGGGTTCCTAATAATACCTGTCATGGTTATCAAAACTTGCTGGGTTCCTTCTTCTTATGAAGAGGCTTCTAATTCTCAACTCCTTGTTCCCAAGCTACCTAGTGAACTCCAAAACACTTCTAAAACATATTTATGTATTATCATGACCCAAATAATTCACCACCTTCAAGTGAGCTTTTTTATCTTGATCAAGCTCTTAGGGTCGTGATTAGTTGTTATTTGATGTTTAAAACTTACGGGGTTTTACAAAAGATAAAATACACAAAACGCCTCCTAAATTTATCCACTTAACTTAGTTTAGCACTGCAGCTTTACGGGCGTTTATGTAGCCCCCTATTCCACCCCCCCCCCACCCTTATTCTAATCTGAAGAGAAATTAATACTCCAGACTGTTAATTAGTTTCATCTTTCAACTGATTTCTACATACTTCTTAGTCAAGAGAGCCTTGTGGATCTCAAGATCCTATTTACAGCTACCAAATGAATTTGAGTAGGCTGTTACATAAATCTACCAACTAAACTTGCAGCAAATGTTATATTTAGTCTGATAGTAAATTAATAGTAATATATTTAGTGAGCTTAAGTTATATATATTGTTAGTGTATCTCTTTATTTTTGTAAGCTCTAGGAAGGGAAGCCTGAATCGATCAACCCTACCCTGTTCAAGTCATCACTCCCAGCCAAACGAGATTGAAGATCGCTTTAATTATTGTTTATAATGAGCCTACCATTTAACGTACATCCCAGTTCAAGTCATCACCCTAGCCAAACGAGATTGGAGATCGCCTTAATTATTGTTTATAATGAGCCTACCATTTAACGTACATTCAAGTTCAAGTCATCACCCCAGCCAAACGAGATTGGAGATCGCCTTAATTATAGTTTATAATGAGCCTACCATTTAACGTACATCCCCGTTTAAGTCATCACCCCAGCCAAACGAGATTGGAGACCGTCTTAATTATTGTTTATAATTAGTCTACCATTTAACGTACATATGTCATATATTTTTGTTTTATACATTTGTCGTCCCTCAACCCATCTCCCACCTTTTCTATATCTATCACTAAAAATATGTCATCTGACATACCTTACTAAGCTATTAATCGTGAGGCTATTATTTGTTTCAACCAATCATTATATTCATCCTAGTGCCTTTACTATACTGATTTGATTGTTTTTTCATCGTTAATTCGGGTTCACCTTAGACCTCACCCCCAAAGTTCTTATCAAAATTCTCATGGTGCATGTATATGACATTATCCCTTTTTAAGCATAAAAAATCGATGATATTTGCATGATAAGTGTGGAAAATCAATAGTAGTATACTTGATAATTAAAGGATCTATCGATTTGCATTAACTTTACTTAATAAAAAATATACTGATAGTATATAAAACTTAAACTCATGGTAATAAACTTGCAACCAAAGAACCATCTATTTTATTTTTTAATATTGACTTCACTGATAAAAGAAAAAAATTAATTAAGAAAAAAAGGTAAAGATATTCAACGCGTGGCTCACGTGCACCAAGAAAAAGAAACGTAGAATGAACTCAAAATTCATTTCCAAATGCACAGATTTTGAGCCAATTGAGTTAAGCGTACAATAACATTGTGGTCGGGCTCTTCTTCGGATCTGCGCCTAGCGGGAGTTTTGCACCGGCTGTCCTTTATAAGCTTGAAATTGAAGTATTGAGCTGCTCAAATCAGAATATCTGGTTGTAATAGGTGATTAATCTTTTATTTTTTAGAATTTTGAGCTATTAAGTACTCCTAATTACCCATTTTTGCTTGTAATTTATGCTTAAAATTTGCGATCTAAATTCATTAGACAGTTGATTTGTTTCTGGGTCTTGATATCCTCTCTAAATTCAGCTCGAACTATTTGTGGGTACATTTTTTATTTGATAATCCCTCCATTCCAATTTATGATCTATAGTTTGACTAGGCACGAGGTAGGGGTGTCAAATTTGACCCGCCCGCTCAATATTTAACGGGTTGGGTCAGTGTCATTTTCTTGTCGGGTCAATTTGGGTCGCTAATGGGTCCATTTATCAACCCGTGAGCTATCTGATTTTCATCCCCTTGAGATCTTCTAATAATTGGTAATAATTGGAAACATTTATTAAAGTCATTAAACTTTTAATCTCATATTCTATGATTTTGTGAACCTTCATTTACAACAACAACACACCCAGTAAATCCCACAATGTGGGGTATGAGAGGGTAGAGTGTACATAGATCTTACCTCTACCTACCAAGGTTGGTAGGTAGAGGGTTGTTTCCGAGAGCCCTCGACTTCATTTACAACGATAGTGTTTGATAAATTATTATATTGGAATCTTTATAAATTAGTGATTGGAAGATGTGAACAAACATATACACTGTAAGAATATCCAATATATATTTGTGTAGAGTGGAATTTAACGATGATAACATCTGTTTTACTTAATTATTACTATACATTAAAATACCTTTTTATTTATGTTGTAGAAGATAAAATAGTTACATCTTAAAATTAACATTTGATTAGAATAGATGTTGAGTAATTGTAATTTGCTACAGACTTGCTTTGATTGGAGTAATAATTGGGCGGGTTGGGTTACAACCCATTATTTGACCCATCTTAACTCAACCCGTTTTGAGCCAAGAAAACTTTGGGTGGGTTGGGTCATGACCCGTCTAGTGATGCAACCCGTTTTGACCCGCCCAAATTTGACTCGACCAGCCCATTTGCCACCCCTAGCACGATGTTTAAGGAAAAAATGAAAACTTCTAAAACGTGGTGTGGATGTAATAATTTCATTATGGGTAAAAAAGGAAGTTTTTTGTTAAATTAGTTTTAAATATAAAAATGTATTTTATTGGTACAGATGAAAAAGGTAAGTGTATCACATAAATTGGACACGAAGGAGTAATATGTGTTGTTACTTCAGTTCATTTTTATAGGATTAGATGAAAATTTGTTTCTTAATTGGAGTTTAGATAGGTTTAACGGTGTTTACTTCAGATAGATTTAACAGTGTTATCTGACGGAGACCATAAATTTGGTTTCTTTACTTTAGGAGCCTATTGATTCCAAAAGTTTCAGTTTATTAAACTCCAAAATGGAAACAAGAAGTTTGTGAAAGAATGTATCCCGTGACTCGTATCGATGTTGTAAGTAGGCGTTTGGAAATGAATTGAGTGATATCTGAAAAAAGTAGTATTTGAGATTGAAATTAAAAAAATAATATTTGTAAGTTGAAGTGTTTGGCCTTGCATTTCACTTAAAAAAAAGTTGAAGTTTTGTTAGTGGGCAGAAAAAGTTCACTTGTTTGAGATGTGGAAATACTTTTTGTAAAAGAAAAAATCATGTTCAAACGGACCCTAAAATCTGTCGAGATTGAGTAGAGTATAACCTACTTTCTTCTTTTAGGAATTGTGGTTGTATTTTTTTTCAAATATGGAATAATGTTTGATGGAGAAACATGGTCAGTGAGGGTTTATATAGTCGACCCCAACTTGTTTTTTGAATAGAAGGAAGTGGGAGAGCAGATGGGACTAAAGGCATAGTTGTTGTTGTATGGAATACATTTTTTTATCCGCTTCCTCTGTTTTAGAGAGTGTTGATTCCAAAAGTTTCAGTTTTTCCCAATTCCAAAATGGAAATAAGAAGTTTGTGAAAGAATGTATCTCATGTCGATCCGGCAAATCACTAAATCAGTCAAGATTGAGTACAGTTTAACCAACTTTCTTCTTTTAGGAATTGTGTGGTTTGATATATATTTCAATATGAAATATAACTTTGATGGAAAAACACGGTCAGTGAGGAACCGAGGATTCATATAGCAGACCCCAACTTATTTGGGAATTAAGCGTAGTTGTATGGCAGGGGTGGATCTAGAAGCCCGGTTATGAGTTCACGTGAACCTAGTGGCTTTTGCCTAGACCCTGTAGATATATTAAGAAATTTACTAAATAGCGATAAATATTTTATCGTGAACCCAGTTATACTTGTAGTAGTATTAACTTGAGCGCATTGTAGGAACCCATAAACTTCAAATCCTGGATCCGCCTCTGATTATGAAACACAATTTTTGATCAACTTCCTCTGTTTTAGAAAGTGTGATTCCAAGAGTTGGTTGCACTTGCAATAACTGACATTTTTTTGTAAATGAAACAGCTCCACTAAATGTAGAAGTTAATTTTCTCAATTTGTAAGCAATGATACAAATTAAGGCACATTTAGCATTCTGTTGTATATGAGATGATATTAAAATGTTGCATAAACTTAATACTTGCAATTATGCAGGCTCCAATTAGCTCAATGAAGACGGAGGGTCAGAACATAGATATACTGGAGAATAAGAGCGATGTACATAACAGATTGTCTCATCCAATGATCCAGTCTATTTTCTCGGGATTCCAGGAAAAGGTCCAAGAATGTGTTAAGGTTTCTTCCTTTTTCTTCAATATGCTTTTACCTGTCGACTTGAAATTTTATCTAACATGTATTCACAATTTTTTTTCTTCGTTGCTGTAGTATAATTTCAAAAGATTGAAAATCGTTCATGATAAATCAATCTCATCAGTCATGAGAAGTAATAACAGAGGAGCAACTGTAGTCATAGATGTGGATAAAGAGAAGCAATTACAATCGTGGAAGGAGAATCCGAGTTGGGTTGATCCATCGCCAGATGTAAAGGTAAAAACGTAGTGAAATTATTCGTAGGGTGTAAATTATTATGTGGATTTGACCTACCAGTTTCTTGTGAATGATTTCAACATTTCAAATCTGAAAATTCTAATCAACTAGATATTTTCTTTATATCTTAACGTTACTCTTAGATCGATTAATGTATTTCTCTATCATTTATTTTCTTTCTATTAACTTGTTCAACTCTATGTTGCTCGGACTCTCCAAAAATTGTTGCCACACTTGTGTCGGATTCCTAAAAATTGCACTACTTTTGGAGGATCTGACACGCACCCATCGACATTTATGAAGAGTTCGAGCAACGTAGGTTCAATTTTCTTTTGTAAATAAAAGACTTGGACTATTTCTTGATTTGTGCATGTTGCTCTTGTGAAGTGGCCATGTTAATCTTCTACATAGTTCAAGTTTATCAGATATTCCGAAGGGTACTTATTCAGTTTCACCAAGCAAGGTACTGAGGAAGTAAAGGACGATGACAAAGAATTGAATTTTTCGTAGTTTATAGACGTGGCCACCACATGTGTTGTACTTCGTAGAGCTTAGTTGTGATGTTTGATCCTCTGATGAGGCCTTATGAGTTATGAACTTACCCTGCAGGTAAGTGTTCCCAAAGGTTCTCTCTGCAACCTGAATGTGAAAGTTAATATTGGACTGCCCCCAGAGACTGTGTATGACATCGTAACTGACCCTGAAAATAAAAGTGTCTTCAAGAATATCAAGGTAATATATCTCATTAATATGTTAGAAAACATAATCTCATCACAATTTGTTCAACGTAGTAGGGTTGTTTGGTTAGAGTTATGCAGGTATTAGTAATACAAGGATTAGTTATGCATTATTTAGTTATTTCATCTTCTCATACGTATACATGTATTAGTTATGCAGGATTGTAAATTGGTAACCAAAAACTGTACTTGTGGTGCTGAATTTTATACATAGCAACTAAAATGATACCGAACACAGTACTAGTTATGTTGGTTTTTATACATGAATAATTTACTTCCTAACGATATTTCTTTCCTTTTATATCTCTTATGTTACTCTATTCTTCTCAAGCTTTATTATCATATCCTTTTCACTTCTAATTCTGATCAAAAGTTTCTACATATATCAGGAAGTATTATCAAGGAAGGTGTTGGTTGATGAAGGTTCAAGGCAAGTGGTGGAATTAGAGCAAGCCGCAATATGGAGATTTCTTTGGTGGTCAGGAACAATATCTGTTCATGTATTAGTGGACCAGAACAGAGAAGACTACACGGTAATGACTAACCTGATCACTGATTAATTGCTAGTTTTTTATATGTTAGAGCACACTGCCTATTTTTTATGTTGTGTCGCAAATTAAGGGAAAAGGTGAGAAGTCAAAGAGTCCACATTTAGTGAAACACAATCTATCATGCAAATATAAGTCCGGCGAGTAGTATTTGAACTTTCCGTAATCCAGTAAATATCTGCATTACGTTTTGATGCTGGAAAAACTATTAGGTCTGTGATCTTGATATACCAATCTGCTGGACCAACTTGCAGCTTGCATGAGTGAGTACACGACTTGGAATCATTGCTCACCTTGATATATAGCGAAACAATATCCTTGTGCAGCACGAAATTGCAAACTCTTGGTTTCCACTCCGAGTAATTTGAAAGTTTATTTGAACCTTTAGACTTTAAAAAAATTCTATTATATCGCGTATAATCTAATGAAATATCAGATGTATGTAGCTTCTTTTTTTCTCTACTTGACTTTTGATTTTTTTATGTCTGTTTAGATGAAGTTCAAGCAAGTGAAAACTGGATTCATGGAAAGATTTGAAGGTAGCTGGAAAGTGGAACCCCTGCTTGTTGATCAACATCTTTGCCATCCCTTCAGACCTAAGACGTTAGCGGATTATATTTCATACACTAAAGGAAAAGGAAGGATTGGATCAACGGTTAGCTTGGAGCAACTCATTCAACCAGCTATTGTACCTCCTCCACCCATTTCATGGTATCTTAGAGGAATAACTACCAAGACAACCGAGATGATTATAACAGATTTGGTTGCTGAAGCAGCTAGAATAAGAGGATCTTCCAGTAATGATGGTTCCCAGGGTCCGAAGGTAACGGAAGAATCGGCCGTTGAATCCCAAGTAGGCGATATCCGTTATATAAAAGAAAGGTGGGCCTTGAGAAGGAGAACGGCAAGGCATCGTCGGAGATCGTCTTCGATTGTCAAGTCATCATAATCTCTATTTTGGTAGTGTAATTGTGCAAAGTACATTCTTTGTTGTAGCATAGCTGATAGAATCTACTGTATTAAAGTGCAATTGGTCTAGCGAATTATTCCATATGTCCTAATTTATGTAATATAATTTCCTTTTCAATTTGTTCAAGAAAGAATGTCGTACTTCATTGTTTAGAAAAATTTAACTTATAACTTTCCATTTTCCACTTAATGAGTTGATTTATAGTCATAGAAATATCTATGGCTCGTCACATCTCAATAGTTTGCCTTTTTTTTTTGTTAAATTTTGTGCCTAGTCAAACATTGTCACTTATATTCTGATGGAGGGAGTACATGACAATCTAGAGCTCAGTGTTTATTCTGCTGAAGTATCATCAGCAATTGACCATCTGCTGCATAGCTCATGTATGTATCACATCTGGCTCACTAATCTCTGTGAACTCCTAAATTCCATGACCTGTCTTATGTACTTAAGTTTCACCACATCTATATAATTTTAGGACACAAAAAGTAGAAGCTAATCCACCTATAGTTAGTATTCCTCGTCCCAATTTATGTGGCACGTTTTTCCTTTTAGTGTCTCTAAAAGAATGTCATACTTATTTAGAAATAATATAAATTTAACTTTCTTAGGTTTACCTTAATGAGATGATTAGCCACATATTGTTTTAGACCACAAGTTTCGAAATGTTGTCTTTCTTTCTTAAACTTCCTGCTCAATCAATAGGTTGAGTTTGGGATAAATAGATTCTCAAGTAAAAACGTTTCTGGACACAAAAAGTGGAAGCTCTGTTATCCTCCACAAGTCTCCAACTCAGATTCCAGCAGCTTGAGCAATATTTTTACCAAAACTTTTTTAAGTTTAAGCAGTGTGTCACTGTTCTCTCCAAAACTAAAAACCATAGTTACGATGTTGCCTCCTTACTGTCTGCCTATTTTTTTTGCCCCTCATATGAGTTCCTGCCCAAGCCATCTCCTGATTCCAGTCCCTGTCTGCCTCTTTGAAAATGAATCTAAATTTGTGTGATGCAATGAATATTGCATTTGGTTTGAGCCCTGGGTACGGGATCATCTTTATTAGAGAACGCTTTACCCCAATGTGAAACTTCCCAACACGAATCCGAATTTCATCAGACCCCCATGTGGGTACAAGACAAAAAATAAAAAATGAATGAATGAATGCACTTTGGGCGCCAAGAAGAAACAGCTATTCAAGCTAAAGAAAGTTAGAACTCCTGAAAAGCTTGGGTGCTGATTTATCTATTACTAGGCCAAGGAGAATTTTGGAAAATTTGAAAAACCTTTTAACTTTAAAATCCTTAGCGACATGTTCTTATAGCCATGGAAATATTATGGTATATTTACAACTTATTGTACTTTTGGTGTGTGCTGAAAGTCCTTATTTCTTTCTTAGATTTCATGTTTAGTCAAATTAAGCCACAAGCAATGCAAATTCAACACTTTCCACTTACAACATATCAGGATACACAGAAATTTGTAATAGTCACAAAGATATACATTTACCATTCAATTCAACGGTCTATAAGTTACATGTCAGGATACACATCTGAAATGGCATGAATAAGAAGTTTGGCGATAATTGGTTGAGGGGAACCGATATCTTACAAGCTGCTAAGAAACTAATTATATAATCCAGAACCATGATACAACAGAACCAATTGCCAGACCCATCACCAAGAACAAAACAAGTACGGTCCCAGCCATCTCTGAATGTTGCAGTTGGACAGTTTTTGGACCCAACATCAGTAACAAACTAGTCAGGTAGCCGTTAGTTAATCCCAGTAGACAGGTTAGTATTGTGACAGGAATCTCCGTCCTAAAGAATTTAGGCCCGTGTAAGCAACCATAGAATAGAGGCAAAAACAACAGCCTCGCGAAGCAGGCACCAATAGCAACCTTGGCGTTTTCAAGATATAATAGAGGAGTCAGACACTTTCCAACCATATCAAAAACATTGTAGCCAGTAATCAACAAGATCGGGTACCAGTCCTTCAGAAGTTGAGAATGCACGTCTTCTGTGATATATCCTGGAAATATACACAAGGTAACCACATAAATGCTGAGGATTCCAAGCCCATACCATTTTACTGTCCCAACAATGTCCAGAGTTGATCTCCATAATTCCGGAGTTAAGTCACCCTTATCCTCTTTCTCCTCATTCACAGCCTGAGTTTTAAGATCATTGTAGTATTTAATTACTGGAAGCCTATGTGCCACATTGTAAAAGACTGTGCACAAAATCATCATAGCAATGCTGAAAATGAAATAAAGGTTTGCACTCCTTCTCAGCCCATGAGCATCTTGTGGATAGACAGCTTTGGTTAAAATTCTTAGCACCGAAACAAGGACACCTGCAACATAGAAGAAGAGTCTTAAGATTGTTACATCCCACCTTTCTGATCTTAATGTGCTGATTGGACAAAAAGTGAGAGAGAACAAATGGTAAAAGCCAATAGATTTGGAGCAGTTATAATTAGAATGTTCTGTTCTAGATTCATGCTAATTTGTTTAGGTTACTACAACAACAACTCAGTGTAATAGCACAGAAAATGCCAATATGTCACAACTAAAAGTTTTTCTAGGCGTCAAGTGAAAGATCAATGCCCAGTGACATGTCAAGGGCAAGGCCAATACCCAGCTACACTAGGCCGCATGCAATGCCATGCTCTTCACGATTCTACTGTTATAATTAGGAATCTCGGTATTTAGATATCTCTCCTTGTTTAATTGTTTTCATTAATTCCTGCAGTTTATACTTGCTTTTTTTCTCTAATAGTCTTAACTTTAATACAAGGAGCTTCCTGTATATCGTTTATAACCAAATCGCAGCAGAATGTTTTCACTTACTTTATCTCATTTTGCATGGTATCAGTGTCTCTTGTTAAAAACCTAGTAGTTCAGCTGTGAGAAGCCTTATGCCACATGAGTTCTAAGAATTTCCTTTTTTGTTCCCTAATAATTTTACTAGGCTGGCCTCTTTCTTATGACCGTTCTACATGTTAACGAATCAAGCTAATGATTTATATTTGTCTAGTCAGCGTCATATCACCGTTCAATGATCTGCCACTATCTAGTTGGCTCTTCATCACTATCAACTCAGTGCCACATCACTATCTAGTCGGTCGTCACACATCAGCCCAATCAGCTGCCATATCATTGTTCAATCATCACCGCAATGTCATCAAACGGTAACTCTTTTCGGCTTACTTGATTTGACTATCACATTTTGTTTTGTAAAATCATATTGCTTCAGTAGCTTGAGTGTGAGGAGCATGTTGAAAGTCAATAGAACTAATGCAGTTATATGTTAGAATGTTCTAGATTCATTTTATGTGTTTATATTGGGGTAGAAGGTTAGTAGGTAGTAGAGCGGTGTCTCACTTATTTTTCCTTACTAATAGTCGTAGTATAGTATCTCCCCTGTAGCTTCTTATGTTTCGTTTTCTATTACTATCTACTGTCACGTGTTATTCGCTTAGCGTACTGTTTTGCTTTAATTACTGTCTTTTTTTTCCTCTTCGGCCTGCTTTGTGTTTTTTTTATCCTGAGCCGAGGGTTTATCGGAAACAACCTCTACCTTCCAAGATAGGGTAAGGTCAGCGTACACTCTACCCTTCCCAATCCCACTTGCGGGATTACACTGGGTATGTTGCTGTTGTTGATGATTATTATTTCCTAATTCTTTAATCATTAAGAAACACGAATTTAAGTAACATTTCTTATTTAATAATTTTTCTTATTTCTAGTAGTCCAAACTTCCTTAATCTAGCACCTAAGCTCCTATATAAGGAAACTCTTGCATGTCTTCATAGGCAATTGTAAAAAGCTCTCTCTTTTTATGACAAATGCTACTAAATTTTGATAATGTAAATCACGAGAGTGCATGCAATGGCATTGCTACAAGGAGGAGACCAGAGATACCCGACAAGAAATAATATTTGAGAAACAATAGTTAGCATCCTGTTTTTGTTTCATTGCATACCATCTTCCATCATGAAGAAAAGCAAAATATATTCAACAACTAAATGGTTAAAGCAAATTTTCCTTGCAAAGTCGTGAGAAGATTTTGACCCTATCTACCACCTTGTCAAACAAATGGTATCAGATAACTGAGACAGATTCCATAGTGCCCGACAGAACACTTCATCAGCTAAAAAGAGTGAAATATCAACTGCATCTGCCTTATATTTAACTAGCTACACTCAATGTTCTAAAAGACGCTAGGCGGGCGCCTAGACGGATTCCTAGGCGCGGGGGGGGGGGGGGGCTACACAGATGTATTTTTTTTAATTTTTTTTAATATTTTACATCAATTGTATATATATCATGCATAAAATATATAAATAATAAAATATATAAATCATAAAATCAATACATTCTTAAGTAGTTAATAAATTCATAAATCATTAAAGTACATTTTCAAAGAATTAATTGGGGTATATATATCATGTCTTAATTGTACACAATTATGAACATTAATCATAATTCAGAAATTTTAACCAATAATTATAAATGCATTTGTTTCCAAATAATTTTCAAAGAATTAATGTCTCACTCCGTCAAAATCGAGAAATAGTCTAAATTAAATATGATAAAATAATTACATCTCCATTTTAAGTTAAAAGGAATCTGATATGATTTAAATCTCTTAAATTCTAATTAGTGTTAAAATTTGGCTTAAATTAACACTATTGATCTATTTTGACCATATTTGAAATGTTTTGGTTTTTGATTAATTTAAAACATGTCTCAAAATTCGTATTTAAAGCACATTGGGTCCTCGTCCCTTTATTTTTGGCCAAGTCCAAGACTAAGAGTCCTAGACCCGGCCCAGGCGCAATTCCCATAGCGTAAAAGAGAGGGGGAAAGCCCCAATTCCTCTAACGAACCCTAAGGCTTCCCTCTCACTTCCCTTGTCTGCTACGCCGATGCCAGTTTTGTCAAAGGCCTACGTCTTTCTCTCTACATAGATGGAAGCCCCCTCTCACTTCCCCTCCGTTTGCTGTTATATAAAAAAAAATCGTAGGGCAAAATCGGGACGGATGAGCTGCGCCTAGCACCTAGGCGGCCGCCTAAGTCATTTTTTAGAACACTGGCTACACTAAAGCACACGCTACAACTTTAACTAAATCTAAATCTAGGGTGAAGAATGTGGGACTGCGAGATTTTTTTTTTTTGAAACTGGTAACTTTGGGACTACGAGATTTAGTTCAATTTAATTATCCTAATCCAGTGGCAAATGAGTGAATAGAGATCATTCGTAAGACAAGATAACAGGTTGGACGATCAGAAACACAAGTTGCGGCAGCTAAAGCAGATAGCAAAATTCAGGGAGAAGAAAATCTTAAGGTTTCCCAAATTCTGAACAGCTGAGAAGTGAGAAATCAAAGTTCATCTGCAAATCTAGTGAAGACATCACGTTGACTCATGGGGCAGATACTTTCCCTGAACAACTGTTTGAAAATCTAGTATAGCTTTAACATAAATAACACTTGGGTAAGAACAAGGCGCCTGTTGTAGATTAAATTGTGTTGAATCATCTATAACTTTAGTATCAACGAAGCCTCAATTCCAAAGTAAACTTTAGATCACTATATCTATCCTCAGTCAATTCAGGTCAATTTCATTCCAATACATCTACATCAACTAATATACGTACTAATTATCCTGGTTGAAGCACTGATGCAACCAGCCAGCATTAATTCACATAAACATAATTCAATCAGGAAGAAATAAAAAACCAAACTTTATCACCTACGTCGTAAAGTCTTTGTTGAAAAATTAAATAAATCATCAAAAAAATCAGATGCTATCCCCATTAACATCAGACTCAAAGTAACCGCAGAAAGAGTCAATCAAAGTCATATACTGAAAGTCAAAGAGCAAAACGAGGAATTTTTAATCCAAAGCTAGACAAAATATCAGATGCTATCACACATGTAACCATAAATTAACATCAGACTCAAAATTACCCAAATGAATGAGTCAATCTAGGTCAGATACTTAAAGTCAAAGAGCAAATCAAGGAATTCTCAATCGAAAGCTAGACAATAGAAAGGAAATGAGTAAACTAAGCCTCAATCCCAAAATAAACTGAGATTGCTATATGTATCATCTGTCAATTCAGGTCAATCTCATTCCAATACATCTAAATCAATTAATACAAGCAACATGATAAATATCCGGGTTGAAGCACTGATTGAACCAGCCAGCTTTAATTCACATAAACAGAATTCAATCAGGAAAAAGAAAAAAGAAAAAAAGCAACCAAACTTTATGCCCGTACATAGTAAGTTGAGAAATTAAATAAATCATCAAACAAAATATCAGATGCTATCACCAAAAGATGTACCCCTCTGTCCCATTTTATGTGTCGAAAGTCAAATTTCTTTATTTTGATGGTGAATTTGGACATACAATCTTTTAAGTTTTTTTTAAAATAATTTACATATTTAGAAACTACATAAAAAATATTATAAGTCGCAATAATTACTCACTCTGACCCAATTTATATGACACACTTTCTTTTTTAGTCAGTTCCAAAAAAATGACACATTTCCTTATTTGACAATTATTTAACTTTAAACTTTACCTTTTACACTTAATAAGATGATTTATAACCTATCTTTAACATGTTTTAGACCACAAGATTAAAAAATATTTCCTTTATTTCTTAAACTCCGTGCACAATCATACTACATCACAGAAGGAGTAACAATTTAAAATATTTAAAGGACATACTAATTTTTTTGTTTGACTCTCAGTATCACATAAATTTATACAGAGGGAGTAACCATTAACATCATACTCAGATTAACCACAGAAAAAGTCAATCTAGGTCAAAATACTGAAAGTCAAAGGGCAAAAGAGTAATTCCAATCAAAATAGCATACCGGAAGCAGCAGTTCCGGCAACAGTACCCTGCATATACCGTTCCGGCAACTCACCAGAACAGTATACACTAAACATAATTAAATTTAATTGAAAAATTAAATAGTAAATCATCAAGCAACTGATCAGATGTAAATATTAAATATCAGACTCAAATTAACCACAGAAATAGCCAATCTAGGTCAAATACTAAAAATCAAAGGGCAAAAGTGTAATTTCAATCAAAATACCATACCGGAAGCAGCAGTTCCGGCAACGGTAGCTTGCATATACCGTTCCGGCAACTCGCCAGCAGCACCAATAACTCCACCTTGAACTAACGCATCAGCAATACCACAAAGTCCAACCAACACAACCGTAACAACAAATCCACTATACACACCAACTCTCCCATCCACATAATACACATCCATTAACGGCACCGTAACAAGCGTGATTACAAATAAAATCAATCCAACATTAATCCGCACAAACGCACTTGTTTTATTAGCGAAAGCGACTATGAAGAGTAAGCATATTAACCCGATGATCATGTAAACAATAGCAAATATGCGATCTACCATTACGTCTGGGTAAAGGTAAGTGAAGTAATCGACGGCAGTGATGAATGCGTTCCATGGGAGAAGGTAGCCGGTGCCGAGAGTGAAATAGATTATGTATGCCACGTGGAATGTGTCTTTTGGAATTTTAAGGTTTAGCAGTGACGTGGATTCTGTATCTCCGGCGGCGATCACAGTGGTTGCACCCATCGGCGGTGTTTGTCTTTTTTTGCTTCTTTCCTTTTCGTTTCTGTGCGATGGATAAGACGACTTTTTTGGTGGATTAAAGAATTTTTTTTTTCTTTATTAGAGAGGAAGTAGTATCGGAATTCGGAAATAACCTCTTTTACTCCCATCGCAATTGGAGTAAAGTATGCGTACTCATTATCTTTTTCAAATTTTACCTATGAAATTATATTAAGTTTCGTGCGCTAAGCGTTGGACTACTATGATCTATTATATGAAACATTAGCAACCTTAACTTACATTTTTGCAAGAGATTCTATGACTTGAACTTGTGAACTCCTGATCACATGACATAAATTTTATTAATTACTATAACACCCTTCTTTGTTATTGTTATTATATATTTTTTTTAAAAGGTTAAAATTCAAAAAAATAACTTCAGGAGTAAGAAAACAAATTTCATAAATGACATTCTATGTCAATTATCGCAGGCGCCCACTATATAATATTTGACTAAATTATATATAAACGTTTATTTAATGACCCATGTGAGGAATGAGTGAGTCCAATAAAATTGGTTAGATATTTAGCATAGTGACGGCAATAATTGGGAAACGATAACGAGAAGCAAAAGCAACGACGCCGTAGTGAGTCAAGTATTTGTGTATTATTATAACTAAAGGAATATTAATTGAGAATTGTAGTTGGTGTTTTGGAGATAAGAAAGTGAGACTTCAAAGCAAAGAAGGTAAAATATGATGGATATTTTTGCTTTGATTTTAGCTACGAGATTATGTTGTTCGAATCTTTTTAAAATATTGTTGAGTGAGACACAACTATTACTAGGACTATTTCATTGGATTTTTTAGCCAACAATATTGGATTTAAAATCGGAAAAGGTTAGGATGGGATGAAAGGTTTATTGAGACATGTACAAAGCTTTCAGAAAGCTAGGTGGGATGAATACGAGGCTACAAAGTCGGGTGTGTCAATGCGATTAAGTCGGGACAAGGTTCACATAGTCTTCTGGATCAAGTACATGGTCAAATTAATCCGACGACAGGGGGAATTTTTGGTTCTAAATATAATAAAAATAAAAATAAAAATAGGGAAAATATGGCAAAATTAGTTGCGGTAGAGGGTTTACCTTTTTCATTTTCTTCATCTCCTAGTTTTATTCATTACGTAAGATATACGTATAATCCTGTTTTTAACGGTTTTCCTAGATCAACTGTTAGGAGAGACGTTTTTAAATTTGCACACGAATATCAACAATATTTACGTTATGCATTATATCATTTTTTTGGTAAAGTATCTATCATTTCTGATATAAGTCGTAGTACTAATGACAATGATTATTTAAATATAATATGTCATTGGATAGATCATAATTGGTGTATGCAAAAACGTATTTTAGCATATAGATATATTGATGATAGGCACACTGGACTTGTTATTGCACAAAATATTCATGAAGTTTGAGATTATTATGGTATAACTGACAAAACTATGATCACTACGTTAGATAATGTTACTTACTGAAGTTTTTATTGCACAAAATATTCATGAAGTTTGCGATTATTATGGTATAACTGACAAAATTATGACTGTTACGTTAGATAATGTTACTTCTAATAATTTAGCGATTAGACAATTAAAAGATTTATTAACTCCATCTTTTCCTGATCATTTTTATATAAAATGTGTGACATATTTATAATGGTCTATCACTTTTTGAAGACATTCTTAATAAAGTACAATTTGTTATAAACTTTACTTTTAAAAGCAATAAAATACAAAGAAAAAGAATATAAAAAAATTCCCGATTGTGGATTACCATTTAGAAAAATCCTGAAGAAGTAGCGACTAGGTGAAATTCTTTATATGAACACCTACTTGTTGCTTACGATTATAGAAGACCTATAACTTTATTTTTTAACGCCCATAATCGAAATTCAAGTGATATGGTAGTAGATAATGATTGGGGAAAAAATCAGAAGTTATTGGATTTTTAGAGAAACTTATTCAAGAAACTAAAGAATTTTTTGGTATATATTATCCTACTATTTCAACTATGTTATTTTATATAGCTCTAATATTTTTATTACTTACTGAATATATGGAAAACCAATCTTATAAGACACCTATTAAAAAATGTTTATCAAATTTAAAAAATATTTTTCCGCTATTTCCACTATTTATATTATTGGTGTTGTATTAAATCCGACTATTAAAATAGACGGTTGTAAAATACTTATTTAAACGATTTATGATTGTGTAGCAGTACTTTCACCTCCAACTCCAAAAACCTCAAATGAACAACCACCTAAAGAACCAACTAAAGAAGAAGTTTTGTCTAGCATACACGATGAATGCAGAAATGTATATATACATTACCAATAAGAAAGTTGTAGCAGCCAATCGGCTTTATACATCCTCATCCTCCTCATCCTCCCCCTGCTCCTCCTTCTCCTCTTTCTCCTCCTTCTTCTTATCCTTCTTCTCCTCCTTCTTCTTCTCCTCCTTCTGCTCCTCATTCTGCTCCTCCTTCTTCTGCTCCTCCTTCTGCTCCTCCTTCTGCTCCTTCTTATGCTCCTTCTTCTCCTTCTCCTTCTCCTTCTTCTCCTTCTTCTGTTTCTCCTTCTCCTTCTTCTCCTTCTTCTTCTTCTCCTTCTTCTTCTTCTTCTTCTTCTTCTTCAACAATACAACCTTATAAAAGACATGATATTTTTGCGGCTAGTATTAAAAACCTTAGAAATATAATGTTTAGTGGTTCCACTACTAACCAAGTTATCGAGCTTGATATTTTTGTTTTGCAGTGTTATTTCGTACCAAGCAGTTCTCAATGAAGAAGGATGTGAAGACTTGCTTAAATTTTAGAGGAAAAATGAGAAGACATTTTTGAGACTATCAAAGATGGTCTGAGATGTGTTGAACATTCAAGCGTCATCAACAGAGTCTGAAAGCGTTTTTTCTGTCGGAAGATTTCAGATAGGAGAGCATAGACACTCATTAGCGGAAGACAACTTGGAGATTACAATTCTATTCAGAGATTGGATACGAGCGGAGCGTAGAAGATGCGGTCAACCAGAGATCAACGAAGAAGACGATGAAAACTACAATGAAATCTTGTCCGAGGGAACTGGAAGCGATGTCGACCAATTTGACCAACAACTTCCAATTCCAACAGAAGAACCACAAGACATTGTGAACAAATTAGAGAAGGTGTTCTTAAATATGTAATTTTTTATTATAATTTTATTATGTGATTTGCAACTTTTGAACAACGAAACAAAGTTGCAATTTTGAAATTGTATTACAAAAAAATCATATTTCTATTAACTAATATAAGAGGCACAAAAACAGTCTTGGGATATTTTTATTACACTATCTTGTTCAATTATTTAAGTGTTTATAACTTTATATTAACCACTTTTTTTTAAAATTAAGTGTCTAAAAAAACGGATCCTGATCCCGACCCAAACCCGGCCCGCCCCGCCAACACATGTCCTCTTTTTCGGCGGGACGGGACATCTCCCTGTCCCGCCAATCCCGCCCCGCTAGTCCCGCCGGAGGATCGATCCCGACCTCCCCCATCCCGCCGGGACCCGCCCCGTTAGCCAGCCCTAGTTCAAACGGAAGGAATGAAGGAGTTCAAAAATTTGTTGGAGTTTCAGGCCCCCTGAATCATTTCATGAGATTTAAATATTTATAAGTTCATATTTGAGGAACGATTCATGAATTCAAATCTTTATAAGTTTTTCCGCGTTTAAGTAGAAGTATTTTTACTCAAATTTTATTTCCACGTTAAAATATGTCTGTTTTCTTAATTAGTTTTCAAATAGTGGCTAAGAACTCTTCATAATTAGCCCAAAATTGGCCATCCATCAATTATTTTTGGAAACTTTTGTGAATATGGGGAAGCCAAGTCCTAACTAGTAAGTCAAAGGGTCTGATGCTGAAGCCAACTAACCAATGTGTGATTAAAGTTACCATCAAACAAGAAGCTAGCTAAAAAGAAAATACTAGCTTGTAGGACAAGTTAAGACATATAAAGTGGAGATCCAAGCATGTCTTAGAAAAGAATTTAAAGATGGAGCTGAATTGCATTCAAGGGTATGATCTCATAATTAATTAATGTGATTGAGAATTATCAGATTTTAGGTTCAAGTTTTAGTGAAAACATATTCAAATTCTAGTGAAAACAAAAATATTAAGTGATTTCTTTTCATTTGTCTAAATTTATCCGATAGGTCGGTACCTTTGAACAACCATTGAAAGTGAGAAATTCCTCACTCAATAGTTCTTAAATTTTTTCAAACGCCAAATAAATTAATCACAAAGCATAAAACTACGCAACCAAACTATTCAATTGTAATTAAATGATAATTAGGATAAAATTATTTCTGTAAGGTAAGTTGTATAATTTATATTAGGATATAATTGATTAGTAAGGAGAAGATTAAGGCTAATAATCTTCTCTCCATATTTGTATATATTGAGACTTTTATAAATAGAAAAAAGTAGAAAAATCATTCAATTATATCTCTAATTATAACAATATCTTTAATTTCTATGCAAAGAATAATAAAATATCAAATAAACTTACGTAACAAATAAGTGTAAGATACTTGTCCTTTTGCTTTTGGCATTTTCATTTTATAAAAAATAAAATATTACCTTAACCATATAATAGGAATGCTGTGCTCCACGTTGCATGTGGCAATTATATCTCTAACTCTCTTTTATTTTAGTTTATGTGATAATATTTATTTGGTGAGCTCAAATGAGTTTTTTTGGACACGTTTTTGACAATATTTTAAATCATTAACTATTATAACCTATTATAATTTATGTAGTTTCTATATATATATATATATATATATATATATATATATATATTATTTTTAAGAATTTAAAGAATCTGTATCCAAAATCACACACACAAAATATGCACTTCATCATGCTCGTACATATAGAGACAAAAATCGTGCTCACGGTGACGACAAAAATAATCGTAAAAACAACGGAAAAATAGCGAGACAAACACGACAATTCCGGCAATGAATACGGTGGCCAAAACATTAGCCCCCGACCCATCGCCCCGGCGGTTGGGATCCATGGCGATGAAATTTGGGTCAGAGCTTGGCCCAACAACCGCCATAGCTCTGATGCGATGGCGAGCGATGGCGGCCAGCCCGATTCCGGACAACGATGGTCGGCTTCGATTCGGCATAGTGGCTCGGGGCAGTAGGATGGGGTGCTGGGGCCTCGGCCCATGCAGACATTCTCAGCTATGGGCCCCACACCGACTCAAACTGACATTGAATTCGCGATGCATACACTTGGATTAACTCAACCGGACCTGAATTGGTGCATGGACACCGACACCACTACCCACATGAAATCCGATAAAGGTACTCTCTCGTCTTATTCCAATTTGAGCAACCCTCGGGGTATAATTGTTAGTAATGGTAGTTCTATTCCAATTCACGGTTATGGTCATAAAACTTTGTCTCCCCCACATCCACTCATTGTCTTAAAAAATGTTCTTCATGCCCCTAAATTAATTAAAAATTTGATGTATGTTCGTAAATTCACCACTGATAATTGGGTTTCTGTTAATTTTTATCCTTTTGGGTTTTCTGTGAAGGATTTCAAAACGGGGATTCCTTTCATGAGATGTGATAGTAGAGGAGATCTTTATCTTATCACACCCACGTCCAGTTTTTCGCTTCAAGTCTTACCATCTACTTTTGCGGCTATTTCTCCTCCTGTGTGGCATGCACGTCTCGGTCATCGAGGGTCATCTATTTTGTCTTCCTTAGCTAAAAATAATTTTATTTTTTGTAAGGGTACACATAGTACTCCGAATTGTCAAGCTTGCTCTTTAGGAAAAAATGTTAAGTTGCCATTTGTGGACTCTCATAATCATATTTTAATGTCATTTGATATTATTCATAGTAATCTATGGACGTCTCATGTTCTTAGTTCATTGGGTCATCGATATTACATTCTGTTTTTGGATGATTATTCTAAATTTTTATGGACATTTCGATAGCGAAAAATCTCAAATTTTTCCATCTTCCTAAAATTTAGAGCATTTATTCAAACCCATTTCGAATGGGAAATAAAAATATTTAATGTAATAATGACAAATAATATGATAATGGGATATTTTGGAAATTTTATGCTACTAATGGGATCAATTTTCGATTTTCTTGTCATCATACCTCTTCACAAAATGAAAAGGCCGAACACAAAATTCATACCATTAATAACATTATCCGCACTTTATTAATCCATGCTTCCGTACCCCCGTCTTTTTGGTATCATGCTCTACAAATGGCTACATATATGCTTAACATTCTTCCTTCCAAAGGTTTGACATATTCGTCCCCTCTTCAAATTTTATAAAATAAGACTCATTCGTATTCACATCTTAGGGTCTTTGGGTGCTTATGTTATCCGTTGTTTCCATCAACCACAATTAACAAACTTTAGGCTCGTTCTACTCCTTGTGTATTTTTGAGTTATCCGTCTAATCATATGGTTACAAGTGTTTCGATTTATCGTCTAATAAAATCATCATTAGTCGTCATGTTTTGTTTGATGAGTCTCACTTTACATTTGCTAAGGTTAGTAATCTCGTGCCTAGTTTGTATAATTTTTTGGATGAGGATATGTTCCCGTATATTATTCGCCATTTTTTGGACATATCCCGCATCCCGAATCCACCGGGCCATTGCCAGCCCGCCTTCTGCTGTACACTCGTCACGGCGCTCCCATAACATTCTTTGGGCGATTCACGGCAAGCCCAGGCGATTGCCGACCGAGCATCGAGGCGGTGAGTACGATGCCTAATATTGCTTCAGTTTGTCGTGTTGGGCCAGTAGGCCCACTGCCTGCTGGTCAGTCTATCACGTGTCCCGGTCCTTTCCAAAATTTCCCCAATTCTCCCCCGAGTCATAGGTTAGTCACTCCTAGTCAATGGGGTATTGTTGTCACGCCCCGACTTTTCCTAAGTCTTTACTTAGGGCGTGATGGCTCCTGAACAATTATTTTCCACCAGGAGCACCATTTAATTCTCTTTATTTAGAAATTTAAACTTATATTCAAATACAGAGCTATTAATAAAAATAACAATAAAGAAATTTGTTTATGACTTTATTGAAAATATAACGCGAGCCCATGCTCGTGCAAATATTGTTTCTACATAGACATACTGACAAATATTATTCTAAGTTGGAAGGGAGACCATTCCACGGGCATTTCGAGACATTGAACCGACATTACGAACTGGCGAGTACCAAGCCCGAACCAATGGACTTGGTATGACAAGAGGCTGCGGGACGATCGCGAGCCTTGGCGTGGAGTCTTTCCTCTATCACGCTTTCCTGAAACATGTTAAATAAAGAGTCACCACCCGTCGAATTTGGTGAGAACCTTACCCTGCAATTCAAAGTAACACCACAATATTCCAAGCGCAATCACATTATAACGTAATAAGCATATTGCAAAAACATATCAGGTTACAACATTTTTTAAATATGCAACAACTCCTCATGGGAAATTCTCGGTTTAACTAACACTTCATTTTATCTCGTATTATACGTTAAGACATTCCCCTGCATTTCCACATGTTTATTACATTTATATATTTGTGAACGCGTATTCACTTTTCATATTTATATATAGGTGAACATGTATTCATCTTTCATATTTGTTGCGGCGTGCAACCCGATCCATTATATTTACGTATTTGTGAACACGTATTCACTTTACGTTTTGTTGCGGCGTGCAACCCGATCCATTATGTTTACGTATTCGTGAACGCGTATTCACTTTACGTTTTGTTGCGGCGTGCAACCCGACCCATTATATTTACGTATTTGTGAACGCGTATTTACTTTACGTTTTGTTGCGGCGTGCAACCCGACCCATTATATTTACGTATTTGTGAACACGTATTTGTAACACTCCCAATTCAAACCGAAGTCGAAAACGGGAGTTTAGCGAACCCTGCTTAGTAAAAGAAAGTGTTAGAAAATAAATAAAAGTGTTAAATGTTAAAAATGTTAAAAAGGAATGTTAATATTAAAAGTGTGAAAATGCAAAAGGGTTGCTTAAAAGTGCTAAAGGGTTCGCGGAGTCGCCACCTAATTAATTGGGTGAATTAGGACACCTAAATACTAACTGATTAAAGTCAGCATTAACTCCATTTAATGGTCTGTGAAACTAAATTAGATTCTGGGTAAGGATTCTTTATTATCCTAAAGGGAAGGGGTTAGGCACCCTAAAGGATCCGCTAACTTGCGGTTGTCCGTTCAAACCTAGGTTAATTATTTGGCTAAGAGATGTACGTTTTAGCAAAAGATTATTTAAGTAAAGGGTGTGGCAAGTATCTAAAAAATATATATTTTTGATGACTAAAAAGGATTTTTCTAATACTTCACCAAAATATGTAAAGCTAATTATACATTTATAAGACATGAATTTATTTTATTTGACCAAAGCAAAATGATAAATTACTCCTATAAGTATATGCAAGGTTAAGACTATTATATATAAAGTTAATTATGAGATAACTTTTATTTGTGTATGCAAAACGTTTAGAGATACTAAGAAACGTGGTAAATTAGTAAATTACTCCTATGATGCTTATGGAGAGTTTATGAGGAAAAATCCTTTTTTTTTTTATTTTCTTAAGAGTAGATAAGAAGGAGTATATTAACTAAAGCATAGCTGAGATTAATTGAATCATTTGGATTTAGATATATGACGAATCTAGGATAAATAAGGGATGAATTTTCCTTAACACTACCCTTTCAATGTATTTAGAGTTAATTATCCTATTAATTACAAGTTTAATGAATATGGCAATAATAAATAAACAAATAAATAAATGCGTAAATAAACAAAGAGAGGAATGAGACTGGAGTAGTTGTAGCGTCTAGGGCGGATGACGACAACATCTATTTTTGTAGTTGTTTGGAAGCCCTGCGGCGGAAATGCGGTTGGTGATATGGGGACCATTGCGAGTCTCGTACCGAGACTCTTAATTATTCTCCCGATGCATGCCATGTAAAATAAGAAAGAAAAGGAAAGATTAGTACATGTCCGAAAACAAACACTTGACACATAATTTGTATTTAAGCACACACATACATCAAGACCAAACAGGGGGTAATATCGAATGGGGATAAGTATCTAGCAGGTGGCAAGAAGAAATAAGAATAAGCCTGTATGCAGACTGCATCAGCCGCTGGTTTTATACGCAACAACCGACAGTTCTATATGAAGAATAGGTTTAAGTGATTCCTTATTCTTGAGGCCATCTCATCAAGCAACAGACAAGGCAATACTCAGCAAACAAACAGAGGAGAGAATAATAGGCAGGTCCAAAATATGGCTGAATTCGGTTCCTCAGACGGATACCCAAACTAAGTGATTTAGACTATGGATTAACCATTTCGGTGTAGATGTATAAATATATAGGCAAACGGTTTATTAGCATGACATTGTTGTTTGGTTTTCATCAATTTAGGATTTTAAAAGGCCCATAATTCACATGAGCTAAATAGATATAAGCGGACGGTGGCGTAGTTCATTACGTGGCGTGCGCAATCTGTGGGCACTAAGACATGAATGGCAAATAATTTGTCATGATAGCAATCGAGAATGTAGGCACATCGAGAGGTGTCAAGCAGGGCATTCTCCATGCAAGACTTATGTATATACATATATAGGTGATATTGGACAAAGGTCAACTAATATGTTTCAAGGCATAATTTGGACCACCCCAATAACACGCGAGGTCCAGACAGACAAAGAAAGCCTGTGATGGCTCTTAGAATGATACTGGGGCATATTTAAAGATTATGATGCAAGCTTACTCAATTATCCATATAGAAAGGCAGGTAAGCATTCATGTTCTAGCACAAAATATGGGAGACCATAAGACAATATAGCTTGGGGTACATAAATGGTAATGCATATATAGGCGTGGGGATACTTATGACCTAGAGACGGAATTCATGCTTGTGAGAAAAAAACAATTGCGAAAGAATCATGAAGCAAGAATCACATATGACTAGAACAAGATCATTTTGCACAATCACATATTAAAATTTCAGGCTAAACTAGCTTGGTATAATATCATTTGAACACTGTGTATACTAACTAGCCTATATTTAACTAAAAGAGCTGTAAATTAATATGCTGATTGGCTTAAAACCATCCCAGTAACCATACATGATTGAATAACTCTTCAACTACATGATTGAGTACTAAATCAATTAGGCAGCCCTCATATGACATGTAAAAGCCTCGGGCCCATCCTTTGCTTAACTAAATTAATTCTTAAACAAACCACTTCCACACTATTGTATTGATACCATTCTGTGCATGAGCAGTTTTTATTCTTATTAAGACAGACCCATGACAGCACCCAAAATAGCTATAGCTAAATCATAAGACCAATGGACTCAGTTAAGATGATTGCAGACCCATTGATGAACATGCACAATCATTTAATTAACTAAGTATGCTAGTTAATCAATTAATACACATAAAGCAAGTTATGAAGCAAATTTAAAGTATGGGAATGGGTTTACCTTCTATAGGACGGCGACAGGCGGCGTATCAAGTCGTCGGTCCAATCGACGGGTTTTGGGTTTGCGATGCGAATAAGGGCAAGGTTTGTTTGCTGATTCTTGGTTTGAATTGAAAGAAGAAGATTTGAACTACCTATTCGTGCTTGCCAGTGATGCTCTGTGTCTGCCCTTGCCTATCGTCTGCTTCCTTGAACTCTGTCGTCTCTTGCTACTGAACTGCTCTCTTCCCTGAGCTCTGCTTTGTGTCTCTTCCCCCCTGTTTCTATGCTATGGATATGCTCCCCCTTTCGATGCCTATTGCATGTTCTTAAATAGCCTCACCCTAGGTTCTAAAGTTGGTAAGCAATCAATGCGATTTCGTACTGATTCTTGGCGAGATTTGTGCTAATATTCCTCTTGAAATTCTGGGGTTATTTCGTACCATATAGGGACGATTTGGGCTGCCTTTGCATGAGTAAGGAAGGTAATTTCTGATTTTCGCGATTTGAATAGATTGTGACGAGTTGCCATTTTCAGAAGATTTGGTTTAGGTTATGGTAAGAAGTGGCCGTGCGGCGTGGGTAAGGAAAGCCGGATTCTCGGTAAATCGGTGAGATCTTTGGTGCCTTGGCGATGGAAACTCTGAGGTTGGGTTCGTTAGGTTATGTTTTCTTTGTGGGAGAGACGATGAAGGCCATCAGCCTAAAAGGCTGAAAGAGGAAGTGGGCGGTGTGGTGAGGGCGAATGGGTCGCGGGTTTGGGCCAAGGCGTGGGCTGCTGGGTAGTTATTTAATTAGGTATTAATTTTAGGCTTTTAATTAAAATTAGTGATAAATTAATTAATTAATGATAAATTAGATTAACAAATGTGGTGCTTCATTAATCTAATTGTTATAATAAATGCGGGCGTGTTATTTAATTAGTGTTTAATATTTTAAAATGCGGCGCTATTTGTTTAAAATCTTATTACTATGCATTATTGCGAAGTTAAATTAAAATTGAATTGAGTTTAGATTAGATTATTTAAATGCTAAATGCAAGTATGATATTTAAGAATTGTTTAGAGCTTTTATAAATGCGACGTTATTAAAAGCATGTATTAAATTAAAATTGATTTTAAATTACAAATGATTATGAAATAAATCCGGCTATGCTACCTGACACGACGTCATTGCTAAATTACTTATTTTATGTATTTATTAATGACGACAGGACTTAAGATTAACTAATGCGGGCGCGAGACTCCAAGCGCTTAATACTCTACGCGGAAAATGCGAAGTTATTATTAAATTGTTTATTTATGCCTGTATTTATGTATTATTGCTGCATTTTATTATAAAAAATTGTAAAAAATTATTTTACAAAATTAGCCTAATTTTATAGTTAATGACTGGTCGGGAGGGTCAAAATTGGGTGTCAACAGTTGTCCCTCTTTGTATGGAGATGATGGAAGAATCTTCGGACAAAGACGTTGACTCATAGCCAATTTTGTCTCGATCCTCGGAATTGAAAGGTTTGGGCAAATAGACAAGGCTGACGCAAAAAATTTAAAAAATTGTCGATGTCGAGTTATGGCGACCTTTGGGCTACCATGGTCAAAACACGGCGGGCTAATGCGGACTCAAAATTTGTCGGTGTCGAGTTATGGCGACATTTGGGCTACCATGGTTAAAACACGGCGGGCTAACGCGGACTTAAAGCGTCGATGTCGAGTTATGATGACATGGGTTATGGTCTAAAAAGTAAAAATAAAATAAGCGGCTTGAACACAGGGTGTCTGCGCTATGGCTTATGGTCTTTGGGTTACATGGTGATGTGGGCGAGTGGACCGGCCAGGCGGCTACGCGATCGTTGGGAAGGTTGGCCCAACAAATTGCCGGTTATTTGTAAGAAAATCCACGTTATGCTCCATGCATGCGATTTCACGTAGATTGAAGCTAAGATAGAAGCATTAGTGCATAACTGTCAAAACAAAATAATGTAAGAATGTGACTTTTGTGTTGTGGTCGTAGTCAAATCGTATATGAAATGATGCAGATGACGCCTTGTATGGGCGTTATCGTCTTGTATGGACGAAATGCAAATGTCGCCTTGTATGGGCGGAATCATCTTGTATGGGCGAAATGCAAATGGCGCCTTGTATGGCGTTCGTCTTGTATGGGCGAGTGCAAATGGCGCCTTGTATGGCGTTCTCGTCTTGTATGGGCGAGATGCATATAACGCCTTGTATGGCGTTCTCGTCTTGTATGGGCGAGTGCGTATAGCGCGCTTATGGCGTTCGTCTTGTATGGGCGAGATGCAAATGGCGCCTTGTATGGCGTTCGTCTTGTATGGGCGAGATGCGTATAACGCCTTATGGCGTTCTCGTCTTATGCGGGCGTGATGCATATAGCGCCTTGTATGGCGTTCTCATCTTGTATGGGCGAGATCGTATGGCGCCTTGTATGGCGTTCTCGTCTTGTATGGGCGAGATGCAAATAACGCCTTGTTTGGCGTTCGTCTTGTATGGGCGAGATCGTATAGCGCCTTGTATGGCGTTCTCGTGCTTGTATGGGCGGGATGTATGGCGCCTTGTATGGCGTTCTCGTCTGTATGGGCGGGATGCATATGGCGCCTTGTATGGGCGTTCTCGTATTGTATGGGCGGGATGCGTATGGCGCCTTGTATGGCGTTCTCGTCTTGTATGGGCGAGATGCATATGGCGCCTTGTATGGCGTTCTCGTCTGTATGGGCGAGATGCATATGGCGCCTGTATGGGCGTTCTCGTCTTGTATGGGCGAGATGCATATGGCGCCTTATGGCGTTCGTCTTGTATGGGCCAGGATGCATATGGCGCCTTGTATGGCGTTCTCGTCTTGTATGGGCGAGATGCATATGGCGCCTTGTATGGGCGTTCTCGCTTGTATGGGCGAGATGCATATAGCGCCTTGTATGGGCGTTCGTTTTGTATGGGCGAGATCGTATGGCGCCTTGTATGGCGTTCGTCTTGTATGGGCGAGATGCATATGGCGCCTTGTATGGCGTTCTCGTCTTGTATGGGCGAGATGCATATGGCGCCTTGTATGGCGTTCTCGTCTTGTATGGGCGAAATGCAAGTAGCGCCTTATATGGGCGTTCTCGTGCTGTATGGGCGAGATCATATACGCCTTGTATGGCGTTCTCGTCTTGTATGGGCGAGATGCATATAACGCCTTGTATGGCGTTCTCGTCTTGTATGGGCGAGATGCGTATAGCGCCTTGTATGGCGTTCTCGTCTGTATGGGCGAGATGCATATGGCGCCTTGTATGGCGTTCTCGTCTTGTATGGGCGAAATGCAAGTGGCGCCTTGTATGGGCGTTCTCGTGCTGTATGGGCGAGATCGTATGGCGCCTTGTATGGCGTTCTCGTTTTGTATGGGCGAGATCATATGGCGCCTTGTATGGCGTTCTCGTCTTGTATGGGCGAGATGCGTATGGCGCCTTGTATGGCGTTCTCGTCTTGTATGGGCGAAATGCAAGTAGCGCCTTGTATGGGCGTTCTCGTCTTGTATGGGCCGAAATGCAAGTGGCGCCTTATATGGCGTTCTCGTCTTGTATGGGCGAGATGCATATGCGCGCCTTGTATGGCGTTCGTCTGTATGGGCGAGATCGTATACGCCTTGTATGGCGTTCGTCTTGTATGGGCGAGATCGTATGGCGCCTTGTATGGCGTTCTCTGCTGTATGGGCGAGATGCGTATATGCGCCTTGTATGGCGTTCGTCTTGTATGGACGAGATGCATATGACGCCTTGTATGGGCGTTCTCGTCTTGTATGGACGAAATGCAAGTGATGCCTTGTATGGGCGTTCTCGTCTTGTATGGACGAGATGCATATGACGCCTTGTATGGGCGTTCTCGTCTTGTATGGACGAGATGCAAGTGACGCCTTGTATGGGCGTTCTCGTCTTGTATGGACGAGATGCATATGACGCCTCCTAGGGCATGTATAAAATTTGTGTTGTGCATAATCAAAGCTAAAGGAAATAATTAAAGTGTAAATGATGTAGCCTGAGTCGAAAATGTGGTTTTTGCGAGATGTATTTGATGTAGACTTGTTGTAGATGATCTTCGTGAGCGGATTTGTTGTATTGGAATGTTGTTGTCCTCCTTGTTCATGTTGACCTGCAAAATTCACTCAAAGAAAAATTGTGAGTTCGGGGAGGGGTCGGCCGATTTGTGTTGGCTCTTGATATTTGCACGCGTCGTCTTATGCGGACCATGTATAACCCATGCGATTTGAGTCTCGATCGAAAACATTTGTTGAAAATATTCTATCTTGAGAAAATACTAGTATGTCTAGCGAGAAATTATGTCGATATTTGAATAGTGACATGTTGCGAAACAAAGCAAACTTCCTTATCCGAAATCGGCGGTGTATTCTCCCGTACTCTCGGTGCTCATTCCGTCGAGCTTTCCCTTAAAATTTGTCCCAGTTTTGGGACACGGAACCCTTAGCGTAAATTATTGATGTCATTTGTAGTAAAGCCTTTAAAATTGTCCCAGTTTATGTCGGTCTTTCGAGCATATGGAATCATATCTGTCGATGTCCTTTCGTGGCGAAGTCCTTAAAAATTGTCCCAGTTTTGGTGGCCCAGGTCGGATATATGTCGTTGCCTGGACGTAGTGCTGATAACGTCGTCGTCTGGACGTATTGCTGCTGCTCCTGCAGAATAAATGCTCCTGCAAGCTAAGCTTGAGAAAAGTTAGTGCATAACTGTTAAAACAGAATGATAAATATTTGAGAAAGGCAAATTATGTGGGTATAGATGTCGTCCCTGAGAGGTTTCCACTGCACTGACGGGTTGCCATGATGCCGTTGTGTGCTTTATCTGGGGCGATCGCTAGACTTTGTTGCGGACTTTTGAATTCTGACTGTTGATTGTCGGTGCCCCTCTCTGCTTATGTTGTTTCTTTTTGCTAACTTTTGTTGTATCTTCTGCTAATATGAAGGACCTGCGCTCAAAGAAAATTTTGTGAGTTTTTTGGGGGGTGGTCGATTCGTATTTGACTTTCTTATGTATTATTGACATCTGCTGGCGGGCTTGTTTGGACTTGCAACCCCTGTCTGGTTTCCTACATTGTCCCAGTTTTGAAAAGGGTGTTTGGCCTAAGGGGGTCTCGATGGAGTTGCTTGTATGATATGTGTATTCTTGTTATTTTCAGAACGAAGGGAAAGTTTCCTAATGGTGTGACCGAAGCCGATTTAGGCCGCCTACGTATCCCCATGAGGGAATCAGGTCGAACGTAGTTCATTACAAGCGAATTTTGGGGTGAAATTAAAAATTTCTAAATGTTGGACCGAGGCCGATGTGGCCGCCTACGTATCCGCCAAGGGAATCAGGCCGAACGTAGTTCATTACAAGCAAAAGAGAAATTGGGATTTTCTAAAAGGTGGGGCCAGCGATGTGGCGCTGCGTATCATGAAAGGAATCAGGTCTAACGTAGTTCCAACAAGCAAAACAAAGGAAAACATTATTAAAGCTTAAATATGAGTCTTGAATTATTCTGCTAAACTAAATCGTTCTTTCTTATCCGGCTCTAGGCGGACCAGAACCAGGGTGCAAATCCAACCAATACGCCTTCTTGCTGCGTCATGGTGGTTGGGTCTTCGTGCTCTACTATCGATATCTCCTTTTGGCCTGCGTGGTGCATGCTCGGATAAATGGTGATTGGCGGAATAGGCATAAGCGAGGAATGTATTCCTCATCCGAGGTTGTCAGTGCACATTGGCGTGGCGTGGTTTGGCGAGGATTTGGGGCGGAACTCGCCCGGTGAATTACCCTTCTTTGATCAACGCCTCGATTACGTCACGAGGAGTGGCAACGCCGATGTCGTGTCACGGGCTATCGGGTGATCTGGCGCAACTTGTTCTCATCATACCATCTTGGGATAGGGTCTGAATCCTTCACGGAATTGGTTGGATTAGGCTGCAGCTCATGACCTTTCATATATTTGAAGTATGGGTTCAGCTAGTGGGGTGCGAACTTTGGGTGGTCTTCCTTCAAAATTCTTATTTGGTCTGGGTGCATTGGGTGCTCTATTTTGTTGGGTGGATCTACGAAGGGCAGGATAAAAGGTTGATTCAGGCGGGGCGGGTTCTGGCCAGGGAACACCTCTCTTCCTTTGGGGTTCATTGTGGGAGGTCTCCTCTGTCTGAATGACTCCTTCTTTGATTAGCTCCTCTATTTTGTCCTTGAGTGCATAGCAATTTTCGATGTCGTGCCCGCCGACAGGAGTGGTATGCACTGATGTTTGGTTTTATCATGCCTCGGGAAGTAGGCACAGGGATATTTACAGGTGGTGGAGTATTCTGCGACTTTCGACTCCTCATACACTTGGGTTATGGGTTGGCTAAAGGTGTATAGGTTACGGTTGGTTTTCTCTTAGCACTATGCGGGGTTTGAAAGTGTTTAGTGAGCAGGCATTTGGTGTGGCGCATGCGCGGATAGATGCTATAAGGTTGTCGTATGCATTGCAAAATTGGGTTTGTGGCGGCCTTTGGTTTGTGTTTAGCTGGAGTGTGGTAGGCATTTGTGTGGGATATATGGGTGCATTGTATATTGGCTGAATGGGATATGTAGTAAGAGGGTACTGGTAATAATTTGGAGGATTTTGAATGTTTTGGTTATTTGCAGTGACGAGTACTTCAGTGATGTTTCTGAGACTTCTTATTTCGGCCTGCAGGTTTGCTATTTGCTGCGGTATTTGGGCGAGCTGCTCGACCGAATCTATGCTGCCTTTCTCTTCTGAGACCCCCGTTTTGCCTATAGGAACCAAGCGAGTTAGGCTCGTTCGCTTCATATGCCGCGAATCAGTCATGTCACTGGACCGTGCCTTTGATCTTGTGAGATATCGATGTTCTGCCATTGTTTAGTCAAATACAAATCGACCTTTGGGGAGATGATAAATCTTTCTAAAAAATGCAACGAACGGTGTTAGCATAAAGCACGTAATTTGCAGGCATGTAACAGATATATCGCACATAGCACATTCAAACGTTTCCTAACATGCAGGGGGACCTCTTTATGCCAGAGGTAAGCCTAGCGTCAACTTATGCGAGATTATGACGGATTTGTCCAAGTCGTCCAACTATAATGCCTTTGTTGGAAATGGCGACCAAATGACGGTGCACTTTTCCCAATTTCAGCATGTCATGATTGGGTTTGGATTTGTCTGTCATTGTCACGCTACACATAATATGCTGGTTGGTCGTTGGGTTGAGAAACCCGTCGACAAGTTTGGTGTCTTCCTAATTGTGGTGTCGATGCCAAGGACCAACCCACCTAAGGTAAATGCATCGTGCCTAAAATAAAGGGTGGTATAGCTCTATCTTAAGTTTCTAAGATTTGGCTTTTCTAGGCCTTGAGTTCGGCGGACAACTCGAGTGAGAAGGCTACGCGGCCACGGTTAGGCCGGCACTCCACGTATGTTACCAACTCTCCTAAATTTGGGTTTTGAAGAAAGAATTTTCTTTGATGCACAGCGCACCTCGCATGCGGTGTGTGATTGTGTGAATTTTCAGTGGAAGAAATATGAGCGGAATGCCGGTTTAAGGAAGCGATGCGGTAGCAAAAATAAACAAAATACAATACACAAAAATTAAATGCAAAATAATTGCCAAATAATAACCCTAGGTCTGTTGTGATTAAGAACCTAAAATCCCCAGCGGAGTCGCCATGTTGTAACACCCCCAATTCAAACCGAAGTCGAAAACGGGAGTTTAGCGAACCCTGCTTAGTAAAAGAAAGTGTTAGAAAATAAATAAAAGTGTTAAATGTTAAAAATGTTAAAAAGGAATGTTAATATTAAAAGTGTGAAAATGCAAAAGGGTTGCTTAAAAGTGCTAAAGGGTTCGCGGAGTCGCCACCTAATTAATTGGGTGAATTAGGACACCTAAATACTAACTGATTAAAGTCAGCATTAACTCCATTTAATGGTCTGTGAAACTAAATTAGATTCTGGGTAAGGATTCTTTATTATCCTAAAGGGAAGGGGTTAGGCACCCTAAAGGATCCGCTAACTTGCGGTTGTCCGTTCAAACCTAGGTTAATTATTTGGCTAAGAGATGTACGTTTTAGCAAAAGATTATTTAAGTAAAGGGTGTGGCAAGTATCTAAAAAATATATATTTTTGATGACTAAAAAGGATTTTTCTAATACTTCACCAAAATATGTAAAGCTAATTATACATTTATAAGACATGAATTTATTTTATTTGACCAAAGCAAAATGATAAATTACTCCTATAAGTATATGCAAGGTTAAGACTATTATATATAAAGTTAATTATGAGATAACTTTTATTTGTGTATGCAAAACGTTTAGAGATACTAAGAAACGTGGTAAATTAGTAAATTACTCCTATGATGCTTATGGAGAGTTTATGAGGAAAAATCCTTTTTTTTTTTATTTTCTTAAGAGTAGATAAGAAGGAGTATATTAACTAAAGCATAGCTGAGATTAATTGAATCATTTGGATTTAGATATATGACGAATCTAGGATAAATAAGGGATGAATTTTCCTTAACACTACCCTTTCAATGTATTTAGAGTTAATTATCCTATTAATTACAAGTTTAATGAATATGGCAATAATAAATAAACAAATAAATAAATGCGTAAATAAACAAAGAGAGGAATGAGACTGAAGTAGTTGTAGCGTCTAGGGCGGATGACGACAACATCTATTTTTGTAGTTGTTTGGAAGCCCTGCGGCGGAAATGCGGTTGGTGATATGGGGACCATTGCGAGTCTCGTACCGAGACTCTTAATTATTCTCCCGATGCATACCATGTAAAATAAGAAAGAAAAGGAAAGATTAGTACATGTCCGAAAACAAACACTTGACACATAATTTGTATTTAAGCACACACATACATCAAGACCAAACAGGGGGTAATATCGAATGGGGATAAGTATCTAGCGGTGTGAAGAAATAAGAATAAGCTCAGATGCATCGGCCTGGTTTTATACGCAACAACCGCGGTTCTATATGAAGAATAGGTTTAAGTGATTCCTTATTCTTGAGGCCATCTCATCAAGCAAGCAAGGCAATACTCGTGAACAAGCAGAGGAGAGAATAATGGCGAGTCCAAAATATGGTGAATTCGGTTCCTCAAGCAGATACCCAAACTAAGTGATTTAGACTATGGATTAACCATTTCGATGTCGATGTATAAATATATAGGCAAACCGGTTTATTAGCATGACATTGTTGTTTGGTTTTTCATCAATTTAGGATTTTAAAAGGCCCATAATTCACGCAGAGCTAAATAGATATAAGCGGACGATGGCGTAGTTCATTACGTGGCGTGCGCAAGTGAGGGCACTAAGACATGAATGGCAAATAATTTGTCATGATAGCAATCCAGAATGTAGGCACATCAGAGGTGTCAAACAGGGCATTCTCCTATGCAAGACTTATGTATATACATATATAGGTGATATTGGACAAAGGGTCAACTAATATGTTTCAAGGCATAAGCTGGACCACCCCAATAACACGCGGCGGTCGAACGGACAAAGAAAGCCTGTGATGGCTCTTAGAATGATACTGGGGCATATTTAAAGATTATGATGCAAGCTTACTCAATTATCCATATAGAAAGGCAGGTAAGCATTCATGTTCTAGCACAAAATATGGGAGACCATAAGACAATATAGCTTGGGGTACATAAATGGTAATGCATATATAGGTGTGGAGATACTTATGACCTAGAGACGGAATTCATGCTTGTGAGGAAAAAAACAATTGCGAAAGAATCATGAAGCAAGAATCACATATGACTAGAACAAGATCATTCTGCACAATCACATATTAAACTTTCCGGCTAAACTGGCTTGGTATAATATCATTTGAACACTGTGTATACTAACTAGCCTATATTTAACTAAAAGAGCTGTAAATTAATATGATGATTGGCTTAAAACCATCCCAGTAACCATACCTGATTGAATAACTCTTCAACTACATGATTGAGTACTAAATCAATTAGGCAGCCCTCATATGACATGTAAAAGCCTCGGGCCCATCCTTTGCTTAACTAAATTAATTCTTAAACAAACCACTTCCACACTATTGTATTGATACCATTCTGTGCCTGAGCAGTTTTTATTCTTATTAAGACAGACCCATGACAGCACCCAAAATAGCTATAGCTAAATCATAAGACCAATGGACTCAGTTAAGATGATTGCAGACCCATTGATGAACATGCACAATCATTTAATTAACTAAGTATGCTAGTTAATCAATTAATACACATAAAGCAAGTTATGAAGCAAATTTAAAGTATGGGAATGGGTTTACCTTCTCCGGACAGCGACCCGGGGCAGCGTATCAAGTCGTCGGTCCAATCGACGGGTTTTGGGTTTGCGATGCGAATAAGGGCAAGGTTTGTTTGCTGATTCTTGGTTTGAATTGAAAGAAGAAGATTTGAACTACCTATTCGTGCTTGCCAGTGATGCTCTGTGTCTGCCCTTGCCTATCGTGCCTTCGGCCGAACTCGCTGTCTCTTGCTCTTGACGCTCTCTTCCCGAGCTCGCTGTGTCTCTTCCCCCCTGTTTCTATGCTATGGATATGCTCCCTCTTTCGATGCCTATTGCATGTTCTTAAATAGCCTCACCCTAGGTTCTAAAGTTGGTAAGCAATCAATGCGATTTCGTACTGATTCTTGGCGAGATTTGTGCTAATATTCGTCTTGAAATTCTGGGGTTATTTCGTACCATATAGGGACGATTTGGGCTGCCTTTGCATGAGTAAGGAAGGTAATTTCTGATTTTCGCGATTTGAATAGATTGTGACGAGTTGCCATTTTCAGAAGATTTGGTTTAGGTTATGGTAAGAAGGGCTGGCTTCGTGCGCGTGGGTAAGGGGAAAGCCCCGGATTCTCGGTAAATCGGCCGAGATCTTTGGTGCCTTGGCGGCGATGGAAACTCCTAGGGTTGGGTTCGTTAGGTTATGTTTTCTTTGTGGGAGAGACGATGAAGGCCATCAGCCTAAAAGGCTGAAAGAGGAAGTGGGCCGCGGGTCGCGGACTGGACGAATGGGTCGCGGGTTTGGGCCAAGGCGTGGGCTGCTGGGTAGTTATTTAATTAGGTATTAATTTTAGGCTTTTAATTAAAATTAGTGATAAATTAATTAATTAATGATAAATTAGATTAACAAATGTGGTGCTTCATTAATCTAATTGTTATAATAAATGCGGGCGTGTTATTTAATTAGTGTTTAATATTTTAAAATGCGGCGCTATTTGTTTAAAATCTTATTACTATGCATTATTGCGAAGTTAAATTAAAATTGAATTGAGTTTAGATTAGATTATTTAAATGCTAAATGCAAGTATGATATTTAAGAATTGTTTAGAGCTTTTATAAATGCGACGTTATTAAAAGCATGTATTAGATTAAAATTGATTTTAAATTACAAATGATTATGAAATAAATCCGGCTATGCTACCTGACACGACGTCATTGCTAAATTACTTATTTTATGTATTTATTAATGACGACAGGACTTAAGATTAACTAATGCGGGCGCGAGACTCCAAGCGCTTAATACTCTACGCGGAAAATGCGAAGTTATTATTAAATTGTTTATTTATGCCTGTATTTATGTATTATTGCTGCATTTTATTATAAAAAATTGTAAAAAATTATTTTACAAAATTAGCCTAATTTTATAGTTAATGACTGGTCGGGAGGGTCAAAATTGGGTGTCAACAGTATTTACTTTACGTTTTGTTGCGGCGTACAACCCGATCCATTATGTTTATATTTATATATTTATGTGAACACGTATTCACTTTTCATATTTTTCAGAAGATCGAATAAATAATAATCTCTTTCCCAACATTATGTCATTCATACTTGTAACGATTATAACTTTTTGACCATAACTCCAACTAAGGTGTTTCTCAAGCGGAAACTAAGGTAAGACGGAGATCTTTCACTGTACCAAATTTTATTTAAAACTACTTTGGGTAACTAACACAAATTTATCCTCAAAACAGCCCCATGAAATTTGTTTCGGCAGAATTTTTATTAAACAGAACCCAATCTTAGAATAGTCATAACTCCTAATCTGTAAACCCGTTCAAGCCCCATAAAATCTCAAAACGACGATAACAGAGAGCTACACGTCTCCATGTAAACCATCCATTCATATTCTGTACCATTTGGTACAGTTTTATACTTTTATTCGCTGCCCTTCCTGGATCTCGATAGATCCGAGGCAGAAACTTTAAACAACGATAACTCTCAATCCGTAAGTCGGATTGACCCCCGTAAGGTCTAAAAATGTCCAAAACAGAGAGATCTAGAACTTTCATTTAGCAACAATTTTCATATTACCCACAGATTAGTACAGTTTTACGTTTCAACGTCCTGCCCTTCTGGATTCCGATGAATCCGAGGCAGCAACTTCAAACTAGAATAACTCTCAACTCGTAAGTCCGTTTTAATAAATCTTTATCTATATCTGTCTGTAACAGAGATATTTACAACCATGTAAATTTTCATATAATTATAATAAGTAAAACTCAATAAAAACAGTCTGTAATTATGCCTTTCCGAATTTCGGCCAAATCTAAGGCAGGAACTTTGAACTATGATAACTTTCAAACCGTATGTCCATTTTACCTCATTTTTTGTTCTATATAATCATAATAGAGAGGTGTACCACTCTTCCAAATTTCATCAAATTCTAATAATTATAACGTAATGAGAACAGTTCGTAAAGTTCATGACGCAACTAGTTGTCTAAACAATCAAAAGTTCAATATTTCTTTTCAACACTCAATTCTTATTCTAACATGTATTGAACTTAAAATAAAGGATGTTACCGAGAATTTTTGAGTGAGAAAACTCACCTTGTAAGTGTGAAGATTATTGTTGTGTTGTTGCTAAAATTATCCTTACTCTCTAGTATTTTGTTTCTTGTTCTTCTTGCCCTCTTGGTATTTTTTTCCTCTTCTTTTCACTTGTTTTTTTTTCTGATTTTCTAACCTTTATGTTATGTACTTTGTTTGTGTGTAAATACAATGTATAAGTGGATAGTTTTCTATAACCTATGGGAGGTGGAATGACAAGAGTTGGAGGGGAAATGAAAAGGGGAAGGGGAAGCAAAGGGCGTGCGTGCATCTTTGCAATTTTGTTTTTTTCTTATTTTTATTTCATCTATCTATTTATCCAACTTTAATACTAACTCTATCACATGCAATTTATTCTTTGTTTTCTTATATATATATATTTATTAACCCAACCACAACTATATATTTTTTTTTTCCGGATTTCACAATTGTTAAACTGAAAAAGCATTTTAATTTAAATTATAATGCTCTTAAATCACCCTTACCCCGTAATTCAGTTTCTGCTTTAAATGACCCGAATTGGAAAATTGTTATGACCGAAGAATATAATTCTCTTATTGATATAAGATGTGGGAGTTGGTGCCCCGTCTATCTGGTGTTCTTATTATTCGGTCTATGTAAATTTTTGCTCATAAGGACAATTCTGATGGTTCTTTTGAGGGGCATAAGGCTCGTCTTGTAGGTGAGAGTAAGACTCAACAGGTTGGCGTAGATTGTGGTGAGACATTTAGCCTAGTAGTCAAGCCGGCTATTATTCGCACTGTGCTCAGCTTGGCTCTTTCGAAGTCATGACCCATTCATCAACTAGATGTGAAGAATGCTTTCCTACGTAGTGATCTCAAAGAGACAGTTTATATGCATCAGCCCTTGAGGATTAGGGATCACAAATATCCTCATCACGTCTGTTTGTTGAAGAAGTCCTTGTATAGGCTTAAGCAGTCTCCACGGTTGTGGTATAAGAGGTTTGCAGACTATGTTTCGACTACTGGGTTCTCTCACAGCAGGTCTGATAATTCATTGTTCATATATCATCGTGGCTCTTCTATGGCTTATATTGTATTATATGTGGATAATATTATCTTAACTGCCTCTTCTGATGCGCTACACCAGTCTATCATGACAATGCTCAGTTCTGAGTTTGCTATGAAAGACTTGGTGGCCTTGAGTTATTTTTTGGGGATTTCTGTCACTCATCATGCAAGTGGATTGTTCTTATCACAGAGGAAGTATGCAACTGAGATTATTGAGAGGGTTGGGATATCATCATGTAAGTCCATTTTCACTCCAGTTGATACTAAACCCAGTTGGGTGTTGCGGCTGGCTCCTCATATGAGGATCCGACTCGCTATCGCAGTCTTACAGGAGCCCTTCAGTATCTTACGTTCACGCGATCTAATATTACATATGTCTTACAACATGTGTGTTTGTTTATGCATGATCCCAGGATTGAGCACATGAATGCGCTCAAACGCATTATTAGGTACATCTAGTGGACTTGATTATAGCTTGCATTTATATCCATCGTCGACATCTATACTTGTCTCATTTACAAATGTTGATTGGGGTGGTTGTCCAGACACCAGACGGTCTACATTTGTCTATTGTATGTTTCTTGGTAATAACTTGGTCTCATGGTCTGACATTAACGTTGTCCCGCTCTAGTGCATGCCGAGTATCGAGTGGTAGCTAATGTGGTCTTCGAGTCATGTTGGTTACGTAATCTTATTTTAGAGCTTCATTGTCCTATTCAGAAAGCTATCTTAGTTTATTGTGATAATATTAGTGCTATCTATCTTTCTGGTAATCCAGTTCAGCACCAACGCACTAAACATATCGAGATGGACATTCATTTTGTTCGAGAAAGTAGCTCGTGGACAAGTACGCGTATGTCATGTCCCTTCCAGGTATCAAATTGCAAACATCTTTACAAAGGGTCTTCCCTCGGTTCTTTTTGAAGATTTTAGGGACAGTCTCAGCGTTCGAAGACCGCCCACTATGACTGCGGGTGTGTGTTAAATATACATACAATATACACGATATACATGTATATTGTATATATATTGAAGGTTCTCGGATGAATCCCAATGGACCAAAGAAGCCCAATGCCCTCTCGGATATTTGGGTCAAGCCGTGACTGCCCACTTTGTATATGAAATGTATATTCTAGTATAATTAGTATTGTACTATTACCATAATTGTATAGTTAGTCTCCAAATAGAATAGGGTTTTAGGAGTAGAATAGGAAAATAATTTTTCTATTATGGAGATATGTAAAGTGTATATATTGTCTTTGAATTAATAAAAATAATCAAGAGATTATTTCTTTCACACACCTTCATAAAATACTATCTATGGCTAATCTGTGAAGATTTTGGAATATGCAATCAAATGATTCTTCCAGATTTAACGTCTCTATTAATTAAATTCTCTTTTCTTCACCGAATTACTAACATATATGGTAGAAGATTTGCGGGAAGGAAGAAGCTTAGTTGGATTAATGTGAAATTCACAAATCTACGAAAGATGTGGGGAGAATACTGGTTTTGCTGAATTTTAGCTTTCTTTCATTACTCTCTTTAAATATCTAAAAATAATTATTAAAAAAAATCAAATATACAACTTTCATTACCCTCTTTAAATATCTAGAAATAATTACTAAAAAAAATCCAAATATACAACTTTCATTACCCTCTTTAAATATCTAAAAATAATTACTAAAAAAATCAAATATACTACTCATGTTCTGTTTTAATTTAAAAAAATCAAATATACTACTAAAGTTGACATTTGTTCATGTGTAATTGCAGATTGAAACTTTAAACTCCTCAAGCATCCTAACGTTGTCCGATTTTACGAGGATTATCCTTCTCATTTTTTTATTGTCTTCTTTCAAATACTTTGAATATTACTACTATAATATATTATATTTTGAACAAACAAGAAATAAATATACTCAAGTTGAAGTATCGAATTTTTTTATTATTTTTAAAGAATTGCCTGAAGAGTGCCGCGACGCCTCCTCCTAATGGCCGCGGCTCCTTCGGCGTGAAAAATCATTGGAATATTAGTATTGTAATAGTATTTAAATACTATTTGAACTTTAAATTAGTATTGTAATAATATTCTACTAATATTTAAGTACTATATTTCACTTTAAATTCTATTATCTATTTGTAATTTTTATTTACATACTTTCATTTATTAGTAATTTTTATTTATATGTATTGACTAAATGTGCATTTTGGTAATTCTACATTCAAAAGCAATTTTGATCAAAACTATCTAAACATCATTTATTGATAACAATCACTTTTACATTGTTACATCCAAACATAAATCATTTCTGCCAGAATCACTTCTGACAAAATCACTTCTGCCCACTACCAATAAGTTGGTCAAATCAGAATAAAATATAATTTAGTTAATTTATAGGGGTTGATTGATATATATCAAAGTGCTTATAAACTAACTAAGACAAAACAACTTATAACACTTTGTTTTCGCTTAAAATTTTAGGATTTTATCTTTAATATTTTCTAATTTTCAAAATACTCTTCTAAAACAAATTTTTAGAATAAAAAGTTTATTCTTCAGATGTGACATTATATAGCAACGACATAATTCAATTCTCTTTGCCCAGTAAAGAACGAGCTGATGGGAAAGAGCCGGAGATCATGAAAAAGCTTTGCTTCTAGAATAGAGGAAGATATTGTCTTGGGCTTTTTATGCTCTTCTTCCTATTTTCACTACTCTTTCTCCTTCTCAATCTAAACATTCACTAATCATCACCACCTCTTCTTCAACTCCATCAAAAGGTACAATGCAAAAATTAAGGGCATTTCTTGTTGTTATATGTGTTTCCAAGATTTATACAGGCGATATCTATTAGTTGAAAACATGTCTTAGTTGTGTCAACACTTTTATCGTAGGTTCTATGATTTTCAGGAATTGTTTAGCCTTTCAAAAATGATCTTAGGTCACAAGTTTAAATCCTAGGTCTAACATTCTACTACTATTTTTAAAATCCTTTTGTATGAGTTTCTGACTCCACCACTATATACATATTTCCCATATTTGCATGCACATTTGTTGATAATGCTTCATCATTTTTTTTTCAGAAATAGGAAATGATAATGTTGAAATTTCATGTGACTCTATAGCAATGGCAATTGGGTTCAAGACAAATTAGGCCCTTTATACACAAAATGTGGCACAGTCAAAGATCGACAAAATTGCATAACCCATGGAAGGCCAGATAATGACTATCTTTATTGGAGATGGAAACCAAATAATTGTCAACTTCCGAGATTTGACCCAAAATATTTTCTCCAAATCCTCAAAAACAAGAATTTAGCCTTTGTTGGTGACTCACTTGCTAGGAATCTATTGGAATCATTACTTTGTGTGTTAGCCACTTTTAGTCCTCATGAATTAGTTTTCAGTCATGGTGAGAACAACAAGTTTAGGAAATGGCAATGTATCAATATATTGGTCACTTTTTCTTGTTAAAGGGATTGAACAACAACAACAACATATCCAGTGAAGTCCCACAACGTGAGGTCTGGGGAGGGTAGAGTGTACACATACATTATCTCTACCTTGGGAGGTAGAGCGGTTGTTTCCGAGAGACCCTTGACTCAGACAGCCAAGCAGAAAAAAAGTCAGATCCGGTCAAAAATTTAGAGCAATAAGAAAATGTTGATAGCAAACGCGAATACGTAATGATAGCGCATCATCGACTACCTACTAGGCTACTAATCTTCTACCCTAATAAGTAGGACTCAAAAAAAATTCTTGAATAATCAGACAAGAAAAACTATAATACTTTGTTCTTGGACTCTGTTGATGAGAAATGGGCTTCTGATTTGGGCCAAATGGATTTGGTTGTTGTTTAAGTGGGCCATTGGTTCTTGCATTTAACTGTTTATTTTGTAAGATGATATTAATCCTCCTTGAAGAGTATTTCTCATTAATATTAATATATATAGTGTACAATATACATCTCTAATACAATAGAAATCCTACTCTTAATTACAAGAGAAATCCTAATTTACCATAATTATATATCACTAAATATTTACACAATATATGAGATATATTCTAACTATATATGGTAGGGATATAAGTTATACATGTTTACACACCCCCTCAGTCGGAGCGGGAGGAGGTCGGACGCTGAGACTAGATCTGAAGTCAAGAAATAACTGTCGGGGAAGTCCTTTGGTAAATATATATGCGTACTGATATGATGAGGGCACATGTAATACTCTGACATGTCCTAGCGCAACTTTTTCACGGACGAAATGTATGTCTATCTCAATGTTCTTGGTTCGCTGATATTGAATCGGGTTGTGAGAAAGATAAATCGCATATTTGTTATCACAGTACACAATCGATGTCTGACGCAAAGGACACTGGAGCTCTAACAATAAATTTCTGAGCCAACAAATCTCAGCTACCACATTTGCAACGCCTCTGTACTCAGCCTGATCGAACGAGATAGGGTGGTGCTGCCGCAGCGGAACCGTGAAACCAGATTATCCTCTAAAAAACACAATAGCCGGAGGTGGAGCGTCGCGTGTCCGGACACCCTGCCCAATCTGCATCCGTATATGAGAGAAACCTATTTGGTGTAGAGGGGTATAGGTGCAAACCATACTCAAACGTGCCCTTAATGTATCAGATGATACACTTAAGGGCAGTGAAATGAGACTCCTGGGGGCATGCATAAAGAGGCATACCTGCTGAACATCATAAACAATATCTTGCCTGCTAAATGTGAGATACTGAAGGGCACCTGCAAGGCTCCTATAAAGAGTAGGATCAGAGAGAGAAGCACCATCCATATCACTGAGCTTGGATTTTGAATTAACCGGAGTGGGGATGATTTTGCAATTTGCCATTTTAGCCATGTACACAATCTCCTCTGCATATTTACGTTGACTCAAGAACATGTGATTGACAGACCTGATCACTGATATCTCCAAGAAGTAACTCAATTTGTCCAAATCAGTCATTGCAAATCCGGTCTTAAGTAAAGCAATAATCTCATTTTTCAACCCATAAAATGAGGCAGTAAGGACAATATCATCCATATAGAGTAGTAGTAAGCAATGCTACTACCTCGATGAAAAATGAAAAGAGAATTATCACTCCTGCTGCATACAAACTCAATCTGTAAAATATATCTGGCAAAACGATCATACCACGCACGGGGGCCCTATTTAAGGTCATACAATGACTTACGGAGACGACACATATAGTGAGGGACTGCTGGATGGGAGAACCCAGACGGTTGATGCATGTAGACTATTTTTTTCAGGTCCTCATGTAAAAATGCATTTTTCACATCAAGTTGATGTATCGACCAATGTTTGCCTATGCCTATGCTTAAAACTATGCGAATGGTAGCCGATTTGAAAAACGAGCTGAATGTCTCACCACAATCAATGCCCTCCTACTGATTTGTGTCATTGGCTATAAATCATGTCTTATACCTCTCTAGATCTCCACTGTCCCTGAATTTGTGGCGAAATAGCCACATACAACAGATCGCATTCACCCCCTACGGTCTAGGTGTTATACCCCGTAGTTCTGACCCTACGTATGAGAGCGTACGAAAGCATGTAAGACTTAAAATTTTCGAAAGATAAGTTGACGGATTGTTTCGGACGGGTTTTAGTCAACTTTGAGGCGGGTTATGACCTGGTACATTGAGAGTTCCTAAGTGTTTCAAAGGCCTAGAGCGTAGTTCGTTGAGTCTAGATTTCAACGCAACCAACCGTTCGTCGATAGGTAGTCGGAGTAGAAAGTTATGGGAGTTACAAGTTCGTCTGCGCAGACGTAAATGCGTTTGAGCAAAGCGCAGCGGCGCGGCGCCGACGGTCGCGCGCCGAAAAGTACCGAGGGTCGCTGAAGGCGCACCGCGCGCCAGGACAGTGGCCGCGCGCGGAAGTCCCGAGTCCGCAGAGGTTTCATGGCCGCGCGCGCTGGCCGCGGCGCCGCGGGATTCAGCGGAAAAACTTAGGAAAATCTGATTTTCCTTTTAAAAGGCCATGGGAGGTGACAAGTGTCCCCATCTGCTTTTCTTGCATGTCTTATATTGACCAAGTCTTGAAGACTTGGTCATCTTTCAATCTCTCTCTCTAAGCTTAAGCTCCCACTTCTCTCTAAAATTCCAAGAGGAATTCAAGCCTAAGAAAAATCTGAAAAGTTAAGAACAAGAAGGAAGCTTGTGGCTAGCTTGTTGGTGTTATTGTGGTGGTGTTCTTGGAAAGGAGGCTAGCAAAGTTGTTGGAATAAGTTTGGCTAAGGCTTAAGGTAACATTTCTTCTCTTGTGGTTTAGTTATTAATGTTGCATGTGAAGAAGAAGGGATGTGTAGTAGTAAATAATGCACTTAGAGTCCTTGCATGTAAGAGATGTGGTTTGAATATGAAAGAATTGGTTAAGAAGATATTATGAGCATCTTGTAGCCTAAAAACTATCTTAGAATTGTTAAGTGAATTGTTGTACCTTATGGGGCAGAATTTTACACACCCAAGTTTAGGTGTGTAATCCCCTTTGAAATGTTTGGATTGTTGAGCCTTAAAAGTGGCGTTTGGATGTTAAATTCGGCCTTGAGAAAGGTGGCAAAGTATGTAGAAACAAAGGAAATGCTGCCCAATTTTCCATAGAATTTAGCGACTTTGAACTTGGAGTATTCTACATTGAAATTAGAGGTTAATAAACGTATCATGGTTATTTTAGGTTGACATATTACTTGCGGTAGTTGGACTTAGCAAGTGGATTGACCGAAGAGGTATGTGGAGCTTTCCTATCTCTTGAGCATGAATAGATGTAACTATGTAGTATGGTAGACGTACAAGATTTGGTATTCTTACTTGTTTTAAGTATATAAAGACTTGTTTCGTTTTAAGAATGTATAAGTCCTCGTTGGGGAAAGTGTGATTTTACTAAAGTGTAGGGTTAATATAACAACTTTATGGGAAGTTGGTTTATTAGCTTTATAAAAGGTTAAAGAAAAGAGGTTTACTCTAAGTAAGACAAGTAAGGACAAATGATTTGATTTATGAAAGGCAAATTGATTTTAAGGCATCAATTGCCCAAAGATTTTATGTATGAAAAAGAGTCACTTTTAAAAGAGTTGAAGTATGTAGTACTTGGGTTAAATTCCCGTTTTTCTTTTATTAAAGATATGATTAAGTGCCTTAAGTAAACTAAAATGAGAGGGTATATGAACAAGACTAATAAGAAGTTATAAGTTTCTTAACTTATTTATGATTATGATATGATACGCTGAGCTAGGGTAAGAGTATATCTGAGGGGCAAGCCCCAAGATCGTTATACCACCTTCTCCAGGGTAAGAGTATGTCTGAGGGGCAAGCCCCAAGATCGGCATACCACCTTCTTCAGTGTAAGAGTATATCTGAGGGGCAAGCCCCAAGATCGTTATACCATCTGCTTCAGTGTAAGAGTATATCTGAGGGGTAAGCCCCAAGATCGTTATACCATCTGCTTCAGGGTAAGAGTATATCTGAGGGGTAAGTCCCCAAGATTGCTATACCACCTGTTCCGTGGATTTGCTACCCACGATGCGAGGAATACCTCATGCGAGTCCTTATGGGCTTATGCGGGTGAAATAGTCCCACGCATGGTACAACCTATGCGAGGAATACCTCACGCGGGTCCACACGACCTACGCGGTGAAATAGTCCTGCGAGTAGGGTGCTTATTGATACTACTGGCGAGGTACCTGCTTTGATCATGAGGCCCTATTTTATGCAGATTATATATATACTTGTCACTCTCATCGTTAGTAAGACACAAGAAATGTATTTTGATTGTCTTCCATGACTCAAATTACTTTAGACTTATGATATCATTATTACAGATTTTTCCACTTTACATACTTGGTACATATGTTGCGACCCCTTCCTGGGGCCGCTCATGCCGCAGGCGGTAAGCGATTGTAGATCCTCGTTAGGATCACCGCTCCGGTGTCGAAGCTCCATTCCTCGGAAGCTTGTTTGTTGGTACGGATATTCCCGACGCTATAGGTATTTTGTACATTCGGGGTATGGCGGGTCCCGTCCCGCCACGATTGTTATCTTTAAGTCGTGGTCACATATGTGTTTTGGGCTATAAGAACCAGTTATCGCCATACTTTTGTTTAAGTATGTTTTATGGAAGCGACTTATCTACCGCCATGATACGGTTACCTTTTATAAGTTATGTGTTATGTATGTTCCGCTGCTATTCTCTGATGTATACCGACAGTGGTACCCGGCAGGTACCGCCGCGCCCCGGTCGGTCGTGACACTAGGTACTAGATCTCACGTGTGCTGCTTAGTTAAAGCATTGAATTCCTCATACATAGCCACATTCTAATTCGGGTCTTGTTTGGCCAATTTGGGGTTCTTGGAAATTGGAGAGATGGTTTAGGCAGACAAGTTAAATTGGATTTTGTGTTTGAAAATCCCGTGTTTGGCACGAGTTTCCATTTGGTGAGTGGGGATAGTGGATGGATGTGGTGGCTGAGTGGCAAGATCTGAGACAGTTGGTATGGTTGGATATGAGGAGGGTGGTGGAAGATCCGTTGGAGGCGCCGCGATCCAGGGTCGCGGCGCCTGAGGTCTAGTGGCTACTGGAGTTTAGGCACCGCGGCGCTGACGACAGTGTGGAATCACTATTTTCTATGGAAGGTAGGCGCCACGGCGCCTCCCCGATGGGCCGCAGCGATGACGACAGTGATGACGGGAGAGGAGGAGATGAAACAGTGGGCACGGGTGGCAGAAGGGATGTTTTGGTGGTGTTATGATCGAGTTGACTGAGAATGATGGGAGAGATGGCAGGCTCGTCAAGAAAGGAGTAATCTGGTTTTCAGAATTTCTGAGGGTTCGAAAACGGGAATATGGTCTCGTCGAACGTGACGTGACGGGAAATGTGAATTTGACGAGTGGATAAGTCATAGCAGAGATAGCCTCTATGATTCGGCGGGAAGCCTACGAAGACACAGGGAGTGGTCAGGAGTGCTAGTTTGTGAGGGGCGATGGAGGCAAAGTTGGGATAACAGAGGCAATCAAAAATTCGTAAATGGTCGTAGGAAGGAATTCTACGGTAGAGGATTTCGGTGGAGGTCATATTGTGAAGGGTACTTGTCAGGAGAATATTTAGAATGTATTCTGACATTTTTGCAGCATATAACCAGAATGACGGAGGAAGAGATGCATGAATCAATAAAGTATGAATCATATTGTTAATGATGCGAATGATTCGTTCAGCTTTACCGTTTTGTGGGGAGGTGTGAGAACAGGAGAATCGAAAAATCATGTCATTATTTATACAAAACCGGTGAAAGGTGGAGTTATTGAATTCATGAGCATTATCACACTGAAAAGATTTTATACCTTTTTCAAACTGTGTTTGGATAAAAGTTCGAAACTCAAAAAATTTGGCAAACACTTCCGATTTGAATTTAAGAGGATATACCCAAATGCAGTGAGAAAAATCATCTAGCAACACAAGATAATATTCATGACCGAGGGAACTAGAGATAAGAGATGTCCATAAATCGGCATGTATAATATCAAATGGTGCAAAAGTAACACTAGTAGATGATTTAAACGGAAGACGAGTATGTTTGCTTAAAGAACAAGAAACACAGTGTTGAGCTAGTTTCTCATTATTACATGAAATAAAATTATTGCCTTTAAGAAAATTAAAAACGGGGGCTCTTGGATGACCAAGCCTATTATGCCATGTGGATGGAGAAATAGTCGCTAGAGAGACAGGAGAGCAATATCTGGCAGCGGAGGTGGATGGGAATGGATAGAGATCCCCGTGCTATTGCATCTCGTAAGAGGTGTCCCCGTATGAAGATTCTTCACAATAAAGCCAAAAGGGTCAAAGTCAACAGAGACAGAATTATTACGAGTAAATTTGCGGACAGAAATTAGGTTTTTAATTATGTGAGGGGCATATAAGACATTTTTAAGGGAAAATGATGGATGAGGTGGTTGTGTGTAGGATTGTACCATAGCCCTGTATTGGAATGCGGTGACCATTGTCAACTGTAATATATTGAGGACACTTTAAACTAAACATTTTGTAAATATTACCTGCAGACCGTGTGAGGTGAGATATGGCTCCTGAGTCCATGTACCAAGTGTTGTCCGGTGGCTGCAAGTTTATGCTGCTGAAGGCCTGACCCAAAAAGTGGGAGCCATGATGGGTGCGGGCTGCTGGAACTTGTCTTTGCATAAAGTGGGCTTGCTGCTGGTACTGGGCTGGCCGAGGGGCTGGAGCTGGGCCCAACAACCCTTGTTGAGCATACGGGTTGAAGGGCTACTGCTGGTACTGGAACTGTTGGGGCGCCGCGGCGCTCTGCTGGAACTGTTGAGGCGCCGCGGCCCAACCGAACTGGGGACTGGGCAGTGGTTACTGCTGCTGGTTCTGCTGGCCGCGACCCTTGCCACGACCACGACCTCCTCTTCCGCCGCGACCCTTGTTGGAGAAGTTTTCAAGACGTGTTGCATTAAATTGTTCCTCCAAATACACATCGCGTGTGTGTTTGTTGTCTTGAAAGATTTCCTCTAAACGAATTTACAAGTCGCGGGTTGAGGCGTCGGATTTCATGATAGTGAGAAGTAGATCAGAATGATTGTGTTCATTGGTGTTAGTCGGGGCCTATCGATACGTGGAATGAGATTTTGTTGCAAGTAATCAAGAAAATGGACATGATGTTAATTTAGTGAAGAAAGTTTATTATATATGGTGATTTTTCCAGAGTTCTGTCCATTGTGTATTTTTCTTTTATTCCCTTGGAGAGCCCAAGAAAGAGGTTATCAATGATTGATAGAGTTGGTTTCAGTATCTGAAATTCATTGATCCGATTAATTCAGATTTGTGTCGTACAGGGTTCATAAAGGAGGAAATGCTCCCTACTAAGAGTTTCTCCATTTTCGGGGCCCGAACTCAAGACATTTGGTTAAGGATGGAGGAATGTCATCCATCCCGCCACACCCGTTAGTGGTCAGTGTAATCCTTTCTATTGCTGGACAGAATAATGTGAATGAATAGAGGATTTTGATTTTGAAGAAATGTAGAATCTAGATATTTGCTCTATCTATTATGACTTGCTTGCGATGAAGCCTCAGATTTGTAATTGATTCAATTCAGTGTAACTATTAATTAGTTGGTCACACTTGATGTTAAGTTACACATTGTTGTTTTCTATAAAATTCTGAATGTCATGTTGCCAAACAAGTGAGTTACAAAATAAACTGCAGGTCGACCTTTAGGCTAGCTTGTGGCCCATGGCCAAGGACACATATAAAAGATTTGTTTTTTATAACTGTGGTGTCCGAATCAACTTGCTCACATCTCAATTAATTTCATGTGAACTAGATTCTACTTATTTTACCATCAAAAATCCAGTCAAATAACTACTTCACCGTGAATTGGGGAGTAAAAAACGCTAGCTCCACAATACTATAAAACTGAATGATCAAGTGAAGTGCAACAATATTAGTCGGAAGCGTAGCACATCATACCACTTAGCCTTGATTGTGTCCAAATGACAATATTGTTTGTTCAGGCAATCACATGCTTGTTAAAGCTAAAGACAGTTAGCTTCCCACCGATTACATCAAAAGATAAATAAGCTTACATTCATACATGTTTATAGACTTATTACCTAATCTTGATAATTAAAACAATAAATAAATCACACTTAATTAATTTTAATGTAGAAGAATAGAAAAACTCGATAAAGCATCGTGAATATGTCTATACAACATTTTTATGGCTAGAAATTATATGCTAACATATTGATAATTGGAATGGAAACCAGACGAGTGAAGTCCTTGTTATCCAAGGTAATCAAATAAAAAGTTATCATTTAAATAAGTTTTGTACAGAAAAAATTTAGGAAACTCTCCCTCTTCCTAATCCTAATCCTAATCCTAGTTGAACAAGTAAAAAAACAAACTACGGTTCTACTATTCCATTTAGGAGATCTCCTTATATTTCCTACTCCTAATCAATTTAGTACTAAAAGTTACTCTTTATATATATAGGAACACCCCTATGTTGAATCCACCAACACATCTTCTCATTGCTCAATTATTTTTGCTTGATCAATTATTAACACCTGAAGTATGTGCATGTTCATCGTTGATTCCGACGAGTCCCACCCCTCAAACACCACCACCATCATCGGAGTCACTTACGACGATGGTGTCATTCTTGGTTCCACTAACACAATCACACAGTTGACTGCTAATGTCGTGTCGTGTAATTGTGCATTAGAAACAGATATCGTTTTAGAAGATGCTCGCGGTTTTATTCTTGATCAAGAAAGTACTATGGTCGCGGCAGAGACTATAGGTACGATGTTGTCAGCATATAATTACGATAAGAAAAATATGCTACAAACCGGGCTTATTATTGGTGGAGGAAGTAAATTATATGAGATATGTTATGGTGGAATAGTAATGGAGAAGTGTGATTTCTCTGTTGGTGGATATGGGGCTACTTGTTTGCGCGATTTTTTGGAGAAAGAATGGAAGAAGGGGATGAATGAAGAAGAAGCCGAAGAATTGGTATTGAAGGCATTGTCAACAACTGGTGTTAGTAGTTGTGGTGTTCAAACTACGAGTGTAAACTCGAAGGGGATCATGACAGCTTTTCACTCCTATGATACTATACTTCATGTTAGGAAAGAAGAGTTGGAATTGGAGCATGCCAAGAATGAGAAGGCACGGCTCAAAAGCATACAAGCAAATTTAATTTCCTTGATGAACATCAATGTAGGTCTTTAGATTCATATTTTTCTAACAGTTAACAATGGCACTATAGTAGTCATGACTGCAAGATGATTATGTATGAATATTATGCTAAATACTTGTTATCTTCTTCTCTGCTTATAAACAATATACTTGAGCCTGACTTATTAAGTGGCAATTCTTGTACTACAACTCATTAATGAGAATATTAATTACGTTTTTTTTTTTGCATTGTAATTACTCTTTTTCATAATATTTTATTGGAAGCAGAGGAAGGATTGAATTCTTTTCGAGATATTTTGGTTTAGCGTAGACTAATCTGTTCAGGCAGTTACAAGCTTGTTAAAGTTAACAACGGAACTCAACTTTTCAGTGACTATATAAAAGTGAAATCCTCAACTTTAAATACCATACAAGCTGAAACGGATAGGATTTGTAGTACGATTATACAGTGTATTAGGCTTATTAATTAGGAACAAATTTCTCCTTATAGTAGTATATCTAGTCTAGTATAGAGATGCATATAAATTATAATCGAATCATTCAATCAATTAGTTTTCAACCATTTCCGATTACTTTCAGCCCTTAATCCTCTTCTTCACACTATATAAATTGTCTAACCACAATTAGAAATAGTCAAATTTTTGAGCCTCTACAATAGAACAAATAGGCAAATTTATGATCTATTGAAATATTCTTATGTGATAAATTTTCTCCTTAGTACATGATAATTATTCCCTTTCATTAATCTAACAACAAACTTATGTCCATATATACTTTCAAATTTAACAAAATTTGAATAATTAAAAAATGAGTTAAAAGTTTTTCTAACTATATAGAAGCGTGGGTAAGGTTTTCAGGATCGACATGCTAGCTTAATTCGTATCAAGGACATTTCTACAAAAAATTCTTGACTTTCCAATTGTTTTGGCCATATGTATTCATACCAGAAGATCTGAATCTCTCACTCATGTAAGATTGTGATATATATTTGCACGTTACTCTTTTCAGGAGAAAAAATTCAAGCCTTTCCATCCTCAAAGGTATTCCCACTTGAATATTTGTTGTTATTATACTATTTTTCCCCTAGGAGATAGATTTAGCATTACACCATGTTAAGAGTCTCATATCGGATAGCTTTTAGGGTGAGGATTGTAAAAATTCAAATAAGGAATTCATGTTCTCATTCCATATCCGATGTGAGACACTTAACACTACATTAGGCAAAGAGAAAGTTAGATCAAGTGTTTCCTATCTACATAAAGAGTTTGAAGATATGCATTTTCAACTAATGTGTAAATCTCCACGTCTAATGGTTCATACTATATGAAATTAGGAAGACATATCATTCACCTATCTTAGAGTAGTTTTTTTTTTCAAAACTGATACAACAACAACATACTCAGTGAAATCCCACAACGTGAGGTCTGAGGAGGGTAGAGTGTACGCATGTGAAAGTATTAGATACTAATTAATTGGGAATTAGTTAGTTAGTTGTAAAGTTGGTTATGTAATTAGAAATCCATTTTAAAGTTGTTAATTGCAGTTAATGACCACAGGGTCGATATAGTCATTACACCTCCTTTGTATATATATCTCATCCTTGAGATATTTTGAAACTCTCGATTCATTTTTCATCTATACACATTCTCTCTCTCTTTCTGAAAGCTTTCTCTCTTAACCGCCTTTTCTTTTCTTCTTGATTCATCTTCTCTACTTCTCTTTACATGCAATTTCAATTCATTGCCAGGATGTAGTTTATCATGGTATCAGAGCAGATTGTGCGATCTAGATTTTCTGTTTGATTTTCCTTTTAGTTCGATTTGATTTGGAAGGAAATTGCAGTTGGTTGAGATCTGATTTGTGCATATCAGTCTCAAGGATATTTAGAGACATGCAATTGAAGATTCAAATGCTAGCCGGTCGATTTTGAGTAATTTCTACACACATCGGAGACAACCAGTGTTACATGCAATCAGAAATTGACAATAACATGGGAACTTGTGAAGGAGATGCGACGAATGCGACAACAGTTGTCAGCATCGATCACAACCATCCTCTCTATCTGTTTCTGTCGGATGCGCCAGGATCGCTGACTGTTGGTGTTATACTAAATGAAATGGACAATTACACGATATGGAGCAGAGCAATGAAGTTGGCGTTGCTTGGAAAGAACAAGATATGATTCATCGATGAAACCATTAGGATAGATTCATTCGATGGAAATCTTGCGAATATGTGGAATAGATGCAAGGTGATTGTTGTTTCGTGGCTTATGGGAAATGTAAGCAAAAGTCTGCTTACTGGTATGCTGTTTAACTCTAATTATTGTGCAATATGGGAAGATTTGAGGGATAGGTTTGACAAAGTTAATTGTTCAAGAACATTTCAACTGCATAAAGAGATTTTTACTGTGAGGCAGGGTACGATGTCGGTTTATGTGTATTATTCCAGACTCAAGGACTTATGAGAGAGAATGATTCGATCATACCACCACCAAACTACTATCCCAAATTGAAGGAATTTTAGATCACATACAGTACCAGAAGATGCTACAATTTCTGATGGGACTCAATGATGGATATAGTCAAGTTAGAAGTCAAGTGCTTATGATGCAGCAGGTCCCTAACTTGAATCAGGTTTATGTTATGATTAACCAGGAGGAGAGCCAAAGGATAGTAGCAGGTTCGACCAGGCTAATGCAGGATACAATGGAGTCTATGGCTATGATTACTATTAGGAGTGAAAGTGGAAAGCAAAGGAAGCCATATAATCCGAATGCTCTATATGATTACTGTTGGCATTTGAAGGTGGATTGTCTCAAGTTAATGTACTGTGACTACTGTCATAAGACTGGACATATACAAGACGACTGTTATAGGCTACATGGTTATCCGAAAAATTTCAAAGGAAAGACAAAAAGGGCAAATGCAGTGACTAGAGGAAATACAACATTTGAGAATGCTGGACATGGAGGACATGTTGGTGAACATAGTGGAGTGTATAATCAGCACAGTGCATGACCATCTCACATGGGGAATCAGTATAATCAGCACAGTGCAGGACAATTTTACATGGGGAACCAGTTCACACCAAGCCAGCATCAACATTGCTCAATATACTCAACAACAAACCTGGAGGGCCCAATGCAAGTGCTAACCTGGCAGGTAAATTAAATACTTGTGAGGCATTGATAAAATGGATTCTAGACTCAGGTGCCACTAATCACATGGTTAGTAATCAAGGACACTTATATAACAAACATTTGGTAGAGAATGCAGGGAAGGTGCAATTACCTACAGGAGAATATACTAAGATTACACATGTGGGTGATTGTAACTTTGGACAAGGTGATGTGCTTAATAATATTCTGTGTGTACCAAATTTCAGATTTAACCTCATGTCTATTTCGAAGGTGACAAATGAACTAAATTGTAGTGTGACTTTCTTTCCCTATTACTGTGTGTTTCAGGATCTAATATCTGGGAAGGTGGGGGGGATTGGTAATGAGGAGGAAGGATTATATGTGCTGAATATGGACACACAAAATAAAGAAGGAATGTTGAGCAAGTGTCTAGCAGCCACTCAGCCAGTGGATGCAAGTATTTGGCATCAAAGATTGTGTCATGTTCTTATAGCTGTCATGAAAAGGATTCCAGATTTTTCTTGTTCTTCTTTTACTTTCAATAACTGTGAAGTATGTCCCATGGCTAGACAATGCAGAGTTCCATTTCCTATTAGCTCAAGTAGAGCATCAGGACATTTCCATATATTGCACATGGATGTATGGGGACCATACAAAGTTGAAACATATAATGGAATGAGGTATTTTTTTTACCATTGTAGATGATTACTCTAGATGGACTTGGATTTTTTTAATGAGACTTAAGACAGATGTGAGTACACTGCTGAGAAGTTTCTTCACTGAAGTTAATACACAATTTGATGTGAAAATAAGAAAAGTAAGATCAGATAATGGTACTGAATTTTTCAATCACCATTGTAAAGAGTTGTTCCAACAACATGGTGTAATACATGAGAGCTCTTGCCCTTATACACCACAACAAAATGGGGTGGTAGAAAAAAAACACATGCACTTGTTAGAAACTGCCAGGGCCATCAAAATACAAGCTAATATGCCAGATAAGTTTTGGAGATATTGTGTGGAAGTGGCAACATACATATTAAATAGAATACCATCCAATGTTTTAAAGAACAAATCACCTTATGAATTGCTATATAACAAATGTCTTTCACTTTCCCATTTGAGAGTGGTGGGGTGCTTGTGTTTTGCTACTGCTCTGCCTAAACAGGACAAACTCAGCCCTAGGGCAGTAAGATATGTACTTCTGGGTTATGGGAGCACACAAAAATGATATAAGCTTTATAATTTGGATAGACATATGATTTTCATGTGCTGGGATGTTGTCTTTATGGAAATAATATTTCCATTCAGAGATAATGTATGAGACATGGATGTTCTCATTCAGGCACATGACCACTTCTGTTATGATGACCTGGTTTATTCTCAGTCCAATGGCTCTTCACAATAATTAGATTCTGGAAATTCTAACACTGATGCAGTGACAGCTGATGCAGTGATAGAGGATACACATACTGTCCATGCTGATATTCCAATGGGCCAAGACATTTCAGTGCAGGGTTCTAATGCTAGAAGATCTACTAGAATTGGTAGACCCCCTATTTGGCATAAAAATTATGTCACTCAACAGGGATTCACTAGTTATCTATACTCAATATCAAATGGTGTAGATTATGGAGGAGTGTCACCTAAATATCAGAAGTTTGTTGCTCGGATATCTGCAGATGTGGAACCTTATAGCTATACAGATGCAGTCAAAGATAAGAGGTGGGTTGATGCTATGAAAGCTGAAATTCAGGCTCTTGAAGAAAATAAGACTTGGGAACTTGTAGATCTTCCAGAAGGAAAGAAGGTTATTGGATGCAGATGGGTGTACAAGATAAAGTATAAAGCCACATGAGAAATTGAGAGGTTCAAGGCCAGATTAGTTGCCAAAGGCTATAATCAAAAGGAAGGGTTGGATTATCATGATACTTTTTCCCCAGTAGTTAGGATGACCACTGTGAGGGCTGTAATATCTGTTGCAGCTGCCAAGAACTGGAACATCTTCCAGATGGATGTTTACAATGTATTTATTCAAGGAGATTTATATGAGAAAGTGTTCATGAAGCTGCCAGATGGTTTTCCTATCACCAAAGGCCAGAACAAGGTGTGCAGATTGATCAAGTCCCTTTATGGTCTAAAACAGGCATCGAGACAGTGGAACATCAAGCTGACTTTTGCTTTAACTTCCTCTGATTTTCATCAAAGTCGGTTGGATAATTCCTTATTTACCAAACAGCAAGTTGATAAAATTGTGGTGGTTCTAGTCTATGTTGATGACTCGTTGATTAAAGGTAATGACCAGATACTTATCCAATCTACCAAGCAGGATTTGCAGGTAGTTTTTAAGATAAAAGACTTGGGGGAGCTCAAATATTTTCTTGGCATAGAGTTTACAAGAAATTCCCAAGGCATTATTATGCATCATAGGAAATATGCCTTGAAACTCATTTCTGATTTAGGATTGTCAGGTGCTAAACCTGCACATTCTCCTATGGAGTTGAATTAGAAACTTACAACAATTGAGCTTGATAATCTTCTTATATCACAATCTATTTCTCAAGGCACAAAGGTTGAATCCTAAGTTTCAGCAGATTCCTTATTACCAGATCCCAGCATATATAGGAAACTTATTGGTAGGCTATTGTACCTCACCAATACTAGACCTGATATTGCATTTTCTTTCCAACATCTAAGCCAATTCATGTAGCAACCAAAGACATCACACTTAGAGGCTGGAATGAGACTAGTCGGGTATATCAAAGATGCCCCAGGATCAAGGATTTTTCTTAGCAGTTCCAGATTCAGGTGTATTGTGATGCTGATTGGGGCTCTTGCATCTAGAAATTCTGTCATTGGTTACATGGGGTTGTTCGGGGATTCTCCTGTGTCATGGAAATCTAAGAAACAACCCATCATTTCCAAAAGTTCAACTGAGGCTGAATACAGATCACTTGCTGCAGCAGTTGCTGAAATTGTGTGGATGACTGGTCTTTTTCAGGAACTGGGGATTCTCATTTGATTACCCATCTCTATGTATTCTGATAGCAAATCTGCTGTTCAGATTGCGGCTAATCATGTCTTTCATGAACGCACCAAACATATCGACATCGATTGTCATTTCATCCGGGAGAAGATCAAAGGAGGCATTGTCCACATTGTTTATATGCCATCCAATGAGCAACCAACATATATGCTTACAAATACACTCACTGCTGCTCATCACACTTATCTCTTATCTAAGCTAGGAATGGAGAATGTCTTCATACCTCCTAGCTTGCGGGGGGATGTGAAAGTATTAGATACTAATTAATTGGAAATTAGTTAGTTAGTTGTAAAGTTGGTTATGTAATTAGAAATTTGTTTTAAAGTTGTTAATTGCAGTTAATGACTACAGGGTCGATATAGTCATTACACCTCCTTTGTATAAATATCTCATCCTTGAGATATTTTGAAACTCTCGATTCATTTTTCATCTATACACATTCTCTCTCTCTTTCTCAAAGCTTTCTCTCTTAACCGCCTTTTCTTTTCTTTTCTTCTTGATTCATCTTCTCTACTTCTCTTTACATGTAATTTCAATTCATTGCCAGGATATAGTTTATCAACGCAGAACTTACCTCTACATTGGTAGGTAGAGCAGTTGTTTCCGAAAGACCCTCGGCTCAAGACAAAGCATAAGCACAAGCAAAGCAAGAGAAACGGTTAGACCCGGACAAGAAATTTATACAATATTGAAATGATGGTAACAAAAATGAATAAGCCACGCTGATTTAATTATAGAATTAGATTAACGTGCTCCTTAATCCCAGCACAAGTTTATTTATTCCATCAATCTTTTGAAAAACAAATTGCATAAATCATTTCTGTTGATTTAAGAAGACGTTGTAGAATCTTTCGAAAAACAGATTGCATATCTTGAATCGAGATTGCAAGCTTTTGACATTCTATAATTGGAATAACTGAAGTAACTTTTCGGTAGTAATTCTTAAGTTGAATTTCTTGGTTTGGGAGCATAATTGAGATGTTCCAATTACTCATAGAAATCACAAGTTGCTCAATATTTTGTCCATCTGTTTCTTCACGTATTATTCAATAATGGATAAGGAAAAAACAGAAAAGATTGGACTGTAAAATTAAGGGAACAAATATATTTATTTAACCTGAATATTAAAGTACTAAATGTGAGTTACAATTGGGGTTACAAGGAAATGAGAAGAAAGTAACAAGAACAAGGATTACAAACTGAAAATAGGAACAAGAAAAAGACTAAACAAAGATTTGCTAAATAGGGTGTTAGCATACTGTCCTTAAGACAATATTGCCCCGTATAAATCCTTTAACGGTGTTTTATAACTTGTCTCCCAAGATAAAACAACAACAAATAATTGAGCAAAAGAAAGTCAAGTGTTTACTAACAAGAAGAGCTTGAGTGTATGAAAGAAAGCTAGAGCGGAAGAATGAAACCTGATTTCAAGTGTGTTCTTCAATTGAGCCTAAGGCCTCAATTTATAGTGTGTGTAAGATGTCCTCTCATCTAGCCAACTAATGACAATCAATGGCCATGTAATAGAAATTATTGAGAGGTGTTATTCAGCCAAATAATGGCTGAATTCATGTGTCAATTCGTGGGGAATCAATGCCCCAAACCAGCCCAAAAGTTAGAAACACTTCAGCTCCCGTTGAACTCATTGTCCAGTGAAGCGTCGCGGTGCCTAACTTCCAGTAACCAACCAACCAATTAGCGCCGCGACGCTGGCTGGAGGAGTCGCGGCTCTGACGGTGGTTGCGCCGCGGCCTTTCACGGCTCTGCGGCGATTTTCGACTCGTTTCATCTTTTACACATCGTACACTTCTTCCTTCATTTACCAACGTGAAACCCTCTTCATTTGGCCAATAACCGTCTATCATTTCATGTCTCAAACATTTCATATACATACCAATATCTCTTTCACTAAGGAAATTTACGATCTTTGGTACAACGTGTGCACGTGTGTGGAAACGACGTTTTTGATGTGCGGGGCCCCAATTGTTCGAGTCATAAATAATAGGATTAACTTTATTTCACTTTAATAAATTTTCAACAATCCCCTCTTGAGAGATTTTGGTGCACTCACATGGTGTCTTTTTAGCAATCTTCCAGCGGATCGATGTTGTATCTAGATAGGTAGCCGTGGCTTTGAACCTTCCATAGTAGAATAACATCAGACTTACTTATTGCGCGATGAACGTGATGTCTTGAACCGTCAGTGTTTAATGTAAGACAAGACAATGGTACCAACACAACAACTTTCCTTACTTTGTTCTTCTTTAAGGTTTTGTCCGTTGTGGCCATGGACACGTCTTGGATTCTTAAGTGCGTTCATTTGTGGTAGCCAGTCCTCGCACTTAAATAGGTGGTCTCCTACAAGGTATCCTGCTATACTCCACTCCACGGGTGCTATGAATCATTAAAGGATTCCTCAAACCTAACCTCAACCATTGAAGATCATTAAAGGTTTTGGAAACTTAACCTTAACCCATGCTGCAGATAACACTTAATGTTTATCACGGGAACGACCTTGGATTCATGATTCTATGAAGAAATCATTATTCGAAGTGCTCTTGCTTTCACCGAAGCGCTCAACTGAACCTTTACGACTTAGTTTTCCCATTGAACCTAATTCCTGTGATCTCCAGTCAGTAAGGTTAGGTGTCCACTGTATCAGTTCTTATTGTTTGGGTTTTAGGCCCATTCCCCTAGACAGGCAGACTGTATGATCTCTGGTATGCCCTTCGTCAAAGGATCATCTATGTTTTCCTTTGATTTTACATAATCAATGGAAATAATACCCATGGTAATCAACTATCGAACGGTATTATATCTCCGTCGAATATGACGAGATTCGTCATTGTACATAGAACTCTGTGCCCTTCCTAGAGCTGACTGGTTATCGCAGTGGATCATTACAGAAGTTCGGGCTTATCCCAACAAGGGATATCCTCTAAGAATTCATGAAGCTACTCAGCATCTTCTCCTACTTTATCTAAAGCGATAAACTCTGATTCCATCGTGGATCGGGCAATGCAAGTTTACTTGGAGGATTTCCAACACACAACCCCGCCACTAATTGTGAATATATACCCACTGGTGGACTTGGTATTCTCTATATCAGATATCTAGTTTGCATCACTGTACCCCTCTAGTACAGCTGGATATCTCGAATAATGCAACCCGTAAGCTAGCGTGTATTTCAGGTATCGTAGAACTCGATTTAACACTTTCTAGTGATCATCACTCATATTACGGGTGAACCTAGACAACTTATTGACTGCATAAGCGATATCAGGTCGAGTGCAGTTTGTGATGTACATCAAACTATCAATCATCTGTGCATATCGCTCCTCGCGTACAGGCGCACCATGATTTTTATCAATATTTTGATTTATATCCAATGGTATCATAATCGACGAACTGTTGAATATCTCAAATTTTCTCAACACATCCTCGATGTAATGAGACTGAGATAAGACCAATCCGTCAGATGTCTTAGAGATCTTGATCCCTAAGATGACATCTGCAATATTCATATCCTTCATGTCAAACATTATTTTAACATGTTGTTAGTCTCTAGGATCAACCCAGGACTGCTCCCTGTGATCAATATCTCATTTACATAAAGGCATATTATGACGAACGAGTCGACATTTCCTTTCGTGTAGACACATTTGTCACACTCATTAATGGAGAATCCTTTCGACAGTAAAGTTGTTACACCTCGTAAATTTAAGGCGATAATTAGCAAACGTAATTAAGAAATAAAATTCGAATCTTGGATATAGAGTATATTTTTATATGCTAATTCGAAAATTTGTATACATAGGATGTGATTCCGGAATAATGTTGGAATACAACACGTGTGGTATGAACTTAGTGCCGTGTATAATGTGGTTAGGACATGGAATTTTCAGATTTGATATAAGATGTGTTATGTGGGAGATTGATTATTAATTGTGGGATTAATTTTAGTGGAGAGAATAATAATTAAGTGGACAAAAATTGTGGGAACTTGTACCCATCAAAAACTGTGTAAGCATGCAAATAATTTCTAGATTTTACTTAAACCAATATTGGCTGTTTTGGTGGGATTATAATGCTGGAAATTTCAATTATGAATATGCAAATACATTGTTGCAATTGTGGATATATGTCTTAAGGAATTAAGGTGTAGAAAGATGTTATGTTGCATTCTTGAAACTCTCGATTTTTGTTAGTACATTGACTGTTTTGGGGGCTGATTTGATATGGATTAAGAGGATGGATTAACATGAGAAATAGGTGTATAAATCACATTGGTTGTTGTAGTTGTTGTCTTCCATAAACATAAAGGAAATGAATGTATTATGATAGCGTATATGGAGTATTTTGGATTGTTCGGTTATATCTTTAAGTTGTATCTTGTTATTGGTATTGTTGGTTTTGTTTGTAAGTTGTCGATGTGCACATAAATATGGGAAGTGCTGCTCAAATTTCTATAGAAAAGAGAGTCATCATTCGATACATATTAAGTATGCTAGAAGACATGAAATTGACGAACGAATTACTATTGTTATAGGTTGAAGTGCTAGACGATACGTACTTTAATTAGTGAGTTGGTTAGTTCGACAATAAGGTATGTGAAATTATCCTTCCTTTTTTTTGACATGATTTTCATAAATGTGTGTACGACGGACGTACATAGTTCTAATGAATCATAGTTCCTAATGATGATTTGAAATGATACATGAAATATAGTTCCTTGATTTTCTAAATGATGATTTAAAATGATACATGACATGATAGTACCTTTTATTTATTTCATTGAGAGTCAAATGATGATTTAAATTGCATATGGTTACTCATGATAGCTATTCGTGCAAAGTGTTATTATTCCACCTCACCGAGTCCCGGGCCGGTAATGTTCGTGCGCTGATCCTTGCATTGTTCACTGAGTCCCTCACTAGAGGGCCGACAATATTTATGTATATATGATGATTCCATGGACAGATATCCATGATGCGGGTACAGATACCCATGATAGTATATGATAATTCCATGGACATGTATCCATGATGTGGGTGCAAGTACCCATAGTGATATATATATATATATATATATATATATATATATATATATATATATATATGGACAGGCATCCATGATTTTGATCTGACTCTCATTTTTATAAGGCACAGTTGACTCTCATTTTTATAAGGCACAGTTGACTCTCATTTTATATGACACAGTTGGGTTTGGTATTGATTATTATACTTGTCTCATATTACCTCTTGACCAGTTATGATCTTATTTACAGTACTTCATGTTTTACATACTCAGTACATTATTTCGTACTAACCCCATTTCCTCGGTGGGCTGCGTTTCATGCCCACAGGTACATGTTCTCAGTTTGGTGATCCTCAGGCCTAAGACTTCTACTCAGCTGGTTGGAAAGCTCCATTGTTTTGGAGCTTAGTCGTTTTGGTACAGAACCTTATTTTTTACTCATGTATATTTAGGGGCACGACGGGGCCCTGTCCCGTCATATTTTATTATCGTATTCTTAAAGGTCTGTAGACAGTTGTGGGTTGTACGTATGCGGATTTTCAACCTGATTTGGTCATCTACGTTGTTGTACTCTGTTTTGGGATGTTTCCGCATATAAGTGATACTATATGGTGGCAGCCTTGTCGGCTTGCCTATTTTATTATGTTGGCTAGTTGTGACTTCTCAGGAGACAGGTACATTCGTGTGTAAAGGCAGCCTTGTTGGCTTGTCTATTTTGCTATATAGCATGTGATACAATTTTCCCCATTTGTCCTTGGTGTCAATTAGATTATGTGTGATAGGTCAGTATAAGGGCGTCTAATTAGGGCGCCATGTTCACGGCCTGTCGGGGCGGATCGTGACAAAAGTGGTATCAGAGCAGTTCGTCCTCAGAATATCTACAGATCGTGTCTAGTAGAGTCTTATGTATGGGTATGTTGTGCACCATACTTATACGCAGGAGGCTGCCGAACATTTAGGATTGGTTTCTATTTTTTCATCTCGTAGATCATGCAATAGAGTTATGCTATTAGGATGATCCCTTTCTGACGGATTAATGTATTTACAGCTATGCCTCCAGAGAAAGCGACAGCGGCCCAGAAGGGCAAATCAGTAGCGGGAGATACTAGTCAGATCCCGAGAGTTACTAGGGCTCGTGCCCAGTCTACGCCCGAGATCGTGCCCCAGTAGGTGAGTTCTGCTACATCGCCACCTCCAGAGGCTCTAGTTCAGGAGGCAACATCATCACTAACTCCCGAGGTCCCAGCACCTGAGCCTCCAGCCCCTCAGCCATGGGCAGAAGATAGGGCCATAAGAGATGCAGCTCAACCGCGATCGACAGCGGCAGGCGCACTGCGAGCATGGACCAGGACTTGTCTATAGATCTGATAGTCTGAGGATTCGTGACTTTGTAAGTAGAGTGCACCGTTATACGATGGGACTAGATTGCTATTTGACTGATGATTGTTTGGCAGTGGCTCTTCAGCCAAATAGGGATCACGACAGAGGCTGGCATAAGAGGGCTAGGACGGCTGAATATACCGGTGAGTCTCAAGGCGGGCAGCCTCAACAGCATGTCAGATATTCTTCCCAGCCAGCATAAAATACACCCCCGGTTCCGGGAAGGAGATTGGACGCCGCGGGATATTGAGGCGGTCGAGCTCCAGTCTTGTGTTCACAGATGAACAGGGGTTCTAGTCAGTCGAGGCCACTTTTCCCTCGGTGTTCACAGTGTGACATGCATCATTCTGGGAAATGCCATTTTGCTACATGTGCTTATTTTTATTGCGGTCGTCAAGGTCATGTGATGAGAGAGTGTCCTTTTAGGAGGGATACAGGTGGTATGGCTCAGCCCACTGGATTGATTGCTGGTTCATCTTCTTCTATAGTTATGCGCCCCGCAGGGCAGGGTGTCATATGCCAGCAGGCCGTGGTAGAGGTCGTGGCGGAGTTTCCAATTCTAGCAGTCCCTCGAATCGCACTTATGCTTTGGCCAGTAGGCATGATCCGGAGGCGTCACCAGATGTTTTTATAAGTATATTATCGGTCTTTTTCTGTGACGTATATGCATTGATATATCCAGGTTCCACCTTGTCATACATATCTCTCATTGTTGCTAGTAGAATTGGAATATAACCTGAGTCGATAGAACCATTTGAGGTAGCTACACCGGTAGGAGATTCGGTCATAGCAAAACGAGAATATAAAAATTGTTCTGTGGTTGTATATAGTCATCATACCATAACAGATTTGATAGAATTAGACATGACTGAGTTTGATGTTATTATGGGTATGGATTGGTTGGCTTCTTCTATGCTAACATCAATTGTAGAGGAAAGGTAGTTCGATTTTAGTTTCCATGCGAACCAATTATGGAGTGGAAAACAGCATCGCCGAGGGGTAAGTTTATTTCATGTCTCAAGGCAAAGAAGACGGTCAGGAAGGGTTATATTTATCATTTGGTTCGGGTGCATGATACAGAAGCAGAGGTACCGGCTCTTCAGTTAGTTCCGGTAGTTAGTGAATTCCCGGATGTATTCCCAGATGACCTTCCAAGTCTTCCTAAAAAACGGGAGATAGAGTTTACTATATATGTATTGCCAGATACCCAACCCATATCTATTCCTCCTTCTAGAACGACACCTGCAGAGTTGAAGGAATTAAAGGAGAAACTGAGGGACTTGTTAGAAAAAGGCTTCATTAGGCCTAGTGCATCACCTTGGGGAGCACCAGTGCTATTTGTGAGAAAGAAGGATGGATCGCTGCGGATGTGTATTGATTATAGGCAACTGAATAAGGTGACCATAAAGAACAGGTATCCCCTCCCCAGGATTGATGATTTATTTGACCAGTTGCAGGGTGCTAAGTGTTTTTCCAAGATAGACTCGCGGTCAGGTTATCATCAGGTGCGGGTAAGGGAAGCAGATATTCTAAAGACAGCATTCAGAACCCGATATGGATATTATAAGTTTAAAGTGATGTCTTTTGGACTGACCAATGCCCCAATAGTATTTATGGATCTGATGAACCGGGTATTCAAGTCATTCCTGGATACGTTGGTTATTGTATTCATTGATGATATCCTGGTTTATTCACGTTCAGAAGATGAGCATGCAGACAATTTGAGGACGGTACTTAGGGTATGCCAGCACCAGAGGTTGTATGCCAAATTTTCTAAGTGTGAATTCTGGTTGGCTTTAGTAGCATTCTTGGGGCATATTGTCGGAGCTGAGGGTATTCGGGTGGATACACAGAAGATTGAGGCAGTAAAGACTTGGCCCAGACCTACGACACCTACTGATGTACGCATTTTTTTGGGGCTAGCAGGGTATTACAGGAGGTTTGTGGAGAAGTTTGCCTCGATCTCAGTGCCTTTGACTAGACTGACTCAGAAGGCAGCTAAGTTCCAATGGACCGATGCTTGTAAGCACAACTTCCAGTTGCTGCTGAAAGACAAGCTGACTACGGCTCCAGTTCTAACTCTTCCTGAGGGACTAGATAAGTATGTTATTTATTATGATACTTCAGGTGTTGGGCTAGGTTGTGTGTTGATGCTGCATGGCAGGGTTATAGCTTATGCCTCCCGACAGCTCAGAAAGCACGAGAAGAATTATCTCACTCATGATTTGGAGCTACCAGCAGTGATTCATGCCTTGAAGATCTGGAGACATTACTTATATGGTGTTCATATTGACATTTATACAGATCATAAGAGTCTCTAATATATCTTTAAGCAGACGGAGCTGAACCTACGGGCTACGACAGAGATGGCGGCTTGAGTTACTAAAGGACTATGATGTTGATATCTTGTACCATCCAGGGAAAGTAAAGGTTGTGGCAGATGCTCTTAGCCATATATCTATGGGTAGCTTGACGAATTTGCAACCAAAAAAGAAGGAAATGGTTCAGGAGATACACAGTCTAGCTAGTCTTGGAGTCCGGTTGGCGGATTCGGGAGATAGTGGGGTTCTTGTTCGGGAAGTTGCTTAGTCCTCTATCGTAGAAGAGGTAAAGAGACATCAGTATGAGGATTCTGTTCTGGCACAATATAGAGATGCAGCTCTTCGAAAGGAGAAGACTTTATTTGAGGTTGCACCTAATGGTGTGCTAAGGTATGAAGGTAGGCTATGTGTACCGGATGTTACAGGAATACGACAACAGGTTATGGGTGAGGCACACAATGCCCATTATTCCATTCATCCAGGGTCAACGAAGATGTTTCATGACCTTAGATGCTTATATTGGTGGTATGGCATGAAAAGGGACATAGCGGAGTTTGTTGCTCAGTGCCCGAATTGTCAACATGTTAAGGTTGAGCATCAGAAGCCTGGTGGATTATTGCAGGAGATAGAGATCTCCACTTGGAAGTGGGAAGTGATTAATATGGACTTCATTACAGGTTTACCTCGCACTCAGTGAAAGTATGACCCCATATGGGTTATTATGGACAGGCTGACGAAATCAGCCCATTTTCTTTCAGTCATGACTACTTATTCAGCTGAGGACTATGCGGGATTGTACATCAGGGAGATAGTGAGACTTCATGGGGATTCCCACATCTATTATATCGGACAGATGAGCTCAATTTACAGCTAACTTTTGGAGATCATTCCAGAAGGGATTGGGGACACAGGTGAGTCTTAGCACGACATTTCATCCTCAGACTGATGGATAGGCTGAGTGTACTATTCAGACACTTGAGGATATGTTGAGAGCCTATATTATTGACTTCAGAGGTAGCTGGGATGATTATTTATCACTTGTTGAGTTTGCGTATAATAATAGATACCATTCCAGTATCCAGATGACACCGTATGAAACCTTATATGTGAGAAAGTGCAGGTCACCTATCGGTTGGTTCGATGTGGGCGAGACTAAGTTAATCGGCCCATATATGGTTCAGCAAGCTGTGGATAAGGTGAAGCTTATCCAGGAAAGATTATTAACAGCCCAGAGTCGACAGAAGTCATATGCAGATAATCGACGTTGACACTTGGAGTTTCATGTTGGTGATTGGGTCTTCCTGAAGGTGTCACCCATGAAGGGTGTGATGAGATTCGGCAGGAAAGGGAAGCTTAGCCCAAGATACATTGGACCTTACCAGATTATTCGCAGGATAGGAAAGGTTGCCTATGAGATGGACCTTCCATCTGATTTGGAAGCGGTACATCCAGTCTTTTATGTGTCGATGCTGCGTAAGTGTGTTGGTGATCCTTCTAGAATATTCTCGGTTGATGATGTCCAGGTGACAGAGGAGTTATCTTATGAGGAGAGCCCTATAGCCATACTTGATCGCCAGGTCAGAAGGCTGCATACCAAGGATGTGCCTTCCGTCAAAGTGTTGTGGCGAAACAATAATAGGGAAGAGATGACTTGGGAAGTAGAAGGTGAGATGAAGAAGAAGTATCCTCATTTGTTCCCTGGGCCTACAGGTAATTCCAATTCCTTCTTTGACTATATTATTTGGTGAATGATATGTGTGATGTATATTATGGCATCTTTGGGTTGCTGTGTATAGGTTGGAAGGTGTAGTTATAAAGAAGACTCTGCCGGAATTGTTATAGCCTAAGACCTATTATGAACATTCGAGGACGAATATTTCTAAGGGGGGAAGGATGTTACACCTCGTAAGTTTAAGGCGATAATTAGCGAACATAATTAAGAAATAAGATTCGAATCTTGGATATAGAGGATATTTATATATGCTAATCCGAAAATTTGTATACATAGGATGTGATTCCAGAATAATGTTGGAATACAACACGTGTGGTATGAACTTAGTGCCGTGTATAATGTGGTTAGGACATAAAATTTTCAGATTTGATATAAGATGGGTTATGTGGGAGATTGATTATTAATTGTGGGATTAATTTTAGTGGAGAGAATAATAATTAAGTGGACAAAAATTGTGGGAACTTGTACCCATCAAAAACCGTGTAAGCATGCAAATAATTTCCAGCTTTTACTTAAACCAATATTGGCTCTCATCTCATTTGTTCTAATTCAAAATACCCCGCCCCCGCCCCCACACTTCTCTTCTTCTCCTAGCCAATTTCTCCATTTTTTTCCATAGCCAGGTTGAAAACCAAATTAACTTCTCTTCCTAGATTAGGTTCTTCTACAAATTCTAAGTTTTGATAAACTCCAAAGCAGTGGAGGTCACGGGCTGCTGGACCGATTTTTAGCCAAGAAATTGTGGCTTGAAAGATGAACATTTTGGAATAAAAATATGTAAGAATGATGGATTAAACTTGTAGAATAAATGCATGTCATTTTGGATTGAAGAAATGGTGAAAAATGGTAAAGAACTTGGGTAGTGATTATCGATTTTTAAGGGACTGTTTTGGCAAAAATTAAGGTAAGAACTCTTCTTTTTATAGTATAATTGAAGTTACATGATGTGGTAAATGAAGGAATGAACTTGTCACCACCACAACAACTTCTCTTTTCTAAAACTCCAAGACTTAACAAAGTTACAAGAGTGAATCTTTTGGCTTGGATTCATTCAAGTGCTTTGTTTATGTTCTTAACTCTAAGGGAATGAATACATAGACGGGACTGTTTGCGTGAATGGTTGGCATCTTTTATGCTTATCTAGGTTCACACTTAGCATTTATTATAAGAGTGTTCACCATCAATGGTAGATATGCATTTATTGTGAGCTACGTTTAAGCTTGAGTTCATTTACTACGCTTGCACGAAAGGAGAATGTTATATATCCTCTTCCCATATTTTATTTTCTCTTTTGGGCTAAAGCAAGAAGCCATTAAGGCTTGGGGTTTACACCCCCTTTGGGGTCGGCTCCATCATTGAAAGAAGACTCATTGACATATCAAGAAGCTCATTCTTCACTTTGAAATCCCCGACGAAGGCCACATAAGCGAGGACTACGCAAGAGGATGGGCCAAATCAGCGAAAATACCTCACTCAATCAGGTGTATCTCTTCCTTACACTTAGTTTGCTTAAAAACTTTGTGGCTTGTCTCTTGGAGTTCACCGGATTTGTCGTATTTAACGCTTGGTTTCGTTTTCTTGTTTACCTTGCGTGTTAAGTTATTGGTGCTCTTACGGGTGTTGTGCGGGTGTTCTAGGTGCTGGGCTGAGTTTAACTTCATTTACTGGGTTGTTGTAACACTAGTTCGAATCTTGCCTCTCCTTTGCTATGTTCTTGTTCATCTGTGTTCTTGAGAATCTCGTACTTACCATTCTTTGCTTGTTAGTATGATTCTTGGATTACGGGTGGTTTGCGGGATGGGAGACGCCTCTATTAGTGTTATTTCTATCTCGTGATATTTTGTTTACCAGCTAGGTATTGGTTATTTGAGTATAATCACCTTAATCCTTTAACAACTATCGTGTTAGTTCTTATCATCTTTGTGTGTTAGTGTCTTAGTGTACTTATACGGACTAGCCAGTTCTTAGTGTTCTTCATGTTCATATGGATTGCTAGACTAATTGGTACACTTTGATTATTAGTTGACTTCATTTATTGCTTGCATTGCGTTTCTCTATGCAATTTTGAATTTCATGCTCATTGTACCGAGGGATTGTGACATTTTGCCTATTTTGTGTAAGCAGCCACTGCCCTAGACGCAAAGCCACTGCGCCTTTGCCATTTTTGGCATTACGCACTGCCCTATACTTGCCTCTTTATGCATGCTATTTATGTTGACTTCACCTACGGTCCTTGTCCATTGCCATCTTTAGCTTTCGCAAGACCCTAGAACCTTTGTCTCTACTCTTCAAAAGCTTTGTTCTTAATTTATATATACTATATACTATATATAAACATATATTATATAGTATATTTTATATATTCGTATTTCATATATCCATATATTATCATTTATTGTCGCGATACTGGCTTGGCTCGACTTGCCTTGTTTTGCAGGCTATAAAAGAAGTAAGACGACTTGATTTTGGCTCACTTGAGGGGTATTCTCATATTATTAGTTTATGGAAAAATGATAGCTACACACACGCAGTAGTTCAACGTCCTTATCTGTTCACGGTTAAACCCGTTCGAACCAACGAGGCACGCGACAACGAGGTATTCCTAAAACCTTGCTTGTTTACATTTCATTCCTTAATTTTGTATTTTACTATTTATATTCACTAGGCAAACCTAAGAGTATCGATAGGCAAATACTAGGACTACAATTTGTATGAATGAATGTATGAATGAATGTTTGCTATTGCATTTGATAAACCTTGTATAAATTAGAAAGTCTTGTAATTTAAACTTCGGGCCTGTCCGGGTTACGCTCATTTACGATCTTCCAAGTTTATTTATTCAAATAGGTAAGTGTTTGTATATTTAGTAGAAGCGTTGTAATTAATAAACCGGGCCTGTCCGAATTTAAATTAACGTATTTCTCAATTGTATTCATCTCTTGCTTGTAATCGTACTTGGTAACTTTGAGGATGGAGAAAAATAAAAAGAAGCTGACCCATGAGAACTTCACGCCACTACCCATCCGAATGGGGCAAGCTTCTATTGGTATCACTAACAACGTCGAGTTCCCCCCGATTGCTCACGAACCCACCACATCCGGGCTTGTGAGCCATGTCTTCAAGTGGGGGACGCTCACGTGGGAAATGACGAGTTATCTACCAATGAGGGAACTTCAGACTTCATTCCCTTCTCTTGCACCCTTGGTTCTCAAGACACTGCATCGACTTCGAGTGGCAACAATTGTGAACCCGTCGTTGGGAATATCGCAGATGGAAAGAACAAAACTACGGATCACGTGAGCCAGAACAACAAGAAGGCTTATGCATCCATAGTCAAAGGAAACCGTGATGTTTCGAATGGAAAACGTCTATATTTTGTCGCCGATTGCCGTAATATGGGCCCTCTTGACTTACCTAGGGGTGATTTGGATAATCTTACGAAAACTGTGGGGCATCTTTTGGTTGGCTACTTCGCGGGGTCCTACCCGGGGAGCTTGGCATTAAGGAAGCTATGTCGCTCATGGGGAGTTGCATACCGCTTTAATGTCTATGCTTCGGGTTGGATTATCTTCAATTTTAACATGGAAGTTGACAAAGAGAAGGTCATGGCCAATGGGCCACACTTTGTTTATAGCACTCCACTACTGCTGAAATACATGCCTCAGTGCTTCACCTTCAACAAGCATGATATATGTACTATTCCAATATGGGTAAGGCTCTCGTCTCTCCCATTAGAGCTTTGGAACGTTAACGCTTTAAGTCGTATCTTGTCACGTATTTGCAAACCTATTGGGACCGATAAGCTCATTTTCTCTCGTAACACGGGCTCTAGTTGAGATAGACCTCTCCAAAGGTACACTTGATGCTATTGAACTCAAGCTTTGGGACGGCACCATCATTGACCAAAAACTTATTTATGAAAAGCTCCCGGACTATTGTGAGAAATGCCATATGATTGGGCACTCCACTACGGGTTGTGAGAAACATTACACCGACACAAATAGGCGGGTACAAGGGAAAGGCGTGACACAAATCATCAATGCCAAGGCAAATGGGGTACACACCTACTTGGACTCTCCCGAGGTGGAAGACGAGACTACAAATACTAATGGGAATGGTAACCATGCTAAAAGTGGTGGCCGGCCTTCGGGTGCACAGATTGGGGCTGGCACAGGTTGGATTTTGGAGGATGCGGAAGGAGGAGGTCAACCATTGGGGCCACAAACCGTGGTTGATGCAGGTCGGAATTTGGATGTTGCGGGTGCGGGTGGCCAGCCTTCTGGGGCACAAACCAAGGCTGGCAAAGGTCGGAACTTTATTGAGGGTGACTCTAAGGGCCCCGTGGGTACTAAAGGGAGTGTTGGCGATGTTGACACCCAATTTTGACCCTCCCGTCCAGTCATTAACTATAGAATTACACTAATTTTGCAAAATAAGTCTTATGATTTTTATAATAAAATGCAGCGAATAAAACATAAATATTTAATAATGGCATCGCGTCTTACGTAGAGTTTTAAACACTTAGAGTCCCGCGCCCGCATTAACTAATTGTAAGCCCTGTCGTAATTCTTAACCATTAATAAATACATAAAATAATTAATTTAGCAATGACGTCACGTCAAGTAGCATAGTTGCATTTATTAATACGCAAGAGAATGTCATAATCATTTGTAATTTAAAATCAATTTTTTATTTAATAGCGTCGCATTTATAAGGCTTTAAACAATTCTTAAATATCGTACTTGCATTCGGCATTTAAGCAATTTAATATAAACTCAATGCAATTTTAATTTAACTTCGCAATAATGCATAATAATAAGTTTTTAAATAATAGCGCCGCATTTTAACATATTAAGCACTAATTAAATAACACGCCCGCATTTATTATGACAATTAGACTAATTTAGCACCTAAATAATTAGACTAATTTAGCACCTAAATAATTAGACTAATTTAGCACCTAAATAATTTAACTAAATTAAATAATCTAATCCTAATTAATTAAGCACCTAAAATTAAATTAATTAAATACCTAATTTAATACTAACTACCCTACCTAAACTCTACCCAACCCTTACCTCGTCCAGCCCACAACTTTTCCCTTTATCAGCCCAGGCCCGTCAGCCCCCCCTTCCTTAAAAAAAAACACACCAGCATTTACCCATCGTCCAGGAGACAAAAACAAAGAAGAAAAAAACACAACCATCTAAAGAAAAACCTAGAAGACTTAGGGAAAGCCGCCGCTGCCTTCATCTCCCTCAGCCCGTCGATCCCGCCGCGAATCGCGAAGAAATAGCCAACAAAGACAGCTACAATCTTCCCATAAGAATAACTTACCTTAAGAACTTCGAAATCAGTCACAAATCTTCCAGATTCCCTCAAAATCTCCCAAATCTTTGTTCAAGTTTACCATAATAACAAAGCATACCAAATCTTTCCTAAAATTGTCCACAAATCTCAGCCTTAAATGCTTACCAACATTAGAACCCGAGAGGAGGCTATAAAAGGAGCTAGTCCATACATGCAATGGCAGGGGCAGGGCATTGGAAAATCAGAGAATCACAATAAAAAAAAACGAGCAGAAACAGTAGCAGACGAGAGCAAGAACAAGAATCTTAAAACCTTTTTTTTCCAAATTCAGTCAAGAAATTAGCAAACAAACGTTGTCTCTTATTCGCATCCAAGAAAACCAAAACCCGAGCGAGTCGACGACTTGATACGCTGCCTCGGTTCGCTGCCCGGAGAAGGTAAACCCATTTTTTGTTTTCTTATGCGATTTACACATTATAACCTGTTTGAATGATGTGTTTCTGTTAATAATGTTTAATGCCGTCAATTGCTGCTGTGTTGGTCGAAGTTACTGGTTTAATGTCGCATCTGTGACTAACGTTAATCGCTATTGACGCTCACGATTACGCCTATTAATGTAGTTTCGGATGGTGTGCTATCTGTTAGCTGATAACATTCGACGTCGCTGTAGGAATCAGTCGATGTTATATTAGATAAATGACAATGTGATTCCAGCTTTGAATCTTGGCGAGCATGATCCTTTATACTTGGCAGTAAAAATGTAATAAGAAACTTTTTTAAGTATTGACTGGATAGTCTACCATAGTTGTGCATTTACGCCTGTATGCGTATACCCGTCTCTGTGATTTTCCCATCCGCTAGTTCTAAGTGAATTAGGAATATACGGTCTTGGTATCTGATCTCTTGTCTTGTCTAAAGGTCTCATCTTCTACCTTGAATCTGGGTCCCCTGAACCATTATATGTTTGCATATCGAAGGAATAAAACTGCTTGTCTTTAAATATGTATGGATGATCTCTTACTATATGTCGATCGTATGCCCTTATCTTGGATAACTGCTCATGTCTCTCATATTCATAGCCCTGCACACTTAAGATGATTCCCTCAAATGGTCATCAATCTTATTGTTTCTCTCCTTCTCTCTTTTATTTGGTCCAAAACAACCCTTGACTTCATGTATATATGAGGCTTTATTCGATATATTCGTTACGGTCCTTTACGATTATAGTATAGAGTTTGAGTAGATTAATGATGAGTTTGATTGGCTTAGTGCTATTGTTTGAACCATACAAATGTCCATGCATTTACTCACGTCGTCAATATATAGATCTGTCCATCATTTCTGGAAATGTCGTGCTTAAATTGACTACGCTCTATCTTAAATGCTCGCTTTTTGATCATTAACTCGAACAAGGTTTAGGTCATATGTGCTTCTGTTATTATCCGCACCACTTAAGTCCATATTCATCTCAATCGGTGTAGAGGATTAATTGGTCACTGGGAATAGGCCACTGTTAATACATGCATCTATTCAAGAATAGAAATACAACTATTGTATCTAAATGGATTAGCCCTCATAACTGTTTTGTTAAGTGCCCCCTGCATAGTTGGATACTCCCAGGAACTGACCTGTTTAGTTGTTGTTTATGTCCTGAAATATCCCATGAACTGCTTCTAGTCTATTGTCCATCATAATATACATGTATATTTGATATATAGGCCGTATATACAGTGCACCAGTCCATATTATGGAATGTCTCCAGATGGACTATGTTTGTTATTACATAAATTCGGAGTCCTTTTAAGTGTGTTCAGATCCCACATATTTTGAAATATTGGTTGAAGAGTAAGAATGCATTTCTTTTCCAAAGGATAATTATCAAAACTTGATAATAACATTAACAAAACCAAATGCTGTTTTTGATAGTTTTGTCTTGGGTATTGAATCTGCTTGATGGATTTAGGTTGTTTGTTTGTCCATTGTCGGAATGGAATGATTTATCTGCATTCTTAAATCTTATGACAATGTCATTTATTATTTAAAGGGGTTTGAGTATATACTAATCCTTATTTTCTTCTATTTTTTACATGAAACGCATCGGAGCCAAATGAGGAGTTTCATTGCGAGACTCATCACAAGCTGCAACAAACAAGGACCTACATCTATGTGCATCTTTACCTCCGCACCACAAACTCCAAAACCATAGGCGAGATGGCCTCGTCGTTTCCTCGAGTCATTTATTAATTCATATCCTCCCCCTATTATTTGTTGTAATTATTTGTCTAACATTACACTATTAGTAACACATTTAGAATAATTAAACTTTGGGCTTGACGCTAGAAATTCACTTTTTCTTAAATTAGTTATTCTTATGACTAGTTATACATTGCCTAAGCCATACCAAAATGACATAAAAATTCGCGTAGCTAAAGCGTCACTCGTTATTAAATCCTTAGCATAACAAATCAATCCTTTCATAAACTCTTACTAACATTCATAATAAAAAAATTATTTTGTTAGTCCTTGCATAATAGATATCCTACATTTTATAAAGTACACATTTTGTCATAATAAGATTTTACAATACATGTATCTTATTTAATACGTTATGAATGCAAGTTTTATCCAAAGCTAATTTTATATTCTAAATAAATCTCATAATTTTTAAACACTTTCAAACACGCACTTTTTTTTAGAATAATAATTCCCTAGGTCTGTTGGGAGAACCGCAAGTTAGCGGATCCTTTAGGGTGCCTAACCCCTTCCCTTTAGGATAATAAAGAACCCTTGCCCAGAATCTCATTAAGTTTAGCAGACCATTAAATGGAGTTAATGTTTACTTTAAACTAGTTAACATTTAGGTGTCCTAATTCACCCAAATTAATTAGGTGGCGACTCCGCGAACTCTTAAACATTTTAAACATTTTAGCATTCTTTTGCACTTTTAGTACTTTTATTTATTTTCTAACATTTTACTTGAGCAGGGCTCGCTTTTATAAAGTCGCGGTCGAAATCGGGCGCGACAGAAATGGCGACTTCACTGGGGATTAAGGTTCTTAACCATAACAAACCTAGGGTTATTATTTGGCATTATTTTTTGCATTTAATTTTTGTGTGCTATATTTTGTTTATTTTAATTGCTACATGCTTTACCGCTTTTCTTAAACTGGCATTCCGCTCATATTTCTTCAATTCTGAAAAATTCACACAATCACACACTACATGCGAGGTGCGCTTGGTGCATCAGCAAAATTCTTTCTTCAAAACCCAAATTTAGGAGAGTTGGTAACATACGTGGAGTGTCCGGTCTAACCGGTGGCCGCGTAGCCTTCTCACTCGAGTTGTCCGCTCGGGAACTCTTGGCCTAGAAAAGCCAAATCTTAGAAACTTAAGATAGAGCTATACCACCTTCATTTTAGGGCATGCGTGCATTTACCTTAGGTGGGTGGTCCTTGGCATCGACACCACAATTAGGAAGACACCAAACTTGTCGACGGGTTTCTCAACCCAACGACCAACCAGCATATTATGTGTAGCATGGCAGTGATAGACAAATCCAAACCTAATCATGTCATTGGAAAAAGTGCACCGTCATTTGGTCGTCATTTCCAACAAAAGCATTCTGATTGGGCGGCTTGGACAAATCTATCACAACCTCGCATATGTGACGTTTAGGCCTACCGCATAAAGAGGTCCCAAACATGTTAGAACACGACTTGATTTATTATATATTGCTGCAACCTTTTGCATATTATACTAACTTGGTTTGCTTCATTTGTTAAAAGGTTATTTTTAGCTTATCCCAAAAGGTTGATTCGTGTTGATGGTAGACAATCATCCAATAAATGACTAATCCAGAGGCAGGAACGAAACAACTTAGGACTCGTCCCGTTCGTAGAGGATGCAGAGGCGTTGGAAAGGAGAAACACCATGATCAAAACCTCGCCACACTATTGCGACAAATGGAAATCATGCAGCCGAAATAGAAAGGCTCGAAATATCACAAACTCTATTAGTTTGAATGCACCACTCCCGAGCAAAGGACAAATGCAATCGTGTCACCGCCCGAGCCTCCACTTCCCAAAGCTCCCGCGAGAGCCGCAACATACCACCACACCAAAATGTCACTCGCGGTCAATTTGCAAGCCGACCTCCAAAATGATCCGTTCACTACATACACATCTCAACCTCCACTACTTATATCTCCCACTCAACCCAAATTGCCAAGCCACCCAATCTGACGGATGACACAAACAATATGAGGGGTTAGCACATCCGATCGAAAGCCAATCATTTATTATGCATACATCCTCTCAAGAGACAGATCAATACAAGGAAATGGAGCGGCAGACTCGAGCCAGAGCTGATGAAAATATGGCAAAAGAAATCCGTAGTTTGAAGGAGGCATTCAAAAGCATTCAGATGAACAAGGGGGAAGAAGGTTTGGAATATGAAAACTTATGTATGCACCCCGACGTTGAATTACCTGTGGGATACAAGGTGCCCAAATTTGACATGTTCGATGGAAAAGGGAATCCTCGAGCTCATCTAAGGTCATATTGCGATAAATTGATTGGAGTTGGTAAAAATCAAGCAATCATCATGAAGCTATTCATTAGAGTCTAACCGGCGTATTTGGTGATACGTGCCAAGACCCTCGAAAATGGGACAGTTGGAATGCCATGGCACAAGATTTCATGGATAGATTTAGATTCAACACTGACACTGTCCTGGACAGATTTTATCTTATGAAGCTTGAAAAGAAATCCACAGAAACTTTCAGGGAATACGCCCTGAGGTGGCGGTCAGAAGCAGCGAAGGTCCAGCCTCCAATGGCAGAGAGCGAAATGACCACTTTGTTTGTGCAGTCGTTGAAAGACGCGACATATTATGAAAGAATGATCAGTGTAATTGGGCGAAGTTTTGCAGAAGTCGTAGAATGGCGACCGTGGAAGAAGACATTAAGATAGGCAGAATTACAAACTTGACAGCCCTACAAGCAACCAGCAGGGCAATGCAGTCAGATTCCATAGGAGGTACCTCACAGAGGAGAAGAGATGCATCACCCTCTATCATGGTCATTCAGGAGCATGGGCCAGAACAACATCCAGTGTATCACAATCCACCGCCTCGCTTACTATAACCAAAACACTCAAATCCACATTATCGACTACGCCCCATATCTGTTTACCATACCCAACCAAAGATATCCAAAATACTCACCACAATCACGAACCCGCACACCAAGCGGACTCAAACCGCGTAGATGCGAAAGAAAACCAACAAAACCTATACACCTTTGGCGAACTCATAGCCCAAGTGTATGAGAAGTCGAAAGCGCGAGAATACTCCGCAAGTCCCGAAATACCCCCAGCCTACCTCAGGGCACGATAAAACTAAACATTGTGCATACCACTCCGGTCGGAGGCATGACATCGCAAATTGTTATACCTCAAATACAAAATCGAGAATTGATCAAAGATGGAGTCATCCAACTTAAAAGCTCCCAATATAAACAACAACCACTTACCAAACCACGATGATGCACATGTTAACATGATTGTTGAACAAAGCGGTTTGGAAGGACCGTTGTTGAATCATCAATCAATCTCAAAGGAAGAGAAATGCTCGCTGGCAGAGCATGTTGCGCTGAATCATTCATTCATCAAAACATGCACTTCGCGAAATCAAAAGAAGAAGATACGAAAGCTGCGTGGAAGGGCTCTAAAGTCTTCGTTCTTTGAAGGAAACATAAATACAATGTGATCGGTATGATCCGTGAAGACCACCCCTCTAAGACCGAAGCGAAGAAGTGGACTCATGCCCTGCTTTGGCGTAGAGTCCTAAAATAGTTAGTTTAATATATTTTTGCCGCCGTATGTAATTGGAACTACGTGTGACTGATTCATGGCGGATACGTGGCGGCCACATCGGCCGGTCCTTTTAGAAAAATCCCAATTTATCCTTTGCTTGTAATTGGAACTACGTGTGACTGATTCCCTTGGAGGATACGTGGCGGCCATATCGGCCGGTCCACCTTAGAATTTTACCCAATATTCGCCAGTAATGAACTACGTCATGACCTGATTCCCTCATGGGGATACGTAGGCGGCCTAAATCGGCTTCGGTCACACCATTAGGAAACTTTCCCTTCGTTCTGAAATAACAAGAATGCACATCACATACAAGCAACTCCATTGAGACCCTCCGGGCCAAACACCCTTTTCAAAGCGGGACAAGGTAGGAAACGTGCGGGGTTATGAGTCCCAAACAAGGCAGACGTCCGGCATCAAGAGTCAAAACTACAAAGTCAGCGAATCAACCGCCCGCCAAACTCACAAATTTTCTTTGGCGCAGGTCCTTCATATTAGCAGAAGGTACAACAAAGTTCTGCACACTAGCAGAAGCAGAAAATACAACAAAATTCTTCAGAAGCGGCAGAAGCAGACAAACATCAACAATCAGAGTTCAAATCCCGCAACAAATTATAGCGCATCAGCTCGAACATAAAGTCAAAGTTGCAACCACGCACACAACAAGGACAACATGGCAATTAATCGATCCGGTGCAAGACAACATCTCAGTATTCATCCGGCATATCAGGGACGACATCTCTAGCCATAAAATTGCACTTCTCATATTTATTTATCATTTTGTTTAAACAGGTATACACTCACGTTTTCTCAAGCTTAGCTTGCAGGAGCATTTATTCTACAGAGCAGCGGAACACGTCCGGACAACGGCGTTATCGAGATTATGTCGGCGACATATATCCGACTTCGGTTTAATCGATCGGCGGGACAATTTTTAAGGACTTCGCCACGAAAGGACATTGACAAATATGATCGTATGCTTGAAAGATCGACATAAAGCGGGACAATTTTAAGGACTTTACTACAAATGACATCAATGGACATGGTCAATTTACGTGAAGGGTTCCATGTCCCAAAGCTGAGACAAAATTTTAAAGAAAGCTGGCGGAGCACGAGAGTATGAGAGAATATACCGCGATTTGAGATAAGGATGCTCGCTCTGTTTCATAACATGTCGCTATTCAAAATCGACATAATTTCCTACTAGTATTTTCTCAAGATAGAATATTTTCAACAAATGTTTTCGTAGAGACTCGAAATCGCAGCGGGGTTACATGGTCGGACGAGACAACGCGTGCAAATATCAAGAGCGACCAAATCGGCCCGCCCGAACTCACAATTTTTCTTTGAGTGAATGTTGCGGTCAACAGAACGAGGAGGACAATAACATTCCAAAACAACATCTACATTTCGTCCATACAACATTTGACATCTACATTTCGCCCATCTGACAACGAACATCTACATTTCGCCCGTCTGACGACGTAACATCTACATTTCGTCCATCTGACGACGTAACATCGCATTTCGTCCATACAACGAACATCTGCATTTCGTCCATCTGACGTAACATCTGCATTTAGTCCAAAGCGGCCAAGTCGAAAGCGACGCCAAGTCCAAAGCGACACCAAGTCGAAAGCGACACCAAGTCGAAAGCGACACCACGTCCAAAGCGGCGTCGAGTCCAAAGCGACTCGGTCCAGCGACTCGCGTCCAAAACGGCGCCACGTCCGCGATGCTAAGTCCAAAAGCGACACCGTCCAAAGCGGCGTCGAGTCGGCGACTCGGTCGAAAGCGACTCGGCGTCAAAACGGCGCCACGTCCGAAAACGGCTAAGTCCGAAAGCGACACCACGCCCAAGCGACTCGGTCGAAAATGACTCGCGTCGAAAGCGGCGCCACGTCCGAAACGACGCTAAGTCGAAAGCGACGCTAAGTCGAAAGCGCCACGTCAGAAAGCGGCGCTAAGTCAGCGGCGCCACGTCCAAAACGGCGCCACGTCAAAGCGATGACAAGTCCGAAAAGCGGCGTAAGTCCAAAACGGCGCCAAGTCCAAACGACGCCATCATCAACATATCACATCTACGAGGGCGATTTTTCTCTGTTCTCAAAATTGCATTTTTTCTCATTTTATGCTTTATTATTATTATGTCTTAGCAGTTATGCACTAACTCTTTCTTGAGCTTTAGTCTACAGGGGCAGCAGCAACACGTCCAGGCAACGACGCCATCAACACAACAAGCAAAAAAAAAAAAAACAACGACAAGTCTTAAAACGACGCCAAGTCCGAAAACTACACCAGTAGCAACGTTCCAATACATGATTAGCTCGCCAAAGTCAAACTGCAACAAGTCTACATCAAATACATCTTGCAAAAAACCACAGGCTACATCATTTACACTTTAATTATTTCATCTAGTTTTGATTACGCATGAATTACGACACAACTCCATATATAAAACAATTTTTTATCTATGCCTAGGAGGCGTCATTTGCATCTAAATCATCAAGCGAACGCCCATCTGGCGTCATACGATCTCGTCCATACAAGCGAGAACGCCCATACTGGCGTCATCATCCGTCCATACAAGCGAACGCGCCATACAAGCGTCATGTCATCCGTCCATACAAAGCGAACGCCCATACAAGGCGTCATATGCATCCGTCCATCTAAGCGAAACGCCATACAAGCGTCATATCATCTCGCATACAAGCGAAAACGCCATCTGGCGTCATATCATCTCGTCCATACAAGCGAAACGCCCATCTGGCGTCGTGCATCCCGCCCATCTGAGGCGAACGCCCGTACAAGCGTCATACATCTCGTCCATCTGAGGCGAAACGCCCATACTGGCGTCATTTGCATTCGTCCATACAAGATGATTCCGCCCATACTGGCGACATTTGCATTCGTCCCATCTGAGACGATAACGCCCATCTGGCGTCATCTGCGTCATTTCATATACGATTTGACTCGACCACAACACAAAAGTTACATTCTTACACTATTTTGTTTTGTGATTATGCACTAATGCTTCTATCTTAGCTTCAATCTCGAAAGCGCGCAGATGGAGCATAACGTGGATTTTCTACAATGACAACCGGCAATTTGTTGGGGCCAACCTTCGATGAATGGAAGAAGCGGCCTCAACGTCAGTCACTCACTCGCATCACCATAAAACCAGCACCGTAAGTCGATAGCGATACACGGAGTTCAAGCGATTTACTTTTTATTTTTACATCATAGCGGTGTCGTCATAACTCGACACTGGGACAATTTTTAATTTTGCATCAGCCTTGTCTTTTTCCCAAACATTCTAATTATGAGGGTCGAGACAAAATTGGCTATGAGTCAACGTCTTTGTCCGAAGATTCTTCCATCGTCTCCATACAAGAGGAATGTTGTTGGCGCGATTTTGACCCTCGTCCGATCATTAACTATAGAATTACACTAATTTTGCAAAATAAGTCTTATGATTTTTATAATAAAATGCGTGAATAAAACATAAATATTTAATAATGGCATCGTCTTACGTAGAGTTTTAAACACTTAGAGTCCCGCGCGCATTAACTAATTGTAAGCCCTGTCGTAATTCTTAACCATTAATAAATACATAAAATAATTAATTTAGCAATGACGTCACGTCAAGTAGCATAGTTGCATTTATTAATACGCAAGAGAATGTCATAATCATTTGTAATTTAAAATCAATTTTTTATTTAATAGCGTCGCATTTATAAGGCTTTAAACAATTCTTAAATATCGTACTTGCATTCGGCATTTAAGCAATTTAATATAAACTCAATGCAATTTTAATTTAACTTAGCAATAATGCATAATAATAAGTTTTTAAATAATAGCGCATTTTAACATATTAAGCACTAATTAAATAACACGCCCGCATTTATTATGACAATTAGACTAATTTAGCACCTAAATAATTAGACTAATTTAGCACCTAAATAATTAGACTAATTTAGCACCTAAATAATTTAACTAAATTAAATAATCTAATCCTAATTAATTAAGCACCTAAAATTAAATTAATTAAATACCTAATTTAATACTAACTACCCTACCTAAACTCTACCCAACCCTTACCTCGTCCAGCCCACAACTTTTCCCTTTATCAGCCCAGGCCCGTCAGCCCCCCCTTCCTTAAAAAAAAACACACCAGCATTTACCCATCGTCCAGGAGACAAAAACAAAGAAGAAAAAAACACATCCCTCTAAAGAAAAACCTAGAAGACTTAGGGAAAGCCGCCGCTGCCTTCATCTCCCTCAGCCCGTCGATCCCGCCGCGAATCGCGAAGAAATAGCCAACAAAGACAGCTACAATCTTCCCATAAGAATAACTTACCTTAAGAACTTCGAAATCAGTCACAAATCTTCCAGATTCCCTCAAAATCTCCCAAATCTTTGTTCAAGTTTACCATAATAACAAAGCATACCAAATCTTTCCTAAAATTGTCCACAAATCTCAGCCTTAAATGCTTACCAACATTAGAACCCGAGAGGAGGCTATAAAAGGAGCTAGTCCATACATGCAATGGCAGGGGCAGGGCATTGGAAAATCAGAGAATCACAATAAAAAAAACGAGCGGCTTGATGGCAGCGAGCAAGAACAAGAATCTTAAAACCTTTTTTTTCCAAATTCAGTCAAGAAATTAGCAAACAAACGTTGTCTCTTATTCGCATCCAAGAAAACCAAAACCCGAGCGAGTCGACGACTTGATACGCTGCCTCGGTTCGCTGCCCGGAGAAGGTAAACCCATTTTTTGTTTTCTTATGCGATTTACACATTATAACCTGTTTGAATGATGTGTTTCTGTTAATAATGTTTAATGCCGTCAATTGCTGCTGTGTTGGTCGAAGTTACTGGTTTAATGTCGCATCTGTGACTAACGTTAATCGCTATCGACGCTCACGATTACGCCTATTAATGTAGTTTCGGATGGTGTGCTATCTGTTAGCTGATAACATTCGACGTCGCTGTAGGAATCAGTCGATGTTATATTAGATAAATGACAATGTGATTCCAGCTTTGAATCTTGGCGAGCATGATCCTTTATACTTGGCAGTAAAAATGTAATAAGAAACTTTTTTAAGTATTGACTGGATAGTCTACCATAGTTGTCTGTTTCTGCCTATTATGTACGTATACCCGTCTCTGCTGATTTTCCCCATCTGTTAGTTCTAAGTGAATTAGGAATATATGGTCTTGGTATCTGATCTCTTGTCTTGTCTAAAGGTCTCATCTTCTACCTTGAATCTGGGTCCCCTGAACCATTATATGTTTGCATATCGAAGGAATAAAACTGCTTGTCTTTAAATATGTATGGATGATCTCTTACTATATGTCGCTGATCGTATGCCCTTATCTTGGATAATCTGGCTCATGTCTCTCATATTCATAGCAAGACACTTAAGATGATTCCCTCAAATGGTCATCAATCTTATTGTTTCTCTCCTTCTCTCTTTTATTTGGTCCAAAACCAACCCTTGACTTCATGTATATATGAGGCTTTATTCAGTATATTCGTTCTGGTCCTTTCTGATTATAGTATAGAGTTTGAGTAGATTAATGATGAGTTTGATTGGCTTAGTGCTATTGTTTGAACCATACAAATGTCCATGCATTTACTCACGTCGTCAATATATAGACCTGTCCATCATTTCTGGAAATGTCGTGCTTAAATTGACTACCTGTTCTATCTTCCGTAACAGTGCCTGCTTTTTGATCATTAACTCAGAACAAGGTTTAGGTCATATGTGCTTCCTGTTATTATCCAGACCACTTAAGTCCATGTTCATCTCAATCGGTGTAGAGGATTAATTGGTCACTTGGGAATAGGCCACTGTTAATACATGCATCTATTCAAGAATAGAAATACAACTATTGTATCTAAATGGATTAGCCCTCATAACTGTTTTGTTAAGTGCCCCCCCTGCATAGTTGGATACTCCCAGGAACTGACCTGTTTAGTTGTTGTTTATGTCCTGAAATATCCTGAATCGCTTCTAGTCTATTGTCCATCATAATATACATGTATATTTGATATATAGGCCGTATATCTGATCGCGATCCATATTATGGAATGTCTCGGATGGACTATGTTTGTTATTACATAAATTCGAGTCCTTTTAAGTGTGTTCGGATCCACATATTTTGAAATATTGGTTGAAGAGTAAGAATGCATTTCTTTTCCAAAGGATAATTATCAAAACTTGATAATAACATTAACAAAACCAAATCTTTTTTTGATAGTTTTGTCTTGGGTATTGAATCTGCTTGATGGATTTAGGTTGTTTGTTTGTCCATTGTCGGAATGGAATGATTTATCTGCATTCTTAAATCTTATGACAATGTCATTTATTATTTAAAGGGGTTTGAGTATATACTAATCCTTATTTTCTTCTATTTTTTACATGAAACGCATCGGAGCCAAATGAGGAGTTTCATTGCGAGACTCATCTGGCTGCAACAAACAAGGACCTACATCTATGTGCATCTTTACCTCCGCACCACAAACTCCAAAACCATAGGCGAGATGGCCTCGTCGTTTCCTCGAGTCATTTATTAATTCATATCCTCCCCCTATTATTTGTTGTAATTATTTGTCTAACATTACACTATTAGTAACACATTTAGAATAATTAAACTTTGGGCTTGACGCTAGAAATTCACTTTTTCTTAAATTAGTTATTCTTATGACTAGTTATACATTGCCTAAGCCATACCAAAATGACATAAAAATTCGCGTAGCTAAAGCGTCACTCGTTATTAAATCCTTAGCATAACAAATCAATCCTTTCATAAACTCTTACTAACATTCATAATAAAAAAATTATTTTGTTAGTCCTTGCATAATAGATATCCTACATTTTATAAAGTACACATTTTGTCATAATAAGATTTTACAATACATGTATCTTATTTAATACGTTATGAATGCAAGTTTTATCCAAAGCTAATTTTATATTCTAAATAAATCTCATAATTTTTAAACACTTTCAAACACGCACTTTTTTTTAGAATAATAATTCCCTAGGTCTGAACGGACAACCGCAAGTTAGCGGATCCTTTAGGGTGCCTAACCCCTTCCCTTTAGGATAATAAAGAACCCTTGCCCAGAATCTCATTAAGTTTAGCAGACCATTAAATGGAGTTAATGTTTACTTTAAACTAGTTAACATTTAGGTGTCCTAATTCACCCAAATTAATTAGGTGGCGACTCCGCGAACTCTTAAACATTTTAAACATTTTAGCATTCTTTTGCACTTTTAGTACTTTTATTTATTTTCTAACATTTTACTTGAGCAGGGCTCGCTTTTATAAAGTCGCGGTCGAAATCGGGCGCGACAGGCGAGACACGCATATTGGAGAGCAAACCCATGATTCAGTGTGAGGTTGGCTTAGGTATGTGTTTGGAAGAGATAGCGGATTCGGGTGGTCAGCTTTCGGGGACACAAACTGGGGTTGACAAAGGGCGGAACTTTATTACGGATGACTTTAGGGCCCCCGCGGGTACTAAATGGAGTGTTGGCGAAATACACATAATGGAGAGCCAACCTGTGATTCAGAGAGAGGTTGGATTGGGTATGTGCTCGGGAGCGGTAGCAGATTCGGATAGTCAGCCTTCGGGGACACAAACTGGGGTTGACAAAGGTCGAAACTTAACACCGGGAGACCATAGGTGTCCCCCGGAATCAAAGGGAAGCAAGGACGAGACCCGACAGCCTTCAGGCCAACCAATGGATGCTCTTAATGCGACTGTCGCTAAGGGGACTCCAAATGATGCGGATGACCAACCGTCGGAACCACAAACCGAGGCTGGAAAGGGTGTGAATGGCGTGAAGGCACAATTTGCCAAGGCTAATGACACGGGCACCATGAGCCCGGTCGTTAAACATTCCGCGATCTTCCGGAAGCTTTTGGACATGCACGGTAATATCTTGGTGCAAAATGCAGTCGACGGCAAAGCCAAATCAGCCATTGAGGCAGTCCTTGCGCAAGGTTATGCTATGTCTACTATTTCGGATGAGCACAAAGGAGGCCAGCCCTTGGGGACTCAGACAGGGGTGGGCGAAGATAAGGGTGCTATGAGATATGATGGGTTCACGGAAGTAATGAAGAGAGGGAAGGTGAAAACTAGCACGGGGTCACAAACCGCGTCTAGTACTGGTCCGCAAACAAGAGCTCAGTACCGGTATAGAGAAGGTCAAGGGGTGCACACCTATTTGAACTCTTCTGTAAAGGACGCGGGTACAGCTGGGAGTTGTATCCATGATGATCAGCACGCGCATGCTCAGACTCTTGATCCTTAGACTCATGGTGGCCAGTCTTCGGGGTCCCAAACTGTGGCTGGCAAAGGTCGGACTAAACCTAGGATAGAGAGGGGAAATGCCGGAGGGATTTCAATCAGAGATGGGGGCCAACTTGAGGGGATACAAACCGTGGCTGGCACGGGACTGCCTATTGATACTAACGGGATAGGATAACCCGCGGACAGAGCGGGTAGTTCAATGGTTGCATATTGGTGGCCATCCTGCAGGGACACAGACCGAAGCTGGCATGAGTCAGACAGATATGGAAGCTCAACCTTTTGGCCCATCGGCTAAGGTTGGGAAAGGTGGGAACTTAGAAGGTACCAATAAGGAGGAGGGGCATGAGGGCGTGATGATGAGGGCGAAAGCTAAGGCTAGCAATGGCCGGCAAAGCTTTCTCATACCCTTGAGCAGAATGACGACCCTTTCCACTAAAAATAAGGGACCTTATGGTGGCACCAACTCTTTTAGCACTAAGGAAGATAACACGAAGGGGACTATTCCCCATCCGTTATCGAAATGATCATTGCTTCTTGGAATATAAGGGGCATGCACAGCTCCTCCAAGCAAAAGGAGATTTGCTCTGTGGTGCATGAGAACAACATTGACATTTTTGGTATCCTGGAATCAAAGCTCAACAACACGACGCTTGATCGTTTCTGGGCTTTGAAATTTCACAACTATGAGGTGTTGGATAACTATGCCCATCATCCGGCGGTGAGGATATTTATTTTATTCAACCCCGCCAAAGTCATTCTACAAGTGCTTGACATCAACCCGCAAGCCATTCATTGCGGTGTCACTTATTCCCATCATCCGGCGGTGAGGATATTTATTTTATTCAACCCGACCACAGTTATTCTACAAGTGCTTGACATCAACCCGCAAGCCATTCATTGCGGTGTCACTTGTGCTATATCCTCCAAGAGGCTCCATATCACCTTCGTGTACGGGCTTCACACGATTGTCGATAGACGGGGCTTATAGGAGAAGTTGAGAGATTACGGGACCCCCATGACTGGGCCGTGGCTAGTACTTGGTGATTTCAACACGGTTATGAAGGAGGATGAGTGTTTCAACATGGCACCCATCTCCAGCTACGACACGAAGGATATTGTTGATTGTTGCCGAGATTTGAGCCTCATGGACTTGTCTTCGACGGGTTGCGAGTTCACGTTTAGCCGTAGCAATACATTTAGCAAGCTTGACAGGGCCCTCATTAACGCCCATTGGTTACAAGCGGGTTGGTATGACAATGCACATTTTCGTCGATTTGGGCCCTTCTCGGACCATACACCGTGCATTGTCACTATCTTGGATCATCCGAGAATGCATAATAGACCCTTCAAGTTCTTCAACATGTGGGCTACCCATGAACACTTTGGAAGGATTGTGACGGATGCTTGGGAGAATAATATTGACGGCAATTCTCAATTTCGGTTATGCCGGAAGTTACTTAGCCTCAAAGGACCCTTGAAGCAGCTCAATGAGAAGGACTTCTCTCATATCTCTTCCCGGGTCAAAAGGTAAAATGAGGAGCTTGATATTGCTCAACAGGATGCTTTGAGCAACCCGCATCTTGACCACTTACACACGCGGGTTACCGACCTCAGGCACAAGTCCATGGTTCTTATTGACGCGGAGACGAGTTTTCTTAAATAGCTTGCCAAATGCGAGCATCTCAAGCACAATGATAGGTGCACTAAGTTCTTTCATGGTATGGTCAAGCGCAACTCCAAAAGGAATTTCATTGCGGCCACTACCAAGAGTGATGGTTCTCTTACGAACTCTGGTGACCAAGTTGCGACATAATTCATCAGTTACTATAAAGGGTTACTTGGAATTAGAGACGTTTGTGAACCTATTGATATTGGTGTCATCTCCGGTGGTAATTGTCTTTCGGCGGAACAAGGGGATGATATCATTAGAGATGTCACGGACGCAGAGATTAAAGGGGCATTATTCGGTATCGGGGATGACAAAGCTCCTGGTCCGGATGGCTACTCTTCGGGTTTCTTCAAGAAAGCTTGGAATACTGTCGGCGGGGAGTTCTGTGAGGCAGCTAAAGAGTTCTTCAGTTCGGGAAAGCTTCTCAAACAGATTAATCACACTACCATCGCCCTTATTCCTAAATCTACCCACTGCCCAACGGTGGGCGACTACAGACCTATTTCGTGTTGCAACATCTTGTACAAGGTCATCACCAAGATTATTGCTTCACGGTTGATGCCGGTTTTGGACTTTCTCATTGATCCAGCCCAGGCAGCTTTTGTCCAGGGCAGAAGTATGTCTGACAACATTCACCTAGCTCAAGAGCTTTTGAGGGGTTACAACCATAAAAGAGTCTCAAGTAGATGCATGCTCAAAGTTGATCTCCGAAAGGCCTTCGACTCGGTGAATTGGGAATTCCTCACGACTATTTTGATTGGTTTGAATTTCCCGAAAAGGTTGGTGGCTTGGATTATGGAGTGCGTCTCCACGACTTCATATTCGATTTCTATCAACGGGAGCTTACATGGCCATTTTAAGGGCCGAAAGGGGCTCAGACAGGGGGACCCTCTCTCCCCTACCTTGTTTGTTATTTGTTTGGAATATCTCTCGAGGATGATCAACAAGAACACTCGGACGCCAGTTTTCCACTACCACCCCAAGTGCAAAATCTTAAGAATCACCCGTCTTGCATTCGCCAATGATTTGCTTCTTATGTCAATAGGGGACACTACATCCGTCTGGATCCTCATGGAATGCCTTCGAGATTTTCAGAAATGCTCGGGTCTCAGTTCTAATTCCCATAAGTCCAGCTTGTACACGGCTGGTATTACGGAACACGACCTTGATGATATTAAGCAGATTACTAGCTTCGACACCGATACTATGTCTTTCCGCTATCTCAGCATTCCTCTTGCCGCGGAGAGAATGAGAATGGTACACTATGACCCTTTTTGAACAAACTTGCAGGGTACACTAACTCGTGGATGAGCGCTACTTTATCTTATGCGGGCAGGCTTGAGCTCATCAAGTCTGTCCTCCAAGGTGTAGATTACTTCTGGTTATCTATGCTCCAGTGCCTGTTGCGGTTTGTAAGAAAGTTTACGGGTTTTTTAGGACCTTCATGTGGCGTTCCAACCACCCTCTTGTAGCCTGGAAGGAGTGTACCAGGCCGAAATCCGAGGGTGGCCTCGGAATCAGGGATCTCAAGGCCTGGAACCTTGCTTTGCTTGCTAAATGCCTTTGGAATATCCATCAAAAGAAGGACACGCTCTGGATTAAATGGATCAATCACAAGTATCTTAACAACAACAACAACATTTGGACGTGGGTTGCAAAGAATGACGACTCACATTTGTTCAAGCGACTTCTCATTATTCGTGACATCATTCTTGACCGTGAAGGGTCCCATGATCGGGTGGCTACTACCATGGCGGCATGGTATAGTAGCAATCACAATGCCTATGATTACTCGTATCATACGGGCAGGTGATTTGGGCGAAGGATGTTTGGAGTTCCTGTATCACTCCAAAGCAGTCTTTCATTCTATGGCTTTGTGCGAGGAAAAGATTACGAACGAAGGATAAAGTCACTTATTGGACATTGAAAGAAGGTGCTCCATTTACGGTCATTCTGATGAGTCAATAGCGCACATATTCTTCAGTTGCACGGTCAGTAGTTATCTTTGGTCCAGGGTCAAGACATGGCTTGACATTCGGAGGGCTATGACCACCATAGATAGCGCTTTGAAATATATTAAGAAAGAGGGGCATGGTACAGGTTGGCAAGCTAAAGCTAAGCGGGTTGGGCTGGCCACCACCGTCTACCACATTTGGACTGAGAGGAACAAGATTATTTTTTACGGGTCGAGACTTGATAGAGAAACTACTCTTTTTAGGATCAAGACCAGCGTCTACAAAATTTTATTCGCATTATACCCCCCTTTTCAGGACATATTTTTATCTCTGGCCACAAACTAGGACAATGGATGGTTTGTTTGGACCTGAGGCCTTCTCGGCTCACCTTTTGCAAATCTCCAGACTACCCAACTTGTGGGATCAGTTGGAGTCTCCCGATCACCCAGAATGTGGGATTGGCGGGTGTCATTTCTGCTTTGTACCTCATGACTTCCCAACCTGTGGGCAAGTATGAGACAGTAGGTTGTCTGGATGGTAGATACTATGATGATTACTCTCAGCGGCATAACGTGACGAGGGTGGGTTTTTACCCATGTCTGAATAGGTACTCTTTCCTTGACTGTGGGTTTGTCCCATTTTATTTTACCATGACAAGGGTTTAAGGAGGCCTACGACTATAACCTTATATTCTACATAAGGGAATTGCCATAGTTTAAGACGATTTTGTGGGATGCACTTCTCTATTGCTTAGCTTGGGCACTCACGACTACCCGGCTTGTGGGCTAGCTTGAGTTTTTTGCTATTGACGAGCTTAAATCTTGTGTTGATCTGCCTAGCATGGACGCACTAGATTTACATCGTCATTATGCCTGTGGTTACGCCCACAAAACCTGTACATTTTGATGACTATTAATACACATTTACCTTTTCATCAAAAAAAAGGAATGAACTTGTCTTAAGAGAAATTGGGAATAAGAGAAATTCATGTGACAATTTCGGGTGCTATTGCCGAATTGAGGACTATTTTATGTGCATTGGTTTTAAGTGTTGTTGTTGTTGTATCCTTGTCACTAATTGCATGTTGAAAATTGAAGGAAAACCTTGATGTTTAAGTTATAATTGGTTATATGGAAGTGTTGAAACATGAATTAGATTTTAAGGAGTTAAGAAAAGAACTTTGGCAATTAAGCCTTGTTGGCCGAGACTTGTATGACATTTTTGGACATGTTGTGTTGTATTTTAGGGGCTGTTTTGGTGGGATTATAATGCTGGAAATTTCAATTATGAATATGCAAATACATTGTTGCAATTGTGGATATATGTCTTAAGGAATTAAGGTGTAGAAAGATGTTATGTTGCATTCTTGAAACTCTCGATTTTTATTAGTACATGGACTGTTTTGGGGGCTGATTTGATATGGATTAAGAGGATGGATTAACATGAAAAATAGGTGTATAAACCACCTTGGTTATTGTAGTTGTTGTCTTCCATAAACATAAAGGAAATGAATGTATTATGATAGCGTATATGGAGTATTTTGGATTGTTTGGTTATATCTTTAAGTTGTATCTTGTTATTGGTATTGGTATGTTGTCTTTGTTTGTAAGTTGTCGATGTGCACATAAATAGGGGAAGTGCTGCCCAAATTTCTATAGAAAAGAGAGTCATTATTCGATACATATTAAGTATGCTAGAAGACATGGAATTGACGAACGAATTACTATTGTTATAGGTTGAAGTGCTAGACGATACGTACTTTAATTAGTGAGTTGGTTAGTTCGACAATAAGGTATGTGAAATTATCCTTTCTTTCTTTTGGCATGATTTTCATAAATGAGTGTACGACGGACGTACATAGTTCTAATGAATCCTAGTTCCTAATGATGATTTGAAATGATACACGATGTATAGTGCCTTGATTTTTTAAATGATGATTTAAAATGATACATGACATGATAGTACCTTTTATTTATTTCATTGAGAGTCAAATGATTATTTTAATTGCATATGGTTGCTCATGATAGTTATTCATGTAAAGTGTTATTATTCCACCTCACTGAGTCCCGAGCCGGCAATGTTCGTGCGCAGATCCTTGCATTGTTCACCGAGTCCCTCACTAGAGGGCCGACAATGTTTATGTATATATGATGGTTCCATGGACAGACATTCATGATGCGAGTACAGATACCCATGATAGTATATGATGATTCCATGGACATGTATCCATGATGCGGGTGCAAGTACCCATGACAGTATATATATATATATATATGATTATATGGACAGACATCCATGATTTTGATCTGACTCTCATTTTTATAAGGCACAGTTGACTCTCATTTTTATAAGGCACATTTGACTCTCATTTTATATGGTACAGTTGAGTTTGGTATTTGATTATTATACTTGTCTCATGTTAGCTCTTGGTCAGTTATGATCTTATTTACAGTACTTCATGTTTTACATACTTAGTACATTATTTCGTACTAACCCCCTTTCCTCGGGGGGCTGTATTTCATGCCCGCATGTACAAGTTCTCAGTTTGTTGATCCTCAGACCTAGGTCTTCTACTCAGCTGGTTGAAAAGCTCCATTATTTCGGAGCTTAGTCGTTTTGGTACAGAACCTTATTTTTGACTCATGTATATTTAGGGGCACGACGGGGCCCTATCCCGTTATATTTCATTATCGTATTCTTAGAGGTCTGTAGACAGTTGTGGGTTGTACGTATGCGGATTTTCAACCTGTTTTGGTCATCTACGTTGTTGTACTCTGTTTTGGGATGTTCCCGCATATAAGTGATACTATATGGTGGCAGCCTTGTCGGCTTGCCTATTTTATTATGTTGGCTAGTTGTGACTCCCCAGGAGACAGGTACATTCATGTGTAAAGGCAGCCTTGTCGGCTTGCCTATTTTTTTATATAGCATGTGATACAGTTTTCCCCATTTGTCCTTAGTGTCAGTTGGATTATGTGTGACAGGTCAGTATAAGGGCGTCCAATTAGGGTGATATGTTCACGGCCCGTCGTGTCGGGTCGTGATAAAAGTACTATCAAATTTCTCGTGCCATTGATTCGGGGCTTGTTTCAGCCCATACAGAGATTTGACAAGCCGACAGACTTTCTTCTCTTGTCCTGGAACCACATACCCCTAGGTTGATCCATATAAATTTCTTCTTCCAAATCACCATTTAGGAAGGCTATCTTGACATCTATTTGATGTATCTCAAGATCCTGCAAAGTGGCGATAACTATGAATACTTGTATGGACGGCATTCTAGACATCAGAGAGTAGGTGTCAAAGTAATCAAGACCCTCATTTTGTCGATAACCCTTGACTACCAACCTGACCTTGTACTTGTCTATAGATCCATCTGCTTTCAAATTTCGTTTGAGTATCCACTTACAACCCAACAGTTTGTTTCCTGAAGGAAGATCAACCAACTCCCAGGTATGGTTGTGCAGGATGGAGTCTATCTCACTCTCTATAACTTCTTTCCAAAGTGGTGCTTCTAGAGTTTACAATGCTTCAGCGATTATCTGTGATTTGTCATGAACTATATAAGCAACAAAGTCTTGACCGAAGTACTTATCTATCATGTCCCTTTTGCTTCGTCTTGGTTCTATCTCTGGAACCTCCAAGTCTTGAGAATCTGAAACACTAGATTTCAGATAATCAGCCACTTCGGAGTTTACTAGATCTGAATCGCCTAGATCTGGGCAGCCAATGACTCCTGAATCTTGAGAGTTTTGTTCATAACTTCGTTTGTGAGAGGTTATGTCTCTTTCCTTTCTAGGAAATGAGTCTTCAAAGAAACTAGAGTTCCTTGATTCCATGATCGTACACATATGAATGTCTGGTACATCTGACTTATGCACTAAGAAGCGATAAGTACTACTGTTATTTGCATATCCGATGAATATGCAATCTACGATCTTAGGCCCAATCTTGACATGTTTTGGCTTAGGTACTTCCACCTTGCCAAACAACCCCATACCATCAAGTATTTGTAGGTGGTTTCTTTTCTTTCCATAGCTCGTATGGAGTCTTTTCCTTACCCTTATGTGGGACTCTATTAAGAATCGTATTCGCAGTAAGGACAACTTTTCCCCATATGTTTTGGGGAAGACCTGAATTGATGAGCAAAACATTCATCATTCCCTTCAAAGTACGGTTCTTGCATTCACCAACACCGTTTGATTGAAGTGAGTAAGGAGCCGTCATTTGATGAACAATGCCCAATTGAGCACAATATTCTTCAAAAGAACCTACATATTCTCCCCCTTTATCGCTACAGATTGATTTAATCCGTCTGTATAGTTGGTTCTCAACTTCTGCGTTGTAGAGTTTGAATGTTTCAAAGGCTTCATCTTTACTTTTTAGTAAGTAAAGGAAACAATACCTTGTGCTATCATCTATAAAAGTCACAAAGTATTTGTTCCCCCCTCTAGTTTGTGCGAACTTCAAATCACAGATATCGATGTGTATAAGTTCTAGAAGAGCGGTTTCCCTTTCGACGGATCTAAAGGGACTCTTTGAAAGTTTTGTCTTCATGCACACCTAACACTTACGTTGAGGGTTTATGTCGATAGACGGCAACAACTCCAACTTTACCAATCTTTGGATAGATTGATAGTTTACATGTCCTAATCTATGATGCCATAAATTAGACGACTCAAGCAAATAAGAAGAAGGCTCATTTTTTTAATAGTAGAAACAGGCATTACAGATACAACATTAACTTTAAAGAGGCCATCTGATCGGTGTATTTTATATACACCTTTTGAGTCAGTTTTAGTTAGTCTTTTGTCCCGTTTTGCACATATAAGTGTCGTATTAGGATAGTTTTCCTTTCTTTTGAGTCAAAGTGGTTAAAATGGCCAAATGGCGGAAAAGGAGCTAAAAGAGGGCAAAAGAGGAGATTCTAGAGCTAAAAACAGATAAAGTGACGAACGAGGCTGAAACCCAGGCTAGCGCATGGCCTCGCAGCTGTCGGCTACGCGCGCCACTATCCGCAGAGGCTGCAGAAGACTTCGGCGCGCGGCGCCACAGCAAGTGCGGGGCGGCGCGCTAAACATCCGAGAAGCTAAAGGTTGCAGTGCCGCGGCTCGCAGCCAGAATCGGGCGCGCGCCAAATCATCCGACGGATTACAGATTCCGGCCGGCGCTGTCGCAGGCGCGCGACGAAAAATAAGGTTTCAGACGGATTTTGGGCCAACTGCAGGGAAAAGTTGAGGCGGTTTTGCCTATAAAATGAGAACCCTAGGCGGTTTTAAGGGTTCCTTCGCACAACACAAGGCTTGCTTGAAGATTGAGACCATAGTTTAGTAATTTCTTTTCCCTTTCTTATTTTTATTTCGCTTTTATGAAGAACATGAGATTAGTTCTTGTCATGTCAATGACTAGAACTAATTCCTCTATGGGCTTTTCATGTTGAATCTCTAGAAACTTATGTTATGATTTAATGACGCTTATGGTATTTCTTCTTCTTGTTGAGATCTATCCAATAATTGAATTGAATGCTTGGTAGTTAATTGACAACTAAATACCACTATATGATTTCTAATCAGACTCAAAGGAGGGATTGTGAATATCTTTGTAAGTTGGGTAGACATTCTTGGATTGGGGATGAAAATACCTCAATTATTTATGTAGCGTTAATGAGAGGCTTAAAAACCCTAATTTTACGCATTGTGTGTGACAGTTAACTAGGTTCTTGTTCTTAATCCTCTTATAGAGTTATCATTATCACTGAAAGGTAGGTAAGGTGCAATACTGAGGTTGAGTGTTTATATAACCCTAACGGGAGTATAAAACGATTTAGTGAACCTGCTTTCTCCAAAAGAAGAAAACCATAAGTTATGCATTAATAAGTAGCATAAGCGGATAGTGAGGAGACGTGGAAGCCCTATTCTTATCACCACTGAAGTAAACCCTATAGTTAAATAGCTTTTATAATTCTTAGTTATAAACAACAAATCCAAATATCAATTTACCAAATAGATACCAAAAAATAGATAGTTGGTAATTGAACTCTAATCCTTGAGGACGATATTCGGTCTTATCAAGACTATACTACTTGTCACGATAACGTGCACTTGCGTTAAAGTGTGTGCATCTTTTCGCACATCAAGTTTTTGGCGCCGTTGCCGGGGATTAGGCATAGTTCAATATCAAATTTGTCTATTTTTAATTTCTAATTTGGTGTTTAATTTTTATTGTTATTTTTAATTTGTACGTTTTTTTTTATTATTTTCAGAAAATTCGAGGTACCGTGATTGGTTGTTTGTTTTTGATCTATTTCAGGAAATCAGTTTATGTGAATGAGAAGAGGAGCAGACACTCTTGTTCCCTTCAATCCAGAGATTGAGAAAACCTGCAAACAGAACAGAAAGAATCATCGGATTGCAACTTTGATAGAAATGGACGGAGGTCAAAATAATAACATGATGAGAGAAGGGTTAGGTGAAAATCAACCTAACCCAGGAGTGCCTCGGCAAATGCTAATAGACGTGGAGGAGAGAGTCCAAATCCAGCCTGAAAGGAGTTTGGGGGACTATGTGCTGCCAAGAGTGAATGGAGCACAGACATGCATTAGGCTCCCTACAATAGGAGCCAACAATTTTGAGATAAAACCGGCGATTCTGAGTACGGCACAAAGACAGTGCAATGGAGGATCGCCATCGGAGGATCCACATATGCACATAGAGAATTTCTTGAGCTATGTGCAACTTTCGATATAACTGCGCATCGATGATGCCGTCAGATTGAGGCTCTTTCCTTCTCACTCGTGGATAGAGCAAAGTATGGTTGAATTCCTGTGGCCGATTCGATTTTCACATGGCACGAAATGGCACGAAATTCCTAGCCAAGTTCTTTCCTCGTAAAGCAAAGAAAGCGAGAGGAGTTGAACAACTTCTACCAAACAGATGGAGAGTCCTTATATGAAGCTTGGGAAAGGTTCAAAGATCTACAGAGAAAGTGCTCACACCATCAGTTGAGTTGTGGAACTTGGTCCACATCTTCTACAACGGCCGAGCAAAGACAACCGTAACCATTATAGATCGGCGAAGGTGGAGCATTCATGAGGAAAACACCCACGACGCTCATGAGTTATTAGAAGATATGGCCACTAACAACCATGTCACGTACAGAGGTCGACAAGTGGGAGAAGAGCGGTGGAGTCCACGAAATAGATGCTATTCACGCCTTGAATGCCCAAGTGGCCCTTTTAGCAAACAATTGCAGGCAAAGAACATACGATGTCGAGAAATGCGGTGCAGATGCCTAAAAGCTGTGAGATATGTGGTGGCCCACATACATTTGATAGGTGTCCTTCAGCTGATCCCAACAATATACCAATGGAGCAGGCAGAGTGTCAGGACATAGGTAATTATCAGAGGCAACAGAACAACCCCTACTCCAACACTTATAATCCAGGGTGGAGGAACCACCCAAATTTCTCATGGAGAGGAGACCAGGGGCAGCAGAACCAACACCAGAACCAGCAGAACCAATACCAAGGGCAACAGAATCAATACCAGGGGCATCAGAACCAATACAGGGCCGATGCGTAACCAGAATCCGTAATCAGCACTCTTCATTCAAGCCCCACACTCAATACCAATGCACCGGTTCAAGAAGAAAAGCGGACAAGCTAAAAGCGGTAAAGACTTGCCAACGCCTGCACCGATTCATGTAAGCTAGATCCTCATTCAGAACTTGAAACACAAGTGGTCACTAGCAAAGCGGTAAACAAAGAGCCACGAGGACATTGCCAAGCAACACAGAGGTAAATCGAAGGAGCAATGCCAGCGGTAATTGAGAAGCGACAAGCGGTTGGAGCAGCGATCGGCTAGTAGTTGAGAAGAAGGCAGAGTTAGAAAAAGAGAAGGTGATTGAGCCCAACCCAGTAGTAGAGAAAACTCCAGAGAAGGAGTATACAGAGAAGATCTCTTTCCCCCAGAGACTACAACGAAAGGCGGTTGATAAACAATTCTCCAAATTTTTGAAGACATTTAGGAAGCTGCATATCAACATACCTTTCATAGAAGCATTAGAGCAGATGCCTCCTATTTCAAGTTTATGAAGGAGATCTTGGGGAAAAAGAAGAAGTCAGCGGAATATGAGATAGTAGCACCAATGTAAGAGTGTAGTGCTATCTTGAAAGAAGTTGCCACCAAAACTAAAGGATCTGGAAGCTTTACACTACCTTGCACGATGGCGGTGACTTGCAACAGAGCTTTATGTGATTTGGGCAGTATAAATCGATGCCCTTGTCGCATTTAAAAGATTGGAGTTGGGTGAGGCCAAACCAACCACAGTAAGCCTGCAACTGGCCGACAGGACAGTGGTTCATCCAAGAGGCAATATTGAGGACGTAATTGTGAAAGTAGGAAAATTCTTCTTTCCTGCAGACTTCCTCATTCTTGATATGGAAGAAGATGCGGAAATCCCTATCATATTGGGGAGGCCATTCCTAGCAACGGGGAGAGCTTTGATTGATGTTGAAAGAGGAGAGTTAACATTAAGGGTGGAGAATGAAGAAATGGTGTTTAAAGTTTTTAAACACGTCATTGAGCCACCAACCATGAGTGGGTGCTTTGCAATCAGCACCATCAAACCCCCCTGCGAGCCAATACAAGTCAACCAAAGAGAGATGAGCCCAAGAAAATAGGCATGGTTTGCCGAAATTCCACTAAAGGAGGTATGTGTTCCTGAACTCCCTCTTACTGATAAAGCTAAGAAGAAAAGAAGAAAAAGAAAAAGCAAAATGTGGAGGAAATGGATCAGTTGGGGGCTTGATCCACCCCACGATTATTAAAGCTAAGGAACTTGCGTCCGGCTAAAAGACGTTAAAGACAGCGCTACTTGGTAGGCAACCCAACGTTTTCAATTATGTTATTTCAATTCTTGTCTTTAGCATTTTAATTTCTCCTAGAACAGTCTCACGGTCTTGGGGTCTTGTGTTTGTGTTATTGACAGGTACAGGCAAATAAACTGGAGGACGAAAAGTCGAACGAAGCCGATTTCGGAAAAGCGGGTAAGCGCGCGCAAAATTCCGTAAAATTTGCCAAGTTTAGGCGTCGCGCGCCTTAATGAGGCCGCGACGCATAAAGTCCCGGGAGTGCAGAGATTAGCCGCGCTAAAAGCGGCCGGCGCTAAGCGAATCCAGAAACGTAAAGCGCCCAGAAACCAGATTTTTTCCCCAATTCCAATTTCAAAAACCTAACTCTCCCTCTCCAAAAACCCACGAAATTCCAAAAACTTGCCCACAAATCCTCCACAAACCCAACCCAACCACAACCAAGACTCTTAAATTCCTAAAAACCCTTAGCTATCTCAAACAACAAAGCTCCATTCCATAGCCTCAACCCACCAATCAAACAAGACTTTGAATCTTCTCATAAAAATGTAATCTTTTACGTTTCTTGAGTCCTTTCTCAAGTCACATGAGGTAGTAGTTTGAAGGAGTATTGTAGTTGAAGTAGTTTGGGTACTGAAAAGTTGATTGTGAAGTTTGGAGAAAAGAGTAGAAAAGGAGTGTGGGTATTGGGTAGAAGAATTGAAGTTTGGGGGTGTTGTGTTCGCTGCTAATTGTTGATTGTGTAGGAAACATTTGTGCCACTAAATTGTAAGCTCCAAAAACTGTTTTAACCATGGCCACCAGGAAGAGAAGAGGCTCCACATCCACCCCAACCCCACAATACGATGATACTAGGTTTGTGAGCTACCAAGCCTTTCAAAGATACAAAAAGCTTGATACCAGACCCTTAATACCAGAAAGGGGAATGGACTACCAGAGGGAGTCATATGGGGAAGAAGATGTTTATGAGCCCATTCGGCGATGATTGAGTTAAGGGGTGGAGGAGATTCAGAAATCGAGAAGATAGCACCATGAACACAACAATGGTGCGTGAATTTTATGTCAACTTTCGGAGAAGGTGGAAGGGGATGCTTGTTAGGGAGCTTATGTGTGCGTGACAGAGGATGTAAATGCACAATTAAAGAAGGTTGATGTTGAAGAAAGAAGTGATTGGAATCACTTTAGAACACGGTACAGAAGACCGACCGCATCGATTGGAATGCCGCCAGCATAATCCGTGAGCTACCAAAGGTTGTTTTTGATATTAGAAGAAATGGATCAAGAGCACCGAGCAGTGCAATTCAACAAAGTAGCCAAAGGTTGGCTATATTTAAATACCGCGTGATTCCATCCACGACTTCACGAGTGCGGATGATAGATTAAGCCGATATATGGAATTATGAGGAATGACGATTGATGTGGGGAAAGAAATAGTGCAGAGCATTGAAGAAATCAGCAGGTTGGTGACAACAGGTGGATTGGGACACGACTCACTTATCACTAGTCTATGCGCCTTCCGAGGGGTCCCAACTCTACCCACTGACACTCATGAGAGAAACCAACTGTCGGTGTCCTGTGGGATAGTGCACTCTTTCCCAGACCCAAACCCCCCAGCAGCCAGACGGAAAGTACAACCAGCAGCAGCAGCAGAGACCGCCATGGACGAAGATGAGCCTGAAATAGGGGCTCAATATGAGGCAGGACCTAGCCACCGGCCAACCACAGAAGCAGAACCTTCAGTGCCCACGATGGAGCAATTGTTTCAGAATCAGATGAGGATGATGCAGAGTTTGGACACAGTGATACAAGGACAGCAAGAAAAAAGGCAACAAATCAACGAGTTGAGTTCCTTGTTCAGTCAGTGATCCATGCACTATCCCATGCCACCGCCACCACCACCATTTTAGCCAAAGTTTGTAAGTGTCTTATTTCTTTTACTGTCTTTGAGTCTACACACATTGAGGACAATGTGTGATTTAAGTTTGGGGGTGTTTTATTTGTGTCTTGTTTTATTTGTGTCATGTTATGTTTTATTTAAGTCTTTTTGATTGTTTTATGTTTCTTTTGAGTCACAATTTTTTTCCCCTTTTTGAGTCATAATTGCCTGTCAAAGATCATGTATGCTGTAGTTGCTAGAAACACCTAGTGAATGAAGGTAGAATAATGTAACGGAATTGAAGCAACTATCTAAACACCTAAGTTAGATATGCCAAAAATTCACAGAATCTGTCTATTTGGAGTTTCTTGCTTGAGTTATGCATGCTAAATGATAAATACTTATGTGTTATGATTGCTTGCTATTTGAGGCGAAATAGTTAGGATATGCATGTTAGGGAGATGACTCAGGCATTTCTTTGATAGTCAATTCTTACCATTCTTTTCTATCCCGGACTTTAAAAATATCCCTAGTCAGCCCCATTGAGCCAAAAATTGAAACTTCTTCTTTGACACCCTATATTCCCACAAATTGTGCCATAAGTAAAAATATGAAATAGTGGAATATATTGTGTTAAAAAAGAGACAAAAAGAGTGAATGAGCTTGTTGCACCCCAATAAAAAGTAATAAGAAATAGGCAAAAGCCTAAGTTTGGGGGTGCTTGCCATTATTATATACTTCACTCTCCCAAAACAAAAGAGGGAAAAGATAGAATCGAAGTGAAGGAAAGAACAAAAAGAAAAGGGAAATACTGAAAAGCTAAAGAGCTTATGGTACACGAAATGAGCCTAAATGCCTATTTTTACTTACCTATACCTAAGCCTACATTACAACCCTTAAAGTCCTGAAGATCTCTTTTATGCATATCCAGAATTAGTGGAGAATAGCAAGTAAGCATGCCATATGATTTTTGAATTCTCATGCATGATTTAGTATATTGACTTCCGTTAACCATGATGAATATGAGTTTGCGAAATATCTAGCTTAAATGTGCTGAAATGTCATGCTATATGTTCCTGCATATTATTTTGCTAACCTTCATGTTTTTCTAGTTAACACTAATGCAGCAAAAGTGATCAATGACAGTGAGTCTTTTATTTTCATTCTTTGAGTCTTTTATTTCGTTCTTTCTATCTTTGCTCGAGGGCGAGCAAATGTTAAGTTTGGGGGTATTTGATCGGTGTATTTTATATACACCTTTTGAGTCAGTTTTAGTTAGTATTTTGTCCCGTTTTGCACATATAAGTGTCGTATTAGGATAGTTTTCCTTTCTTTTGAGTCAAAGTGGTTAAAATGGCCAAATGGCGGAAAAGGAGCTAAAAGAGGAGATTCCAGAGCTAAAAACAGAGAAAGTGGCGAACGAGGCTGAAACCAGCTAGCGCGCGCCTCCCGCGAAGCGAGGCTGCCGCCCACTATCGAGAGGTGCAGAAGACTCGGCGCGGCTCATAACAAGCAGTGCAGGGCGCGCGCTAAACATCCGAAGCTACTGAGTTGCAGGCCGCGCCTCGCATGCCAGAATCGGCCGCGGCGCCAAATCATCCGGACGGATTGCGAGTTCTGCGCGCTGCGCAGGCGCGGCCGACGCTGAAATATAAGGTTTCAGACGGATTTTGGGCGAACTGCAGGGAAAAGTTGAGGCGGTTTTCACTATAAAAGGAGAACCCTAGGCGCTTTTAAGGGTTCCTCTTCGCACAACACAAGGCTTTGCTTGGAGATTGGAGACCATAGTTTAGTAATTTTTTCCTTTCTTGTTTTTATTTCGCTTTTTATGAAGAACACGGGATTAGTTCTTGTCATGTCAATGACTAGGAACTAATTCCTCTATGTGGCTTTCCATGTTGAATCTCTAGAAACTTATGTTATGATTTAACGACGCTTATGGTATTTCTTCTTCTTGTTGAGATCTATCTAATAATTGAATTGAATGTTTGGTAGTTAATTGACAACTAAATACCACTATATGATTTCTAATCAGACTCCGAAAGGAGGGGATTGTGAATATGCTGTAAGTTGGGTAGACATTCTTGGATTGGGGATGAAAATACCTCAATTATTTATGTAGCGTTAATGAGAGGCTTAAAAACCCTAATTTTGCGCATTGTGCGTGACGGTTAACTAGGTTCTTGTTCTTAATCCTCTTATAGAGTTATCCTTATCACCGAAAGGTAGGTAAGGTGCAATACTGGGGTTGAGTGTTTATATAACCCTAACGGGAGTATAAAACGATTTAGTGAACCTGCTTTCTCCAAAAGAAGAAAACCATAAGTTATGCATTAATAAGTAGCATAAGCGGATAGTGAGGAGACATGGAAGCCTTATTCTTATCACCACTGAAGTAAACCCTATAGTTAAATAGCTTTTATAATTCTTAGTTATAAACAACAAATCCAAATATCAATTTACCAAATAGATACCAAAAAATAGATAGTTGGTAATTGAACTCTAATCCTTGAGGACGATATTCGGTCTTATCAAGACTATACTACTTGTCACGATAACGTGCACTTGCGTTAAAGTGTGTGCATCTTTTCGCGCATCACCATCACAGACGAAACCCCTTCCTACAAATATTTAATTTTAGTGATTACAAATTTATTGACCTCAAACATTAGCCTAAAACCAACATTCACCAACAAAGGTCCATAAATTAAATTTCTTCAAATTTCCGGGACATGCATCACCTCCTTCAGAGTAAGCTCCTTACCGGAAGTCATCTTCGGGATTACCTTTTCTACCCTCAGCACCTCCGAAGAAGCATTGTTACCCATGAACAACTTCTTATCCGTGACTGGTATATATGTGGAGAAGGCGTCTTTGTTGGAACAGATATGACGGGTAGCACCCGTGTCCATCCACCATTGCATAGGATTCTCAACGAGATTTGCTTCAAGTACCACCGCTGAGAACTCCTCAATCATATCATCAAGAAGCGTGTCTTCAACGATGTTAGCCTTAGCCTTGCCTTTGGCCTTTTCTTTATTCTCATTCTTGAGTTTGCGGCAATCCTTGGCCATGTGTTCAAGTTTACCACAGTGATGGCAATTCCCTTTAAACTTCTCAGTTGTTAGGCCCTTACCATCCTTCTGGAACTTTCGCTTCTTGCTTGAGTTCCCTTTGGCTTCCGCCAGGTTCACCTTAGCCTCAGCGGGTTGCTTTCCCTTTGACATGACCTTCTTATTATCCTCCTAAATTTGGAGTTTGATAATAAGTTCCTCCAAGGACATCTCTTTTGTTTTGAGTTTTAAGTAACTCATTCCACGATGGAGGTACCTTCTCAATTAACGATGCAACTAAAAATCGCTCGTTAGGCTTCATTTCTTCCAAATCCATGTGATGTAAAATCATTTAGAATTCCTGGACTTAGGACATCACAGTTTTGTTGTCCACCATTTGAAATTTCAGAAATTTTCCAACGATGAACTTCTTAGCACCCGTATCTTGTGCGTTGTACTTCTTCTGCAGTTTATCCCACAACTCTTTGGCGGTGCCAACGGTGCCATACACCGTGTAGAGAGGGTCGGACAAACAGTTCAGGATATAATTCCGGCAAAGGAAATTACTATGACTCCAAGCATCTAGAGTCATCTTCTTTCCATTAGTGACATGTATATCTTGGCCCCCTCCCGCTGCTTCAATTGGCTGAGGGTCCACTTCATCTCCAGCTTTTGGAGGATCTTCGGTTAGGAAACGAGATATTCCCATAACCGTCAGAAAGAACATCATTTTTTGTTGCCATCTTTTAAAGTTCGTGCCCGTGAACTTCTCTGGGCGTTCATGGTGGAAACCGACTGGTGGTGGAACGGCAGTGTTTCCATGAGCAGTGGCAAAGGCGTTGTGAGCGCCTTGAACATCAGTGGGGTTGGCACTAGTTGTGACTTGAGCAGTGGTGGAAAAGGCATTTGATTGCCTTGAGCAGCAACGGATGTTGTTGTGTTGAATTGGTTTCCTCCAGTCATGTTGTTGTTACTTTCAACAATATTGTCTTAAGATTGTGAGTTACAATTATGATTACAAGGAAATGGGAAGAAAGTAACAAGAACAAGGATTACAATCTGGAAATAGGAACAAGAAAAGGACTACAACAAAGATTCGTTGAGTCGGGTGTTAGCACCCTGTCCTTAAGACAATATTGCCCCGTATAAATTCTTTAACGGTGTTTGGCAACTTGTCTCCCAAGATAAAACAACAACAAACAATTGAGTAAAGGAAACTCAAGTGTTTACTAACGAGAAGAGTCTTTTGAGTGTATGAAAGAAAGATAGAGAGGAAGAAGGAAATCTGATTTCAAGTGTGTTCTTCAATTGAGCGGAGACTAAGGCCTCAATTATAGTGTGTGTAAGATGACCTCTCATCTATCCAACTAATGACAATCAATGACCATGTAATGACACTTATTGAGAGGTGTTATTTAGCCAAATAATGGCTAAATTCATGTGCCAATTCGTGGGGAATCAATGCCCCAAACCAGCCCAAAAGTCAGAAATTCTTCAGCTCCCGTCGAACTCACTGCCAATGAAGCACCGCGACTCTGCCTGGGAGGCGCCGCGGCGCCTAACTTCCAGTAACCAACCAACCAATTAGCGCGGCTCCGATGGTGGTTGCGCCGCGGCCCTTCACGTCTCCTCGGCGATTTCCGACTCGTTTCATATTTTACACATCATACACTTCTTCATTTATTTACCAACGTGAAACCCTCGTCATTTAGCCAATATCTGTCTATCATTTCATGTCTCAAACATTTCTTATACGTACCAATATCTATTTCATTAAGAAAATTTACGATCCTTGGTACAACGTGTGCACGTGTATGAAAACGACGTTTTCGACGTGCGGGACCCCAATTATTCGAGTCTTAAATAATAGAATTAACTTTATTTCACGTTAATAAATTTCCAACACTAAATTAATAAATATGTGTGATAAGAAATGTTTGAGAACTTTACACTTTGTCTGTATTGAGTTAGCCATTAGTTGAACCTCATTTATATGTGGTTTTGGTTTGTTGAGGAGTTGCAGATCTTGAGTATGAAGAATCTAGAATTTTTTTGTTAATTATGCAAATAAAAAGTGTAAAATAAATTTTTGCAATCTGAGATGCTGGTGATTCATTAGAAATGCAATATATATGTGAGCTTCGAGCCTTATGGAAGAACTCCTAAGTCGTGAAACAAAATAAGTTCTCTGGGGATAAAACTATTACCTATCTAAATCATGAAATGTGTTTTATATACTATTTTTTGAACTTTATCATCACATTCTACTGTGATTGATGCTCTCATTATATTTGCTGTCATATGAAAGTTTGTTCAAATTATTTTGATAATCTTGAACTTTTAATACATTCAGGTAGTAAATTTAAATGGTGTTGGTCAGGACTGTCTCAAATATTTTGGAGGTCTTATTCTAATTCGTAAAAGATGGTCCTTAATTTGGGTCTCCACATGCGCGCGTCACTGGAACTGGATCACTTTACTTAATTGGGCTAAGACCTGCGAATTATGGTCATTTACAGTAAATTCTAGCTAATACTACTTAATAAAAAATTTAAAAAATGGGCTTCTAATTTTTTTTCGTTTTTCTAGGACCCTGTGCGGTAGCACATCTCGCACGGATCCAAAAAAAACATGGTATTGGCTTAGTTGAGTTCGTCAGGCCTAGGTGTGGGTGCTGACAAATTCGGGCACCCATATAAGAAAAGACAACTACAATCTTGAAATGTCTTGCTACTATAGCAGCCCATAGTCTCTTGGACAGGTATCCTTTAATAGATTTCATCTTCAATATGCACATTTATTAACTTTTTCTATTATAATGTCTTAATGAAACAAAATCCGCATGAGTACTATTTAAAGCTTATAGGAGGTTAGATAAGATATATGTGATATAATAAATGCATCCTTAAATGCATAATGTAGGCAACTTGAAATCTCCTCGTGGTTCTTTATAAATAGAACGTGAGAGAGGTCAAATGAGACATCGAAATCAAAGGAAGCAAGCATAAAATGAGAATTTGGGAGCAACACCTGAGTTATAATTTATGGTGCTCAGTGTAAGATGATATTAATTTTCCTTGGGGAGTCTTCTCATTAATATTAAAGTATATATAGAGTATAATATTCATCCCTTATACAATAAGAATTCCAAGCCTATACAAAAGATGAATAATATTTCCATATATTGTGTAAATATAATTATGGTAAGATTATGATTCCTCTTTTGTATAGGTTTAGGATTCCTATTGTATAAGGGATAAATATTGTACTATATATATACTTTAATATTAATGAGAAGACTCCCCAAGGAAAATTAATATCATCTTACATGGTATCAAGAGACTAACACAAAAACCCTGAGAATTTTTGCAGTTGGCCGCCGCCGAACCCCCCCTCCCCCCCTCGGGTTCCTCAGTCGCGACACTCCTCCCCTCTCCTCCCAAAATTCTTGGTTTTTCCCTACATTCCTCTCTTCTCTAAATGGATACTCAGGGTTACTCTTCTGATTCTGACGCTTCTACCTCCATAATTCCACCACCATGTCGCCATCTTCTTTTCATCCCGCCCTAACTGTTTCCAACATCAAGAATTATATTCTCATTCTTCTTGATCAGGAAAACAGTCAGTATTCTCCTTGGGTTGAACTGTTTCGTAATCACGAATGTCTCTATAACGTGCTTGACCACATCGACGACATCATTCCGCGCCCTCCGGAGGTTGATGAGTCTACTTGGCGTCGTCTATACGCCGGCGTCAAACAGTGAATTTATGGTAGTATTTCTCAGGATCTTCTTCTTACTATCATGCAATCTGGCGCCACAACCCGTGATTTATGGAACCGTTTGGAGGAAATTTTTCAAGATAACAAGCATACTCGTGCGGTGTATTTGGAAAAACAGTTTAACAATATACGCCTTGAAAATTTCACCAACATGACTGAATACTGTAGACAGTTAAAACTACTGGCGGATCAAATCTCCAACGTCGACACGCCTGTCTTGGATACTAAGATGGTGTTACAATTGATTGCAGGCCTTCCCAAAGGCGACTATGATACGTTAGCCGCCATAATTCAACAGGCAGATCTGCTTTCCAGTTTTAACAAAGCTCGCTCACAGTTGTTGCTCGAAGAGACTCGTCGTGCTAAGCAGGATGAGCACACTCAGAAGGCGTTAGCTGTCGAAACACACCCTCAAGATCCAACACCTCCAGAAAACTCTCAATCGCAGCAGGGACACGGTGGCAAGGGTTGCGGCAGAGGAGGCCGTGGTCGTGGTAGGGGTCGCGGACAGCAGAATCAGCAACAGCAACAACAACAACAGGGCCCACAGATTCAGTTCAGCGTCGCGGCGCCCCAACAGTACCCGTACAACGCCGCCGCAGTTCCAGTACCAGCAACCCTTCCACCAGTTCTCCCACCACGGTGTGTTGGGCCCTGCTCCAGCCCCTCGGCACATCCAGTACCCGCAGCAGGCCCACTTCATGCACGGCCAGTTTCAGCAGCCCTCATCCAGCATGACACCCACTGAGTTAGGTCAGACATTCAGCAGTCTCAACGTGCAACATCCTGAAAACAACTAGTACATGGACTTCAGAGCCACTTCTCACCTCACCCGGACTGCAGGTAATATTCCCAAACTGTTTGGTTTAAAGCATCCTCAATTTGTGACAGTTGGTAGTGGTCACCGCATTCCAGTAAAGGGGTTTGATACATCATATACACCACCTCCTAATCCATTCATACTCCAAAATACCCTATATGCCCCACATGTCATTAAGAATCTAATCTTTATCCGCAAATACACTCGTAATAATTCTGTCTTTGTTGATTTTGACCCTTTTGGTTTCACTGTGAAGGATCTTCATATGGGAACACCTCTTACGAGATGTAATAACACGAGGGATCTATATCCATTCACTCCCACCTCCCCTGCCAGATCTAGCTCTCCCGTCTCTCTAGCGGTCATTTCTTCTTCAACATGGCATAATAGACTTGGTCATCCAGGAGCTCCAGTTTTTAGTTTTCTTAGAGGCAATAATTTCATTACTTGTAATGGGAAGCTTGCCCAAAACTGCGTTTCTTGTTCTTTAGTCAAACATACTCGTCTTCCATTTAAATCATCTACTAGTGTTACTTTTGTACCTTTTGATATTATACATGTCGATTTATGGACATCACATGTTGCTAGTTCTCTCGGTCATAAATATTATATTATCCTACTAGATGATTTTTCTCACCTTGTTTGGTTGTATCCTCTCAAATTTAAATCGGAAGTGTTTGCCAAATTTCTTGAGTTTCGAAAATTCATTCACACACAGTTTGAAAAAGGTATAAAATATTTTCAGTGCGATAATGGTCGTGAATTTAATAACTCTATGTTTCACCAGTTTTGTACCAATAATGGCATGGTCTTTCGCTTCTCCTGCCCCACACCTCCCCACAAAACGATAAAGCTGAAAGAATCATCCGCACCATTAACAATATGATTCACACTTTTATGCTTCATGCCTCCCTACCTCCGTCTTTCTGGGTCTATGCTGCTAAAATGTCAGAATACGTTCTAAATATTCTCCCAACTAGCACCCTTCACAATATGACCCCTACCGAAATTCTCTATCATAGAGTCCCCTCTTATGATCATCTCCGAATATTCGGTTGTCTATGTTATCATAATCTTGCCACTACTGCCCCTAACTAACTAGCCCCTCGTTCCACTCCATGTGTCTACCTAGGCTTCCCGCCAAAACCATAGGGGCTATCTATGCTATGACTTGTCCACTCGTCAGATCTACATCTCTCGTCACATCACATTCGACGAAACCACATTCCCGTTTTCGAATCTTAAACAGTTCCAAAAATCGGATTACTCTTTTCTTGACGAGCCTGCCATCTCTCCCATCATCCTCAGTCAACTAGAGCATAGCAGTTCCTCTTCAGCGTCAGCGCCGCGGCGCCAAAACTCCTGCGAACAGGTCCCTGATTCCCCGTCGACAGCGCCGCGGCGCCAAAACATCAGAGAGGTCTGTCAGTCCTCCAGCGCCGCGACCCTTGATCACGGCGCCCGCCGACGGCCCCTTCCAGCACCGCGGTCCATGATCTAGGCACCGCGGCGCCTCCTCCGGCGTCATCCCCTCATTCTCCATATCCGACAAAACCATCCTTATTCGAGCCTCCAACTATCCCCACTCACCAAATAGAAACTCGTGCAAAGCATAGAATTTTTAAACCCAAAGTCCAATTTAACTTGTCTGTCCAAACCATTTCACCAATTCTTAAGAACCCTATATTGGCTAAACAAGATCCTAATTGGAATGCGGCTATGTCTGAGGAATTCAATGATTTAACTAAACAACACACATGATATCTAGTACCTAGACCTAAGGGGGTGAATGTGATTCGTTGTCTATGGCTATTTCGTCACAAATTCAGAGACAGTGGAGTTCTTGAGAGGTATAAGGCACGACTTGTGGCTAATGGCACAAATCAGCAGGAGGGCATTGATTGTGGTGAGACCTTCAGTCCGGTTGTCAAACCAGCTACCATTCACACAGTTTTGAGCATTGCCATGGGCAAACACTGGCCGATCCATCAACTTGATGTGAAGAATGCATTATTATATGGGGATCTGAGAGAGACAGTCTACATGCATCAGCCGCCAGAGTTCACCCATCCAGCAGTTCCTCACTATGTGTGTCGTCTCCGTAAGTCACTATATGGCCTGAAACAGGCCCCCCGTGTGTGGTATGATCGTTTTGCCAGGTATATCTTGCAGATTGGGTTTGTATACAGCAAGAGTGATACATCACTCTTCATTTTTCATCGAGGTAGTAGCACTGCTTACTTATTACTTTACGTGGATGACATAGTTCTTGCTTCCTTCTCCGACGGATTGAAAAATGAGATTATTGCCTTGCTTAAGTCCGAATTTGCAATGACTGATTTGGGGAAGCTGAGTTACTTTTTAGAGATATCAGTGACTAGGTCTGCCAATCATATTTTCTTGTGTCAGCGTAAGTATGCAGATGAGATTGTGTACAGGGCTAAGATGGCGAACTGCAAAGAGGTGCCTACTCCAGTTAATTCTAAATCTAAGCTCAGTGTCATGGATGGTGCTTGTTACACCCCGTAGTTTCAGGGTATGTATATGAGGGCGTACCTAAGAGAATGCGACCTTAAGTTTGAAAAGGGAGAAATTTGTTTTTTCCTACGAAAAATATTCCCAACCTCGTGAAGGAAAAATGTTTATTATTGGGAGTTGGATTCTCAATTTTGGTATTTAAGACTTATAGGATTTATAAGAATTATGGAATTTTATTTCCAGTTTTGGTCATGTAGGGCCACCCGGAAAATTTTACGATTTTGTGGGGCCCACAAGGTTGTCGATATTTGACAAATTATTGAGATTTTGGGGAGATACAATATTTTGGATCAATAGGAGGGCGACATATGTCACCCTCATGTGGCACATGTTGGGCGAGAATGAAGAGCCAAGTGGCTCAAGATATTTGTTTGACAAGTGGATATATGGGACCCACACACACTTGTCCCCAATCTCATCCACACATTTGTTTTAATCCTAGCCCTTGGTTGTCTTATATATACACACCTAGAGGTTGAAGACTTCAACACTTAGAAAAAAATTCAAGAAATATACTCCCTCCCTTTGTGAGCTCTCGGCACCCCCCTTGTTTGAAGAACAATTATTCAATTGTTATTGAGTAATCCCAATACTTAAACCACGTGTCCCTAGTAGTGTTCTAAGGATATCCCAACACAAAAATCCCGGAAATACTACGTTAATCCGATAGTCGCAAAGTGAAACCCTAAAGTAATCTTCATATTTTTGGATGAAGTTTTAAGAGAAGTTGGATAGGAACTTCTAAGGGTTGCTTGAAGTGGATTGGAACGTAAGGAATATGAGCTAAGATTCCTAAGGATCGATTTATAATCTTGGAAAATTTTGGGCTTATTGAGGTAATAATCTTTGTCCTTTTAATGAAGTTGGAAATTACATATGTTAGTAGTATATAAATGAGTATGTGAAATGTGGAAGGAATATTGAAAAGATTTGGACCTTAATAAGATGTTAAAAACTGAAATTGGCATGCTAGCCATTAAAGTTGTTAAAACCGAAAATTGGCATGCTAGCCAATAAAGTTTTAAAACATTACATATTACTTGTTGACATGAAAGAATCTTTTTGATAACAAGTTAATATAACTTATATAAGGATTGGAATATAAGTTGGAGGATTATTAAAGAAGTAATGAAACAATTTTGGCATGCTAGCCGAAAACTGAACAGTTCTGATTGCAGTAGTTGGCCAAAGAACACCAACTAAAGGACTAGACTAATGGATTGTATTAGTGGACTAATGGACTGTTTTTACTGTCACGACCCGACCCCGGGGCCGCGACTAGTACCCTACCGGGGTACCCTGTCAGGTATACATCAGATAATAGCAGCGGAACATACATAACACATAACTTATAAAAAGGTAATATCACTGGCCAGCCGATAAGGCTGTCTTCCATAAAAACATACTAATCAAAAGTATAGCAGTACAACTTGTTCTTACGATGACACATGCGTGACCACGGACCTCAAGGATAACAATTGTGGCGGGGCGGGGCCCGCCATACCACGAATGTACAAAATACCTATAGCATCGGGAATATCCGTACGATAAGCAAGCTTAGGAGGAATGGAGCCGACACGAACAGTGATTCTAGAACGAGGATCCACAATCGCTTACCACCTGCGGCATGAGCGGCCCAGGAAGGGTCGATTACCAATATGTACCAAGTATGTAAAGATGGAAAATACTGGAATAATGATATCATAAGTCTAAAAGTAAGCTGGAGTCATGGAAGACAAACAAAATACCTTTTACTGCGCCTTACTAACAATGAGAGTGACAAGTATATATAATACTGCATAAAATAGGGGCCTCATGATCAAAACAGGGTACCTCGCCCGTAGTATCAATAAGCACCCCTACTCCTGGGACTATTTCACCCGCATAGGTCATGTGGACCCGCATGAGGTATTCCTCGCATAGGCTGTACCCGCCCGCATGGGACTATTTCACCCGCATAAGCCCATAAGGACTCGCATGAGGTATTCCTCGCATCGTGGGTAGAAAATCCACGAAACAGGTGGTATAACGATCTTGGGGACTTACCCCTCAGATATACTCTTACCCTGAAACAGATGGTATAACGATCTTGGGGACTTACCCCTCAGATATACTCTTACACTGAAGCAGATGGTATAACGATCTTGGGGCTTGCCCCTCGGATATACTCTTACACTGAAGAAGGTGGTATGACGATCTTGGGGCTTACCCCTCAGACATACTCTTACCCTGGAGAATATGGTATAACGATCTTGGGGCTTGCCCCTCAGATATACTCTTACCCTAGCTCAAACTGTCATCATATCATAATCATAAATAAGTTAAGAAAACTTATAACTTCTTATTAGTCTTGTTCATATACCCTCTCATTTTAGTTTACTTAAGGCACGTAATCATATCTTTGATAAAAGAAAACCGGGAATTTAACCCAAGTACTACATACTTCAACTCTTTTAATAGTGACTCTTTTTCATACATAAAACCTTTGGGCAATTGATGCCTTAAAATCAATTTGCCTTTCATAAATCAAGCCATTTGTTCTTACTTATCTTACTTAGAATAAATCTCTTCTTATCAACCTTTTATAAAGCTAATAAACCAACTTCCCATAAAGTTGTTATATTAACCCTATACTTTAATAAAATCATACTTTTCCCCTAACCAAGGGACCTATATATTCTTAAAATGAAACAAGTCATTATATACTTAAAACAAGTAAGAATACCAAATCTTGTACGTCTACCGTACTACATAGTTTCATCTATTCATGCTCAAGAGATAAGAAAGCTCCACATACCTCTTCGGTCAATCCACTTGCTAAGTCCAAACTACCGCAAGTAATATGTCAACCTAAAATAAACATGATACGTTTATTAACCTCTAATTTCAATGTAGAATAATCCAAGTTCAAAGTCACTAAATTTTATGGAAAATTGGGCAGCATCTCCTTTGTTTCTACATACTTTGCCACCTTTCTCAAGGCCGAATTTATCATTCAAACGCCACCTTTAAGGCTCAACAATTCAACATTTCAAAGGGGATTATACACCTAAACTTGGGTGTGTAAAATTCTGCCCCATAAGGTACAACAATTCGCTTAATAATTCTAAGGTAGTTTTTAGGCTACAACATGCTCATAATATCTTTTTAGCCAATTCTTTCATATCCAAACCACATTTCTTACATGCAAGGATTCTAAGTGCATTATTTACTACTACACATCCCTTCTTCTTCACATGCAACATTAATAACTAACCACAAGAGAGGAAATGTTACCTTAAAACTTTTGCCAAACTTATTCCAACAACTTTGCGAGCCTGCTTTCCAAGAATACCACCACAACAACACCCACAAGCTAGCCACAAGCTTCCTTCTTGTTCTTAACTTTTCAGATTTTTCTTAGGCTTGAATTCCTCTTGGAATTTTAGAGAGAAGTGGGAGCTTAAGCTTAGAGAGAGAGAGGGATTTGAAAGATGACCAAGTCTTCAAGACTTGGTCAATATAAACATCTGAAAATCAGATGGGGGACACTTGTCACCTCCCAAGGTCTTTTAAAGAAAAATCTGATTTTTCCTAAGTTTTTCACAGAATCCCGCCGCGCGCGCCAGCGCGCGGCCGGCGCTAAACCTCTGCGGACTCGGAACTTCCGACGCGCGGCCTGCTGTCTGGCGCGCGCTGCAACTTCAGCGACCCTCGGTATATCCGACGCTATCGCAGCTGCCATGCGCTTTGCTCGAAACACATTTTTGTCCATCTGCGCCGAACTTAACTTGTAACTTTCTACTCGGCCCTCTATCGGCGGTTGGTTGCGTTGGAATCTAGACTCAACGAACTACGCCCTAGGCCTTTGAAACACTTAGGAACTCTCAATTTACCGGGTCATAACCCGCCTCAAAGTTGACTAAAACCCGTCCGAAACAATCCGTCAACTTATCTTTCGAAAATTTTAAGTCTTACTCCCTTTCGCACGCTCTTACACGTGTGGCCAGAACTACGGGGTATAACATTCTCCCCCCCCTTAGAAACATTCGTCCCGAATGTTCCTTCTAGGCTTACTCAAATCACACTATCGACATAGACCCTCTTAACTATTCTTTTTGCAATAAAAGATGCTCCACGAGCAACAACAATACTCAAGCAAAATTTCCAATTAAAACTATCAAGCAAGAAAGTAGGTTACCTGGAGGTATAGGAAATAAGTGAGGATACTTCTTCATCATGTCATCCTCTGCTTCCCACGTCATCTCTTCCCTATTCTCGTTCCGCCACAAGACTTTGACGGAAGCCACGTCCTTCGTCCGAAGTCGCCTAACCTGACGATCGAGTATCGCTATGGGACTCTCCTCATACGATAACTCCTCTGTCACCTGGACATCATGAATCGGGTGCACTCTAGATGGATCTCCAATACATTTCCGTAACATGGACACATGGAAAACTGGATGTACCGCCTCCAAATCGGACGGAAGATCTAACTCATAGGCAACCTTGCCTATCCTACGGACAATCTGATACGGCCCAATGTACCTTGGGCTAAGTTTCCCTTTCTTTCCAAACCTCATCACGCCCTTCATGGGAGATACCTTTAGGAAAACCCAATCATCTATCTCAAATTCCAAGTGTCGACGTCGATGATCTGCATACGACTTCTGCCGAATCTGAGCTGCCAACAACCGCTCCTGGATAAGCTTCACCTTATCCATCGTCACTGAACCAAGTCTGGACCGACTAACTGAACTTCTCCCACTTTGAACCAGCCTATCGGTGACCTGCACTTCCTCCCGTATAAGGCCTCATAAGGCGCCATCTGAATACTAGAATGGTAGTTGTTGTTATAAGCAAACTCCACAAGAGGCAAATGATCCTCCCAGCTACCCCTGAAATCAATAACACAAGCCCGCAGCATATCCTCAAGTGTCTGGATAGTGCGCTCGGCCTGTCTGTCGGTCTGAGGATGAATCGCCGTACTGAGACTCACCTGTGTCCCTAATCCCTTCTGAAAAGACCTCCAGAAGTTAGCCGTAAACTGGGCTCCTGCGCAAATAATCGTCTGAGCACTCGTGCGATCTCACAATCTCTCGATATCTGATCTCGCGTAATCCTCGGCTGAAAAAGTCGTCCTGACTGGAAGAAAATGGGCTGATTTCGTCAGCCTGTCGACGATAACCCAAATGGAATCATGCTTCCTCTGAGTGGAAGGTAACCCTGTAATAAAATCCATATTTACCACCTCCCACTTCCAAGTTGGAATATCGATAACTGCAATGACCGGCTTCGGTGCTCAACCTAACTCGACGAATTCCGCATCGTGCTACGAACTCCGCAACGCCCCGCAAGGCCATCCGCAATACACGTCGAGGTCATGATACATCTTAGTCGACCGGATGAATAGAATAACGAGCCTTTGTGCCTCCACGAAATCTGTGGCGAAGTCTGTCACATCGGAAACACACAACCGCCTCGAATCTTAGCACCCATCAGCGCTACCTCAAATAGACTCTTCTCCTTACGGAGAGCTGCGTCTCGATGCCGTACCAAATTCGGATCCTCATCATCGCCGCCTCTTCACCTCGCCGACGATGGAAGACTCGGCAACCTCTCGAACCCGAATCCGTCACTATCGATCAACCAAACGAACCCCAAGGCTCGCTGGGCGATGTAACTCTCGGACCATATCCCTTTTCTCTGGCTGAACATCAGACAGACTACCCATCGATCTGCGACTAAGGGCATCTGCAACTACATTGTCCTTCTTTGGGTGGTACAGAATATCAACATCGTAATCCTTAAGTAGCTCCAACCACCGTCTGCGCGAGTTCGGCTCCTGCGGTGAAGATGTCTTGGAGACTCTTGTGGTGCGTGTAAATGTCCACATGAACTCCATATAAATAATGTCTCAGATCTTGAGGCATGAATCACTGCGCGACTCCAGTCATGTGTGGGATAGTTCTCTCATGCTTCCTAATTTGCCGAGACGTAAGCTATAACTCCGTCTTTGCGTCAAAGCCGCAGCGACAAGCCCGACACTGGCGTGTCACAATAAACCACATATCCATCTAAACCCTGCGGAAGAGTAGAATCTGGGCGGTCGTCAACTTCTCCTTTAGCAATCGGAAACTTTCCTCACAAGTATCCGATCGGCGAACATATTGCATACGAGTCGGCTTAGTCAAAGTCTTTGAAATAAAGCAAACTTCTCCAAACCTCCGATAATAACTGCGAGGCCCAATACTGCGCAGTCGGTGTAGTGGAGTGCAGGCCAAGTCTTGGCTGCCTCAATCTTCATTGTATCAATCAGAATACCATCGGCCCCGATAACATGTCCTAAGAAAGCCACCGGCGCCAACCGAACTCACACCGAGAACTTGGCATACAATCGCGGTATCGTAGGACTCGTCCGTCGCCGAATGCTCTGTATGCTCTCGCTGCGCGAATACACCAAGATATCATCAATGAAAACTATAACGAACATATCGAGAATGGCACGAACACCTATTCATCAAATCCATAAATCTGCTGGGGCGTTGGTCAACCGAAAGACATCACCCTGAACTCATAGTGCCCATACCGGTCTGGATGCGATCTTTGGGATATCTATCTTTCTAACTACTTTGATGATAATCGGATCGCAGTCTATCTTGGAAAAACACTTTGCACCACGCAATTTGGTCAAACAAATCGTCAATCACGGGAGGATATACATTCTTGATAGTTACCTTGTTGATTGCACATGTCAATACATACGCAGCTGCGTCCCATCCTTCTTTACAAATAACACGGTGCTCCCGGGGAGAAACACTTGGCCTAATAAAGTTTTTCTCCAAATCTTTCACTAGTCCTTGATTCCTTTAACTTTCGGCGGTGCCATCACGTATGGCGGAATAGATATCGGTCGAGTGTCGGCGCCAAATCAATACAAAACTCAATCTCCTCTCGGGAGGATACGGAAGCTTCGTGCAGAATACGTGCGGAAACTCTCTAACGGCCGGGCCGGTGAAGGTCGGTATCTCGACCTCGATGTCGAATACGAACCATATGGTAGATATACCGCTTTCCGCACCATCTTCCTAGCCGAGGTAAGAAATAAACCTACCCTCGGCGACGGTATTCCTTCCACTCGATGCAGGCTCACGGAAAAATTGGAACGAACTAATCTCTCTCTCTACGATCTACATGGGCATAGCAAGGCGTTAGCCAATCTATACCCATAATCACATCAAAGTCTGTCATATCGACCTATCAAGTCGGCAGAGTGCGAAGCGTACATAGTCATCGGGCAAGCCTTATATACCCGCTCGGCTATCATCGAATCATCTCGGCGTAGCCTCAAAAGGTCTTAAGGACTCTGGCTCTATCCCTATTATACTGCCAATATGAGTAGATATATAGGACAAGGTAGAACACGGATCTATCAAAGCATATCATCACGCAGTGAAACCAACAATGTACGTGGCGACATCCGGCGGCGTCTCGCGGTCTGTCGGTGGACATAGCATAGATGCGGTTCTGAGGACCGCTAGAACTGGGACCCTACCACGACCTCTGCGCGGCTGCCGGCCGTAAGTACCACGCCTCAAGGCGTCGACCATCGAAGATGAAGATCGACAACGGAACCGTCGGTGAGCAACTGCATGCTCCGCCGCTGGGGCGGACAATCCTTCTTGGATGGCCTGCTGGCCATAAGAGTAACAAGCTCCCGAACCCATACAGCACTAGCCCGGATGAGACCTACTGTATCGAACGCACTGAGATGTGGGTGGTCTCGATTGGTGACAGTCTCTGTTTCCCTGAAACCCCGAAGTCCTGGAGCCACGACGCTGCTCGAATAACGGTGATCGGACCTCTGCCGAAAAGCGAGAAGGGGCACTGCGTCCGGTGGAATGTGGACCTGTTCTGCTGCGAGTGCCCGCCTCAGCGCCACGAGACCTGTAGTCACGGCCTCTTGGGTGGCCTAAATCTAGGCGATCTGCGCTCTCTGTCGCCGATCCACTGGCGTGCGCTGCATCCTGGCAATATCTATCTCTGGCTGAAGAGCCACCCCTAAGCATGCAGTAATCATATGACGGTCTAACCCCATCACATATCGATGAACCCTATCGGCTATGTCCGCTACAATGGTGTGCGCATGCACGGCCAGAGTCAAACTCGGGTTGTACTCTAATAGTCCTCCGTCTGCCTCAAGGTCAAGAATCTATCTACCCGGGCTCTCCTCATCTCAGGAGGTAAGAAGTGATCCAAGAAAGCCTCTGTGAACTCCTCCCAAACAGCTGGAAGAGCGTCCTCACCTATCGACAATACCCATGACTCAAACCAGTTCAATGCAATATCAGAATCGTAGGTAGAAAGCTAGTATAACAGACTCGGTCTCGATGCCTAAGCACTGCGTGGTCCATTGAATCGCCGGACAAACTCCTGCGGATCCTCGCCAAATCTCGAACCATAGAACTTCGGGTGGGTGACAACCAGAAATCCGAATCAAATGGCTATCGGCTCTGGGTTGGCGCCGCTCTGTCGTATTGCCTGCCACTATCTTTGGTCGATGGCGAATCTGTTCCGTAATCTCTATCTCGGACCATTTGTGGGGATGGAGGCTCGTCTCGCGGTCTCGATGCCGCTCCATTGCGCTCGAAATCTGCGGTGGCGGCGGCGTGGAACTTCGCCGCCTAAACATCATCTCGGTAAGGCCCGGGCTGTGCCGCGTGACTCTCCGTGTCCACTAGCGGCTCACCGCTGCCTTGCCGCCACGGGCGCGGTTGCCTTGCGTGGAGGCATAACTGATACATAAAGGAAAACATCAGAGGAGGTTCAACCTATAACTCAGCTCTATTGCACGATCTTAGAGTGAAAGAATGGAAACCAATCCTAAATATCCTGCAGCCTCCTGATTATAGATGTGGTGCACGACACACCGATAATCAAGACTACTGAACGCGATGCGTGGACACTTTCGAGGACAACACGGCTTTGATACCACTTTTGTCACGACCCGACCCGGCGCGACTAGTACCTCACCGGTACCACGTCATGTATACATCGAGAGAATAGCGTGAACATATATAACACATAACTTATAAAAGGTAACATCAGCGGTAGATAAAGGTGCTTCTATAAAACATACTAATCAAAGTATAGCGATACAACTTGTTCTTACGACCCAACACATACGTGACCACGGACCTCTAAGGATAACAAGCGTGGCGGGACGGGGCCCGCCATACCACGAATGTACAAAATACCTATAGCATCGGGAATATCCGTACGATAAGCAAGCTTAGGAGGAATGGAGCTTCGACCGAAAGCAGTGATCCTAGAACGAGGATCCACATGCTTACCACCTGCGGCGTGAGCGCGGCCGAAGAAATTCGGTACCTGATATGTACCAAGTATGTAAATTTGTCGAAAATCCGGAATAATGATATCATAAGTCTAAAAGTAGTGAGTCATGAAAGACAAACAAAATACCTTTTATTGCGCCTTACTATGATAGAGTGACAAGTATATATATAATCGCATAAAATAGGGGCCTCATGATCAAAACAGGGTACCTCGCCCGTAGTATCAATAAGCACCCCTACTCCTGGGACTATTTCACCCGCATAGGTCCTGTGGACCCGCATGAGGTATTCCTCGCATAGGCTGTACACGCCCGCATGGGACTATTTCACCCGCATAAACCCATAAGGACTTGCATGAGGTATTCCTCGCATCGTGGGTAGCAAATCCACGGAACAGGTGGTATAACGATCTTGAGAACTTACCCCTCAGATATACTCTTACCCTGAAGCAGATGGTATAACGATCTTGGGGACTTACCCCTCAGATATACTCTTACACTGAAGCAGATGGTATAACGATCTTGGGGCTTGCCCCTCAGATATACTCTTACACTGAAGAAGGTGGTATGACGATCTTGGGGCTTGCCCCTCAGACATACTCTTACCCTGGAGAATGTGGTATAACGATCTTGGGGCTTGCCCCTCAGATATACTCTTACCCTAGCTCAAACTGTCATCATATCATAATCATAAATAAGTTAAGAAAACTTATAACTTCTTATTAGTCTTGTTCATATACCCTCTCATTTTAGTTTACTTAAGGCACGTAATCATATCTTTGATAAAAGAAAACCGGGAATTTAACCCAAGTACTACATACTTCAACTCTTTTAATAGTGACTCTTTTTCATACATAAAACCTTTGGACAATTGATGCCTTAAAATCAATTTGTCTTTCATAAATCAAGCCATTTGTTCTTACTTATCTTACTTAGAATAAATCTCTTCTTATCAACCTTTTATAAAGCTAATAAACCAACTTCCCATAAAGTTGTTATATTAACCCTATACTTTAATAAAATCATACTTATCCCTTAACCAAGGGACCTATACATTCTTAAAACGAAACAAGTCATTATATACTTAAAACAAGTAAGAATACCAAATCTTATACGTCTACCGTACTACATAGTTTCATCTATTTATGCTCAAGAGATAAGAAAGCTCCACATACCTGTTCGGTCAATCCACTTGCTAAGTCCAAACTACCGCAAGTAATATGTCAACCTAAAATAACCATGATACGTTTATTAACCTCTAATTTCAATGTAGAATAATCCAAGTTCAAAGTCACTAAATTCTATGGAAAATTGGGCAGCATTTCCTTTGTTTCTACATACTTTGCCACCTTTCTCAAGGCCGAATTTATCATTCAAACGCCACCTTTAAGGCTCAACAATCCAACATTTCAAAGGGGATTATACACCTAAACTTGGGTGTGTAAAATTCTGCCCCATAAAGTACAACAATTCGCTTAATAATTCTAAGGTAGTTTTTAGGCTACAACATGCTCATAATATCTTTTTAGCCAATTCTTTCATATCCAAACCACATTTCTTACATGCAAGGATTCTAAGTGCATTATTTACTACTACACATCCCTTCTTCTTCACATGCAACATTAATAACTAACCACAAGAGAGGAAATGTTACCTTAAAACTTTTGCCAAACTTATTCCAACAACTTTGCTAGCCTCCTTTCCAAGAACACCACCACAACAACACCCACAAGCTAGCCACAAGCTTTCTTATTGTTCTTAACTTTTCAGATTTTTCTTAGGCTTGAATTCTTCTTGGAATTTTAGAGAGAAGTGGGAGCTTAAGCTTAGAGAGAGAGAGGGATTTGAAAGATGACCAAGTCTTCAAGACTTGGTCAATATAAGGCATGCAAGAAAATCAGATGGGGGGGACACTTGTCACCCTCCCAAGGTCTTTTAAAAGAAAAATCTGATTTTTCCTAAATTTTCCGCCAGGAATCCCGCCTTGACGCCGGCGCCGCGGCGCTGAAACCTCTGCGGACTCTCGGAACTTCCGGCGCCTCGGCCCTGCTGTCCTGGCGCCGCGGCGCTGCAACTTCAGTGACCCCTCAGTATATCCGGCGCGGCCGCTGCACTGAAACACATTTTTGTCCGTGCGCCGCAAGAACTTGTAACTCTCATAACTTTACTCGACGCCCTCTATCGACGAGCGGTTGGTTGCGTTGGAATCTAGACTCAACGAACTACGCCTAGGCCTTTGAAACACTTAGGAACTCTCAATGTACCAGGTCATAACCGCCTCAAAGTTGACTAAAACCCGTCCAAACAATCCAATCGACTTATCTTTCGAAAATTTTAAGTCTTACTCCCTTTCGCGCTCTCACGCGTGTGGCCAGAACTACGAGGGTATAACATTCTCCCCTTTAGAAACATTCGTCCCGAATGTTCCTTCTAAACTTACTCAAATCACACTATCGACATAGACCCTCTTAACTATTCTTTTTGCAATAAAAGATGCTCGCGAAACCACAACAATACTCAAGCAAAATTTCCAATTAAAACTATCAAGCAAGAAAGTAGGTTACGGAGGTATAGGAAATAAGTGAGGATACTTCTTCATCATGTCATCCTCTGCTTCCACGCCATCTCTTCCTATTCTCGTTCGCCACAAGACTTTGTGGAAGCCGCCCTTCGTCCGAAGTCGTCTAACCTGACGATCGAGTATCGCTATGGGACTCTCTTCATACGATAACTCCTCTGTCACCTGGACATCATGAATCGGGTGCACTCTAGATGGATCTCCAATACATTTCCGTAACATGGACGCATGGAAAACTGGATGTACCGCCTCCAAATCGGACGGAAGATCTAACTCATAGGCAACCTTGCCTATCCTATGGACAATCTGATACGGCCCAATGTACCTTAGGCTAAGTTTCCCTTTCTTTCCAAACCTCATCACGCCCTTCATGGGCGATACCTTTAGGAAAACCCAATCATCTATCTCAAATTCCAAGTGTCGACGCCGATGATCTGCATACGACTTAGCCGCTCGCCAACAACCGGCTCTAGATAAACTTCACCTTATCCATCGCTTTCTTGAACCAAGTCCGCCCGACTAATCGAACTTCTCCCACTTCGAACCAACTATCGGTGACTGCACTTCCTCGTATAAGGCCTCATGGCGCCCATCGAATACTAGAATGGTAGTTGTTGTTATAAGCAAACTCCACAAGAGGCAAATGATCCTCCCGGCTACCACGAAATCAATAACACAAGCCCGCAAAGATATCCTCAGTGGTGGATAGTGCGTTCGGCTGTCCGTGATGCGAGGATGAAACGCCGTCTTGAGACTCACCGTGTCCCTAATCCACGAAAAGACCTCCGAAGTTAGCGTAACCTGGGCTCCTCATGCGAAATAATCGTCTGAGCACTCGTGCGATCTCACAATCTCTCGATATACTGATCTCGCGTAATCCTCATTTGAAAAAGTCGTCTGATGGAAGAAAATGGGTGATTTCACACCGTCGACGATAACCCAAATGAAATCATGCTTCATACGAGTGGAAGGTAACCTGTAATAAAATCTATATTTACCACCTCCCACTTCCAAGTCGGAATATCAATAACTGCAATGACCACCGCTTCGGTGCTCAACCTTAACTCGCGATAATTCGCACGCGTACTACGAACTCGCAACGCCCCGCTAAGGCCATCCCACCAATACACGATCGAGGTCATGATACATCTTAGTCGACCGGATGAATAGAATAACGAAGCTTGTGTGCCTCCACGAAATCTGGCGGCGAAGTCTGTCCTCACATCGGGAACACCTGGCCGACCTCGAATCTTAGCACCCGTCGCGCTACCTCAAATAGACTCTTCTCCTTCGGAGAGGCTGCATCTCGATGCCGTGCAAAATCGGATCCTCATACTGTCGCCTCTTCACCTCCTCGACGATGGAAGACTCGACAACCTCTCGAACCCGAATTCCGTCACTATCAGAATCAACCAAACGAACCCCAAGGCTCGCTAGCTGATGTAACTCTCGAACCATATCCCTTTTCTCTGGCTGAACATCAGACAGACTACCCATCGATCTGCGACTAAGGGCATCTACGTACGACATATTCGACTTAGCGAGTGGATTAAGCCAAAGAGGTATGTGGAACTTTCCCTATCTCTTGAGCATGATGTTTTACAAATATATAGTACGGTTGACGTACATGTCTTAAATGAAATTGGGTTTCATTTTGGGTACCCTTGAATTGATTTAAAATGTGCAAGTTTGGTTAAATTGGAAAGTATACTCACTTGATTTGAAGTATGTAAATGTCGTAGTTTCTAAAGACATAAAGTATTATAATGGCTTTATGGGAAGTTGATTATAACGACTTTATGGAAAGTTAAAAGAGTATAAATGAGTTTTATAGATGGGTAGCTTGATTTGAAAAGAGCCATTGCCAAAGAATAGGAGAACGTAGTACTTTGGGTTAAATCCCCGGATTTTACATAAAATGAAAGTGCCTTGAGTTTATAAAATGATAATCCATTTTACATGCTAATGAAAGTCTAAAAGTATGTTAAAATTGCCTATGCTAGTTGTGATAGCCTTTGTGGTGCAAGCGTTGTATTTCTATGCTATCGCGTCTCCATTGGAGGGCCGACCATCTTGTTGTATAATTTACTTGGACATACCGACAGTGATGAAGGATTCCACGGGTATGCTTCCACTATATTGTTCCATGGACATGCTTGTACCGATGAATGATTCCGGGGGCATGCGGCAATGATGCGGGTTCAATTCCGGGATGATATTATTATTTCATGGACTAGCTCTCCATGAATACATGTACCGGAGAAGCAGGATACCACGAGCATGTTGTATATTATTATTATTTCATGGACTAGCTCTCCATGAAGTCATGTACCCGAGATGCAGGATACCACGGGCATGAAATATATATATATATATATATATATATATATATATATATATATATATATATTATATTGGCGCTAATGTGAAAGAAGGATTCCACGGGCACGCTTTGTATTGCGGGCTTGAGACCCTTGTTTAAAATTTCGCAATGTTATGAGGGCTTGTGTCCCTGACCTTGGGTGACTATTTATATGTGTTTAAGGGGTCTTTAAAATGGTTAAAAGATAAAAAAAAATTGACATTCATTACTTTTATGTTGACAAGGCACGGTAGTACTGTTAGTTTGGTTATCATACATCTCGACTTTATATATGGTATTATGATTTCATTCTGATACTTTCAGTTTCACATACTTGGTACATGTTGTACTGACCTCCTTCGGGGGGCTGCGTTCATGCTGCAGGTAGAGGTACACCGGTTGTTGATCCTCGCTCATAGGATCACAGTTCTACGTTTTGGTAAGCTCCGTTTCTCCGGAGGCTTATCTTTTGGTATGGTTCCCTGTCATTGTAGGTACATGTACATTCAGGGGTATGGCGGAGCCCTGTCCCGTCATAGTTGTTATGTCAAAAACTCTTAGAGGTCTGTAGTCCTGTTGTGAGTTGGGTTTGTAAAGGATATAACTGTTCGGGCTTTTGATATTTATATATATGTAGAAAGGCGACCTTATCGGTTAGCCTGTTTCCTATTCTACATTGTTCCATGTCTATGAGTTTATTCCACTGGTTTTCTCTGATGTATACCTACTAGGGTGCACGGGTAAGACACCAATTGCGGGCTCGAGGTCGGGTCATGACAAAAGTGGTATCAAAGCAGTTAGTCCTCGGAAGGTGTCTACAGACCGTATCTAGTAGAGTCCTGATTATCGGCGTGTTGTGCACGACACCTATAATCAGGAGGCTACAAGATATTTAGGATTGGTTTCCATTCTTCTCACTCTGAGATCGTGCAATAGAGTTGTGCTATAGACTGGACTCCCTCTGACATATTCTTATGTACCAGTTATGCCTCCATACAAGGCAACCGCGGCCCAGAAGGGCAAGGCAGCAGAGGGAGCTGCTAGTGGGACTCAGAGGGTTACTAGGGAACAAGCCCAGTCATTGCCCTAGATAGTGCATCAGACGGTAAGTTCTACGACGCCGCCAGCCCCAGAAGAGTTTAGAGCAGCAGCAGTATCTACTGAGTCCACGGTACCTGATCCTCCAGTCCCACGGCCAGGAGCAGAGGATATGGGTTACAAAGAGATGGCCCAGTTACTAGCTAGGATCGTGGCGATGCATGAGGACAGACGGGAGCCGATGGTTCCGGTAGTACCGGTGGTGCACCCCAGAACCGATAGTTTGAGGCTTCGGGACTTCTTGAGTTGCAATCCACCAGAGTTATTTGGATCCAAAACTGAGGATGATCCTCAGGATTTTATTCGACAGCTGCAGCGGATCATGAAGGTGATCAAGGCCTCAGAGGCAGAATCATTGGTATTGGGTTCTCATCGGCTGTCTGATATTGTAGTCAACTAGTTTGATTCATGGGAACTATCCCGGGGGGAGCATGCGCTTCCAGCTGATTGGGACGAGTTCTTGGAGGCGTTTCTTAACCACTTCTTGCCTCCGCAGATGAGAAGAGCACGGGTGGATAGGTTTATGATGTTGAGGCAGAATGGGCGGACGGTTCGGGAGTACAACATAGAGTTCGACTTGTTGGCTCGGTATGCCCCCACTCTAGTGACAGACATGGAGGATAGAATGCACCGCTATGTCACGGGGCTTGATGATTATCTAGTAGAGGGTTGCACGGGGGTAGCTCTTTAGCCGGGCATGGACATTTCCCGCATGCAGGCTTATGCACAGGGGACTGAGGAACGTAGAGGTCGACGAAATGACCGAGATCAGCATAAGAGGGCCAAGACAGCAGGGTCCTTTGGTAACTTTCGAGGCGGACAACCTCACCAGCAGGCTAGATATACACCTCAGCCAATACAGTACTCATGCCTGATCTTGGGGCGTCCGGGGTATCGGGCGGGTCGGGCTTGTGTTTCCAGGAGAACAAGGGTGTTAGCCAGATGAAGCCACCCCTACCTCGGTGTGTTCGATGTGGTAGATCCCATTTTGGAGAGTGTCGTGCTACTATGAGAGCCTGTTATACTTCCGGTCGTCAGGGCCATTTGGCGGGATCGTTTCATCGAGGCGACGGGTGGTATGGCGCGGCTTCTGGTCAGTTGTCGGGTCTTCATCTTCTGTGGTTATAAGCCCCGGAGGGCATGGTGTTCACAGGCCAGCATGTCGTGGCAGAGGTCGTGGCAGGGTTCCTAGTTCCAGCGGTCCTCAGAACCGCATATATGCCTTATCCAGCCGTCAGGACCAGAAGGCGTCTTCGGATGTCGTCACAGGTATATTATTGATTTCATGTTGTGACGTGTATGCTTTGATAGATCCGGATTCTACTTTATCCTATATATCTCCTCATATTGCTGGTAGAACCTGAGTCCATAGAACCTTTTGAGGTAGCTACGACAGTAGGTGATTCGGTGGTAGCGGAGCGGGTATATAAGGCTTGCCCGGTAACTATATACAGTCGTTACACCCTAGCCGACTTGATAGAGTTGGATATGACAGATTTTGACGTTATTATGGGTATGGATTGGTTGGCTTCTTGCTACGCCAATGTGGACTGTAGGGAGATATTGGTACGGTTCCAATTTCTCGGTGAGCTGGTTATCGAGTGGAAAGGGAATACTGCGTCGCCGAGGGGTAGGTTTATTTCGTACCTCAAGGCTAGGAAGATGGTTCAGAAGGGATATATCTACCATCTTATTCGGGTATTTGATCTGAGGTGAGTTTCGGATCTTGATCGATTCGGTTGTTAGAGAATTTCCGGATGTATTCCCAGACGAACTCCCAGGTATTCCTCCTAAGAGGGAGATAGAGTTATGTATTGATATTCACGATACTCGGCTATATCTATTTCAATCTGCAGAATGACCTCTTTGAGTTGAGGGAGTTGAAGGACCAGGTGAAGGATTTGATGGAGAAAGGCTTTATTAGGCCTAGTACTTCGTCTTGGGGAGCGTCGGTATTGTTTGTAAGGAAGAAGGATGGGACGCTGCGTATGTGTGTCGATTGCAGGCAGCTGAACAAGGTAACCATCAGAAATAGATACCCCCTCCCCAGGATTGATGATTTGTTTGATCAGTTGCAGGGTGCGAAGTGTTTTTCCAAGATAGACATGCGGTCTGGTTATCATCAGGTGCGAGTTAGGGAGACAGATGTCCCAAGGACTGCATTCAGGACCCGATATGGGCATTATGAGTTCAGGGTGATGTCTTTCGGTTTTACTAATGCTCCAGCAGTAATTATGGATTTAATGAACCGGGTGTTCAAGCCATTTCTGGATACGTTTGTTATAGTATTCATTGATGACATCCTGGTTTATTCTCGCACGGAGCAGGAGCATGCGGATCATTTGAGGACGGTACTGAGAATCCTGCATAGCCGACAGTTGTATGCCAAGTTCTCTAAATGTGATTTTTGGTTGGCTTCAGTGGAATTCTTAGGGCACGTTATCGGGGCCGATGGTATTCAGGTTGATACAGCAAAGATTGAGGTAGTCAAGACTTGGCCTAGACCTACTACACCAACTGAGGTGCGCAACTTTTTGGGCCTTGCGGGTTATTATCGGAGGTTTGTGGAGAAGTTTGCTTCGATTTCAGCGCCTTTGACTAGACTGACTCAGAAAACGGCGAAGTTCCAGTGGACGGATGCTTGTGAAAAGGGCTTCCAGTTACTGAAGGAGAAATTGACGACGACCCCAGATCTTAATCTTCTAGAGGGTTCAGATGGGTATGTGGTTTATTGTGATGCGTCGGGTGTCAGGATTGGATGTGTGTTGATGCAACATAGTAAGGTTATAGCTACGGCGTCTCGGCGGCTTCGAGAGCGTAGGAAGAATTACCCGCGTGATCCGAGTTAGCAGCAGTGATACATGCCTTGAATATTTGGAGGCATTATTTATATGGAGTTCATGTGGATATTTTTACAGACCGCAAGAGCCTCCAGTATATCTTCAGCCAGAGGAAGCTGAACTTGCGGCAGAGACGGTGGTTAGAGTTACTTAAGGATTATGATGTCGATATCCTATACCACCCAGGGAAGGTCAATGTAGTTGCAGATGCTCTTAGTCGTAGATCTATGGGTAGTCTGTCAGATGTGCAGCCAGATAGAAGGGGCATGGTCCGCGAGATTCATCAGCTAGCGAGCCTTGGGGTTCGATTGGTTGGTTCCGATAGTAGTGGGGTTCGGGTTCGAGAGGTTGCCGAGTCTTCCATCGTTGAGGAGGTAAAGAGGCGAGTATGAGGATCCGATTATGATACGGTATCGAGATACGACTCTTTGAGAAGAGAAGGGTTTATTTGAGGTAGCACCTGATGGGGTGCTAAGATACGAGGGTAGATTGTGTGTACCCGATGTTGCAGGATTTCGTTAGCAGGTTCTAGAGGAAACACACAACGCTCGTTACTCTATTCATCCGGGGTCGACAAAGAAGTACCACGACCTCAGATGTATGTATTGGTGGGATGGCCTGAAGAGGGATGTTGCAGAGTTCGTTGCTCAGTGTCCGAATTGTCAGCAGGTCAAGGTGGAGCACCAAAAGCTTGGTGGGTTGTTGCAGACGATTGAGATTCCGACCTGAAAATGGGAGGTGATCAACATGGATTTTGTTATAAGGTTACCTCGTACTCAGAGGAAATGTGATTCCATCTGGGTTATAGTAGACAGGCTGACGAAATCAGCCCATTTTCTTCCAGTCAGGACGACTTATTCGGCCGAGGATTATGCTAGACTTTATATCCGGGAGATTGTGAGACTGCATGGGGTCCCTACATCTATTATATCGGACAGAGGAACCCAGTTTATGGCTAATTTCTGGAGGTCTTTCCAGAAGGAATTAGGGACGCAGGTGAGCCTCAGTACTCATTTCATCCTCAGACCGACGGACAGGCAGAGCGTACTATCCAAACACTTGAGGATATGTTGCGAGCCTGTGTTATTGATTTCAGGGGTAGCTGGGAGGATCATTTGCCTCTTGTTGAGTTTGCGTATAATAACAACTACCATTCCAGTATCCAGATGGTGCCTTATGAGGCCTTATATGGAAGAAAGTGCAGGTCGCCGATAGGCTGGTTCTATGTGGACGAGGTTCAGTTAGTCGGGCCGGACTTGATTCAGCAGGCTGTTGATAAGGTGAAACTTATCCAGGAGAGGTTAGTAGCAGCTCAGAGTCGACAGAAGTCGTATGCAGTTAATCGGCGTCGACACTTGGAGTTTGAGATTAACGATTGGGTCTTCCTGAAGGTGCCACCTATGAAGGGTGTGATGAGGTTTGGGAAGAAGGGGAAACTTAGCCCAAGGTACATTGGGCCTTATCAGATTGTCCGTAGAGTAGGCAAGGTTGCCTATGAGTTGGATCTGCCATCCGATCTGGAGGCAGTACATCCGGTCTTTCATGTTTCCATGTTGCGGAAGTGTATCGGAGATCCATCCAGAGTGTTCCCGGTTAGTGATGTCCAGCTGACAGAGGGGTTATCGTATGAGTAGAGTCCCATAGCGATACTTTATCGCCAGGTCAGGCGACTGCGGACAAAGGACGTGGCTTTCGTAAAAGTCTTGTGGCGGAACGAGAATAGAGAGGAGATGACTTGGGAAGCAGATGAGGACATGATGAAGAAGTATCTTCACTTATTCCCTACACCTCCAGGTAACTCACTTTCCTATTTGTTGATTTTAATTGACATATGTGCTTAAGTGTTATTGTGGCCATGTGTGGCATTCGTGATTGTGTGGGTATAGTTAAGAGGGACTATGCCGATATCTGATTTGATTGAACTTAGAAGGAACATTCGGGATGAATGTTTCTAAGGGGGGGGGGGGGGGGGGAGAATGTTACACCCTGTAATTTCAGGGTATGTATATGAGGGCGTACGTAAGAGTATGCGACCTTAAGTTTGAAAAAGGAGAAAGATTTCTTTTTCCTACGAAAAATATTCCGAACCTCGTGAAGGAAAAAGGTTTATTATTGGGTGTTGGATTCTCAATTTTGGTATTTAAGACTTATAGGATTTATAAGAATTATGGAATTTTATTTCCAGTTTTGGTCATGTAGGGCCCACCCGGGAAATTTTACGATTTTGTGGGGCCCACAAGGTTGTCGATATTTGACCAATTATTGAGATTTTGGGGAGATAAAATATTTTGAACCAATAGGAGGGCGACACTTGTCACCCCTATGTGGCCCATGTTGGGCGAGAATGAAGAGCCAAGTGGCTCAAGATATTTGTTTGACAAGTGGACATATGAGACCCACACACACTTGTCCCCAATCTCATCCACACATTTATTTTAATCCTAGCCCTTGGTTGTCTTATATATACACACCTAGAGGTTGAAGACTTCAACACTAAGAAAAAAAATCAAGAAATATACTCTCTCCCTTTGTGAGCTCTCGGCACCCCCCTTGTTTGAAGAACAATTCTTCAATTGTTGTTGAGTAATCTCAATACTTAAACCACGTGTCCCTAGTAGTGTTCTAAGGATATCCCAACACAAAATCCCGAAAATACTGCGTTAATCCGATAGTCGCAAAGTGAAACCCTAAAGTAATCTTCATATTTTTGGATGAAGTTTTAAGAGAAGTTGGATAGGAACTTCTAAGGGTTGCTTGGAGTGGATTGGAACGTAAGGAATATGAGCTAAGATTCCTAAGGATCGACTTATAATCTTGGAAAATTTTGGGCTTATTGAGGTAATAATCTTTGTCCTTTTAATGAAGTTGGAAATTACATATGTTAGTAGTATATAAATGAGTATGTGATATGTGGAAGGAAGATTGAAAAGATTTGTACCTTAATAAGATGTTAAAAACCGAAATTGGCATGCTAGCCATTAAAGTTGTTAAAACCGAAAATTGGCATGCTAGCCATTAAAGTTGTTAAAACATTACATATTACTTGTTGACATGAAGGAATCTTGTTGATAACAAGTTAATATAACTTATATAAGGATTGGAATATAAGTTGGAGGATTATTAAAGAAGTAATGAAACAATTTTGGCATCTTGTAGAAAAGCTGGGCGATTTGATTGCGATAGTCGCCAAGAATACCAACTAAAGGACTGGACTAATGAATTGTATTACTGGACTAATGGACTGTTTTTCATTGGACTATGGACTAGTTTTAATGGACATTTTTGGTAGAATAAGGGGCTGAATTTTACACGTCCAGTTAGGCTGTAATCCCATTTGACTTGCTGAATTGTTGCGCCTTAAATGTGGCCTTTGGTTATTGATTTCGAGCCTTGAAAAAGGTGGAAAAGTACGTAGAAACAGGGGAAGTGCTGCCCAATTTTCCGTAGAATAAGAGACCTTATGCTTAAAAATATTCTACGAAGAAAACTAGAAGTTGATAGACGTGTTATGGTTATTATAGGTTGATATTCTATGTGCGGCATATTCGACTTAGCGAGTGGATTAAGCCAAAGAGGTATGTGGAACTTTCCCTATCTCTTGAGCATGATGTTTTACAAATATATAGTACGGTTGACGTACATGTCTTAAATGAAATTGGGTTTCATTTTGGGTACCCTTGAATTGATTTAAAATGTGCAAGTTTGGTTAAATTGGAAAGTATACTCACTTGATTTGAAGTATGTAAATGTCGTAGTTTTTAAAGACATAAAATGTTATAATGGCTTTATGGGAAGTTGGTTATAACAACTTTATGGGAAGTTAAAAGAGTATAAATGAGTTGTTTTATAGAAGGGTAGCTTGATTTGAAAAGAGCCATTGCCAAAGAATAGGAGTACGTAGTACTTTGGGTTAAATCCCCGGATTTTACATAAAATGAAAGTGCCTTGAGTTTATAAAATGATAATCCATTTTATGAAAGTCTAAAAGTATGTTAAAATTGCCTATGCTAGTTGTGATAGCCTTTGTTGTGCAAGCGTTGTATTTCTATGCTACCGCGTCTCTCAATTGGAGGGTCGACCATCTTGTTGTATAATTTACTTGGACATACCGACAGTGATGAAGGATTCCACGGGTATGCTTCCACTATATTGTTCCATGGACACGCCTTAGATGAAGGATTAGGGGCACGCGCCGTGATGCGTGTTCAATTCCGGGATGATATTATTATTCCATGGACTAGCTCTCCATGAAGACATGTACCCGAGATGCAGGATACCACGGGCATGTTGTATATTATTATTATGTCATGGACTAGCTCTCCATGAAGTCATGTACCCTAGATGCAGGATACCACAAGCATGATATATATATATATATATATATGTAGATATATATATATATATGTAGATATATATTACATTGGCGCCTACCGACAGTGACGAAGGATTCCACGGGCACGTTTTGTATTGCGGGCTTGAGACTCTTGTTTAAAATTTTGCAATGTTATGAGGGCTTGTGTCCCTGACCTTGGGTGACTATTTATATGTGTTGAATGGGTCTTTAAAAAGGTTAAAAGATAAAAAAAATTGACTTTCATTACTTTTACGTTGACAAGGCACGGTAGTACTGTTAGTTTGGTTATCATACATGTCTCCAGCTTTATATATAGACTGTTATGATTTCATTACAGTACTTTCAGTTTCACATAATTGGTACTTGTTATACTGACCTCCTTCGGGGGGCTGCGTTCATGTCGCAGGTAGAGGTACACCGGTTGTTGATCCTCGCTCATAGGATCACAGTTCTGCGTTTTGGAAAGCTCCGTTTCTCCGGAGGCTTATCTTTTGGTATGGTTCCCTGTCATTGTAGGTACATGTACATTCAGGGGTATGGCGGGGCCCTGTCCCGTCATAGTTGTTATGTCAAAAAGTCTTAGAGGTCTGTAGTCCTGTTGTGAGTTGGGGTTGTAAATGATATAACTGTTCGGGCTTTTGATATTTATATATATGTTGAAAGGCGACCTTATCGGTTAGCCTGTTTCCTATTCTACATTGTTCCATGTCTATGAGTTTATTCCACTGGTTTTCTCTGATGTATACCTACTAGGGTGCCCGGGTAAGGCACGATTATGCCCGAGGTCGCGTCGTGTGATGCTCGGTCTACGATCCTACTTTGTATTGGAGCCTTGCAGGTGCACTCCAGTATCTCACCTTCACCAGGCCAGACATAGCTTATGCTGTTCAGCAGGTGTATTTATTCATGCATGCCCCCAGGGAGTCTCATTTCACTGCTCTTAAGCGTATCATTCGACACATTAAGGGACACTCTTGATTATGGTTTGCACATATACCCCTCTGCACCAAATAGGTTGCTTTCATATACGGATGCACCTTGAGCAGGGTGTCCGGACACGAGACGCTCCACCTCCGGCTTTTGTGTTTTTTAGGGGATAATCTGATTTCTTGGTATGCCAAGCGACAGACTACCCTATCTCGCTCCAGTGCCGAGACTGAGTACAGAGGTGTTGCAAATATAGTAGCTGAGATTTGTTGGCTCAGAAATTTACTGTTAGAAATTCAGTGTCCTTTGCGTCAGACATCGATTGTGTACTGTGATAATATCTCTACCATATATCTGTCTCATAATCTGGTTCAACATCAGCGAACCAAGCATATTGAGATAGCTTTGTTCGTGAGAAAGTTGCACTAGGCCATGTCATAGTGTTACATGTTCCATCATCCTATCAGTATACAGATATATTTACCAAAGGACTTTCTGCATGCTTATTTCTTGACTTGAGATCCAGCCTCGTCAGGCCTCTCCTCCGCCCGTGAGAGAGTGTGTAAACATGTATATTATAGAAATAATTGTATCCCTACCCATAATTAGAATATTTCCATATATTGTGTAAATATAATTATGATAAGATTAGGATTCATCTTTTGTATAGGCTTATGATTCCTATTATATAAGGGATGAATATTGTACTCTATATATACTTTGAAATTAATGAGAAGACTCTCCAAGGGAGATTAATATCATCTTACAGTTAGTAACTGTTAGTCTTTATAGATTCACAATACACACACATGTACCATCCCAAAAAAGCTGATAAAAATTATTTTAATTATTGCACTCCTTTTTCGGTCTAACTTTGTTGTTCATAACAAGTTAGAACTTTCTGTAAACGCAGTAGCATCCCAAATTTATATTAGAATTCTTTTTATACAACTTTATAGTTTATTGATTCTGTTAGAAGTCCAGATCATTTCATCAACTGTACGAGTCTCTGTAATATTTTTTGCTGATAATTTCAATGTTATTTAGTATGTGAAAACCATTGTTAATACACTTAATTGTCCCCACTGCAGTGGCGGCTGCGGTGGCAGTGGTGGCAGACCAACAGGTGGTGGCGGCGCGGCGGGCCATCGAACACATGGCGGCGAGCTGGCGTGGGAAGTGGCCCCGCCATGCGTGGCCAACGGCGGTGACACGCCGCCGCGCCATTTCTTCAAACAATGGGCCAGTCCATTCTAGCAAGCAGCGGCAGAACATAAATGGGCGGTGCGATTCTGGCGGCGCAAAGATGCTCAAGCCAGAATAGCGGCCACACATGGATATCGAGGCAGCGATGCATACACTTGGATTAAATCCGCAGGATGCAAATTGATACATGGACATCGATTGTTGCTTCAAATTCTCGTACTTTGATGTCATTTGATATTATTCATAGTGATTTGTGGACATCTTCCGTTTTGAGCTCTTTGGGCCATTTTTATTATGTGTTATTTTTTTATGATTATTCTAATTTTTTGTGGACTTTTTCGTTGTCTAAAAGTCTCAAGTATATTCTACTTTTCTATCGTTTAGAACATTCATTTGTTGAACGGGAAATTAAAATTATTAAATATGATAATGGAAGGGAATTTGACAATGGGCCATTTCAGAAATTTTGTAATGATAATTTCATATCTTTTAGATTTTCTTGTCCTCATACGCCCTCACAAAATGGGAAAGCCGAAAGAAAAATTCGTACCATTAATAATATTGTTCGGACTTTACTAGTTCATGCTTCATTACCACATTCCTTTTGGCATCATGCATTAAAAATGACTACTTATCTTCTTAACATACTCCATAGCAAAGGATTAACATACCAATCTCCACTAAAAATTCTAAGATCCTTCGTATTCTCATCTTAGGGTGTTGGGGTGTTTGTGCTATCCTCTCTTCCCATCCACTACAATTAATAAACTTTAAGCCCGTTCTATCGTTTGTATGTTTTTGAGTTATCCGTCGAATCATTGTGGTTCAAATATTTTGATTTATCCTCTAATAAAATCATAATTAGTCGTCATATTATTTTTTATGAAATCCAGTTTCCGTTTGCTAAAATGTGTAATTCTGTGTCTAATTCTTATAATTTTTTGGATGATTGACTCTACCGATATGTGGTCCACCATTTAGTATGATCCCCGCCTCACGATCTGGACTAGTGGACCCCGAGACCAAAATCAGTCAGCAGGCCCACTACCTGCTGGCCCACAACCTTCCCGTGACCCAAATCTGCTAGTAGGCCCACTGCCTGCTGGCCAAAATATCCCCTATCTCGATCCAGTTTCTCGTCCAGCAGGCCCACTGCCTGCTGGCCCAATTTCCCAGTCCGTTAGTCCAATTCATCAGCCATCAGGCCCACTGCATGCTGGCCAATCCCGAGAAATCCAAACACCGATCCAGGTCCAGTCCATTATTCTGAGTCAATGGCTCATTACTCATAGCCAACGGGGTATTTAAACCAAAATAACATTTTAATCTCAATTCTAATGTCACTAAATCACCCCTAACACGTAACTCAGTGTCTGCCCTTCATGATCCGAATTGAAAAATGGTCATGTATGATGAAAATAATGCTCTTATTGAAAATAAGATGTGGGAGTTGGTGCCCCATCCGCCTGATGTTCGTTCTATGTGGATTTTTACTCATAAGAAAAAATATGACAGTTGTTTTGAGAGGCATAAGACTCGTCTTGTAAATGATGACAAAACTCAACAGTTTGACATGGATTGTGGAGAGACATTTAATACGGTGGTCAAATCGGCAATTATTTGCACTATTCTCAGTCTGTCTGTCTCGAAAGCATGACCCATTCATCAGCTGGATGTGAAAAATATTTTCTTACATGGTGATCTCAAGAAGGCAGTATACATGCATCAACCTTTGGGTTTCAGGGACCCCGATCATCCTAACCATGTATGTTTGCTGAAGAAGTCCTTGTATGAGCTTAAACATGCCCATCGGGTTTGGTATAAAATGTTTGCAGATTATGTGTCTACTATTGAGTTTTCTCACATCATGTCTGATCATTCTCTGTTCATTTATCATCGTGGTACTTCTCTGACATACATTCTGTTATATGTGGATGATATTATATTTACTACCTCTTCTGATAAATTGTGCAAGTCTATCATATCTCTTCTCAGTTCTGAATATGCTATGAAATACTTGGGGCCTTTGAGTTATTTTTTGGGTATAGTTGTAACTCGGCATGCATATGGTCTATTTCTATCCCATAGAAAGTATGCGGCTGAGATTATTGAACGGACTGACATGTCATCTTGTAAGTCCTCTCCTACTCCGGTGGACACCAAAACGAAGTTTAGTGCTAATTCTAGCACACCTTGCGAGGATCCATCCCACTATCGTAGTCTTGTAGGGGCTCTTCAGTATCTTACTTTCACGTGACCATATATTACTTATGCAGTGCAACATGTGTGTTTATTTATGCATGATCCGATGGATGAGCACATACATGCTCTTAAACGCATTGTGCGTTACATTAAGGGCACTCTTGATTACGATTTACACTTATATCCATCATTCGTATCTACTCTCGTATCTTATACATATGCTGAATATGGTAGATGTCCAGATACCAAACGTTCGACATCTGGTTATTGTATGTTTCTTGGTGATAACTTGGTATCTTAGTCGGCTAAACGCCAGGCTATTTATCGCGATTCAGTGCGGAGGCCGAGTATCGAGGGGTAGCTAATGTGGTGTCTGAGTCCTGTTGACTGCGTAATCTCCTATTAGTGCTTCACTTTCCTATTCATAAAGTTACCTTGGTCTACTGCGATAATGTTAGTGTGGTCTATCTCTATGGGAATCCAGTCCAACATCAGCACACTAAACATATCGAGATGGATATTCACTTTGTTCGCAAAAAGGTAGCTCATGGACAAGTACGTGTCTTGCATGTCCCTTCACGGTACCAAATTGCCGACATCTTTACTAAGGGTCTTCCCTTAGTTATGTTTGAAGATTTTAGGGACAGTCTCAGCATATAATAACCGTCCGCTATGACTGCGGGGGTGTGAAAGACAATACACGAGAAACCATGTATATCGACTGTATATGGCCCATGTAATATGTATATTTACTTATCATAATTATTAGAATTCTTGTACATGTATAATTATACATATGAACATTAATTTGTGATTATTTTTATCAAAATTCTAACCATTAAGATATCTAGATTGTAGAACAATGCCAAATTGATAAGAAAAAAATGATAATCTCAAATGAAGCAATACACACATTTTTGTGATTTGCGTGATGCATACGTGTAATGAACGTGCGGTTAAACTAGTTTCAATATAATACGCAAAGCTCAATATGAAATCTAAACAATTATATATCGAATCAAGTGTGTCAAGTGCTGACCTTTATTCCCACCTTTGAGCGAAGCAAGCCTCTCAAGTGCTGACCTTTCTTTCCACCTTTGAGCGAAGCAAGCCTCTCAAGTGCTGACCTTTCTTCCCCTTTAATGAGCTAACCTTCTTGTGTTACGAGTGATGTCAAACCTCCTTCTTGTCTTCTATTCCGGGAAGTGGCATAATAGGTCCCTTAAGGGAAGTACTTTGGCAGTTGTCCGAGCCTTTCCTTGATTGTGCCTTTAGACTTTCTTGATGCTTTGTTTGCGCTTTCGAATCAACTTCTGTAAAAAATGAGAAGAGAGATGTGTCGGCTAACTAAGGACGATGATAGAAACTCTCCCTGAAAGGTGAGCAAGAACAGCTTCACTACTAGCTAGTATTGAAAGAAAAAAAAAAGGCTTACCTTCGCTTTGTGCGCTAAGAGCTTTCTTTCCTGTAGGATAGGAAGAACAGAATATGAATATAAAAGGACATTTGAAGGAGTGAAATTGAACCAGAAAAGGTATAACCCGCTTAATGATTCCCCAATAGAAGCAGAGAAAGCAAACTGTTGATACTTGTTTGATTCTAAACATCTGGTCTGGAGATTCTTGGCTAGAGAAAGATTCAGTGACATGGACGCCCAGCCAAACTCGATCGGTCGGTTGACCCACCTAAATGAGATTCTCAATTAATTTGATAGAATTTCATTCTTTCTCACTATTCAGAATAGTGGAGCTTTCGATCAAGATCTTCTCGTGTCACCTGTTTTGGCTTTCACTTGTTTCGATCATGGAATAAATGAAATAAATAAAAAAAATAGATTTTTATTAAAGATTTCATTTTTTAAGAATTGTTGATAAAGCAATATAACAAAATCAGAAAAGATTTATGAGCTTACATCCATATATTTTTAGAAATGAATCTAATCATAATGTTTAAAGAATAAATAAATCACTCATAGTTAACTTCAGTATAGAAGAATAGAAAAGCTCCAACAAGCACCATAAATATGCATGTACGACTATTGTATGAATTGAAATTACATACTTTTTGCAAAAGGTGGATCTCCCACCCCGGTCCGACATGATTGTGAAGGAGTTAATCATGGTAACTCAACTGATTTTAAAGGTTAGACCACTATCACGTTGCGCACAAGAGTCCTCCTTTATTTCAAGAAGTAACCCCACTCTGCCGCTGACGGAATTCGATCTTGACCATTTTTTCAATTATCCTCTTGAAAATCAATTGAGCTGCTCATGCGGATGAAATTACATACTTGATACTACTAACATATTTTAAAAATCATATAGGGGCACGTATAGGACTATAAAGAAAATTCTAAAAAAAAAAAAACTTAAAAATTTAAGAAAAAATATTTTTCGAATCTATAGAAACTTACCAACGCATCCTCAATACAATCCACCCACCCTCACCTACCAACATCCCCTTACCCCCTTCGCACCTACCCCAATCCTTCCATCTAACCCACCCTACCTATCTACCTACCCCACCCACCAACCCCGAACCCTGTCTACACCCACCACACAAAAAATTGCACTTATAATTCAAAAATCTCATAGTAATATTTTGAATTTGAAAATATGTAAATGCTTTTAAATGCTATCCCAACTATCCATGAGCAAAGTCAAGATTACGGGCTAGGGGAGTCTATTTATATTTAAGGGGGAATCCGGGCCGGGAACCTATTTTGGTCCAGTTGTTCACACTTTAAAAGAAGAAGTATAAAGAATTGATTACTCTATTGTAATATCATGAATATTACTAGTAGTATACTAGGAAAAATTTAAATTTGAGTAAGAGTCAGGGCCCCGCTGGTTACATGGTGGCTCCGCCACTGCAACTATCCTACCAAACCTACCCCACCCAAACCCCCAACTCCCCCACTACCCCAAACCTACTGGCCCCCAACCTACCCCTAATCCCCTACCTACCCTACCTCTATCTTGTCCACCTCTACCATAAGAAGCTGCACTCCAAAACTAAAAACCTCATGGTAATATTTTACTTTGAATATAATACTGTTGACATTTTCCTATATCAACACAAGATTAACTTGTTGTGTGCATACATTACAGTTACACCCTCCCCCCTTTCTCTTACGCACCCCCCCTCCCCCCTTTTCTTTCACAAGTCCTCTCCCTCCGCACTTGTTGATCATGCTGTCCAAGATTTGCGCAATTTCATCAATTAATTGAAAGTATGTATTCTCATTTCTGCATAAACACAACGATTTTAACTACTCATTTTGTTTTAAATTTCCTAAATTAGGGTTCTAATTTCGTGTATCATTTTGATTTTCTTCTCCATTTTAATGTTAAACTGTTCATCTGTTTATGCAGCAGAGTTGTTGATTTGTCTGGGAACAGGACAGGAAAAAATAATTGAAATTATTTTCCTTATAACTTCATGTTACTTGCTCCAACTAATACTCATTATTAATCTTTATAACTCAAAAATTTAATCAAACACGTTTTGCTTTGCTAATATTATATGAACTTTGATCAATATTTAAAATATATTTTGTTTTTTTATCATATTGACATGAGAAGAATTGCAACTTATTGTACTTTCGTATAACCTTTGAATATCTAAATTATAATTTAAAAATATTGACTTGATCTAATCCAATTTAGCTCTGAAGACTAGTCAAATTAACTCTTAGTAAGCGAAAAGTGTCTCATAAATTGAGACGGGGGAGTATTAACCTCAAAATACATTTTTTTCGAAAATATTATCCACTCACCATCAAAATGTTAGGAATCATTTTCCTCGAGATTTTACTTAGAAAATGACTTTCGCATACCAAACACACTCATAATCTATAAGGTTTTGAACTTGGTGGAGTTAATACAATAATTTTAACTGACAACTGATTTAGCGCGCTCTTTCAGTTGGTCATGTTGTGATTCTAGTAGTGGAACAAAGAGAATAGCGGATAAGATAATATTTTCCTTTCATGTGATCTCTCCCCTACGATATTTAGGGACGTTATATCTTATACATGCATGGTTCAGTTTAAAAAAAGGACAGCCCAGTGCACTAAGCTTCCGCTATGCGCGGGGTTCGGGGAGGAGCTGGACCACAAGGGTCTATTGTACGCAGCCTTACCTTGCATTTCTGCAAGAGACTGTTTTCACAGCTTGAACCCATGACCTCCTGGTCATATGACAACAACTTTACTCGTTACTCCAAGGCTCCCTTTCTTGCATGGTTCAGTTAGTAAAGAGATAAAATACTTTTTTGTGTTTTCTTATTTTTTGGTTTTGCAGGTATGCTTAAGAGTTTGAGGGAAGTCCCATGTAATGAATAGCTTGTTTCATGCATGTTCTGTTGCAATAGTAACAAGCACTACACGTCTTGCCTGGAGGAAATCAATTTGTGGAATTCCGGTGATTTCTTCGAAGATGAGCTTTTGCACATTCTTGAATTAAAAGTTGATTTTCACTTGTTTCTGAATAGAATTAGCATCTAACAAGTGTACTGGAGATAGTTCTCTTTCGTGGAAGTTTGATCCTACTCCAATAATGAAGGAAGAGAGAGATGGTTTTTTTGTTGTTAAGAAAGGAGATATTGTTGGAGTCTACAGAAACTTGGGTGACTGTCAGACCCAAGTTGGATCCTCGGTAACTATCGGAGAAATTCTAATCCGCAGTTTATATGTATATATGTGTGTGTATGTATCTGTGTGTCTATGTATATGTATGCACACTTAATACTTTTCCTACTTTTTTCCGTTGGTGACTTGCTCTTGCCACTGGATCAACTTCACTTGTCAATTTGTAGTTAAAATGTAAGAATGCTACATCGAATTTATCTTATCTGTTCTTGTCCTCGTGAAAATGTGCAAAAGGTAGTTGCACAGCGAGAACTTCATAAAAAAGATTGACCATATTTATTTGCTACTACTTTATTTACATAGGTTGATGGAAAGCTGGTGCATAATTTCTCCGCATTTTTCAGCATTACCTTTATGCTTTCCTTCTATGAATAAAATTATCTGTCACAAAAGTAAATTTTTTTGTTACTTCATCTTGGTTTTCCTGAATCAATGATAAAGTTATAGTAGTGTAGGAATTTCTTCTTACAGAATAGGGGTGGTAAAGGCAGTTATGCTTTCTATATGTCAATCAATGGTTATAAGCCAACGTACATGAAATGGTATATATATCAAATTTGCAGTGCCTTAATCAGTTGCCTCCCTCCCCCTCCCCCCTTGCTTTGGCAGATATGTGATCCTCCGGTTAGTGTGTACAAAGGCTACTCCATGCCAAAGGACACAGAGGAATATCTTCTATCTCGTGGGCTTAAAAATGCACTTTATTCTATCAGAGCTGCAGATCTGACCGAAGGTCTCTTTGGTGCTCTAGTACCATGCCCTTTTCAGGTCAGATATTGTACTAAATTGTGTGCAAAAATTGTCTATTTATCTTTTATGAGTAAGGTATTTCATCTCAGAACTTTTGGACAAAGGCAGTCCTTATTCACAATACCTTTTCTTTCCAGGATGACACATACGACTACCAAATAAAAGGAACAAAGAAGAAAAGAGTTTAATTTGTCTGTCTGATCCAATTTTTGACTTATGGATCATGTTGTGAGTTTGATGCAAGACAAATCTGAACATGCACGATTCTTGCTAAAACTACTTGATTACTAAAAACTCTTCGTTCCACTTATGATATAGTTTATACCACCCAAGAAAGAATCCCAGAGTAGAGGCAAACCCAAAAGAGAAAAGTTGGAATTCTGTTGTATTAATTGAAATTCATCTTTGGAAGTAAAATCATGATATTTCCTGCTGATTTTGTCGCATAAAGAAAAATGTGTAGCGCTGGATGTTAAAACATGACTTCTGCCTTTATGATATGGAAGGGATGAAAACTTATTACCTCAGTCCTCACAGATCCCTTATTAAGGAAAAGATTACTCCCTCCGTCCCATTTTATATGGAGGTCTTTGACTTGACACAGAGTTTAAGAAATAATGGAAGACTTTTGAATCTTGTGGTCTAAAATAAGCCAAAGATATTTGTGTGGTTATAGATCATCTCGTTAATCGTAAAAGGTAAAGTTTAAAGTTAAATTGTTGCCAATAAGGAAAGGTGTCATCCTTTTTGGGACTGACTAAAAAGGAAAGTGTGTCATATAAATTGGTGGGACAGGGAGTACTAATTTTGTATTGATCCCTTATCATATGAACGAATGGTACAGGGAGAAAGTGTACTTCTGTAAATTACATTATACATGGGACAAATACCACATTGCTATCCGTCTATGCAGTCAATATTATCAAAGATGATCACTAAATACAGCTGATTCAGTAATTTATTGTGTACTCGATATAAGTTAAATTTCCTACTTCCTTGTTGATGTGAATATTCCTGTTATCAGCAGATACTTATAAAAATTGCTGAAAGATGCTTACATCACAATAGTTGTGCTATTTGATTTTTATCTCCCCTCTCGCTGTATCTTTTCTTCCTTTTCTTCTTCCCAGCACTGTTCTGTGATAACAAGTCCATCACGAACAAGCTGATTAAAGTAGAAAGTGTGATGACCATTGACCAGAAATAACACATCTTTGCTCTTTCCCCTTTTTTCTTTTTAACCGGTCAAGTTTATCAGCACTAAATCTTTTGCAGCCGCAATCTTCTTCCAAAGCTGGAGCATCTGAGCTTATGCCGAAGAAGAGGTCGCAGGAAGCAACATGGTCAGAATATGCGGTAAGTTGGGGCTATATAGGTTATTGTATAAGTCTCCCCGCGTTTGCAGCAGTTGGCTTTGAGGCATATCTCATTTTTGTTCTACAGTGAGAGCTAACTTAATGTGTCAACTGTTTTTGGTTATCCAACGAAGTGAGTACATTCTTCTATTTGCATCTCTCTGGATTTAGAAGCATGATTATAACACTAGGGGCTTGTTTGCTGAACTTTCTTTAAGATGCCATAATCAATGGTCTTTACAACTTACATGGAAAGTTACTTGTTCCAATGCAAGGCATTTGATTGGATAATTATCCATTCTGAGCGAACTATCAGTGTTTTTCTGTTATGTCTCGGTAGCCCTTTTTTGAAGAAAATGATTATGAATGAGGTCGAAAGTCTCCAATATGGCACTTGTTAATGAGCTAAATCTTTCTAAAGGGAATACTAGTAGCTTGTTAATAGGTTTCCACAGTTGTAGTAATATCTCGATATAGCAGTAGCTGTAGCTGTTGTTAGCAAGTTTCAGCAGCTGTTGTAGTTGTGTGTAAATAAGAATCAAAATAAAGATAGGCCATACTGCGCCGATTTATAAGAACAGTAGATTGCCAACTCGTGTCCTGAGTTGTTCTGCTTTTCTTTAGCTCTAAATGATATCTTATGGGACTTTGGGACTTAGGCTGTTAATAAATCGTGCTGGCTGCTTATAAAAAAAATAAAAAACAAAGTAGTAGTATTTCAGTGAATAAAAATAGGTCATGCTGGGTGGCTTATAAGTATACCTATCTAACGGATCGACCCGGACCGGTAGCCCGTTACCGGGTTGAACCGGTTACCGGTCCGGTTCACTGGCTTACCGGACCTACCGGTCCGGTTCATTACCGGATTCCCGGTCGGCCCGTGCGGGTCCGGGTTGAACCGGGCCTACCGGTTCGGATATTTTTTTTTTTTTTTGTAAATTTCGAAAATTTAACTAAATTCAAATTAAATATGTAATATAATAATATAATGTAGTTTATACTTTATAGTTTATATTGTAGTTATATAAACTATATTAATTTTTTTTATTCCGAAAATTTATTAATTTATTAAATTAGTAGACATAAGTTAACAAATAACAACTAAAGAGATAATAAAATAAAAATTAATGATAAGATGTAAACTTTCGAACTTTCATTATTCATAATCTTAATTGTTAATAAGAGTACATAATGAAGTAATAATAATTGTTATTTACATATTATGCATTCTTCTTGCAAGTTCTTCGTAATTTATAGGTTGATTGAATTGGTTATGCTTCATAGCCTCTAAACCTGGAGTATTAATTCCAGTCCCGCTTGCGCTCCTGGTTTTCAAAATATTGTCGATTTCTTCATCTTCCGGAGAGTCAACGTCTTCATATCCTTGATTTCTTCTGATCTGATCAAATCCCTTAAGCATACTAACACTTCTAATGTGCTTCCGCCCAATGAGTGACGTGTGTCTCCTATTTGATCTCGTGCTTGGCTGAATGCACTTTCAGAAGCCACTGTTGAGATAGGCACATTAAGAACATCCCATGTCATAGCTGCTAGTACCGGAAATTGTCTTTTGTTATCCTGTCACCATTGTAAAGGTTGAAAGTTCTTCTTCAGTTCCGTTGGCTTTTGCAAATAAAACTGCATCTCATCACAATTTCGAGTTGTGCTTGCTTGTGTTGTTGCAAAAGTGCTCCATATAGATAAAGATTCATTTTCATCGTATTCATCGAATCCTGCAGATGTAGATACAGAAGCAGAAGCAGAATTAGAAAGAATATTAGTAGCAGAGTTGTTGTTGTCATGTAATGTAATGTAGCATAATATTCATATAATTTAGCTAAATTAGTATCAAGTTTACATACGCAATCAAATGAAGATGGAGTTTCTGTTTCACCTACTTCCATATAAGTATATAAACTATATATTAAATTATGACAATCTACTTTTTTAACAGAAGGATTTAAGACTGCACCAATACAATAAATATCAGGAATAAGAAAAAAATATTTTTTAAACTTTTCAAACATAACTTAACTGTAGCTTTATATTTTATATTTGATTTTAAACCATAAAGTAAATATGAAATTTCAGCTATATGAGCTAAAGCATTACAAAATGTTGGGTAATAAGATCCCGAAAATTCAACAGTAGCAGTGTAAAATTTACGTAAATTTTTTCAAAGTTCAGCAATTGATTTCCAAACATCGTCAGTTAACATATAAATCACGTTCTTAGAATGAAAATTTGAAACATGTGTTATGGGGTCTTTATACTTATAACATTCTTTTAAAAATAAATAAGTATAATTTCACCGTGTAATAATCTCTTGTAGCATGAATTTAGGTCTCAAATCAAATTGTTTACATTTTTCTTTAAATTCTATAAGTCTATTTTTTCTATTATTACCTTGAATAACTCCAACAGCTCTTTTGACAATTTGTATTTCAGTTGCAAATAACTCAAGACCATTTTTAACAATTAAATTATAAATATAACAAGCACAACGAACATGAAATATATCAGGAAGTGACGGTTCTAATTCCGCTTTTAAAAGATCTACAACAACAGTATTATTAGATGCATTATCAAAGATATACAAAGTATTTTTTTATAAAGATTATAATTTTTGGCATAAGCACAAATAGTTTCGCTTATATATTTTCCAGTATGACTTTGATCCTCGTCATACGCAAAAACAATAATACGTTTTTCCATTTAAAATTTTCATCAATCCAATGACAAGTAATTGTTAAATAATCATAACCGTTTAAAGCATGCCCAATGTCTGCAGTAAAACTAACTAGACATGAAAGATTAGTGAACAAATATTGCAAAAAAATAACATAATCATTATAAAGTCTAAAAACATCGGCTCTACAAGTACTACGAGGAACACTTGTAAAACAAGAATTATATACTCTTTGAATATATGTAATTAAATATGAAGAAGAAGCAAAAGAAAAAGGTAAACAACCTCCGACAATCATTTTTGCTAATTCAATGCGATCCTTTTTGGATCGTACTTAGCCAACCCCCCGTTAATGGATTAAGTTGTTGTTGACCGGGTTCTAAATCAATGGCAACACCCCATTGTATCGGATGATCTTTCAATAAATGCCTACCTATATTGTCCGTCCCTCCGTCACCACCTCTCTCTTATGTTTGTAAGTTTTCCCACAAATATTACATCTAACTCTATTAATGTCCCCAACTCTATCATAAATGAGCCACACTTTACTCCTTTTTCTCCTTACTTCTGGTTCTGTAACTTCTGATAAAGGAGGTATACGACTACCACTAGCAGTACCAACATTGACAGAAGGAACACTAGTAGGTGTAGGAGGTTCAGTTTCTTCAAGTTCAACAATATTATCTAATTGAACGTTATCATATTCATTATCTTCTATTCCAAAATCTTCTTGCATTTGATCATAATCTATATTTTGATTAGAAGATGAAGAACCTATAGATTTTTACCCCTTGAACTAGATTTACGGCGCAGTCCCGATCCAATTCCCTTTATCAAAGACATTATAAAATATTTAAATAATCAACAAATAAATATGACAATTTAATAAAATAATTAGAGAATGAAACGAGTGTACCAAACTTCGGGATTCAGAATTCAATTGAAACTCGAAGGCCGAAGCTCGAAGTCTTGCTACTTTGAAAATTAATAATAATAATAATAACTTGATAATTGATAATATAGAGAATTAAGAGAGTATGAGAATTGAGAGAATTGTAGAAATAATTGTGTGATAAAAATGAGAAGAATGTAGAGTATTTATAGATTTTTTAAAGGATAAAAATGTAATTAACAAAAAATAAAAAAATAAAAAAACAATAAAATAAAAAAACCCAAAAACGGTCTTAAGACCGTTTCCCCACCCCCCGCCCTCCCCCCAACGGTAATGTTACCGTTGGGCACCAACAACCCTTTTATTTTTTTATTTTTTTCCTTACCAGTTCGGACCGGACCGGTTAACCGGTAAGGTTACCGGTTTCCGTTACCGGTCCGGTCCTTACCAGATTTTTGTATAACCCGTGCGGGTTGGGGTCGGGGCCAAACCAACCTCCAACCCGGTAAGCCTTACCGGTCTGGTCTGGACCGGATTTTGTACCGGGTCGACCGGTCCGGTTCCGGGTCAACCCGGCCCCTTAGACAGGTATACTTGTAAGAAAAGTAGCTTGCCAACAAGTTTTTGCAGCTGTTGTCATCTTTGTTTTTTTTTTCTATTTCTTAATGAAATGTAAGGTATTGGACCTTATAAGATTGAACTTCATTACCTGTTACCATTCTAAAAAAAAAAGATTGAACTTCATTACAAATGACTATATAGTTCTGAGAATCTATTCAAGGAGCCACATCCTAGTAAAGGTAGCTAGAGATCTGAAAATACTATTTCTAGTAAAAGGTGTATTTTCCCATTACAGATTGCAATAAGTTATTTTGATGAGAAACATCAGTAATATGGAAGGAACAATAAACAGCAGATATCAGTATCCTTCCTGTTCAGAAAAAAAAAATCTCACATAAATTGACAAACATGTTATTAGCATTGTGGCGGCCTACCACTAGATCTGGAATTATGTGTGACCTGTGTATCAAGTATTTTCATTAGATAGCTGGATGAGTAATTAGTGTACTTGCATTACCTCAGGCGAAAGACTTAGTCTTTTCTGCAAAGTTTGCATTGAGCATTAAAGGGGGAACTATTACCACCTATTAGTTGATTGAAACATATTTAGGTTGTTTAAATGTTATAATTTGATGAATTCTGACATCTTTTAGTGTGCGAAGTACTTAAAGTTGCGATTGTCAAACCATATTCTTTGCAATATTTTTTTACTGCATTATACTATCTGGCTCTTGGAGAGGTATATTATGTAAAATTTGGCTCAAAGTAGTACTGAATACTTACACTTTTGGAAGAAGTACTAGTTGCTTGCTTTACTTACAAAAATGAAATACTAGTTTCTTGTGTTCGCACCCTGTACGATCTGTTTGGCTTGCTATAGTTCTGGAATTTATCTTGTTTATTGGCATGTTTATTTGCAGGATGCTGTTGGATCAGCAATTATTCCATATGATTCCGTAAGAAAGCATATCAAGTTAGAACCTCCTAAGGGTGACCAAGCTCTATCATCTGGTGTGAGTGGCTGTTAAGACAATGACTTCTTATAAAAAAACATAAATGCTTTCAGTTTATCTATTTAACAAAATAAAATTGTCTTTATACTTGAGGGGAAGTTGGAGAAGCTAATAAGTCTTAATTTAGTGAATCTATGGTGAATTTGCGGCAACTATGTGGTTGAGTTCTTATAAATTCTTTTGTAGGTTTATGGTGTTGGATCGAAAGAAGCTGATCGTGGTTATCCTCAGCAGCGATCTTGTACTCTTGAATTTGATGGTACTTCAAAAGGAAACCCAGGACAAGCTGGTGCAGGAGCTGTGGTACGAGCTGATGACGGAAGTCTGGTAATAATTACTATTCTTGTGTTTGTATTTCCTTTTCCTTATTGTTCGTCGCACTTGCATTACAACTTTGCAATTAATAGATCTGTAGGCTACGTGAAGGTTTAGGAATAGCAACAACCAGTGTTGCTGAATATCGAGGCTTTATCTTGGGTTTAAAATATGCACATAGCAAAGGGTTTACAAGTATTCGTGCTCAGGGTGACTCCAAACTTGTTTGTATGCAGGTTTGTTTCCCATATTATTTGTTTAGTCTTGTATTTCTTCTTTTTATTTGTTGATATCACACTTCTCCTTTGTGTGTCTGCAAATTCAAAGTTGTATCTGGAATTGTACTTCCAGCAAAGTTTTTGTTTGGTCTTTTCAACTTCAGCTAGATGAATGTTTGCTTATTTTTAAGGTCAAGGAGGTCTGACAATTTTTTTCAGAGTGGTGGGCCCATTTCTCAAGTCACTTCAACTAACTTTTGTTGTTTCTATAGGATAAAGCTTGTATAAAGTACATGACCTTAAGGATAAGGTAGTAACTATTACGAGTAACTTTTTTTTAAAAGGTAACGATCTTATTATCTTTAGCACAACGGATGTGCTAGTAGTAGCCATATTTACATGTCAAAGAGCAAAAGTATATCCTTGTTCTTCTTACAAGGACTCTATTTTGTCTAACAGTGGATCCAAATCATGTAGAAATTCATCTTTACACCAAAGACGAAACAAAAGTCAATTTTTTTGGTGACTGAGAAATCGGTCTAGAACCATCCCTTTGGGCCATCCGCAACCTTCGAAATTCGGGGATGACGAGTCTGCCCCTCTACTCTTCTCCACTTAAATACTGGACTTAGTTTGCTTTGGTGTAGGGCTCGAACTTGTGACCTAAGACACAAGTCCCTAAACCTTCGCCAATTGAGCTAACCCCTGGGGCGAAACAAAAGTAAACAATATATCTTGATCTTCTGAATAGGGCTTCTAAGTAGTAACAATTACTAATTTGCAGTCCAACTAAAGCTTCTCGGTTGAAAAAGAATATAAGTTTGGTATGTTTGATAATGGGTATATCAGGTCCCCCTGTCATCAGTTTTCAGTTTTTCCTAGTGCAAGACGGCCCGGTTTGAGTAGTTCATGGTAATGGAAATCTTAACAAATGCCCCTAGACAAGTAATATCTGCATGCTTTAGTGACAATGCATTTGGTGTAGTCGTGTAGAGTCTTACAGTAAGTTGGCTAAATTGGAACTACATGAAAAAGAGTGATTCCTTCTGCTGCTGGGTAAAGATGGAGAGGAAAAGGGTAGAAGCCGGCAAATAGTTCTTGTCCATGCAAGAAGATTCTCTTAGTGGGAAATATAATCAACATACGTTTGGTCTCTCTATGAACTCTGTAAAGTCTTTGACGACTTATAATTCCGAGATGCTTTATTATAGCTTCTAAAGTTAGTCTTATGACAAGTTGTTTTGCATTAGTGTTGTTAGAACTTATTTATAGTTTGGTTTCTTATTTTCTTTTCTTTTATCTGCTTGATTTTGATTGATTGAAGTGTATATCCTTCCGAACAGATCCAGGGTCTGTGGAAGGTTAAGAATCAAAACATCTCTACACTATTTCAGCAGGCAAAGCAACTGAAGGATAGGTTTCTTTCTTTCCGCATCATTCATGTTCTTCGGGTAATTTAATAAATCTTTTATACCCCTTTATTCTTGGTTTATATGCTTGTCTCACTTTATCAATCACAAACTTAGTCTATAATAGCACCAAAACTGAATTAGAGCCCTCATTATTGTTTGGTCAATTACCTAGTTCTTACCTTGCTGGTTCTTGGAGATGTAAAAGTTTTCCAACTCTTGGTTTTGATAGGAATCGAACTGTGATGCGGATCAGCAGGCGAACTTGGCTGTTGAACTCCCTGGTTAGAGTTTAGATTTTGCTCCACGCTTGGAGTTGGTCATAATTGAGTTGTCATCAATGTTTTATCCAACTTCATCTCTTAATGCAGACGGTCATGTCCAGGAGGAGATAGAGAAATGACAATGGGGCAGTAGACAAGGACTCTAAGGTGGTGCTGACGAGGATCTCGACATGCTAACCACTGAGGTCTAGTGCCTGGCAGCATCCGGTTTTGCCTGTAAGTCGGTGGATAGCACATACAGTTTGCTTAATGATATTGCAGTTAGGAATTATGTAAAGTTTTACTGGATATTGGCTCAAAACTGGCACCAGCAACAAATGTTACTGTTTGCTTTGGGTTCACTGATGAGCACAAGATGTTTACGTGAAACTCGAAGACCACTGAGGGATGAATCATATTGAGTCTGTTTTTTCTGTAGCAAAACAATGGGCATCTTACTCGTCATTCGAGTCAGTTGTTTATGACATGACATGATAGTTAATTTAACCTGTTTTAGTATCAGAATATCCGTGTAACAACAAATTTCATGCAAATAGTGTATCTTCAATCCTTAACTGAAGGGCTCGACAGTTTGATCTTGAATTTGACTTGGGATGTGAAAGTTTATTTATTTGTCACAAAAGCTTTGATAACCGTCTCGAATAGTAATTACAGGTCAAATGTCACTAAAAAGTAAATCATAAAAGTTTACTCGTATTGGGTATTTAAATCAAATCATATCAAATTACTTTGGTTAAAGTGATTAAATAAAGTGAAAATATACATTAATCAATCATAGTAAGTGAGAAAAGTGTATTTATATGGTGTGGCTAAGTTTTAACCCCTCCATTGTCCTATAAAAGTGAATCCCGAGTATTCTGAAGTTTGAAGTTATATACATATTTTGTCAAGATGTATCATGAGTAACATTAATTCACTTATGGTGTCTATTTCACTCTTTAACAAAGTAATTTTGTAACATTATATCACTTGTATTACATGAAAAAATATAGTATTGCATTCTAATATTACAAACTTAACAAACAAATATGATTACAGCTGGAAACTTAAAATTCTGTGTGTAAATCTCAAGATACTACCTTAGATTTTTAAGTTAGCAAAAGCTAAACTCTGACAACATCCTTGAGTTTTACTTATAAAAGGTCAAATTTCAGGACAATATCCTTTCACCCGTAGAACAATGTCCCAAAATTTGAAAAAAACGGAAAAAAATATAGAAATAGGTCTCTCCCACTTAAGTTGTAAGTATTCAATAATTTAAATAGAGGAGTAATTACTTTTCAACTATATTTCAAATGGCAACAACACAACATAATCAGTGAAATCCATAACGTGTGGTCTGAGGAAGGTAGAATGTACACGGACCTTACCTTCATCTTGAAAGGTAGAGCGGCTGCTTCCGGGAGACCCTTGGCTCAAGACAAGGCATAATCACAGGCAAAGTAAAACAAGATAAACGGTCAGACGAGAAATTAAAGCGTTATGAACATACAAATAATAAAATTGAATACGACATGGTATTGCATTCTAACAACAGGAAGTATTAGTTAACACAACTAAATAAGATAAACAAATTACATTAAAGAACACATAGTAGCATGAATCAAACTACCGGGGACTATAAAACACTAATGCGCCTATAAGTGTGATAGACTAATCGAGCCTACAATAATAACACTACACTATCATTTTGTAATCGTAAGTAGGACTACGCTCTACTTACTACCCTTCTATCCTAATCCATGTCCTCCACAATCCCCTATCTACGGTAATGTCCTCAGTAAGTTGCACCTGCACCATATCCCGTCTAATCACCTCTTCCCAATAGTTCTTCGTCCTACCTCTACCCCTCCTGAACCCGTCCATAGCCAACCTCTCACACCTCCGCACCGGGGCATCCGTGTCTCTCATTTACACATGTCGGAACCATCTCAACCTCACTTCTCGCATCTTATTCTCCACCGAGGCCACTCCCATTTTATCTCGGATATTTCAAATGGCAATTTGATTTTAAAAAAAGGACTATATGTCAAACGACAACTATGCTTTAATTACCGGAGAAAATGTAGAAGCTGATCTTTACCGCTTACATTATGGATATAATACATAGGTAGCTTCTTCAAATTTGTCAGAACATTTTATTTAGACACTCGAACTAAGTCTTATTTCAACTGAACATCTCAACTTCTAATAAAGTGTTTCAATTACACATTTTCGATTCAAATTTTGAAAAAAAAAATTGTGTGTATTTTCATTCGTTTATCAAGTAGTTAAGTTAATCACATAATTTCATTATGTGCTTTAATTATAGTCATTCCCCCCAATATATCTGGCCAAAATTCATTTTCTCTACTTTCTCTTACAAAATTCACTTTCAGACAACAATGGTTGATTTTGTTAGCCACGTGGGGCCCGCAGTTAAACTTAACATTTTTTATTGACAAATTTGTTAGGTTTAGGTTAAAGGACCAAAATGAACCCCTTTTAAGGACCATGTGAATCAAGTGGGATACATTAAGGACTAAAACAAAGCAACACCTATACATTAAGGACCATTAAGGAAATTGCAGAACAAACATAGATACAGTTGCGTATTCATCATTTCTACTACTTGCAATATGAACTGCGTTACTGCTCCTAAGGCGAATTTTCGCTGTTCGCCGATTTCCGATTCCACTTTGTTCCACAATCGCAGCATCCGTTTCTATAAATTCCGTCACAATATTCATTCTGTTCGAAATCGGAGCTCCGGCAGAATCAGATGTAACCTGAAAGATTCCGGCAGCGGCTACAACAATCAATCGGAAACAAGTACCGGAATACAGCTTTATAGAGATATTGAGAGGTATTTCGCCTGAATAATTCATGGGAATATTGATGATAATTTCCTGTTAGCAAAATTTAAGACGTTCTATCATTGATGGAGTAAATATTTATTGAGGAGAGATTACATGATGAAATATGTTACAACATACCCAGTGAAATTCCATAATTGTAAATTATACACGACCATATATGGTTGTGAATTTGGAATTCTAATCAGATGATATGTGATTTTTATTTGTTGTCAGTTAAACAGAGTCTTTTTTGCTTATTAAACGTAAAAGTAACTGCTGCTGATGTTTCATTCACAGATTACTTACAGAGACAGTGAAGCAATCTCAAGATTGGGGAAGTTCACAGGACTGGGATGAAATCGAGGTTACTAAAGGAATTCCCTAAAACTATGCTTTAGTTTCAGAAGAATTAAATCAAGAAAATTTCTTTCCTTTTTGTGTAAAGTTACAAGTGCATATTGATATGCATCTTACTTCCTTTATCTCTTTCCCTAGTTTTTCCAAACTGAGTTTCTTAAACCATTTTTTGGATTGTAACTTTTAAACAACTTTTTATGTTCCTTCCAAATGAGCTAAAAGACAAAAAACAACCTTCTAGTGAAGGACAGAAAATGACTGTTAGATCTGAAGAAAAAGGTCTTGATGCAACATGCATCGTAAACATAATGTTCGATCAATATATGTTTGCCATTATAATGGGTGTCAGGAATTGACGTGGATAATATGCAATCTCGATTATGACTTAACAGTTAACAAGACATTAGGTTGCTTAAGAAGGAAAATGAGGGTAGCCCACATATCCACATTCTATATACTTGTGGCATGCTTTGATGAATTATCAATGAAATCGACTCACTGTGCTATTCCAGGGAGCATGGGTACTGAAACCAAAAACGTCAAAGCCGAAGTTTGTCGTACATTTTGTTGGAGGTGTTTTTGTTGGGGCTGCTCCACAGCTTTTTTACCGCCTGTTCCTGGAGCGGCTCAGTCAAAAGTGAGTGGTTTGATCTTGATGCTAGAGTCCGTCTTATTCTATCTATATTAATTATGTGCTTATTATTTGAAAGCAGCAGCGCTTCTTTGTTATATTTGTGACATATATTCACCTTGGGATCATTTTTTATTTATAGTTAGTTTTTCTCTCTTTTGCATTACGGTTAAGTAGGATAGGAGAAGTAAAAGACTTTTAACTAATCACTGCACCAATGTGGTGACGGTACTATATATATCTTCCCGTTCTCTCTTTCGCTGTATTTAAGGCTTGAAGGTTGATCTCTCAGATTTTCAGTAAGCAAGAGTGGTCCACTTTTTAGATAGTATCTTGCTAGATCTCTTCAGTAATGACTATTCATTTTCTCGTAAAGTGTACACCAAACGAACTTTATTTCTGCTAGTTAAGATGTTACCAACTGAAGGCATGTTTTACTTCAGTAGTTTGGCTAAGGGATTTCCAACTGCTTGATCAGACTTAAGAAACAATGCTGTTTGTGCAACTAGTTGTATTAGACTACCTGATGCCCTTTCCAGCATTATAGCCCATGCCGGTGCCTGTTGTAGGTTAAGTGGTCATGTTTTACTTTAGTAGTTTGGTAAAGGGATTTCCAACTGTTTAATCAGACTGAAGAAGCAAAGCTTTTTGTGCTGTTAGTTGTATTAGACGACCTGACACAGTATCATTTATAAAACTAGTATGCGAATATTTGATGATGGTAGCTTTATAATTCTTGTCCTTTTTTGTCTCATATGCTCAGTAGGGTAAATATAGTGCTTTGTCCTATTTACATTGTGAGACAGGGATATGTTGGTGGTTGCTACAACTTACTTTCATTACATTGTGAGACAGGGATATCTTGGTGATTGCTACACCTTATGCTAGTGGATTTGACCATTTCTACATTGCAGATGAAGTGCAGTTTAAGTTTGATAGGTGCCTTAGATTTCTCCAAGAAAGAGTGAGTTTGAGCTCTTGCCTAAGATGAGACTGTTTTATCATGCTTTGGTTCTTATGAATGTCCATTAGTGACATAGGTACAAGACCTTCCTGTATTTGGCATTGGTCACTCTTTGGGATCTGTAATTCACCTTTTGATTGGTAAGTTTAAGTATTCTCTGTAATATCTTTTACATAGAGGCAAATTTGGTCAACTTGGTCCACAGCATTTGACGCGTTGATGCTTGATGATCAGGATCAAGGTATGCTGTGAAAAGTAGTGGGAATGTATTGATGGCTTTCAACAATAAGGTACTTGGTGGATTTATTTTCAGCTTCATCCCAAACTCGTACAACTTTAAAATTGGTTTTAGGGATTCAAAGCCAAATGCAAATGACACAACAGGCTTTATTTCCCATTTTTTTTGCTTTCATTTGTTTATCTTTTTCTTTGGTAATTTCTTTTTTGGTTGGTGGGATAGGAAGGGGTTACAAGAAACTATATCAAATTAGATTCAGCTTCATAAGCTCAGGGTGGTCAAGTTGCTGCATGTTCATGAGTGATATGAGATTATTGTACGTCTTATCAGAATTGCAGGAATAATCTGTACCAGTCCAAAATATTTTTTTCCTCTGACACCCTTATATTAATTGTTTGCTTTAGGACTAAACCGAGGTATAACATCCTGAAATGTGTGACTTATCCTCAACCCCGTTACATGATTCTAATTTCATCCAGCCTGAGCGATATGAGGCTTCTTCAGAGTTCGTTGTGCTTTAGTTACATTGAGTGGCAGAGTTGGAAGCTTATGTTTAGTTTGCTTTTAGTCAGCTTATCATAGAAATGGGAAATATTTTACATTTTGAATGGTTGGAACCTTGTCCGTAGTCTGAACTTCTAAATTCAAAATCTTATACAACTACGCCTTAGTTCCAAACAAGTGGGGGTTGACTATATGAATCTTCACTGATCAAGTTCCCCATTTAAATTCCAAAATTTGTAGGAAAAGGGAAATAAAAAACTTTGATGGACCTAGCTATGAAGAATCATTGAATTGGTTGAATCAAACTTTTCCTTTCATATTTTTATGAGCTCTATTCAGGGGATAGCTATGTATGACAAATGCAGGAAGCTTAGGAGTGGGATCTGTAGAGCATAGATGAGGCAAAAAAAATTATGGGGAGGTGTCCCAAAGATATAGTGTGTGAGGGAAATTTTGGATATAGTTATTTTGGTGTTCTTTCCACTTTAGCGATCAGCACAAGATTTCCAATAGATTTTTTCGACTCATATAAGCGAATGGTTGACTTGCAAGAATTTATGTTCTTTTGGCTATAGAATAAAGAGTATTTTAGTGGAATGGCTTAACTTACTCCCCATACGAGACCGGGAGGAGACCCTTCTATTATAAGTTGAAAGCGAAGTCGATAGTCCTCGTATTGGTAATTATTATACGCTAAAAGTTGTCTTGCCTCTACCAAAAAGTATTCATATTTCCTGAAGAAAGCATTTGTTCCTTGATCTCTAAGATATTTCATAAAACTCTGTATGGATCCTCAATCACCAATCCATTGAAAATCCCACAATGTGGGGTCTGGGGAGGGTAGAATGTACACAGACCTCACCTCCACCTTGGTAGGTAGAGCGGCTGTTTCCGGGAGACTCTCGGCTCAAGACAAAGCATAATCAGGCAAAGCAAGCAAACAATACTAAAACAAAGTATGAGAAACAATCAACCTCAGACGAGAAATTAGCGCATTATGGACATGCAGATAGTAAAAATCAAATACGTAATGCATTCTAACAACTAACAACAGGAAGAATGTGAGGATCACAGTATAAAATAAATATATATATATATATACATATATATATACATGCATACATGTCTATGTTGTTAAATGTTTATCCTGCACATTTCTTACTTTGTCATGGTTTTTGTGCCAATCCTATCTGCCCTCTTTGTTAGTCCATGGCAGTGTTGTCAAAGGCGTGCTTAAAGCCCGCTTAAGCCCGGAAGAGAGGCTCAAACCGCGTTGAGCGCTTAAGTGTCGTCATCAAGGCTCTAAGACATACTTTTCCTTGCCAATGAGCGTTTCATGAAGAGAGCACTAAACAATTGATATTTCACTTTATCGTAATTTCTTTTCAATTTTTTTGTTCATATATTTGTTATTCATGCTAATTATTAGTCTTGAACTAAAGCCCCAACGGACCTTAGAGGTTTTTTGCGCTTTTTGCTTTTGATAACACTGGTCCCCGGCGCTTACAATAATTCTAGGGCAAGTAGACTTGCAAATTGTAGTTATGAACACTTGACAAGTTTGACATGGTTTTCTGAAATATTGTTCGTTGAGGGCTTCCTGCTAAGTCTTCATCTAAGAACCAAGATTTGATATCCAAGTTACCTCTTTTACTAGGTTTCATTTGTGGAGAACCAATTTTAGTGCATGTTCTCTTTTTTCTTGGTATACGGGGGTCTCCTCATCATTAACAAAATTGTTTACCTTATAAAATAAATCCAAATTACTGCTTTTATAGTTCTCCTGTAGCTGTTCATGCAAGTGAAAACAGCAATACATGTACATGTTTTAGGTCTTCTCCTGTTATACCACTAGGAGTTTCAGTTTCTGAACATTTTAATGTGCACAATAATATATTTGTGTCCAGAAGCCAGGCGCTCTGGGTAATCCATCACCATCTTAAGCATATAATAATTGGAATTGTTAAAAAGTTTCATATTGCTTTGTTTTCCCAGGATGCCAGCCTTGCAATGCCGTTGTTCTCATCTGTTCTTGTTCCAGTGATGCAAAATTTTGGACCAGTTTTATCGCAGATCGCATCATCACCAACCATTCGTCTTGGGGTAAGTAGCTTAATTCACCAACTACCAAGCTTCTATTGAATGTTCTTGTTAGATGACTTTCACATGTGACATTACAGTTGTGGTTTTTTTCTGGATAAATGGGTTGGATCAAGACCAATTTTGAGTCATCAGACGGATGGATGCCAAGAGTAGTAAAATTGCCTATACGTAATTGTGTGATTGCTCAAGCACAAACGATAATAGACTTGTTACTAGAATTTAATCCAACTTGTATCCATGTCTACTCAACCGTCTCTTGGAAAAATGCTAATTGATGGTACTCGCACCAGCACCCATTTGCTGAAATGCATAATCCTGGTCTGCCATGTTGAGAACTTGGCAAATGTTGACATCAAGATTTATGGAACAACCCAAATGATAAAATGAAATGACTCAAAAATTGATTGAGCAGGCCAACAAACTGGATCCTCATCAAGAAACTGATTTCTGAAAATTGTGAGCTTTCCCGCGCCGACAACTGGAAGGTTTTCTTCTATGCCTCCCCTGCTGAGCGCACAAGAAGGATGATGAGAGAGATAGGCAGGTTGTTTCCGAAGGGGAGAGTGATGGGGGTGAAGGGAGAGTACATGCCTGAGAGAATTGAACTCTGCTAACTTTCATGACCCAGAAAGTATAAAGAAGCTTTTACTCGGATTAGTAATTAGTAATGAAAATGGAAACGTTATAACCCAATCCGTCTCAACGCATCTTAATCCGTACAAACCCATATTTTGAACAGGTGAGTTAACTATGGTTTTATTACCGGTGGATTGGGCAGGTTAGTCATTTTGGGTTGAAATTGCTACCACTAATAAAATGCTTGGAGAGTACAAAAGTTGTGCCAAATCTTTTCCTAGCTATTTCCGTACTGATTTTAGGAATTCAAGGACTGTGTCTACTTCATATACACTCGAGATTACACTACATAAGGAGTAAGGACAGATACAACTTTTCATTCAAAGCATCTTCAATTACTCTCCCTCTCAGAGGACCACAAAACAGTAGAAGAGGTGAAAGAAATTGTCGTCCTGATTTTTAATCTGAAGTATTTTGTTGCTGTACCGAGTTCACTTGAAAATTTTGTTCACCCTTTTGTGCCTTTGGTTGACTTGCATCTTTTTGTTGTTTGATGTGGTGGTAGGGCCCAGGGTCTTTCGAAAACAGTCTCTCTACCTTCGGTAGAGGTAAGGTCTGCGTACACTCTACCCTCCCCAGACCCTGTGGGATTACACTGGTATGTTGTTGTTGCTGTGGTGATAGGCATAGGTATTAAATGTTGGTTATGTAGATTCAAACATTTGTCACTTTAACTTAAATTTTTCACATGGAATTAAATAAGTGGATACCTTCTTTTACTCCACAAATGTGTTCTGTATCTGCAGGCAGAGATGACTATGAAGCAAATACAGAACCTTAGCCCCTCAATTGCGAAGCAAGTTTTTCCACTGGTTGAGCAACTGACTCCTTTGTACATGGACTTGATTAATGGTAAAGAAAATTTCACTCCAAGACCAGAAGAAACTCAAAGACTGGTATGGAAAATTTTGAGATCTTAGTGCTCATTAACTATGTACATATCGTGATACATAGACAGACCCTCAAACTTGACCTCAGCTAACAAGTATGCCCTCCAACTTTGGGTGTTCACAAGTAGGCACCTCAACTTGTATAAAGTTGAACACATAAACACAAATGCTGACGTGGCACATCTAGACACCTCCAAAATTTATGTGTCACGTCAACATTTGTGTTTACGTGTTCAACTTTATACAAGTTGAGGTGCCTACTTGTGCACACCCAAAGTTGGAGGGCATACTTACAAGCTGAGACCAACTTTGAGGGCCTGTTTATGTATTATGTCTATCATGAACATCTTTAGTTTACTTTGTTGCTATTTTCTGGTAGAACTTGTGTGCTCTCTCCGTCTCAGATTTTTTATCGTTTTTTTGTTTTACACGCCCCTAAGAAATATTAATTAGGAGGGGTATTTGACCTACTTTACCCTTATTTATATCTAAGTTATGATCTCTCTCCATTAAATGTTTACTCTATTTATGTGTTATCTCCATTAATAACAAAATTCTACTAAGGATAAAATGGAGAAAAAATAATTAATTATGCTTTGAATTTCTAAAACGACAAATAATTTGAGACAACTATTTGTAGTAACCACGACAAATACAGAGGGAGTAGCGTTTATTTATATTACCAATTCAATGACTACTGTGCAAATGCGGAACAGATACATACATTGTCCACTGGTATGAGTTAATCTTTTTATGATGCTGCCTGGCTCCCAAGTATAAATTACTTCTTCACGCTGAGTCAGTTGTTGCAAAAGTTATACGGTGGTAATAATGTAATCACTATGCATGAGACAAAATATTTTCAAGAGCTTGATTTGATATTTAGATTCAGTAGCATTTCATGTGATATTGGATTTTGGATGCTTTCTTAAATTTATTATGATCTTGGGCGACTTGAAAGTAGATTATGATGGTGAACTTCATAAAACTAATGGATGTGTGTTTTTGCAGATTTAGACATAATTTATTATGTTTATTAAAATTTTATTTGTTAATTTAGGGTATATAAAATATTATACGGATAGAATACAATATGATATCAAATCCGTATAGTCCTCTTAAATTTTGGAAATTTCATGTTTTGGTATTCTATCCCTGTCAGATATGTGCTATACAGATGTTAGTAGTTCTCTGCTCACTTTAAATGTTGAAAGGAATGGCAGATCTGCTTTCGGCGTGATTCGGAATTGATTTCGCAATTTCTTAAAACTGAATTTGCATATTTAGAAACTTCTTGAAAAGATTACTTTCCCAAGTAGCAATAGTGCAATAGCAAATGTGACAGAGTAGCTTACACAATATATATATTTTCATTGTCCAAAATTATGTTCGTTTTTTTTACCTAATTTATATTACAGATAAGGTCCTATTATGGGATTTCGAGGAATCTCTTAGTAAAGTTCAAAGATGATACAATCGATGAAACTTCAACACTAGCTCAGGTGCTCAGCTCAGGTTCTGCCATCAGCTCAATGCTGGATATGTCTATCCGCACTCTTCCTGGAGACCATGCGCTTCCTCTACAGCAGGTTCACCCTAATCTACGTAACTCCGTGTAATGAAAGTCCATCTCATCTAGTTTCTGATTGTAATACTCTCTGTCCCAATTTATGTGATGCACTTTCCTTTTGAGTGTCCCAAAAAGAATAATATCTTTCTATATTTAAAAATAATTTATGGCTATATTTAAATTGTATAGCTACATAAATTTCTATGGCTTATTTTAGACCAAAAGTCTTTCGTTCTTTCTTAAACTCCATGGGAGTCAAAGTGCACCACATAAATTGGGACGGGAGACTCTGCTGACAGATTCATGCCTGGCCACTTTATTTTGCAAATAGTGCATTTTTCGGAGGATAAAACAATGCAAGGGTGGTCAGCGGGGCGGGCTGGGACGGGTTCTGGCGGGACGGGAAGAGGTCCCGTCCCACATTCCGCCGGAAGGGGGCTGGGATTTGGGGGACGGGTCGGGTTGCGGGATTTAGGTTTTTTTTTACACTTAATTTTAAAAAAATATATATTTAAACACTTAAATAATTGGACAAGATAGTGTAATAAAAACATTTCAATGCTGGTTTTGTGCCTCTTATATTATTTAATAGAAATATGATTTTTTTGTAATACAATTTCAAAATTGCAACTTTGTTTCGTTGTTCAAAAGTTGCAAATCACATAGTAAAATTGACATTAAAAAAATTACATAGTTAACCATACTTTTTCTAATTTTCTCACAATGTCTTGAGGTTCTTCGGTTGGAATTGAAAGTTGTTGGTCAAATTGTTCGACGTCGCTTCCTGCTCCCTCGGACAAGATTTCGTTGTAGTTGTAGTCGTCTTCTTCGTTGATCTCCGGTTGACCGCACATTCTACGCTCCGCTCTGGACAGCCATGAAACAATGTATTACCTTTCAACTTTCAGGCTCTGCCAGATGTTCCTCCAGGAGTGTCAGACGCTGTTAATAGGAGCAGCGAGCTATTGGCGAATTTAACTGCAGGAACACCATGGGAAAATGTCACAAAGGAAGTAGGCAATACACTTGGTAATGTAGACTCTATAATTCTGAACTCTGGTAATTCAAAGGACTTAGATATGCTTGTCGAGACAATAACATCATGGATGTACTCTAACTCAGGCCCGAGACTTTTACAGTGATTTTCTAAAATATGTGTATATGATCAGCCTCCTAAATGGTTCTGTAATTTGTAATGTTATGTTAGAGAAACTTGGTCCTTCTCTTTGATCAATGTATAATGAATGTATGCTTCCTGGATTTCGGGTATAAAAGAAAGGTCAATTATTTGTACCTGGTGGTGACGAGTTGTAATTTGGATAGTGGGGATTGATCATGAACATTGTCTACGATCGATCAAACTGTAGTAATTGTCATCCTGAATTTAAACTCTGAAAAAGGGGGAATAAATGCCCGTCAGGTTGCAGTGTGCACGTCCACGAGTCTCATTTTCTTATTTTTTAGTTTTTACGCCTTCTAAAGAAAAGCCTATGCTAAATTCTCCAGAATTAATGGGCGAGGAAGAAGGTGAATCTTGATAGTTGGGACCCTAAGTTGTATATTGTATATCTCTTTTGTATTTGTTATGCTTAAAAAAAGATAATGGGGATATTAACCTGTGGTATTTTGGTCGAGAAAATCTAACATCAAAGCCAGCGAATCACAACTTCAGCAACTCAAGTTAATAGAATAATAACATTTCCTCCTACTTACGTCTTGTTTGGATGATTGTTACGTATCGTCTCATAATGTGTCGTAGTAAACTTTATTGTACGGTATTGTTTGATGAATACAATGTTTGTATAGATTGTATCGTTTTTCATCGTCATTTAAGGTTATTTAATGTCACACGTCATCACTTTGAAGGATAAGCCTCCAAGAAAAGCGGGGTACGGGATAGAGCTATTATAAAAAGGTAGAACAAAAGATTAAATAAAAGGATTATTAGATGATAAACAAAGACAAATGCGAAGAAAAAAAGGTAACAACGCGATAAAACTAAATCAGTCGTTACATAAAATAGGACATGTAATGATGGATTTAACGATACGATAGAATAAAATTTAAGTAACAATCAAAACAAATATTGTGTTTAAATAAACTAACAACACAATGCTATGCAATACAACCATCCAAACAAGCTGTTAGAACAACTGGTAAAAGAATGTCTTAAGGGCAAAATCAAATACTGATCCATGACAAAACTTGATATTTCCAGAGTCCATTATATCTTAAAACATATCTTTACGTCATCTGCATAATAGATATATCGTGTTCATTGGTTTGTTTTAATTTGTCATAATCTTATGAAAACTGATCTATAATTTCCGTCACTTATGGTACAATTTATTATAGACTAATAGTGAATGGTGTGACAATTTCCACGAATCACAAAACTTCATCTTGAAAACGTTATTACTATCAAATAAACGATATAATAAAAGGTCATATACCTACATCTTCTTAGGCCTAAGGAAAGCACAATACCATAGCCATTCCTTTCGTTTATTTCCTTGCAAACATAGTGCAAGAGTAAACAACTTACAGAGTTTGTTCAAATTGAAACGGAAGCCTATACTAGTACTCACACACGACCCTTCAATTCACGGTTCTAGATGATATATTACAAGAAATCCAGTTGCTTCTCAACTCAGGATGATGAACCCGTTTCTTTACCCTTCACTTAAATATTGAAAATATTTAACTTAATTCACTTATCTATCGAAAACAGCATCTACCATACACTCTACCTTCACAGACCCCACCTGAATATGTTGTTGCATTGAACTTAATTCACTTAGCAAAAGGCTCGAGCTTGTGACCTAAGACAAGTCCTGGACCTTTCAATTGAGCCAACTCCAAGCTTGTAGATGATGCATAACCTTCTACGCCTAGTTAGAGTAATAGACTAGTAACAAATCTTTAAAAATCCAATCGCAGTTGCAGCTACACAAATGTGCAAAAACCTCTCCAAACACAAACAAAAAAAAATAGTACCGAAATGATTGGCAGACTCACAGTGGGATGAAAATCTCGAACAGAAATTCTATTTCATTCTCAAACGAACTAATCTTTCTTAACAAGCAGTAACATCAAGCAAAAAGATAAAGAATTTAATGGGAAATTTAAGGAAGCACCATATAGATTCAAAATTCAAGCAAAACATAATCAGTCATTGTAGACTCAAAATCCTTGTTCTTAAAAGATCATAAAACAAAAACAGGATACACCAAAACTGACTTTGTTTCCCATATAAACTTTTCACTTTCACTTCCACTCTAAAAGCAAACCATCTCTTTTCTTCCTAGTCTCCCTTTCTCCTGAAAGAACATCCCTCAGTGAGTCTGGCACGCCCACCAGTCGGCTGGCACAACACTGTCTGGCAGTTCCCACACACCACCACCGTCTGTGAGTGGCTGAACACCGTCGTTCTGCATATATATATCAAGCATCAAACATCTTGTTCATCAAACACTAAGGACCCATTTGGACATGAACTCTTTTTTACCTTTCATTCAAAAAATATTTTCAAAACTTTGATTATACATTAGAATGATTTTTCTTAATTTTTTAACTTTCTGAATACCATTGTTCTGCACATATATATTCACTTCAAACATCAAATATCTGGTCCAGCACACACTAAGGGTTTGTTTAGACATGAATTTTTTTAATTTCATTCAAAAAATAATCTCAAAACTTTGATTATACATTAGAATGAAATTTTGGTTAATTTTGAGGATGAGTTCTCAATATTTGAAAAAATAGTTTTGGCCAGTTTTTCAAGCACAAAACTTCAACTTTTTAACAACTACGTAATATGTATGTCAAATACAACTTCAAACTTCCAAATACAGTTTTTCAACTTCAATTAATTACTACTTTTTTCTCAAACATCACTCAATTCACGTCCAAACAACTACTGAAAGGAAAAAGAGGAACTTACATGTTAAAGCAACCCTGGCACTTCACATCCTACATAACAAAAAAATCAAACAAATCGCACATCAATTTCAATAATACAAAACACAAATTCATGATTTCAAAGTACATAAATACATTGAAGATTCGTTATTTACCATGAAGAAAGAGTTAGGAGATTGAACCAAACGCTTGAGTTTGTGCTTTCTCTTCTCATGCTCGATTGAAGGGTTCAACAAGTCGACATCATTTGGAAGAACCTTCAAAATCCAATCATAACACATAATGTAAAAGAAAAAACTGATATTAATTTGAATAGCAGAGAATGAATATTCGACTTGAATATACATTAGAATGAAAATTTTGGTTAATTTTTAAGGATGAAGTCTACAAATTTGAAAAACTAGGTTTGATAAGTTTTCAATCACAAAACTTCAACTTTTTAACAAGTGAATTTATGTCCGAACACAACTTTAACTTCCAAATATTCACTCGATACTTTTCGTGTTTCGAGAATTAATTTGACTAAACTTTACAGCTAAATTGAATTAGCTTGAATCTCAGAAAGCGAAAACTATCACATAGAGTACTATAACAGAATTGATCAGGAAAATTCGAAACGACGTCGCTAAAACTCACCATTTTCGCGAAATTAACAGAGAAATTCTGCAAAAAATAAATAAATGAAGCCGATGGAAAGCGGTATGGTTTATTTAGGGTTTTTTCACGAAGCTTATATAAAGGAATATGTGGGCCGTTGGATTTTAATCTTGGGCTTACGTTTAAGGTCTGTTATGTTTTGCTTCTCATGAGAGGCTCAAAATGAAGGTAGGATAGTCCACTATGAACATACATGTATAAACTATAAACTCATTAAACAAATTGTTCACATGGACTCAATGTAACTGGGAATCTTCATGTTGGCTCTAAGCCACTAAACAATGCCAAAACATGTACATGGAATATAGAACCGCCGACACTATAAAGACTTACGCAGAGCGTAGAACGCTGATCGATCTGTCCGCAGGCCGACGTGGGGTTGGAAGGGGTGGTAAACCCCCCCTTCCGGGGGAGTAGGGGGCGTAGCCCCTGATTTTTTAAATAATATAATGTTATTTAGTGAAGGGTATTTTGGGAATTTTAGGCTTCTATTATGTTCGCCCTAGTTTTCGCTATATATAGAGTAAGGTGCCGTTTTTTCTTTCATTGAGGTCGAGCAAGAGAGAAAGAGAGAATTGTAAGCTCAAACTCCCTATTTGATTATAGTAAAATCTGCAGCGTCAAAGTGGACGTAGCTCTCGTATTGAGGTGAATCACTATAAATCTGTGTTATTTATTCTTCGTTTATTTATTGCTTTCTGATTAGGTAGAATTTGAGACACAAATCCTAACACATAGTAATGTCTTAGGCACGTTGCTAGACGTATATAAAATAAAAGGCTTGGGGCATCCCATACTCAACAAAATAATATTCACTCCGTCTCAATTCTCAATTTATGTGATATAGTTTGACTGAGTATATAGTTTAAGAAATAAATGAAGAATTTTTAATTTTGTGGTTTAAAATAAGCCAAAATATTTGTGTAGTTATATATATCATTTCGTTAAGTTTAAAGTTAAATTGTTGTCAAATAAAAAAATGTGTCATTTCTTTTTGGACGAACTAAAAAGAAAAGTGTGTCACATAAATTGGAACGAGAGTAAATGTTTATAAGTAGCACCCGTTGGTAGTAAAAGTGGAATTCAACAATAATAGAAAAGTTGGAGTAGTAACGACCTAGATCGTCTTGTACCCTTATGTGCCATTGTATCTGCATAGATCCAAAATGACATTTATGAAAATCAACCAAACATTTCGTAATCTTTCAAATGTGACCCAGATCTTTGTCAAAATATAGTAAGTAGTAAACTACATAGAGGTAAATGTAAATTACCCAGAGTTGAGGGGGTGGTTTGTGTTATATCAATATTGAGCCTTATCCATCTTTCCATTCACATAACACGTACGATCACCATTGACATTGCAATACCATTTCAGCTCGAGCATGAAGAATGTACTGAGCGCTGTACTACTTGTACTTGCCGCAATACTTATTTCTCATTTTTCAGACGGGTCATCGGCGGCAAAAAATCCGACCCGAATCCAGTCCCTTGGCCGCACCAATTCCACTCGTTACTGTTCGTTAATTACAGTGGATCACTAAGCTTAATCGACCTTTGGTACGATTGGACCAATGGACGCAACTTCAACATCATACAGGACCAGCTAGGTAAGCCGGAGCGAAGACTTCAACAAAACTCATAAAATTTGGCTCAAATTCTGTATTTATGTTTAAAAATCTATTTATAGCCTGTTTGGCCGTGCTTTTTGAACGTTAAAAGTGTTTGTTTTAAAAAAATCGAGGTGTTTGTTAAAGCTTTTAGGGAAGAATAAGTGGTTGTTTGTGTGAGTAAAATTGTGAATACAACAATTACAATAATTGGATGAGCGGGAAGTAAGTAACTATTACAAAGACAACAATCTGGAAATAAAAACAAAATAAAAGGTTTGCTAAGTCGATGATATTCACTATGTCCTTAAGACATTATTGACCCGTATAATTTTTTTTACGGTAATTGACAACTTGACTCCCAAGATAAAACAACAACGAACAAGTGAGCAAAAGAAACTCAAATGTTTACTAAAAGAAGAACCTTTTGAGTGTGTGAAAGAAAGTTCAGAGAGGAAGAAGTACTCAGAAATTTCTGATGACAATTGTGTTCTTCAATTGAGCCAATGGCCTCAATTTATATTGTAAGAAAGATGACCTCTCATCTAGCCAACTAATGACATTCAATAACCATGTAATGACACTTATTGAGAGGTTTCAATCAGCCAAATAATGGCTGAATTCATGTGTCAAGTAATGGAGAATTAATGCTCAAAATCAGCCCAAAAGTCAGAAACTTTTCAGCTTTCCGTCGACCATTCTGTCTTCGAAGCATCGCGGCTCTGCCTGGGAGACGTCGCGGCTCTTCGGCGCCGCGACTCCGACAGTGCTGCGCCGCGGCCCTTCGTTGCTCCGCGACGATTTCCGACTCGTTTCATTTTTTATACGTCGTACACTTCTTCCTTCATTTACCAACGTGAAACACTCGTCATTTGACTAGCAACCGTCTATCATATCATGTCTCAAACATTTTGTTTATGTACCAATATCTCTTTCACTAAGGAAATTTACGATCATTGGTATAACGTATGCACGTGTGTGGAAACGATGTTTTCGACGTGCAGGACCCCAATTGTTCGAGTCATAAATAATAGGATAAATTTTATTTCACGTTAATAAATTTTCAACAATCCCCTCTTGAAAGAGATTTTGGCGCACTCACAAGGTGCATTTCTAGAAATCTTTCGGCAGATCGATGTTGCATCTGGATAGGTAGTCATGACTTTGAAACTTCCATAATTGAATATCATCGGACTTACTTACTGCGCGGTGAACGTGATATCTTGAACCGTCAGTGTTTAATGTAAGCCAAGACAACGGTACCAACACAACTTTCCTTACTCTGTTCTTCTTTAATGTTTTGTCCGTTGTGGTCGTGGACACGTCTTGGATTCTTAAGTGTGTTCATTTGAGGTGGCCTGTCCTCGCACTTAAATATGTGGTCTCCTACAAGGTATCCGTCTATACCCCACTTCACAAATGTTAGGAACCATTAAAAGTTTTCCCAAATCTAACCTCAACCGTTGAAGATCATTAATGGTTTTGGAAACTTAACCTCTGCCCACACTGCAGGTAACACTAAATGTCTATCACGGGAATGGCCTTGAATTCATGTTTCTTTGCAGAAATCATTATCCGAAGTGCTCTTACTTCCACCGAAGTGCTCAACTGAACCTTTATGATTTAGTTTTCCCATTGAACCTAATTCGTGGGATCTCCAGTCAGTAAGGTTGGGTATCCACCGTATCAGTTCTTATTGATTGTGTTTTAAGCTCATTCCCCTAGACAGGCAGAACATCTGATCTCTAGGTATGCCCTTAGTCAAAGGGTCTGCTATGTTTTCCTTTGATTTTACATAATCAATAGAAATAATATTGTTACACCTCATAAGTTTATGAGTAGGATTAAGAACGTCATTACGATTAAGATTCGGATAATGGATGTAAGAATATTTACACAAGCTACGAGCATGTCAATGAGAATTTAAAATGATAAGTTATATATTTCCATTAAGGATTAGTATCATATTATAAGAATTATGACATGAGGAATACGAGGTCTTATGGAATTCCCGAGAATTAAAGGAAATGGGAGTTAAGATTAATAGAAGTGGGATTAAGATTTATTATTTGGGGGATTGATTTAAATTAAGAAGACACTTTGGGGACCAAATAGTAAGTGTAATTTTCAGATTTTCAAATTGCCCCTTAAAACTTATGAACCCTTACCTTTCCATTTCATTTCAAGAAAACATCATTTCTCATCTTCTTCTTCTACACTAACAGTAGAAAATACACCTCCTCCATAGTCAAATTTGAGCTTTATTTCCTCCTCTTAGACTAGAATTCTTCACCTAAATTAGAGTCAAAACAACACCCAAAAATACTGGGCATCACCAAATTGCATCAAATTGAGGCTCCAACTTTCCAAAATTTTAAGACAATTTTTGGAAGGAAAACATGTATAAATGATGGGTTAACATTGTGGGATTGTTTCATGGCAACTTGGAGTTGAAAAGGTGAAAGATTAGTGAAGAAAAATCGAATAAACGACGGGAAAAGTGGGCTGGACAGTGAGCAGATTTTTCGGGACTGTTTTGGACGAATTCGAGGTATAAAATTCTTCTTTTTATAGTTTAAATGAAATTGCATGTTGTTGTAATTGAAGATATGAATTGGTGTTAAGATGGAATTGGAAATATGAAATGCATGTGATTGTATTGGGATATATACGCTGATTGGAACTGTTTTGTATACATTAAGTTTGATTGTTGTATTGTAGTATGGTTACTAATTGCATGATGAACTTGAAAGGAAATCTCGATAGTTTAAAGTTGTAATTTTTATATGGAGCTAGTGAAATACGAATTGGGTATAAAGAGTTAAAAGAAGAGCCAAGACAATGTGTTTTTGAACCATAACATTTAAGGAATTGTCGGACCTCGTCGTCGCGACTTAGGGGTTGTTTAGGGGCTGATTTGGTGATGTAATGATGCTGGGAATTTCTTCGAGAATATGCATAAACAATGTGGTAATTGCTTACGCAAGTCCTAAAGGAATCAAAGTATAAGAAAGTGTAGAAAAGCTTCGCATTTCCCTCTCATTGTTAACTAAAGTGTGAGTTGTTCTCATGGACTATTCTTTAATACGGATTAAGGGTTGGAATGACATGAAATAAATGTATAAATTTCCTTGGTTATTGAAGTTGATAAATTGAGTGTTAAATAATTTTGACTACATATGGAAATGGTAGTGGTTATTAGTTTAATTTGGATTATTAGTTTAATTTGGATCATTGGGTTGATTTGAATTGTTGGATTGAATTAGATTATTGGTTGGATTTGAATTGTTGATTGATTTGGATTATTGGTAAAATTGTGGATACGCACATAAACAAATGAAATGCTGCCTAAATTTTTATAGGAATAAGGGAGTCATTATTCATATAACTTACATTAGAAATCATGGAATTGACGAGCGTATCATTCTTTATTATAGGTTGAAGTACTAGACGAGACATACCTTAATATTGAGTTGAGTAGTTCGCCTAAGAGGTATGTAAAACTCTTCCTTCCGCCTTTTTGGCATGATTTTAATGAAAGTACGGCGGACGTACATAATTCCTATAAGTTCAGTTTTAAAGGATAATTGTTGATTAGTGTTTATTATTTTCAGTAAAAGAGTTATTATGATGAAATTATCGAGAGTCAAAGATGATCTTTAATTGCATATGGTTGCTCATGATATCTACTCGTGCTAAGTATTATAGTTTCACTCCACCGAGTCCCGGGCCGGATCATGTTCGCAAGAACTTTACAGATTCATCGAGTCCTCACTGCAGAAGTCGAGACACGTTATATACATTTATACAGATTTTATCGAGTCCCTCCATGTAGGTCGAGACATGATATCTTGCGCATATACAGACTTCCATCGAGTCCTCACTGTAGAGGCCGAGACATGTTATACAGATTGATATACATACATAGACATAATGACAGTATGAGCAAGCATTCATGATTTCTGATATGACTATCATTTTTGTTAAGATTGATGACTCTCTATCTTTACTTGACACATTTTTAATTTCATTTTCAGTAATTCATGTTTTATATACTCGCACTGCTTCGCATCGACCCCTTTCCTCAAATTGCGTTCACGCCGTGATCGGTGTATTTTATATACACTTTTTGAGTCATTTTTAGTGAGTTTTTTGTCCATTTTTGTACAAATATGTGTCGTCTTAGGATAGATTTTCTTTCTTTTGAATCATATTGGTTTAAAGTGGCTCATTGGCAAAAAAGGAGCAAAAAGAGGACAAAACGGAGGTTCCAGAGCTCGAAATGCGAGAAAGTGGCGAACCGGCACGTATCAGTCATCGCCATGGCCTCCAAGCCAGGCGCCACGACGCCTAATCTTCAGAGGGTTTGCAGAAGTTCCGGCGCCGCGACGCCGAAGCGGGAAAAATCAGATTTCGAAAGACAATGGGTCAGGCCTGAAGGAAAACCATGCACCACGTTTTGGAGGCTATAAAAAGAGAACCCTAGGTCAGAATTAAGAGTTCCTCTCTTGGCCAATTCACAACACTTTGGAGATCAATATTGGAGACCTTCTTTTAGTAATTTTCTTGTTCTTGTTTACTTTATTTTCATTTTATGTTGGATGTTAAACTAGTTCTTGTCATGTCTATGGCTAGGAACTAACTTTAATATAGGGTTTTCCATGTCAATTCACTTGAACCTTTTCTTTATGAATTAATGCATGTTCTTGGTTCTTCTTCTTATTGTTGAGATTTATTCAATATATGTTTTGATTGCTTGGTAATTACCTGATCATTAATTATCATAATTCTTATGATTTCTAACCGAAATCCGAAAGGGAAGGTTGTGAATATGCTGTAGTTGGATAGACATAGGTTGAATCGTGGATGAAAATACCCCGATTACTTGTGTAGCATTAATAAGATTTTTGTTCTTAATCCTCCTCTAGAGTCAACCTTATCACCGAAAGGTAGAAAGATGTTGTACTGGGGTTGAGTGTTTATATAACCTTAACAGGAGTATAAAACGGCTTAGTAAACCTGCTATCTCAAATAGAAGAAGAACCATAGTCAATTGCATTAATAAGTAAGTTAAGCGGATAGTTGAGGAGATTTGGAAGCCCTATTTCCACATTACTGAAGTAAAACAACATAGTTTAATTAGTTTTCATAATTAGAATTATAAACAACATATCAATTTTCGGTCACCAAATAGATAACATAGAATAGAATTTGGTACTTGAACACTAATCCCTGAGGACGATAACTCGGTCTTCTAAGACTATATTACTTGACTCGACACGTGCACTTGCGTAAGTGTGTGCATAAATCGCGCATCAAGTTTTTGGCGCCGTTGTCGGGGATTGGCGTAGTTCAATATCAATTTTATCTATTCTTAATTTCTAATTTGGTTTTTATTTTTGTTTTTAGTTATTATTATTTTATTATTTTTGTGAAAACCAGTGTGCCGTGATCCGTTTTTTTATTTTGATCTGTTTCAGGAACCTAGTTTATGCGAAGGAGAAGAGGATCAGACACTCTTGTTCCCTTCAACCCATAAATTGAGAAAACTTGTAAACAGAACAGAAGGAACCAACGAATTTCAGCCTTAAGTGAGATGGGAGGCGTACAAAACAATAACGAGATGAATGAGGGGTTAGAAGATCATCAGCCTAACCAAAGAATACCTCGGAGATTGCCGATAGATGTAGAGGAGAGAGTTCATGTCCAGGCGGAGAGAAGCTTGGGAGATTATGTGCTCCCGAGGGTAAATGGAGCACAAACTTGCATTAGGCTCCCAGCAATAGGAGCAAATAATTTTGAGATAAAACCTGCAATATTAAGTATGGTGCAGAATACGGTTCAGTTTGGAGGATTGCCGTCGGAGGATCCTCACATGCATATAGCTAATTTCTTGGAGTTATGTGCAACATTCAGATCTGATAGGCGTTCGATGGCCGTCGCCGACGAGGCTCTTTCCTTCTCACTCGTGGATAGAGCGAAAGTGTGGTTGAATTCTTTGCCGCAGATTCGATATTTACATGGCAAAGAGTTGGCGAAATTTTTAGCAAAGTTCTTCCCACTACGCAAGCAAATGGCGAGAGGGAGTTGAATAATTTCTATCAAGCGATGGAGAATCATTATATGAAGCTTGGGAGAGATTCAAGGACTTGCAAAGGAAATGTCCACACCACGTTGAGTTGTGGAATTTGTCCACATTTTCTATAATGGGTTGAATGAACGACTGTAACAATCATTGATGTAGCGCAGTGAAACCTTTATGAAAAAACAACCCGTGAAGCTCATGACTTATTGGAAGACATGGCCACCAATAATCATGTCAGGAGGATAGACAAGTGAGTGGCGTAGAAGCAAAGAGTGTTCGTGAGATTGACGCCATCCGCACTAAATGCCAGTGGCTCTTTTGACCAGCAACGCAAGACAAAATACACCGTCAGAATACACTGCAAATGCCAATGAGTTGTGAAATGTATGGTGGTCCACATACCTTCGACAAATGCCCATCAGTTGATCCTAACAATATCTCGATCGAGCAAGCAGAGTGCCAAGCTGTAGGGAACTATCAGAGGCCCCAGAACAACTCATACTCAAACACCTACAATCCAGGGTGGAGGAATCACCCAAATATTTCATGGAGGGGTGAGCAAGGGTAGCAGAACCAGTTTAGAGGCCAATACCAAAATCAGCAGCCATTCACTCAGGCCTCATCTTCTCAGCAATTCAGTGCCCCGCCCAACTAAAAGTCGACGCAGTGAGAGGCTTTGTTGACACTCACCAACTCCTGACTCGGTTCATGGCAGACTAGATCCTCTCGGAGCTTGAGACACAGGGGCAACTAGCAAAGCTAGCGAACAACGAGCCACAGGTACACCGCCGAGCAATGAGACAGATGAACCCAGAGAATAGTGTCGGCGGATGCGGTGAGTGGAAAACAGTTGGAACAACGTGCACCTCAGCCTGTGGTTGAACAGAGGGTAGAAACAGAGAGAGAGGGTTGTTGAAGATCGCCCAATATTAGAGAAAGCTCCAGAAAAGGAGTACACTGAGAATATTCATTTCCCACAAAGATTGCAAAGGAAAGTAGTTGATAAGCAATTCTCCAAGTTTTTGGAGACATCCAGAAAGTTACATATCAACATACCCTTCATCGAGGCGTTAGAGCAAATGCCTTCTTATTTCAAATTTATGAAGGAAATCTTGGGAAAGAAGAAGAAATTGGGAGATTATGAGATGGTGGCACTGACTGAGGAGTGCAGTGCCATCCTGCAGAAGAAATTGCCCAAACTCGCGACCTGGAGCTTTACATCGCTTTGCAGTTGGCAGGGTAACATGCAATAGGGCCCTTTGTGATTTGGGGGCGAGTATAAATTTGATTCCCTTATCTGTTTTTAAACGGTTGGAGTTAGGTGAGGCAAAACCAACCACGATGAGCTTGCAATTAGCGGACAGAACGGTGGTGCACCCCAGGGGGAAGATTGAGGATGTTCTTGTTAAAGTAGGAAAATTCTTTTTCCCTACGGATTTCCTCATTCTTGACATGGAGGAGGATGCGGAGATTCCCATCATATTGGGGAGACCGTTCTTGGCAACAGGAGAGCCACGATTGATGTAAGAGACCGATAATCGAGAGTAGAAAGCAAAGAGATGGTGTTCAAAGTGTTCAAACACGTTATTGAACCCCCGGTTATTAGCAGGTGCTTTGCAATCAAGATCGCCGTAACTTCGTGAGCGGTGCAAACCACAACAAAGGAGATAAGCCCTCCAGAGCAGGTAAGTGATACTGAACCTCCTCTTGAAAATAATTATAAGAAGAAAAACAGACGAAGAAAAAGGAAAATGTTGAAAAAATGGATTGGTTGTGGGGTTAATCTACCCCACACCTCTTGATTTAACGAACTTGCGTCCGGCTAAAAGACGTTAAAGACAGCGCTACTTGGGAGGCAACCCAAGGTATTTTAAATTATTTATGTTAATGCAGTTAATTTTTACTTAGAACAGTCTCACGAAGGTCTTGTTTATGTTGTGATGGCGGTGAAGGGCGAGAACTAGAGGAGAAAAGAACGGAGCGTAAGAGGATTTCCAGAAAATCGGTCTAGCGCCGCGGCGCCCGAGCGGTGGTCGCGCGAAAAGAGCGAAGCGCGGGAGATTCAGTACGCGCCATTCGCAGGCCAGACGCCAAAATTCGAAAAATTACGAAGTGAGCGCGACGCCATTTGCGTGGTCGCGTGAAAGTCGAAGAGTGCGATAATTTGGGCATGGCGCGATTCTGGCGAGACGGAAATCCGATTAAAATAAGCCCAAAAATCCGATTTTCCCCCATTCCAAACCAAAACTTAAACCCTTCTTCTCCACAAAACCCACGAAAATCCACCTTTTACCTAAAAATCCTCCATAAACTAAATCAAATCACAACCAAAGTTCTTAAATTTCTTAAACCCTTAATCATCCTAAACAAAAACCCTCATCCCATTGCCTCAAATCATCATTAGGAGCAAGAAAAGCTTGAAGAACACCGTCAAAAGGTAACCTTTATCTTTTTTTGAAAGCTTCACTATAATCAGATGAGGTAGTAGATTTGAGGAGGTGTTGTATCTGTGAAGGCATGTGGGGGTGTTGAAGTTGGTTGTGATATTTTGAGGAAGAGTAAAAGAGGAGAGTGTGGGGTGTTGTGCAGGAGCTCCTTGAGCAAGTGTGGGGGTGATAGGTGTTGTAGTTGCTGATTGTTGAGTGATAGTGTTGCGTAACATTGTGGATACAAATGAAACACTGCAGAAGTCATCCAAAAATGTCTGCCAGAAAGAAAAGAGCTTCCGCATCCACCTCAGCCCCTCAATATGATAATACTAGGTCTGTCAGCCACACAGCAGAGGGCAGATATCGAAAACTTAGTATTAGGCTCTTAATCCCTGAAAAAGGAATGGATTATCAAAGGGAATCATTTGAGGAGGGAGATATCTATGAGCCTATTCGGGTGATGATAGAGGTGATGGGGTGGAAAAGATTTGTTAACCCGGAAAAGATAGCACTGATGAACACAGTGATGGTAAGAGAATTTTATGCCAACTTTCCGGAGATGGTGGATAATAGATGCTTCGTGAGGGGACGGTATGTGCCTGTGACGGCAGAAGTGGTGAATTGGATATTAAAAACAGCTGATGTTGAAGAAGAAGACAACGATTGGAGCTACTTCACAACATGGTCTAGAAACACCAACAACATCAACTGGGATGTCGTCGCAGTACGCGAGTCTACCGGGCCGAGTTTGAATTTGCCAGAAATGGATCAAGAGGACTGAGCAGGTGTCAGTTCAACAAAACAACCAAGGGTTGGTTGTATTTCGTCAGTGCCCGCTTGATTCCATCTATGCACTTCACAAGAGTGCCAGAAGACATAATAAAATTGATATATGGAATCATGTCAGGGAAGTCAATTGACGTTGGGAAGGAAATAGTGCAAAGCATTGGAGAAACCAGCAGGTTGGTAACGACATGTGGGTTGGGACATGGCTCACTTATTACCTGCCTATGCTCCAGACATGGGGTCCCAACCCTACCCACTGATACATATGAGAAAAACCAACTTCCTGTGTCATACGGAATAATGCACTCCTTCCTGCATAATCCTCCAAAGAAGAAGACGAAGAAGATCAACACGAGCAAAGACCGCGGCAGCAGCAGAGGTCGCCATGGATGAAGATGAGCAAAGCAGGCTCACTATGAGGCGAGCGAAGCGACCACCCACGTAATCGTAACCTCCGATTGCCTATGATGGAGCGGTTGCTCCAAGAAGGATGATGCAGAATTTTGACACGGTGATACAAGGACAAGAAGAATTGAGGCAGGGGCAACAACAGTTGCACCAGAGAATTGACGAGATGAGTTCCTTGTTCAACCAATGGTCAATGCACTATCCACCGCCACCGCCACCGCCACCATTTTAAACCAAGTCTGTAAGTGTCATATTTCTTTTATTTTCTTTGAGTCTTGCACACATTGGGGACAATGTGTGATTTAATTTTGGGGGGGTGTCTTATTTGTGTCTTATTGTTGTAGTATGTTTGAGTCTTTTTGAATTGTTTTGTGTATTTTTGAGTCATAATTTTTTTTTCTTTTTGAGTCATAATTTTCTGTCAAAGATCATGCATGTTGTAGTTACTAGAAACACCTAGTGAAGTAAGGCTGAATAATGTAATGGAATTAGTAGCAACTATATAAACACTTAGGTTAGATATGCCAAAAACTCATGAAATCTGTCTATTTGGGATTTCTGCTTGAATTGTTCATTGTTAAATGTTAAAACCTATGTGTATGATTGTTTGCTATTTGAGGCGAAATAGTTAGGATATGCATGTTAGGGAGATGACTCAGGCATTTCTTTGTTAGCCAATTCTTACCACTTTTTCCTATCCCTGACATTAAAAATATCCATAGTCAGCCCCGTTGAGCCTAAACATGAAACTTTTTCTTTGACACCCTATATTCCCACACTTGTGTCATAAGTAAAAATGTGAAATGGTTGGAATAGAAAGTGTTAAAAAAGAGACAAAAAGAGTGACCAAGTTTGATGCACCCCAATAAAAAAGTAATAAGAAATAGGCAAAAGCCTAAGTTTGGGGGTGCCTGTGATTTATAATACACTTCACTTTCTCAAAACAAAAGAGGGGGAAGATAGATATGAAGTGAAGAATGGAAATCATAAAAAAGGGAAGAATTGAAAAGCAAAAAAGCTTATGTTACATAAAGTGAGCCTAAATGCCTATTTTTATCTACTCATGCCTAAAGCCTACATTACAACCCCGAAAAGTCCTGAAGATCTCTTATATGCATAACCATGATTAGTGGAGAATAGCAAGTAAACATGCCATAGGATTTTGAAATTAACATGCATAATTCAGTATTTTTACTTCCATTAAGCATGATTAAAATGAGTTTGCGAAATATTTAGCTTAATGTGTTTAGTGTGCTAAATATTCATGCTATATGTTCCTGCATATTATTCTGCCAACCTTCATGTTTTTCTAAGTAACACCAATGCAGCAAAGTGATAAATGTCATTGAGTCTTTCTATTTTTCTTTGTCCTTGTGTCTATATTTCTTTCTTTTGATCTTTGCTCGAGGGCGAGCAAAGGTTAAGTTTGGGGGTATTTGATCGGTGTATTTTATATACACTTTTTGAGTCATTTTTAGTGAGTCTTTTGTCCATTTTTGTACAAATACGTGTCGTCTTAGGATAGATTTTCTTTCTTTTGAGTCATATTGGTTTAAAGTGGCTCATTGGCAAAAAAAGAGCAAAAAGAGGGCAAAAACGGAGGTTCCAGAGCTCGAAATGCGAGAAAGTGGCGAACCGGACACGTATCAGTCGGCCATGGCCTCAGCCAGTGAGCGAGCGCCACGACGCCTAATCTTCAGAGGGTTTGCGAAGTTAAACCTCATGGCGCCGGGCCAGCGCGCGCTGGCGAGAAAAATCAGATTTCGAAAGACAATGGGCCAGGCCTGAAGGAAAAACCCTGCACCACGTTTTGGAGGCTATAAAAAGAGAACCCTAGGTCAGAATTAAAAGTTCCTCTCTTGGACAATTCACAACACTTTGGAGATCAAGATTGAAGACCTTCTTTTAGTAATTTTCTTGTTCTTGTTTACTTTATTTTCAGTTTATGTTGGATGTTAAACTAGTTCTTGTCATGTCTATGGCTAGGAACTAACTTTAATATAGGGTTTTCCATGTCAATTCACTTGAACCTTTTCTTTATGAATTAATGCATGTTCTTGGTTCTTCTTCTTATTGTTAAGATTTATTCAATATATGTTTTGATTGCTTGGTAATTACCTGATCATTAATTATCATAATTCTTATGATTTCTAACCGAAATCCGAAAGGGAAGGTTGTGAATATGTTGTAGTTGGATAGACATAGGTTGAATCGTGGATGAAAATACCCCGATTACTTGTGTAGCATTAATAAGGTTTTTGTTCTTAATCCTCCTCTAGAGTCAACCTTATCACCGAAAGGTAGAAAGGTGTTATCAGGGGTTGAGTGTTTATATAACCTTAACAGAGTATAAAGCGGCTTAGTAAACCCGCTATCTCAAATAGAAGAACCATAGTCAATTGTTAATAAGTAAGTTAAGCGGATAGTTAAGGAGATTTGGAAGCCCTATTTCCACATTCTCAAGTAAAACAACATAGTTTAATTAGTTTTCATAATTAGAATTATAAACAACATATCAATTTTCGCCACCAAATAGATAACATAGAATATAATTTGGTACTTGAACACTAATCACGAGGACGATAACTCGTCTTCTAAGACTATATTACTTGACTCGACACGCGCACTTGCGTAAGTGTGTGCATAAATCGCATCACCGCGAGTTCAGTGTTGGATAGGTGACCCTCCGTTTAGGGCTTCGCTGTGATTGGAGAGCGCTTTTGTTCCGGAGTCAGCTATTTTGGTATAGATCTTCATCTTTCAGACTTATGCATATTTTGGGCACGACGGGGCCTGTCCGTCATATGTCGATGTCGTACTCTTAAGTGCATGTAGACGATTGTGGGTTGGATGTTTGTACCTTGTTTTGAGTTGAAATGTTGTTGTACTCTGTGTTGGGGCGTTCCCGGTTATACTTGTTGTTATCTAGTGGCAGCCTTGTCGGCTTGTTTATTTTGACTATTCCTTTGTGTACATAATGTTGGTTGGTGGCAGCCTAGCCGGCTAGCCCATTATGATTGTTGTTCTGTTGTTGATTTGGCAGCCTTGTCGGCTCGCCCATTTTGGGGGAGATGTTGTAAAAGCAGCGTTGTGCTGCCGAAATTTCTATACATCTCTGTATTAGATGGATTAATAGTGACAGGTCAGTAATGACGTCCAATTAGGACGTTTAGTCGCGGCCCGTCGGGTCGGGTCGTGACAAAAGTGGTATCAAAGCAGTTAGTCCTCGAAATGTCTACAGACCGTGTCTAGTAGAGTCTTGTGTATGGGTATGTTGTGCACCATACCTATACGCAGAAGGCTGCCGGACATTTAGGATTTGTTTCTACTCTTTCATCTCTTAGATCGTGCTATAGAGCTATGTTATTAGAATGATCTGTTTTCTGATAGTTTACTATATTTATAGCTATGCCTCCGAGGGAGGCGCCAAATGTGAAGGGCAAATCTGATGAGGGACACTAGTGCACGGAGAGCTACCAGTCAGACGCGTCTACTCACGAGTGTGCCCCGACGACGAAGTTTGCCTCGTCACGATTCGAGCTCCTCGCGGCAACATCACCGTATCCGGGCTCCAGACGAGCCTTGATTCTCGGCCGAGGGCACATGATGGAGATTTGAGAGAGACAATCCAGCTATTGTCAAGGATAGTAGCAGGGCATACTTACAGCGAGCCGGCGCTAACCATATGCGATGACGCGACCAGCGCGCCACCGAAGCGTCGCGGATGTTATCGCAGTACATTATTGGTCTTTTTCGATGATGTGTATGCTTTGATTGATCCAGGTTCCACCTTGTCCTATATATCCCCTCTTGTTGCTAGTAGAATAGGGATTGAACCTGAGCCGATAGAACCATTCGATGTAGCTACACCAGTAGGAGATTCGGTTATAGCTAAACGTGTGTATAAAAATTGCTCGGTGGTGATATATAGTTATCATACCTTAGCAGATTTGATAGAGTTGGATATGACCGACTTCGACGTTATTATGGGTATGGATTGGTTGGCTTCTTGTTTTGCCAGCGTTGATTGTCGAGAGAAGTTGGTTCGATTCGGTTCTGAACGAGGTTATAGAATGGAAAGGGAATACCGCATCGCCGAAGGGTAAGTTTATTTCATACCTCAAGGCAAGGAAGATGGTTCAAAAGGGGTGCATTTATCACTTAGTTCAGGTGCATGATACGGAAGCCGAGGTAACGGCTCTTCAGTCAGTTTCAATAGTCAGTGAGTTTCCGGACGTGTTCCCAGATGATCTACCAGGTCTTCCTCCAGAGCGGGAGATAGATTTAAACATAGATGTATTGCCAGGTACCCAACCTATATCCATTCCTCCTTATAGAATGACACCTGCAGAGTTGAAGGAGTTGAAGGAGCAACTGAGGGATCTATTAGAAAAAAGCTTCATTAGGCCTATTATGTCCCCCTGGGGTGCGCCAGTATTATTTGTAAAGAAGAAGGATGGTTCGCTACGGATGTGCATTGACTATAGGCAGCTGAATAAGGTGACCATCAAGAATAGGTACCCCCTTCCCAGGATTGACAACTTGTTCGATCATTTGCAGGGTGCTAAGTATTTCTCGAAGATAGACCTGCGACCCGGTTATCATCAGGTACAGGTTAGAGAGGTAGATGTCCCAAAGACTGCGTTCAGGACCCGGTACGGGCATTATGAGTTCAGGGTGATGTCGTTTGGGTTGACTAATGCTCCAGCAGTGTTCATGGACCTAATGAACCGGGTGTTCAAACCATTTTTGGATACATTTGTTATAGTATTCATTGATTACATCCTGGTATATTCTCACTCAGAGCAGGAGCACGCAGACCATTTGAGGACAGTACTTGGAGTCCTCCGACACCGGCAGTTGTATGCTAAATTTTTGAAATGTGAGTTCTGGTTGGCCTCAGTGGCATTCTTGGGGCATATTGTCGGGGCAGATGGTATTCGGGTGAATACTCAGAAGATTGAGGCAGTGAAGAGGGCTGAGACCCGGGCCGGATCATGTTCGTGCGCAACTTTACAGAATTTATCGAGTCCCTCACTAGAGGGCCGAGACACGTTATATACATATATATAGATTTTATCGAGTCCCTCCATAGAGGGCCGAGACATGATATGCGCACATATACAGACTTCCATCGAGTCCCTCACTGTAGGCCGAGACATGTTATCTGATTGATATACATGTAGACATAATGACGATGAGCAAGCATTCATGATTTCTGATATGACTATCATTTTTGTTAAGATTGATGACTCTCTATCTTTACTTGACACATTTTTAATTTCATTTTCAGTAATTCATGTTTTATATACTCGATACGCTTCAGATCGACTTTCTTTCGCTGCGTTCATGCCTACTGGTCTGTGTGTTCAGATAGGTGACCCTTGAGTTTAAGGATTCTGTTCAGCAGTTGGAGAGCTCCTTTGTTCAGGAGCCAGCTATTTTGGTACAGATCTTCATCTTTCAGACTTATGCATATTTTGGGCACGACGGGGCCCTTTCCCGTCATATATCAGTATCGTACTCTTAGAGGTATGTAGACAGTTGTGGGTTGGATGTTTGTACCTTGTTTTGGGTTGTAATGTTGTTGTACTTTGTGTTGGGACGTTCCCGGTTATACTTGTTGGTATCTAGTGGCAGCCTTGCCGACTTGCTTATTTTGACTATTCCTTTGTGTACATAATGTTGGTTGGTGGCAGCCTAGCCGGCTAGCCCATTATGATTGTTGTTCTGTTGTTGATTTTGCAGCCTTGTCGGCTCGCCCATTTTGGGGGAGATGTTGTAAAAGCAGCGTTGTGCTGCCGAAATTTCTATACATCTATGTATTAGATGGATTAAGAGTGACAGGTCATTAATGACGTCCAATTAGGACGTTTAGTTGCGGCTCGTCAGGTCGGGTCGTGATTAATACCTGTGGTGATCAGCTGCCGAACGGTCTTATGTCTCCGTCGAATATGTGAGATTTGCCATTGTACATAGAACTTTGTGCCCTTCCTAGAGTCGACTGGTTGTCGCATTGGATCATTACAGAAGGTACGGATTTATCCCAACAAGGGATATTGATCGGTGTATTTTATATACACCTTTTGAGTCATTTTTAGTTAGTATTTTACTCATTTCATTTATGTTTAGTATAGTATTAGGGTTGTTGTCCTTTCTTTTGTGTCACAACGGTCAGAAATGGAGAAATGGCGAAATGGCGAAAAGGAGATGAAATGAGCACAAATGAGATGAAATTGCACACTAAAAGGGCCAAGAAATGAAGCCTAAGAAGTTCCGGGAAATATAGAAGAAATCAGACGAAGACCGGACGAACAAAGGACGAAAAAACGAAAAATCCGGAAGAATGCCGTCAACGGCGCCGACGCGGGATTTCTGAGTTTTTGGGCTGAATTTGACACATTTTCAGAGTCCAAAAGGGATAACGTTTCCTTCATACATATTCCTTAACCCTTTTCAATAACTTTTCCTAAACCCTTTATCTAAAAGGATTCCATAACCTTTCCTACCTACATAATCCCTAACCTTTTACCTAAAGGATTCTTGGTCTATAAATAGTCTCTACATCATTAGAATCATTCATCCTTCATATATATTCTACATCCAATTCACCATCCTACATTCCATCCACCATTCCATTCCATTCCATCTTGTAAATATTCCACAACGCAATCTTTGGATGCTCGAAGGCTTGGAGACTTGTTCTTGAGTATTTTTCTTTTCTTTCTTTTGCTTTGTTTATTTCAGTTCATGTATGGAGATTATATTAGTTCTTAGCGTGACTATGACTAGGAGCTAATTACTTTATTAGGGATTTCCTTGTGATTCACTTGAAACTCTATTCATGAATTAATATATTAGTTTGGTTTCTTCTTCACTTATTTAAGATTTATTCAATAGTTGTTTTGATTGCTTGGTAATTAATTGATCACTAATTATCATAACTTATATGATTTCTAATCGAAAGCCGAAAGGGGAGATTGTGAATATGTTATAGATGAATAAACATAGGTTTAAATCGTGGACGAAAGTACCCCGATACTTGTGTAGCTTAATAGGTTATTGCTCTTAATCCTCCTTTGTAGTCAATCTTGTCACCGAAAGGTAGAAGGGTTCTCCATTGGCGTTGAGTGTTTATATTACCTTAACATGAGTATAAAACGGTCTAGTTAACCTGCTATCTTAATGTAGAAGAAGAAGTTAGTCTAATTGTATTAAGGATTGAATAAAGTGGATAGTTGATGATCTTGGAAGCCCTAATTCTCCATCATAACTGATTTAAATCAAAGTGTTTTCATAATTAGTTTATTTCCTGCATTATTAGTTTAGAATTCTAATTCAATTAACGTTAACCAAATAGAAACTAAAGGATAGATAATCGGTATTTGAAAACCAGTCTCTGAGGACGATATTCGGTCTTACCTAGACTATATTATTTGTCACGACACGTGCACTTGCATTTAGTGTGTGCATAAATCGCGCATCAAGTTTTTGGCGCCGTTGCCGGGGATTGACTTACTTTCAATATCGATTTATCTAATCTTATTTCTAATTTGGTTGCTCCATGCGAGCATCTTTTTATCACCTTTTGTTGTTTTTCTTATTTTGCATGTTAAATTCGAAAAAAAAAATATACAAGTCCATGGACTACTACTTCTATCAGGGGCAGTGGAGTCATCAACAGCAGCTTAACCCACAGGTTCCAGTGAAAGATCTAGATAAGTTGCAGGCAGACATACTCAGGCTCACCAAGTGCCAAGCTCAGTTTATGGATGAGACAAGAGTGTCCCTCAGAAATTTGGAGACACCAATAGGGCAACTAATGGATATGATGAGCAATACACTTCAAGAAAGTCTGCCTAGTTACACTGTTGTGGAAAGTGATAAGCAAATTGAGGAACCTGAACCACACCCAGCTGTTGAGGAATCTGGCGAGATAGTTGGTGTAGAGAAGGAAAAGATGAGATCCAATTATTCACCTTTTTGGATTCTTTGAAAATTCTGTTTCCTGTACCTATTGCAAAAGAAATACCACCAGCGGTCACTGTTGAACCCCAAATAGGAAGTCCATACCATCAAGGGCACCCCCTAGAGTTGAGATGTGTTGGGATTCTTACTGATCCCTACATTAGAGAGAGCCTAATAGACAAGCATGTCTTGTGTACTTGGGGGATAATCTTATATCTAAAGCCCTTAGTTGAAAAGATTGTTCTAGGAAAAGTGAGACCTGCAACAATAACTTTCCGGATTGCAAGCAGTTCGCAGAAGGATCCAATGGGCACTCGTAAAGGTTAAATGCGTCCGGCTAAAAGACGTTAAAGACAGCGCTTGTTGGGAGGCAACCCAATATTTTGAATTATGTTATTTTTATTTTTATTTTATTTTTGGTTTGTTTTATTTTGTCTTGAACAGTCTCACGGTATTGGGTTCTTGTTTTGTGTTATTGGATAACAGGTGGACTGAAAGCTAAATCTGAGGGAAAATGAGCAAAAACGCTGAAAAAAAGGAAAAGCAGTCGTCAGCGCCGTGGCGCCGGAACTTCAGAGAGCCACAGTACTTGGGGCACCGCGGCGCCGAATCTCAGGGTCGCGGCGCCGGAACTTCAGAGAGCCATATTCCGTGCAAATTCCAGAATTTTTCCTCCTAGACCTCCGTTATGACCGTTGTGTTGTGTCAGTAAGTTGTCCCAATTTTTTTTTAGTCTTTCACACATTGAGGACAATGTGTGATTTAAGTTTGGGGGGATGTTTTATTATTTTTGAGTCTTTTTGATTTGTTTAGGTATTTTTTTTTTAGTCATAATATTTTTTTTTAAGATCATGCATGATGTAGTTACTTGAAACGCCTAGTGAAGTAAAGTAGAATAATGTAATGGAATTAGAAGCAATCATCTAAACACTTAGGATAGATATGCCAAAAATTCATGAAATCAAACTATTTGGGGTATCTTGCTTGATTTATGCATTGTTAGTGATTAAACATATGTGTCTGCTTGCTATTTGAGGCGAAATAGTTATGATATACATGTTAGGGAGATGATTCAGACATTTATTTGTTAGCCCTTTCTTACCATTCTTTGCTTATCCCTGACATTACAATTGAATCCCTAGTCAGCCCCTTTGAGCCAAAAATAAAATCTTTTCTTTGACACCCTAAAATGCTAAAACTCCATGCTATATGTTAGGAAGAATATTATCCTACTAACCTTCATGCTTTTCTAAGTGACAATTGTGCAGCAAAATGATCAGTGTCTTTGAGTCATTTTATTTTTTTTCCTTTCGTGTCTTTGTTTATATTTTTGATCTTTGCTCGAGGGCGAGCAAAGGTTAAGTTTGGGGTGTTTGATCGGTGTATTTTATATACACCTTTTGAGTCATTTTTAGTTAGTATTTTACTCATTTAAGTTTAGTATAGTATTAGGGTTGTTGTCCTTTCTTTTGTGTCACAGCGGTCAGAAATGGAGAAATGGCGAAAAGGAGATGAAATGAGCATAAATGAGATGGAATTGCACACTAAACGAGCCAAAAAATGAAGCCTAAGAAGTTTCGGGAAATATAGAAGAAATCAGACGAAGACCGGACGAACAAATGACGAAAAAACGAAAAATCCGGAAGAATGCCGTCAACGGCCATGACGACCATCTGAAACCGTCCAAGCTTTACGATTTTCAGCGCCGTGGCGCCGATTCTGGCGCCGACGCGGGATTTCTGAGTTTTTGGGCCGAATTTGACACATTTACAGAGTCCAAAAGGGATAACTTTTCCTACCTACATATTCCTTAACCCTTTTCCATAACTTTTCCTAAACCTTTACCTAAAATGATTCCATTACCTTTCCTACCTACATAATCCCTAACCTTTTACCTAAAGGATTCTTGGTCTATAAATAGTCTCTACATCATTAGAATCATTCATCCTTCATATATATTCTACATCCAATTCACCATTCTACATTCCATCCACCATTCCATTCCATTCCATCTTGTAAATATTCCATAACACAATCCTTGGATGCTCGAAGGCTTGGAGACTTGTTCTTGAGTATTTTTCTTTTCTTTCTTTTGCTTTGTTTATTTCAGTTCATGTATGAAGATTATATTAGTTCTTAGCGTGACTATGGCTAGAAGCTAATTACTTTATTAGGGATTTCCTTGTGATTCACTTGAAACTCTATTCATGAATTAATATATTAGTTTGGTTTCTTCTTCACTTATTTAAGATTTATTCAATAGTTGTTTTGATTGCTTGGTAATTAATTGATCACTAATTATCATAACTTATATAATTTATAATCGAAAGCCGAAAGGGGAGATTGTGAATATGCTATAGTTGAATAAACATAGGTTTAAATCGTGGACGAAAGTACCCCGATACTTGTGTAGCTTAATAGGTTATTGTTCTTAATCCTCCTTTGTAGTCAATCTTGTCACCGAAAGGTAGAAGGGTTCTCCATTGGGGTTGAGTGTTTATATTACCTTAACAGGAGTATAAAATGGTCTAGTTAACCTGCTATCTTAACGTAGAAGAAGAAGTTAGTCTAATTGTATTAAGGATTGAATAGAGTGGATAGTTGATGATCTTGGAAGCCCTAATTCTCCATCATAACTGATTTAAATCAAAGTGTTTTCATAATTAGTTTATTTCCTGCATTATTAGTTTAGAATTCCAATTCAATTAACGTTAACCAAATAGAAACTAAAGGATAAATAATCTGTATTTGAAAACCAGTCTCTGAGGACGATATTTGGTCTTACCTAGTCTATATTACTTGTCACGACACGTGCACTTGCGTTTAGTGTGTGCATAAATCGCGCATCAGATATCCTCTAAGAAGTCATGAAGCCACTCAACTTCTTCTCCTGTTTTGTCTAAAGCAATGAACTCCGACCCCATCGTGGATCGAGCGATGCAAGTTTGCTTAGAGGATTTTCAAGACACAGCCCCACCAGCAATTGTAAATATATACCCACTGGTGGACTTGGTGTTCTCTATATCAGATATCCAGTTTGCATCAATGTACCCCTCTAGTACAACTGAATATCTCAAATAATGCAACCCGTAATTTTGCGTGTATTTTAGGTATCGCGACTCAACGCTTTCCAGTGATCATCAATTGGATTACGGGTGAACCTAGCCAACTTGTTGACTGCATAAGCGATATCATGTCGAGTGTAGTTTGTGATGTACATCAAACTACCAATCACCTGCAATATCGCTCCTGGCATACGGGCGCACCACGATTTTTATCAAACTTTTGATTTATATCCAGTGGTGACCTTATCGGCGAACGGTTGAACATCTCAAATTTACTCAACACATCCTCGATGTAATGATACTGAGATAAGACCAGTCCGCCCGATGTCTTAGAGATCTTGATCCTTAAAATGACATCTGCAATACACATATCCTTCATGTCAAAACATTATTTTAACATGTTCTTAGTCTCTAGGATCAACCCAGGACTGCTCCTTGTGATCAACATGTCATCTACATAAAGGAATATTGACGAACGAGTCGGCATTTCCTTTCGTGTAGATACATTTGTCACTCTCATTAATGGCGAACCCTTTCGATAGTAGAGTACTATCAAATTTCTCATGTCATTGCTTCGGGGCCTGTTTCAGTCCATACGGAGATTTGACAAGCCGACAAATTTCTTCTCTTGTCCTGGAACCACATACCCCTCGGGTTGGTCCATATAGATTTCATCTTCCAAATCACCATTTAGGAAGGCTGTCTTAACATTTATTTGATGGATCTCAAGATCCCGCAACGCGGCGATAACTATGAATACTCGTATGGACGTCATTCTAGACACCGGAGAGTATGTGTCAAAGTAATCAAGACCCTCATTTTGTCGATACCCTTGACTACCAACCTGGCCTTGTACTTGTCTATAGATCCATCTGCTTTCAACTTCCGTTTGAGTATCCATTTACAACCCAACGATTTGTTTTTCGGAGGAAGATCAACCAACTCCCAAGTATGGTTGTGCAGAATGGAGTCTATCTCACTCTCTATAGCTTCTTTCCAGAGCGGTGCTCTTCAGCAATTATATGTGCTTCGTCATGAACCATATAAACTACAAAGTCCGGACCGAAGGACTTATATTTCCTGGCCCTTTTAGCTTTGTCTTGGTTCCATCTCTGGAACCTCCAAGTCCTGAGAATCTGGTACACTAGATTCCGGTAATCAGTCACTTCGAAGTCTATTGGATCTGAACCGCCTAGATTCGGGCAGTCAATGACTCCTGGATTCTGAAAGCTTTGTTCATAACTTCATTTGCGAGAGGTTATGTCTCTTTCCTTTCTAGGAAACGAGTCTTCAAAGAAACTGACATTAATTGATTACATGATTGTACCCACATGGATGTCTGGTACATCTGACTTATGCACTAAGAAGCGATAAACACTATTGTTGTTTGCATATCCGATGAATATGCAATCTACTGTCTTAGACCAATATTGACCTGCTTTGGCTTAGGTACTTCAACCTTTGCTAGACAACCCCACACCTTCAAATATTTGTAGGTGAGTTTATTTCCTTTCCATAGCTCGTATGAAGTCTTGTTCTTACACTTATGTGAGACTCTATTAAGAATCTTATTAGCGTTAAGGACAACTTCTCGCCACATGTTTTGGGGAAGGTCGGAATTGATGAGCAAGACATTCATCATTTCCTTCAAAGTACGGTTCTTGCGTTCAGCGACACCGTTTGATTGAGGTGAGTAAGGAGACGTCGTTTGATGAACAATGCCCGATTGGACACAATATTCTTCAAAATGCGCTACGTATCCTTCCCCTCTATCGCTACAGATTGATTTAATCTGTCCGCTTAGTTGGTTCTCAACTTCTGCTTTGTAGCGTTTGAATGCTCAAAAGGCTTCATCCTTACTTTTTAATAAGTAAAGGTAACAATACCTTGTGATATCTTCTATGAAAGTCACAAAGTACTTATTCCCCCCTCTAGTTTGTGTGAACTTCAAGTCGCATATATCGGTGTGAATGAGTTCTAGAGGAGCAGTTTTCCATTCGACGGATCTAAAGGGACTCTTTGAAAGTTTTGCCTCTAAGCACAACTCACACTTACGTTGAGGGTTTACGTCGATAAACGGCAACAACTCCAACTTTATCAGCCTTTGGATAGATTGATAGTTTACATGTCCTAATCTATGATGTCATAAATTAGACGACTGAAGCAAATAAGAAGACTCAATTTTATTAATAGACGACATTACAGACAAAACATTAACTTTGAAGAGGCTTTCACAGACGAAGCCCCTTCCTACAAAAGTTTCATTCTTAGTGATTACAAATTTATTGGACTCAAACACTAGCTTAAAACCAACATTCACCAATAAAGGTCCTGAAATTAAATTTCTTCTAATCTCAGGTACATGCATCACTTCCTTCAGAGTAAGTTCCTTTCTATAAGTCATCTTCAGGACCACATTTCCTACCCCCAGCACATCCGAATAAACATTGTTGCCCATGAACAACTTTGTATCCGTGACTGGTGTATATGTGGAGAAGGCTTCTATGTTGGAACAGATGTGACGGGTAACACCCGTGACCATCCACTACTGCATAGGATTCTCAACGAGGTTTGCTTCAAGTACCACCGCCGAGAACTCCTCAATCATATCGTCAAGAAGTGTGTCTTCGATGATGTTAGCCTTAGCCTTGCCCTTGTCCTTTTCTTTATTTTCATTCTTGAGTTTGCGGAAATCCTTGATCATGTGACCACGTTTTCCATAGTGATGACAATTTCCCTTAAACTTCTCTGTTGTTGGGGCCTTACTATCCTTTTGGAACTTTCGCTTCTTGCTCGTGTTCCCTTTGGACTCCGCCAGATTTGCCTTAGCCTCAGCGGGTTGCTTCCCCTTTGGAATGACCTTCTTATTATCCTCCTGAATATGGAGTTTGATAATAAGTTTCTCAAAGGTCATCTCATTTGTCTTGAGTTTTAAGTAACTCATAAACGCATTCCACGAAGGCGGTAACTTCTCAATTAATGAGGCAACCAAAAATTGCTCATTTGGTTTCATTCTTTCCAAATTCAGGTGACGTAGAATCATTTGAAATTCTTGGACTTGAGACATCACAGTTTTGCCGTTCACCATTTGAAATTTCAGAAATTTTCCAACGATCAACTTCTTAGTACCCGCATCTTGTGCGTTGTACTTTTTCTGCAGTTTATCCCACAACTCTTTGGCAGTGCCAGTGGTGCAATACACCGTGTAGAGTGGGTCAGACAAACAGTTCAAAATATAGATCTTGCAGATGAAGTTACTATGACTTCATGCATCATGAACCATCTTCACGTCATTAACGACATGGATACCTTAGCCCTCTCCTGTCGTTTCATTTGACCGAGGGTCCGTTTCATCTCCAGCTTGTGGAGGATATTTTGTTAGGAAATGAGACATTCCCAGTAAAAAAGAACAGCATCTTATGCTGTCATCTCTTAAAATTGGAGCCCACAAACTTTTCTGGACGTTTATGGTGAAATCCAGCGGGTGGAGGAGCAACATCGTTCCCTTGAGCAGCGGAAAAGGCGTTGTTTGAGCCTTGTGCAGCAGTGGGGAAGGCACTAGGTGTGCCTTGAGCAACAGTGGGTAAGGCATTGGTGTTTCCTTGAGCAGCAGAAGTTTCAGCAACAAATTGTTCTCCTCCAATCATCTTTGGTAGCAGTTACAACGAATATTGTCTTAAGATTGTGAGTAAAATTGTGAATACAACAATTGGATGAGCGGAAAGTAAGTAACTATTACAAAGACAACAATCTGAAAATAAGAACAAAACAAGAGGTTTGTTGAGTCGAGTGATATTCACTATGTCCTTAAGATAATATTGTCCCGTATAAATCCTTTTACGGTAATTGACAACTTGTCTCCCAAGATAAAACAGCAACGAACAATTGAAAAGGAAACTCAAATATTTACTAAAAAAAGAACCTTTTGAGTGTGTGAAAGAAAGCTTAGAGAGGAAGAAGTACTCAGTAAATTCTGATGGCAAGTCTGTTCTTCAATTGAGCCAAGGGCCTCAATTTATAGTGTAAGAAAGATAACCTCTCATCTAACCAACTAATGGCATTTAATAACCATGTAATGTCACTTATTGAGAGGTTTCAATCAGCCAAATAATAGCTGAATTCATGTGCCAATTAATGGAGAATCAATGCCCCAAACCCCAAAAGTCAGAAATTTTTCAGCTTCTCGTCGACCATTCTGCCTTCGAAGCGACGTGGCTTTGCCTGGAGGCACCGCGGCGCCTAAGCTCCAGTGGCTAACCAATGAATTAGCGTCGCGGTGCTCCGGTGCCGCGACCCTCCGCGGCGATTTCCTTCTCGTTTCATCTTTTACACGTCGTACACTTTTTCCTTCATTTACCAACGTGAAACACTCGTCATTTGGCCAACAACCGTCTATCATTTCATGTCTCAAACATTTTGTTTATGTACCAATATCTTTCACTAAGGAAATTTACGATCTTTGGTACAACGTGTGCACGTGTGTGGAAACGACGTTTCCGACGTGTGGGGCCCCAATTGTTCGAGTCATAAATAATAGGATAAACTTTATTTCACGTTAATAAATTTCCAACAGTTTGGACATAAAAAATGTGAAATTTGAAAAAAAAGTACTCCCTTTGTCCAAAAAAGGAATGACTCACTTTTCATTTTAATCCAAAGAATGACATATTTACTTATTTGTCAACAATTTAATTTTAAACTTCAATTTTTATATAAAACGAGATGATTTATAACCACACAAATATTTTTGACTTATTTTAGACCATAAGATTCAAAAGTATTCATTTATTTCTTAAAGTGTGTGTCAGATGAAAGTACATCACATAAATTGAGACGGAGGGAGTAGTATTTGCCGAAAAGTTGAAAAATAGTATTTGAAAATTAATGTTGTGTTTGGACATCAATACAATTTGGATAAAATGTGGATTTTTTGTGAGTGATTTGGAGTGAAACATGTGTAAACAATGTATATATGGAGTTTTTTTTTGTATTCAGAATTCGGAAAATTGTAACAATTGTATGTCCAAACATGCTTCAAAAAGGTGAAAATTATTCATGGCCAAACGTAGCATAAGTACTTTTGAATAGCAGTAGAAACTGTTTTTTCATGCTCTTGACGAAAGTGCATTTGAAATTAATAAAAATACTTTTCAAAATGAGCTGATTTTGAAATTTTCGTCAAGCAGGCTATATGTATATAATTTATTAACAAACTGTGATTTTTCAGCATTCATAACGCATAAACTCAAAATTTTAGCTCTGTTGTCTTTGTAGGTAAGCTTCTCTATGATCTAGAATGGAATAACGGCACGGTATTCCACCACACTTTAGATGATGATAAGGAGGAGTGCAGTTCCTCGCTGATTGATGTCGGGATTCTTCTACCTAATTGGCTTGACGAAGCTACCTACCTTGGTCAGCAATTTGTGGACAGATTTCAGTGTAATGTATGGCAGAAGGTCGATTTCATTTGGTATTATGAAGACACCGTCACAAAGAGACCCGTCCATTGGGTTTTCTATACCGGTACATCCCTTCAATCCTGACGACATCATTTGTTTGGATATTTGTTTATTGCTATATCGAGTTATTGTTATAAATAACATATAATATACTAACACAATATGACAAATTCTGCATCATTTGTTTGAATATTGTTTGATTGCTCTAGCGAGATGCTATTACAAATGACATATAATATAGCATAATATGAAAGTCGATTTAAAAGAAAACTTAGTCGATATAGTGAAATATTGTTATAGAGAGGTCTGATTTTATATTATCTAGTACTAGTACTGGGCCTTCCTTTTACTAGTAATTACTTCCTCCATTTTAATTTATGTGACATAATTTGAATCGTTTTGGAGTTTAAGATAATTCATTTTTAAACTTATAGTCTAAAATATGTCACACCATTTGTGTGGCTATAAATTTTTTGAAGCTTGTGGCATTAACCGTGACATATAATTTGTACGGTTATACAAATTTCTTATTAAGGGTAAAATGAGAAATATAAGTATTTTCAAATATAGAAGTGTGTGTTCCTTTTATCTGAACGGATTAAAAAAGAAAGTACGTTACATAAATAGAAACGGAAAGAGTACCATTTATTGTACAGTGTGCAATCTATTTTAGGTGTTGGTTTTCCGAGTGACTGAAGTAGGATTCATGGATTTTGTTCAAAAGACTATGTGATTATGCCTCTCTGAACTTCAATATAGTAGAAAATGTGGTTGAAAACTTTGCAAGGAAGAATATAAGGGATGTGGAGGGAGTATTAAGTTTTCAATTCATCATTGCACTGGAGAAAGTAAAAAAGAACTGATTTTTAAAGCAGCTGCCCTACTCCACACATTATCGTATTCATTATATTATTTGTTATTTTTTTTTCAGACTACTTTACCCTACTTTTATAGTATTTTTGTCATGACTTTTTATACTGCTTTGAATTGCGTGTGCCGATGATATATCGAAAACAAACTCTCTACCTCCCAAGATCGCGTACAATCTACCCTCCCCAGACTCACTTTGTGGGATTTCACTTGGTATGTTATTGTTGTTGTTGTAAACCCTACTCCACCCTTTGTAGGATAACAATATGAATATGACAATACGAATGAAATTGCATTTTTATTCAATTGATGAAGTTTTAACCCACCCGCCAAACTAGGCCCAGTTTAGTCCGACAAACAGGCCCAATTTTTCTAGCCCACAGTGGAACCCGAGAGGCAGCATTAGGCCGAGGCAGCAAGCCGGCGTGCTTGGGCCTCGGCCTCACCAGGCTACAGGCCCCACCCCTATCAACATTGAAGCCGCAATGCACACACTTGGATTAAATCCCCCAGATGCAAATTAGTACATGGACACCGGAGCCACTACTCATATGACGTCCGATCAAGGTACTCTCTCGTCTTATTTCAATTTGAGCAATAGTCGTGGCATAATTGTTGGTAACGACAACTCAGTTCCCATTCGGGGTTACAGTCATAAAACTTTGTATCCTCCCCATCCCCCTCTTGTCTTGAAAAACGCCTTTCATGCCCCCAGCTTAATTAAAAATTTGGTGTATGTCCGTAAATTCACAACTGATAATTGAGTTTCTATTGATTTTGATCCTTTAGAGTTTTCCGTGAAAGATTTCAAGACGGGGATTCCTCTCATGAGATGTGATAGTATGAGAGATCTTTATCCATCACGCTAACATCCAATCTCTAGAGTCAAGTCTGGTCATCCAATTTTGCAGCTCTAACTCCTTTCTTATGGCATGCACGGTTGGGTCACCCTGGGTCGTCCATTGTTTCTTCTTTACATAAAAACGATTTGATTTCTTATAAGGGTACGCGTAGTACTCCAATTTGTCATTCCTGTTGTTAGCCGATTTTCAATTGTTCACGCAAGTGTACGTATCGTTACAAGTAATATAGTCTGGTAAGACCGAATATCGTCCACAGAGACTGGTTTCTAATTACCGAACATCTATTCTAGGTTATCTATTTGGCAAACGATGGTTGATTTGGGTTTTTATCTAACACTACTAGAGTAATTGCAAGAATTAAACTAAATTACTTTGGTTTAATCAGTTATGATAGAAATAGGGCTTCCAATATCCTCGACTATCCACTCTTTTCAATCCTTAATGCAACAAGAATTACTTCTTCTTCTACGTTAAGATAGCATGTTAACTAGATTGTCTTATATTCCGGTTAGGATATATAATCACTCAACCCCAGTGCAGAAACCTTCTATATTTCTATGATTGGTTTTATCACATAGGAGGATTAAGAACAATAACATATAATGCTACACAAGTATCGGGGTACTTTCGTCTGCGATTTTAACCTATGTCTATTCAATTACAGCATATCCAAATCTCTCCTCTCGGTTCTTGATTCGAAATCATATAGATTGTGATAATTAGTGATCAGTTAATTATCAAACATTCATACCAATATTGAATAAATCTTAATCAAGTGAAGAAGAAACCAAACTAATGCATTAATTTATGAAAAAGAGTTTCAAACGATTCAATAAGAAAACTCTAATAAAGTGTTTAGCTCCTAGTCATAGACATCCTAAGAACTAATACAAATCCAAACATGAACTGAATTGAAATAAAGAAAAGAAAAGAAAATACTTAGAACTAGGTCTCCAATCTTGTGGCCTCCAAGGTTGTGATATGTTGTCCGTTCTAAGGTAGAATGTAGTATGTACAAGATACCTCCTAATGAGCAGGATCTTATATTTGAGAAAACTTGCGCTTCAGACCCTTTTAACCCTCTGAAATTTGGTCCAAAATCGAAATCTCGCGCGCCGTGACCTGCAGTGGCGCCACGCACTGAAACTCCCGCGAAAAATCGACAGGCAGACATTTAGCGCATGGAGTCTGGCAGGCGCCTATGGCGTCTTCGGGCATTTTTTCAATTTTGTGTCCTTTTTCCGCCCGGACTTCGTCAGATTTCTTCTATGCTTCCCGGTACTTCTTAGACTTCTTTTCTTGGCCTTTTCTTGTGCAATTACACCTCAATTAAGCTCATTTCATCTTCTTTTTGCCATTTCTCCATTTAGGATCGCTGTGACTCAAAAGAAAGAAAAATGACCCTAACACGACACTAATTTCAACGAAAATGAGAAAAATACTAACTAAAAATGACTCAAAAAGTGTATACAAAATATGCCTAACACATGTCCTTTATGAAAACATGTTAGATTACCATTTGTAGCTTCTACTTCTCGTACTTTACTGTCATTTGATATTATTCATAGCAATTTATGGACATCTCCCATTTTAAGTTATGTGGGTCATCGTTGTTATGTTCTATTTTTTTTATGATTATTCTATTTTTTGTGGACCTTCCGTTAGCGAAAAATCACATGTTTTTCACCTTCTTAAAATTTAGAGCATTCGTCCGCACCTAATTCGAACGAGAAATAAAAAATATTCAATGTGATAATGGAAAAGAATATGATAATGAGTTGTTTCGGAATTTTGTGACAATAATGACATAGTTTTTCGTTTCTCTTGTCCTCATACTTCCTCGTAAAATGTGAAAGGCGAACGAAAAATTTGTATCATTAATAATATTGTCCGAACTTTATTGGTTTATGCTTCCGTACCCCTTTCCTTTTGATATCATGCTCTACAAATTGCTACTTATCTTCTTAGTGCATGTTTGGATTAACTTTTGGGCACCCAGAATCAATTCTGGGTACCTACTTTCGTGAAAATCAGAAAATTGACATGTTTGACTGACCAGAATTGATTCTGGCAGAAGCTAAAATTTGTAGCTTCTGTCAGAATCAAGTATGGCAGAATCTCATTTATTTCAATTTAAATTTTACCCTTTCCTTTATTATCCTCTTTAATTTTCATCAACAACTCTATCCACTTTCATTACTCTCTTTAAATATCTATAAATAATTACTAAAAAAGTTCAAATATACAACTTTCATTACCCTCTTTAAATATCTATAAATAATTACTAAAAAAAGAAATACAACCCATTCGGAATTGCAATTACCTCGACGAGGTTTGGGACAAGCAACATGAATCATAGAATTAGTGTCATACTTCATCATTAGGAATTAATCATCATCAAGGAAAAAACATCGGGACATGGCTCTTGAAGGTGGTCCGTGGTGATGGAAAACTAAATAATTCTCCTTAATCTACTTTCCTCGTTTGGTAATACACCTTCTTTAAAAAAATATAACTTATCTTCATTTTAATAAAATATAATTGCAGGAATTAACATTAAATTATTAAATATCAACTTTTATATAAGTTATACTTTAAATAATGAAAAAATATTGTCGTAATTAATGAATCAACATTAATTCATATATATTTTTATGATAATATTAATTCATTTCTTTTATTTATAAGTGAGGATTAATATAGTTGATCCCTATTTATTTAGAATTGAGGGGTAATTTTTATTGTTATGTTAAATTTAGCGTGTTAATAATGAATTCTTATTATGAGTTTCAAAATAATTATGGTATTCTAATATTTAATATTTAGATTTAAGTATTATATTGCACTTTAAATTCTATTATTTTTTTGTAATTTTTATTTACATACTTTCATTTTTAATAATTTTTATTTATATATATTGACTAAATGTTCATTTTGGTAATTCTACATTCAAAAGCAATTTTGCTATCCAAACATAAATCAATTATAACAATCACTTTTACATTGTTGCATTCAACCATAAATCACTTCTGCCCATCGCTAATTCAAACATAGCCTTAACATACTTCCTACCAAAGGTTTGACATATTTCTCTCATCTTCAAATATTATATAATAAGACTCTTTCGTATTCACATCTTAGAATCTTTGTGTGCTTATGTTATCCACTATTTTCGTCACATACAATTAACAAATTTCAAATCTATTTGAGTTATCCATCTAATTATCGTGGTTATAAGTGTTTTGATTTGTCGTCTAATAAAATCATCATTAGTCGTCATATTATTTTCAAAATTATCTCTATGATAGCTTTTGTTGTTGTTTTTCAAAACTCCTGAGTGAAAATTCTAGATCTGTCACTGATCATACCGGTCTCTTTTCCTCATTATACGATATGTATTTAATTTTACACTACATAAATTTGAACAAATTTTTAATTTTAACTTTAATCTTGTCTTTCTTGAAAACTTTGAAAGAAGAGCTCTGGAATAGGAAAAATGTGTCCATTGATTATTTTATCTCGGAATTAGCAATATCCTAATTGTTAGAAATAGTATATAAATAATTAGCAATAATCTCATCAACCACTCACAATATATGTTAATAATAAGCAAAATGTGTCATTTATTTTATTTATTTCTCTCGCACTCGAAAGAGTAGCGGCTGCGGGTTCCTTCGTCAACAAAAAAAATAAAATAATTCATATTCACTTCTAAATCATTTATCAAATTAATCAACTTTAGAAATAGTATATAAATGATTTATTCAAACCCCACTTAACTACTCCTCTGTCCTAAAAAGATTGATCTACTTTCCTTATTAGTTTGTCTCAAATAACATATCTGCGATAGAAGTCGAATACGATGTTGTAACTAGGGGCAAGATAAAAATTGACATCTTTCGATATTTAAAAATAATTTAACTTTATAAGATCATTTATAGCCACACAAATATCTACGATTTATTTTGGACCACGCATTTAAAAAGTCTTTTTTTATTTTTTAAATTTTGTGACAAGTCAAACTAGACCAATCTTTTTGGAACAGATGGAGTATCTTTTAGAATTCAAAATTTATAAACTCAAAATTTATTGACTTCTAAATCATTTATCAAATTAATCAACTTTAGAAATAGTATATAAATAATTTATCCAAACCCCACTTAAATATTCCCTTGTCCCAAAAACATTGGTCTAATCTTTTTGAGACGGAAGAAATATCTTTTAGAATTCAAAATTTATTTTCATCACTGCTTCTGGGTTAAAAAGATGTGACTTATTTATGAGAACAAAATTTATATTAAATTAAAAATATGAACTCCTAAACTTAAAAGTAAATTACTAAAACACCCTTCTAAAAAATTATGAGCCTATTTATGAAAAGGTATTTTCAATACTAAAGGGTACATCTATTTTTAAAAATTTTAATTTTGTCATTCGCAAATCATAAACATTTGGGATAGCCCGTGTAATTTCACTAAATATATACAATTAGTGAATCTAATTGCAATGCCACTACCGATTTTCAAAGGTTGCATCAACTCTTTTCTCTATCTCAAAGAATTGTTAACTGATATATATATATATATATATATATATATATTAACTGATATTTGTGATATTTATCCCTTTTTCCTTTTTTTTTCACATTAAATGAGTTTTTATATAAACAAAATAGCGTGATCAACAAAGATATCATACTTCATATTATAGAACTATTGGTAGCAATAATTAAAGTAATATAAAAATTTATCAAATAATAATTTTTTAGTTAAATAGATAATAAAGAGGATGATTTGTGCACCCGTGTTAGTTGTGTCCGGAGAAGGACCACGTTAATAATTATTATTTATAATAACGTAGAATTAACTAAAAATACATAACAAGATTCTTGAAAGATATGAGACTGAAGTTACCATCGAACTTTACTAATTAGAGTCTCATGACGAATGTCAGTGTGATAACAACAAGCTGCCAAATAATCAGAGAAGTATCATAACTTTTTTTATTATCTTAATCCCATCGTAATTAATTTTAATGTACTTAATGTTAAGATAGTGAAGAGAATAAGCTCCGAATGAAATTAGCAATTTATGCCGGCTATGTAGACAATCCATGATAAAACAAAAATTGTACAATTTGAAATACACGTGTCGAGGGACTAATAAAAATAAAAGAGGCAATTGGGGTTACATGAATGCAGATGCAAATTAGCACAACAAAAAGTGAAGTGGATGAGGATGCTCTTCCCTTAATAAAATGTTTGAGTTTGAGCCATGAGTATAAAAATTTTTGGTAGGGAGCGCTTCTCTCATAAATGACTCTATCCGACACGAATCCGAATATAGTCAGACTCTAATGCAGATACTAGACACCGAATAAAAAATAAAAATATGGAGAAATTTAAGATTTGAATTAGTTAAGTTCATCCTTTAACTTCTTACCATCAAATTCATTATACTTTTGAAATTAATTGTTGAGATAGTTAAGCCACCCTAGCAGTTATTTCATTAGTACAAGTATTGGTAGTTTGTTGTAGTATTTTTATTGTGTTGTTTTGTTAGTAAGTGAGGATGCAATTAGTTAATAGTAGACTACTTAATCACACTTTGTGTACTCTGTATAAATAAGGCATTGAGGCCTCAGTTGCAACAGATAGAAAAGCTCCCACAAATACGTTTCTCTCTCTCGTTTCCTTCTTCTTTCTTCTTCTGTTCCTTCTCTGATTTCCTATACAGATTGATCCACGATCAATGGATCTCACATGCAATATGATCACTACACTAATTGTGTTGTTTTAACACGGTATCAAAGCTCGGCGTAGCAAATTGAGAGATTTTCCAGCCGAAAATCCAGTGATTTGCGATCTGTGCAATTTTTTTTCTTCGAGATTCTGCGATCGATTTCTGCAGAGAGTTGAGTCCTCGATTTTGCTAATTTCAAGTTCTATTGTGATATTCTACATTTGTCTCTTCTTTTATAAACATTGCATGAATTATGGATCCAGTCGCAACACTAAATGTGGCTGAAAGTTCAGATTCAACATCGATAATAGTATATCATAGTCATCCACTTTTTCTGAGTGGATCTGAAATCTGCTACTGATTTACAAATTGAAATACAGTTAATAGGAATGGAAAATTATACCTTATGGAGTAGAATGATGCGGTTAAATCTGTTGACGAAGAATAAAATTGGATTCATTGATGGATCAATTACACTAGACACATATGGTGCGAACCTAATTAGGCAATGGGAACGATGTGATGCGATGGTTATGTCGTGGATCATAAGGAATGTGAACAAAAATTTGCTTAGTGGAATTCTATATAAATCTTTTGCTTCTGCTGTATGGAAGGATTTGCGTGAACGATTTGACAAAATAAATCTATCTCGAGTTTATCAGTTGTGTAAGGAATTGACTATGCTTCATCAAGGTGTATCTCTTGTGTCTAGTTATTATTCTAGAATGCAAGACATATGGGATGAGATTGACTTTATTGTTCCAGTTCCAGTATGAGATTGCACCAGTCCTAAGGAATATGTAGCACACTTAGGACATCAACGATTACTATAGTTCTTAATGGGATTAAATGATAGTTATAATCAGGTTATGAGTCATATTCTCCTAATGGCACCCATTCCAAGTGTAAATCAGACGTATGTTATAGTGGCACAAGATGAGAGTCAGCGGCTGATTACTGGAAAATATACAGGGGGAGAAGTCACTGAGCATTCTGTTATGTTCAGTAAAACTTCTGGTCCACAGAATAGATCGAGACTATATTGTGATTTTTGCAACATGAAGGGACATAATCGAGAGATGTGTTATAGACTGATCTACTGTGACTATTGTAAGAAGAATAGCCACATAAGAGAAAAATGCTATAGACTGAATGGATATCCAGATGACAACAAAAACAGGAAGAAGGCCAACGCAATGCATGGGCGTACATGTGAAAAAGATGTTGATGTCAACTGCACGGGGATGACATTAATCGTCTCAGGAGCAGCATGATCAGCTCAACAACATATTGAGATCATGCTCTCCAGAGAGGTATCATCAGGTGATTACAATGCTCAGTCAACATGCTAGGGGATCTTATGGTAATGTTCATGTTCCTAAAGTTCACATGGCAGATATTCATGTAACTGAGAATAGGCATAGTTGGATTGTTGATTCTGGGGCAACCAATCACATGGTTACTAATAAGAGGTTAATTGACAAATATGAGCTTACAGATAATGCAGGTCATGTGCAGCTGCCTACTGGTGATAGGGAAGCAATAACACAGACTGGTAACTGCAGGTTGAATGGAGGTGATCTCATTAAGAATGTTTTGTGTGTGCCAAGTTTTCACTTCAACTTATTGTCAGTTTCAAAGCTGACCAGAGAATTGAATTGTAGTGCCAGATTCTTCCCTGATTTCTTTGTTTTACAGGATCTCTTCACTGGAAAGGTGAAGGAGATTGGTAAAGAGGTAGATGGACGCTATATGTTGCAGTCTGAGAGAATGCTGACAGGACAAACTCATTCAGCTGTCAGGTTAACAAATGATGAATTGCAGGCAAAATTATGACATAAAAGAATGGGGCATGGTCAGCGGTCAGGTTAACAAAGGATGAATTGCAGGCAAAATTATGGCATAAAAGAATGGGGAATGTTCCAATGACCATGCTCAAAAAAATAAGTGAACTTGAAAGTAAATACAGCTTGACAATAAGACATTGTAATGTTTGTCTTATGGCTAGAAAACTAGGAAACCATTTCCTATTAGTATGAGCAGCACTGAGTCTATTTTCCAGCTTTTACATCTTGATGTATGGGGGCCTTATAGGGCTCCCACTCATAGTGGTATGAGATACTTTTTAACCATAGTAGATGATTTTACTAGATGTACTTGGGTGTATTTGATGTGTGTCAAATCTGATGTGGTTACTGTTCTTAGGAATCTGTTTACTGAAATAAGAAATCAATTTGCTAAGACTATTCAAAGTGTAAGGACTGATAATGGGACAAATTTTTTTAATTATAATTGTACTAATTTGTTTAGACAATTTGACATTATTCATCATAGCTCTTGTGTGTACACTCCTCAGCAGAATAGTGTAATTGAGAGGAGGCATAAACATATTTTGGAGATTGCAAGAGCTATCAAATTCCAGGGACATTTACCAACAAGGTACTGGGGTGAATGTGTGAAGGCTGCAGTGTATGTAATTAATCGAATACCATCTATTGTGGTTGGGAATGTGTCACCCTATGAAAAGTTGTTTAACAAGCCACCTTCTCTAGCTCATATGAAAATTATAAGTTGCCTATGTTATGCAACCAACCTAGTCAAGAAGGATAAATTTAAGAGTAAGGCAATCAAGGCAGTATTGTTGGGGTATGCCACTAAACATAAAGGATACAAGTTACTAGACTTGGATAGCATGAGCATCTTTGTGAGTAGAGATGTCAATTTTTATGAAGATATATTTTCTTTTGAAGATATTAAAGGAACTGGAGATGGTGGTTTATAGGATCAGAATCACATTCATACTGATTTCTATTCTGGAATGTATGATGGTAATGTTGTTAATGAAGGTTCAGGGAACATACCTGATCCCAGGGATACAATAGGAGAAACTAACACTAATGACAATGTTGAAGTGTTGTCTAATAATAATGCAGGTATAGATCATACACCTTACACATGTGATGCTCACTCACCAGATACTCACAGGTATCCCTCTTGTACAAATGATGTTCAACATGGAGGAGTACAAAATGTTAGTGACCAGTCATATGATGCAACAAGAAGATCTTCCAGGCTAAGGAGATCACCTACTTGGATGAAAGATTTTGTGTCTCACTCAGATACTGTGAGATATTCAATGTCCAATCATCTCAACTATGCTGGTTTATCAATATCCTACCAAAGTTGTGTGGCAAAGATGTCTGAAGATTGTGAACCACGGAGCTACTATGAAGCAGCAAAAGACATCAAGTGGATTGAAGCTATGAAGACAGAAATTAAAGCTTTGGAGGACAACAATACTTGGGAAATAGTGGACTTGCCCACTGGAAAAAAGGCCATTGGGTGTAAGTGGGTCTACAAAATCAAATACAAAGCTTCTGGGGAGATAGAAAGATTTAAGACAAGGCTTGTTGCCAAAGGATATAACTAGAGGGAATGAATAGACTATCAAGACACATTTTCACTTGTTGTCAAGATGGTCACTGTAAGAGCTGTCATATTTATAGCTGCAGCTAAGGGGTGGTACATACATCAAATGGATGTGTTTAATGCCTTATTGCAAGGGAATTTAAATGAAGAGGTATTTATGAGCATACCACAGGGAGTGGATCACAAGAAAGGAAGGTCTGCAAGCTCCTCAGATCTTTATATGGTTTGAAACATGCATCAAGACAGTGAAACATTAAATTGATCACTGTCTTACTGTCTGCTGGTTTTACTCAAAGTCACAAGGATTATTCATTTCTTACAAAGAAGGTCAGTGGCAAAATAGTAGTGATTTTGGTGTATGTGGATGATTTGCTTATCACAGGAGATGATGAGTCACTCATTTCTGAAACAAAAATCACATTGCAGCACACTTCAAGATTAAAGACTTGGGTGAACTAAGATATTTTTTGGATTTTCAGTTTGCCAGAAATAAAAGTGGAATTGTGATGCACCAACAAAAGTATTCGATGGAGTTCATTGTTGATATGGGATTGACAGGAGCCAAGCCAACAAGGTCTCCAATTGAGTGGAATGCTAAGTTAACTTCTCATACATATGATCAGCATCTGAGGGACACAATTGGTTCTGGAGGGACAAACACTCTTTTGACTGATACTTCTGAGTATCAGAGACTCATTGAAAGATTGTTATACTTGACTAATACAAGGCTTGACATAGCCTTTGCAGTTCAGTGCCTCAGTCATTATATGCAAGCACCAAATGTAACTCACATGACAACAACAGAGAGGGTAGTCAAATATGTGAAGCAAGCACCAGGTCTGGGGATTTTCATGTCACGCAGAGTCGCACTGTCGCCATCGTGATACAGATTGGGCATCGTGTGTCAACACCAGGAGGTCTGTCACAGGTTACTTAGTATTTTTTAGATCTTCCCTCATCTCTTGGAAGTCCAAGAAGTAACATACCGTTTTAAAGAGTTCAGCAGAAGCAGAATACAGGAGTCTTGCGTTTGCAGTATCTGAAGTTGTGTGGATTTTTGGGTTGTTTTTCTGAGCTCAACATACAAGTGCATCAACCTATTTCTATATTCAGTGACATCAAGTCAGCTATCCAAATAGCAGCAAACCCAATCTTCCATGAGAGGACAAAGCATATTGATATCAATTTCCATTTCATACGTGAGAAGGTGCAGCAGGGACTGGTGTCTACTCTACATGTTACTACAGCTGAGCAGACAACAGATTTACTCACGAAAGGACTGCTACAAGGTCAACACCATTATTTGCTATCCAAGCTAGGTGTCAAGAATTTATTTTTAGCACCTAGCTTGCGGGGGATGTTGAGATAGTTAAGCCACCCTAGCAGTTATTTCATTAGTACAAGTATAAGTATTGGTAGTTTGTTGTAGTCTTTTTATTGTGCTGTTTTGTTAGTAAGTGAGGATGCAATTAGTTAATAGTAGACTACTTAATCACACTTTGTGTACTCTGTATAAATAAGGCATTGAGGCCTCAGTTGCAACAGATAGAAAAGCTCCCACAAATACGTTCCTCCCTCTCTCGTTTCTTTCTTCTTTATTCTTTCTTCTTCTTTTCCTTCTCTGATTTTCTATACAGATTGATCCACGGTCAATGGATCTCACATGCAATCTGATAACTGCACTAATTGTGCCGTTTTAATGATTCAAACTTTAGTACTTATTAAAATTTTAATAATTTTATATATACTAAAAATATTATATATATTCAATGTCAAAAATATTGAATTTAGATAAACCGCATAATTATATTCTACATCCGCGACACTGCATGAATGACCTGTCCTCTTTGTCGCGATTTTGTTGTTGTATGGTGAAGTACGTTAAATATAGTTAACATTTGAAGAAAATAAAAACCAGAATCTAAGCCAACAGATTATTAATGGAAAGAATATTTGACTATGTTCCATAGAACTCGATCGGTTGATGATAATAGTTTGATGGAATCACGAGTCGCATAATGACAATAGTATGATTGAAATAATAAATGATATATATATATATATATATAAATTTTTCAACAATTAAGTGTAAATTACTTGTTTTAATAGAGAAGATTTAAAAAGTAATCCTTTATGTTTATATGTAGATTCAAAATAATCTCTAAAATATACTTTCTGTTAGAATAATATTCTTAATTGTTAGAATAATATTCTTAATAATAGTATTAATGTAAAGATTCTTATTATGGTAGGATATTATTAGAATTGAATAGGAGATAGTATTATAATTAAATAGGTGATTAAATAGGAAGATATGGAAGAAAAGATCACTCAACATATTTATTGTATTACATGTATATATTCTTGCCTTATGGAATAAAGAAGGATGAGGAAAATGTTCTTTCATGGTATCAAAGCTTAAGGAAAAAGATTCATCTTCCTAAATACCAAAAATTTCTTTTCACAACAATTATTTTTCCTTTTTTCGGCTCCTCCTCCTCCTAGCCGAAATCCTCTTGATTTTTTTTTCATTGTGTTTTTCCATTGATCATCTATCCAACTATCATCAACATGTCTGAATCCAAGTCATTTTATCACCCCGCTCTCACAGTATCTAATATCAAAACTCATGTCCCCATAACTTTACAAATGGAGAATGTGCATTATGCTTCTTGGGCGGAACTTTTCAAAATATGTTGTCGTTCTCACCGGGTTCTTCACCACATCATTTCCCCGGAAAAAGACAAAGAAAATGTTTTGACATCGGATGAAGACAAAGAATTGTGGGATGTCCTAGATGCCACTGTTCTTGGTTGGATATATTCAACAATTTCCACCGATTTGTTGCACACGATCATGGAAACAGATTCTAAAGCAATTGATGCTTGGAATCGATTACGGGACATTTTTTATGATAATAAAATCTCCCGTGCAGTTGCTTTGGAACAAGAGTTCTCCAGTGTTGATATGGAGGATTTTCCTAATGCCTCCGCTTATTGTCAACGCCTCAAAGTGTTGGCGGATCAATTAAAAAATGTTGGTTCCCCCGTCTCCGACAACCGTTTGATTCTACAACTTGTTGCCGGATTGACAGAGGCATATAGCGGAGTTGCCACCGTTATCTGTCAAAGTAACCCGCTCCCGTTATTCTACAAAGCAAGATCTATGTTAATCCTAGAAGAACAAGACTTCTCTAAAAAGGTTGCTAACACAATCGAATCGGCGTACATGGTGTTGACAGTCAATTTTGACCCGTTTTTCATATATTTATTGCAATTTTTAGTATTTTAGCACACTGCATTTTAATCAGCATTTTTTGCATTTTTTATCTTTTTATGTTAAATTAAGCATTATGTCTTTGTTAATATTTTGTTTTTATTATTGTTATACCGTCGTTTTATTTTAATGATATTTACATCTCTTTAAATAATTAATCGGCACCACGTTTTACTTTTAATCAGACATTAAACATTTCTTAAATATTGCATTTTAGTATTATTGCTAAGATTTGCATTTTTATAATCTTGCATCTTTTAAATAATTTTCTTTTAAATAATTAACCTTGCATTTTTGTCAAACCAGTCCAGACACAATTTGAATCACCAAATCCAACACTATTATTAATTTCATCCAAACACTCTCTTTTCATTTTTCCCCCCCAAAACAATACCCCACTTTTATTTTCCCCCCCAAATACCAAACCCTAACACACACCCCTATATATTAAACTTTCCCCCCCAACACAAAAAAATCAAGACTCACCCGCTATTATTTACCTTAGCCGCCCTCACCCTCTCTCTTTAAACCTACCCTCAGCCCCTCCCCCCCCCCCATTACAAGAAAGCAGCCCACCAACCTTAACTCCCATACTCTGTGGCAAATGACAACACACACACAGCACAACCTTCAACAGCCAACTCACCTCTCCCCTTTTACCATCCGCCATAACTCCGGCGAAGTCACGCCGCCGGAGTTCTAACCACTGCCACACCCGTTGGAACCACACCTCACCGCGAACCACACTCCGGCAAAACCCCGTCGTCCCCGCCACTACTTCTGTCAACCACTGGCGGCGTCGCTCCGGCGTTCGCCGTGGAAGTGACGCTGCCGCACCCCTTTTAACTTGGTTTTGGTATGGACTGATTTTTGGTATTTTTGTTATTTTATACTGTTGGTTCTGGACTGGTTTGATTTTCTGCCTTGGTAACACGCCGGAGTTTTTATCCGGCGACGTTCTGAAATTTCCGTTGAAACTCTACTGTTTTCGGCTAACTATGTTGTTTCCGGCGACTTTCTGATTTTCCGGCGAACCATTGCCCCGGAATTGTTCTGCCTTGTTTTTTTTAATTTCTCTTGATATTATTGTTGTTTTCAGTTTGTTGTTGGTCCGATTTGTTGTTGTTGTTGGGGTTGATTTTCTGTTTCGTTCCGGCGAACTGAAATTTCTGATGATTTCCTTTTCTTAAAAGAATTGATGTTACATATGAGCTGCCACTTATATGGGTATTTTGTTGCCATGTGTGTGTTTATACTATACTGTTGCTTATTGTCTATGATCGCTACTTATGAATGCCTACAATTGCTATTCATTGTTGTCGATTCGTTGCACTCGAGTTAAGAGCAATGTTGTCTGCTTTACTAATTGAATTGAGTGCGGCTTGATAAAAATGATTATCACGTTGATGCGTTAACAATTATTCTAATGCGGACCTGATATCTGCCCCACTTTGAGTTGAATCATTATGGCATGATACTGTTATTTCGTTACTGCCACTATAAATTTGAGAAAGAACAAGCTACTGCTGTTGTTACCGATTTTGAGCGATACTACACTTTGGCCGATGAAAAAGTTATCCGTCGATTTTGAGGCCTCGCGGTTGCAAAGACGGAAAATAAAATAAATGAAGCTTTCAGGCAAGGATGATTTCTTCCACTTACATCGGATAACCAACATGCGCCGCAAGGCGAATTCTCGCACCGCACTTGTTTAGGCCATCTACTTTATATTTTTACATATCCGAGCCCTCCGTGTTTAAAACTATTCTTGTTTTAGCGCGGATCGAATGTTTTATTTATTTTATTATTTTTAGCAATATTGGCTAATGAAGGAATCCGTCGATTTCCAAGGCCTCACTGTAAAAAGACGGATTTATTTGCTTTGTTTGTTAATTTTGCTATTATTTAAAAATTATGTATTCTATTACTAATACTTTTACTAAGTGTTTATGCAGTATCAGGAGATGCATTTCAAAAAGAATGCCCCGGGGTTTATTTTATATCGTATTTAATTTCATGTTTTATTATTTTGCATTGTATTTTATTTTAATTGTAAATTATGTAAAATGCTTAGAATAGGTAGAATAAAAAGAGCAATAAATAATTAACCTAGGTTTGAACGAACAACCGCAAGTTAGCGGATCTTAAAGGATGCCTAACCCCTTCCCTTTAGGATAATAAAGAACCCTGATCCAGAATCTCACTAATTTCGCAGACTATTAAATGGAAGTCAATTGCAGTATTTTTATTGCAATAAACTAAGTGTCCTAATTCACTATAATAATTAGGTGGCGACTCCTTAAAATACATTTAGGAATCAACCATATGTAGCAGTAATCCCGTTTCGACTCCGGTTAAAATGGGGTGTTACACATGGTCACCAATGATGGAAATAACCGGGGTAAAAAAGAACGGCATGAGAATAAAAAAGGTGGAAACCGCAACAGAAACAGGAACAATCGCAATTCCGGCGTTGGTTACGGCGGCGGCGGTGGTTCCGGCGGCCGTGGCAGCGGCAGGTATGGCAGCAACGCTGGCGGCAGGAGTGACAGTGGTGGACACTACCGACAGCAACCACAGTGGGCCTGGCCACAATGGAATTGGGCTGGACCCCCTTGTCCTTACCCTACAACCAACTGGGCCAGGCCCAATTCCACATTTTCATACCCAGCAAATCAACAGTCCACTATTTCTCCTTCACAGGCCTTTGCCGGTTTTGTCCAGCCCACTGCTGGGCCGAATTTAAACAAGCCCAACAGTGAGGCTGGGGGCAGTAACATGGGCGGGACATCATCTACCTTTGGGCCTCAGGTGTGGAACGAGGCCCACTCAACAGTGGGCCAACCGGCGGACATTGAACATGTCATGCACACGCTCGGGCTTAATCCACCAGACACGAATTGGTATATGGACTCAGGTGCAACGTCACATATGACGTCATCCCAAGGTAATCTTACGTCCTATTTTAATTTGAGCAAATCAAATGGTATAACTGTCGGAAATGGTCATTCCATTCCAATAAAAAGATGTGGTTCTATTAAATTGTCCAAACCAATCCACCATTAGCCTTGAAAAATGTTATTCATGCACCACAATTAATCAAAAACCTAATCTCCGTTCGAAAGTTTACTTCAGATAACTGGGTTACCGTAGCTTTTGATCCTTTTGGTTTTACTGTGTGTGATTTTCAGACAGGGGCACAACTAATGATTTGTGATAGACAGAGAGAACTTTATCCAGTTATTTCACTACTACAACCAGACAAGAAACACTTTAATTTTGCTGTTTTTAATTCCAATTTATGGCATGAACGTTTGGGACATCCGGGAGAGTCTGTTTTAAATTCTCTCAAACGCAATAATTCAATTTCATCTACACGAACTCTTAATAAGTGTCAATCTTGTCCTTTGGGTAAGCATATTCAACTACCATTTGAGTCTTCTTCTAATTGCACTTTTTTGTCATTTGATACTATACATTGTGATTTGAGCTCTTCGGGACATAGATATTATTTGCTTGTTTTAGATGATTACTCTAAATTCTTGTGGACATTTCCCATATCGAAAAAATCCCAAGTATTTTCTACATTTCTTAGTTTTAGAGCTTTCATCCAAAAACAGTTTGAACGGGATATCAAAAACATCCAATGTGATAACGGACGAGAGTTTGATAATAGACAATTTTGGGATTTTTGCAAAACAAATGGTTTGAATTTTCGTTTCTCATGCCCCCACACATTTTCTCAGAATGGACAGGCGGAACACAAAATACGAACCATAAATAATATTGTCAGGACATCTCTTGCTCATGCCTCACTTCCCCCTAACTTTTGGCATCATGCACTTCAGATGACTACTTATTTGTTGAATATACTACCAAACAAACATACATCACACCAAACACCCCTTCAATTACTGTACATTCGAGAACCGACATACTCTCATCTCCGGGTCTTTGATTGCTTGTGTTATCCATTATTCTCATCCATCACCATCCATAAATTACAACCAAGATCTACTCCATGCATTTTTTTGGGATACCCATCCCATCATCGGGGATACAAATGCTATAATCTATCCTCCAATAGGATTTTTATTAGTCGTCATGTTATCTTTGATGAAATTCAATTCCCATTTAGAAAAATCCATGAGTCACGATCTCCCACGTATGAGTTTCTGGATGCTGGGATACACCCAATTTTTACCCAACCATTGTCCCATATTTCGGTCACTGCCACTGCTAATGGACAAAATTCTTTTAACCCATTACCCGTGTCCTTCACAAATGACGCCAACCCATCGCTCGACATCGATACGCCGCCCATCGTGTCACGCCTTCTCCCGACCGAATGGGCCATATTCAGGCTCATGTGCTTTGACACCAACCAATAGCAACTTGCCCCCTAATGCAACCCAGGCCCCTGATCCAGGCCCAGCTTTACAAATACCACATTTGGCCAGTGGCGTCCAGTCCACTGGCCCGACAACGCTGGCCCACCACCAGAATACATGGTATTGTCAAACCCAACACTAAATATAGCTTTCACACCCAAGTATCCAAATCACCTTTACCATGTAACCTGTTGACACCCAATTTTGACCCTCCCGTCCAGTCATCAACTATAAAATTAGACTAATTTTGTAAAATAATTTTTTATGATTTTTATAATAAAATGCAGCGAATAAAACATAAATGCCGACATAAATAAACAATTTAATAATGGCATCGCGTCTTACGTAGAGTTTTAAGCACTTAGAGTCTCGCGCCCACATTAATTAACTTTAAGCTTTGTCGTAATTCTTAAATAATTAATAAATGCATAAAATAAATAATTTAGCGATAACGTCGTGTCAGGTAGCATAGCCGCATTTATTAGTAATCATTTGTAATTTAAAATCAACTTTAATCTGATATATGCATTTAATAGCACCGCATTTATAAAGCTTTAAACGATTCTTAAATATCATACTCGCATTTAGCATTTAAATAATTTAATCTAAACTCAATTCAATTTTAATTTAACTTCGCAATAATGCAATAATAAGATTTTAATAGCGCCGCATTCTAGAGCATTAAGCATTAATTAAATAACACACCCGCATTTATTTTATAACAATTAGATAATTTAATCACAATTAATTAATTACTTTGTCACTAATTAAAAGCCTAAAACTATTAATTAAATAGCACATTAAACTAACTAACTCCTAAATTAAATACCTACTTAAAACTAATACCCTAATAACTACCCAGCCCATCTTTTAACCAGCCCACGCCTAAGCCTATTTCCCTCTCAGCCCTTTACCTCATCTCGTCGATAATACAGAACCCAAAAAGAAAACCCACAGCCCTCACTTCATCTTCAGGCCTCATCGTCTCCCTCACAAAAGCCCTAAACCTAAAAGCTTCAATCGCCGCAGGCTCCTCTCCCTTTACCCACGATTCTCGCCTAGAAATCTGGGTTTCTTTCCCTACCAGTATGATTCGAATCACACAAAATCGCCTTTTTATGGTAAGAACCTTCAACGAATCAAGCACAAATCTCGCCAAGAATCAGTACGAAATCGCATTGATTGCTTACCAACTTTAGAACCCAAACCAGGGATATATAAGCACATGCAAGTCGAACACAGTGAGGAGGCAGACCCAGATAGCATCGAAACGGGAAGAACACAACGACATAGCAATTTAGGGAACCGATAGCATCGAAACCTTTGGCAGCAGTCAAGAACCACCACAGTAGAGCACAGTAGGCAGCAGACCCATAGCGTCGATCGTCTAGAGCTCAGTAGGGAAACAGCAAGAACCACCGATTCGAAACCTTTTCTTATTAGTCGCGGAAATCAGTCTCAAATCAGTAAGCATTCTCAATAACAAGCTTTACATTTCATTCGCATCGCGAATCCAAAACCCGTCGATTGAACCGACGACTTGATACGCTGCCTCGGTTCGCCGCCGGAGAAGGTAAACTTAACTCGCACCTGATTTTAGTCTATTCGTATTCTATTGTTTGCCATCTGTTTCGTATTGGTTAATTATGTGTTAGTTCTGTTCATATACAAGCCATTTAGTTAACTTAATGCTTAATACAAGGCAATGCCTAATCCTGTTAATTTCTTGCTTTTAATACATACAAAAAATATATATGTAATTCTGTGTTCAGATTAGCATGTTTTGTTGTTTTCAGCATCTTGGAGTTCCTTTGGGCAAGACATGGAAAGCTCCTTGTCGGGATTAGTTGTGTCTATTCAATTCATATACAGATTTGTGGTTGTATATCCCCAAGTAATTGTTTGAGTCATTGCTTGCACTATTTCCTAACATCAATATGTAATGGGGCATGACCTGCAACCGTCTCTTTAGCCCACTGTACTGCACATTACCATATTATGAAGCATTTCAAAGAAACAAGAAGAATAAGTGAGGCTCGCTTTTTGTCAAATTGATTAGGTGTATCAAATAGTCTCTCCGTAGCGGCCATCATGCCATCGACTCAATTTATTCTCTGCTTAAGTGATAAAATCGAGCCTACCAATATTCTTTCAAACTACATTTTGTGCCATGTCAATCTATTGTGCAACCTAAATAATGCTTGTATCAAATATCCCGCATTTGAATTCCCTCCTCATTGCATGCCATCTTGATTCTGATCATATAATGTGGTGTCAAGCCGCTTAAGTGAGTGAAAGGTCTAGTGTATGACTTAAACTTAGGACTTTACTTAATCGCCATGTCACTATCCGCATCGCCTACTAAGATGTATATGTTTGTCTTACTTAGATTTCTAAATTAGTACATCTAGAAATCCTCCTAAACAATAAAAATAATCGTTACTATTGTTTGCTACTCTCGTTTATGGTGCTATTGTTTTGTGTGTTATTCTTTTGGTATCGTTGTTGTTTGGGGTACCATGGTCACGCTTTGCATTTGTGTTGTTACTACCATTACATCGCTTTGATTAACAAGAATATACACCGGTCATACCTTCCATATACATATTTCCGCCCTTATCATGGTACTACTATAGTTGATCAAACATTTAAGTTCAAATGAAACCCCACACTAATTCTGGCAAGTTGTTTTTGTTTGGTCCAGCAACCTTGTTTATGTCCTAAATACACATGTGCCTACCATATTTGGGCCACTTACATTTTGCCTACTTCTTGAGACATAATCCTAACTTTGATAAAGAAATAGTTTGATATCATTTTGGGCCCTGTTGGTTACTGAAACAAAGTGGCTGTCTATGTTTATTATTTTGTATGGGCTAATATATCAACAATTAAATTATACGCATATTTGAATATGTGATTATTTGACAAGGTTAGGTTGATACTAATCCTTACCTTCTTATCTTTTGCATGACACGCATCGGAGCAAAAGGAGGAGTCTCATAGCGAGACTCATTGTGCCTTCCATCAATTGAAGATTTGCATTCACCCGCGTCTATGTGCATCCTCACTGTAAATTCCCAGAAAACAAATAGGACGGAGTCATCCACTTCAACTCCTTTATTCCCTTAACCTCATTACCTCATTTATGTCCTATTTGTTTATTGCAAATTATTTTTTTTCTAACTTTGTAATTAATAGGATATCTAGAATAAATTAGCATTTAAACATATAAGTGGTGAAAGTAATTTAAAGTTCATCGCTTAACTTACTTGCCTTTAGGATTGTCATGCATGTCTAATTTTTGCCAAAATAATCTAGCTTGCATCACAAAACCAACAGTAATTAAAACCTAAACCATACTTTTGCATGATTAACAAAACAAATTCATAAGTAACTAACTTTCCCTTTATTTCCCATTGCCAAAAAAGTATTTTACAAACAACATGAATGCATATTTTTGAACTTTATACTATGTTTATAAATTATGTCAGGCCTATTTATTGCCTTCGCACTATACCCCTGCAATATATATTTTATCTAATATAGTATTTAGGTACCTTAATCGCATATTTTTCAAAACTGACTTTGTCTTTTATACACAAATCTTGCAAAGTATTTTAGAGAATATATCTTATACTTACAAATCTCTTTTTTTTCTTAAATGCTTTTAAACACGCATTTTATATAATAATTACCCTAGGTTTGGCAGGACAACCGCAAGTTAGCGGATCTTAGAGGGTGCCTAACCCCTTCCCTCTAGATTAATAAAGAACCCTTATCCGGAATCTCACTAAGTTTAGCAGACCATTAAAATGGAGTTAATGTTTTACTTTAAACTAGTTAAACATTTAGGTGTCCTAATTCACCCAAATTAATTAGGTGGCGACTCCGCGAACCCTTTAGCATTTTTAAACTTTAGCACTTTTAGCATTTTTACCTTTTAGCACTTTTAATATTTTAGCACCCTTTTAAATACTTTTTAAACAATTAGCATTTCTTTTATTTATTTTCTAACATTTGCATTTTAAGCAGGGTTCGCATTTAGAAAGTCGCGGTCGAAAAAGGGCGCGACATAACCCTGTGTCTGCTCTGAAAGACCCAAATTGGAAAATTGCCATGGATGATGAATATCAAGCTCTTATTAAAAATAGGACATGAGATTTAGTGTCCCGTCCATCTAATGCTAATATCATTCGGTCTATGTGGATTTTTAGCCATAAAGAAAAATCTGATGGTTCTTTTGAGCGGCATAAGGCCCGTCTTGTAGGTGATGGGAAGACGCAACAGGTTGGTATCGATTGTGGGGAGACATTCAGTCCGATGAGTCAAACCGGCTACTATCGAGCGAAGCTCACTGCTCTCCAGAGGATGGTCACTTCACCAGTTGGATGTCAAAAATGCATTTCTTCATGATCACCTAAATGAGACTGTTTACATGCACCAACCATTGGAATACATAGATCCAAAATATCCCAATCATGTATGCCTGCTAAACAAGTCTTTGTATGGTCTCAAACAGGCACCCAGGGCCTGGTATCAGCGGTTTGCAGATTTTGTATCACAGATGGGGTTTTCACACAGCCGGTCCGATAATTCTCTTTTTATCTATCATCAGGGTAATCATACGACTTATCTTCTATTGTATGTGGATGATATTATTCTGACAGCTTCTTCAGACTCCCTTCGCAAGAATATCATGTCTCAGCTTGGTTCAGAATTTGCTATGAAGGATCTTGGTCCGTTGCACTTCTTTCTAGGAATTGCTGTGACAAGACATGCAGGTGGGCTCTTTCTCTCCCAGAAGAAGTATGCATCTGAGATCGTGGAACGGGCTGGAATGGCCTCTTGCAAACCCTCAGCGACACCGGTGGACACAAAGTCCAAATTAAGTGCCATCTCTAGCAAACCTTCACGATCCAACATTGTACCGCGGCTCAGCGGTGGCTGCAATATCTCACTTTATCGGACTGCATATAACCTATGCCGTGCAACAAGTGTGCCTATTCATGCATAATCCGATGGAAGAACATATGCAGACACTCAAACGCATTGTACGCTACATTAAGGGCACTCAAAAATATGGATTACATCTTTACCCATCTTGCATCTCCAAACTTGTCACTTATACGACGCAGATCGGCAGTCGTCCGACACCGACGCTCCACATCCGGGTATCAGGTCTTCCGGTGATAATTTAGTTTCATGGTCTTCCAAACGACAACCCGATGATCGCGCTCGAGTCTTTGTTGAATCCGTGTTGTTGCCAATGTTGTGTCGGACTCGTGCTGGATTCGAAATCTTTTACTAGAGCTTCATTGCCCAATTTCGAAGACTACTATGGTTTACTGTGACAACATTAATGCGATATATCTCTCTGGAAATCCAATACATCAAAAGCGCACTAAAAATATTGAGTTTTATATACATTTTGTCAGTAAAAAAGTGGTTCGCTGACAGCGCGAGTATTACATGTCCCAACGAGCCATCAAATCGCAGATATCTTCACGAAAGGGCTTCCGCTGGTTTTATTTGAAAATTTTCGGGATAGTCTCGGATTCTTGGCGCCCTCAGCTTCAATCATGAAGTGTTAGAATAATATTCTTAATTGTTAGAATAATATTCTTAATAATAGTATTAATGTAAAGATTCTTATTATGGTAGGATATTATTAGAATTGAATAGGAGATAATATTAGAATTAAATAGGTGATTAAATAGGAAGATATGGAGGAGAAGATCACTCCACATATTTATTGTATTGCAGGTATATATTCTTGTCTTATGGAATAAAGAAGGACAAGGAAAATGTTCTTTCACTTTCGAACAATTTTAGTCCTTTAAGTTTTTCAAAAGTGAGTACTTTAAGTTCCTGCCAAATATTTAATAAAGTTCGATTGTTAAATTAAAAATAAATTAAAAAATTTAACGGGAACTCATATTTGAATATGAATTTTTTATAATTTCTACTATTTTTAGTCTATTTCTGGTCAGATGCAATTTTTGAGATATAGCTTCTCCTATTTTTTTGTTGTCTAATTGTCAAATTACATGTAGTTTTTAGTTCTTCAATCTTTAAACTTTGACGGAATATATTTTATTTTTCTAATTAAATGTATTTTTTCATAATTTTCTTCAATTTATTAATTAAAATTTATTAAATATTTAATAGATAGTAAAATACTCATTTTTAACAAACTAAGACAAATCAAAATTACTAAAAAAAAAGTTTATTTTGAAACACCCACAAAACATATTTTTTATGTTTATACAAGGACCGAGTGAATATTAAAAAAACATGGGTGGCTGTACTCTCGAAGGTATCGATTACAAAGAGTTTTATGTACAAAAAAGCAATATAACAGTTAATTAAATTCCTTTGAAGCAATGACATTTCAATTGCTAAAACAAATAAGGATAACATCTATGATTAGTTTTATTTAATATATTAATCGCGCATTATGCAAATTACTAATACTAATAAAAAAATAATTTGGTGCACTAATCTCCCCCTATACGCGGAATTCGGAAAAGAGCCGGACCAATGTTCCTCGAATATATCGATCACAAAGAGTTTTGTCATTTAGCAGTAAATATGCCACATTTATGGCGTTCCAGGGGAGAAGGCCCATTGTTTTCTCACGTGATCATCATTTCTTAATTCTATTTTTATACCATTTCATTAGAAATAAATACTACTCACTTGTAGTAGGTAAAGTAGGAGAGATCTCGATAGTTCAGTGCACAAAATATTTTGCGTTAGTAGAGTTTCGGAAAGGGCTGCATTTCAAAAAGTGTGATTTGAACAAACAATCTTAATTCAAGTATTAGTGACTGCTTCTACAATTCAAACCCACAACCTATAAGTGAGAAGGAGATAATTTACTTTTACACCTAAGCTCCCCTTTCGGTAGGAGAGATCCATCAGTAGAATGGACCCTTCTTGAGTTTTGATCCGTATTTTTATTAATTGGTGGGGTAATTTTATTCGTATTTAGCGTTTATATACGCATAATATGTGTTAGTATATAAAAAGTTTTAATTATAATTAATAACACATATTATTCCCTTATTAATTGCTCTATCATGATAAATTAATAGAGTTTGATGTAATATTCGGTGCAAGTAAATTTTTATCAATGAGGAAGATTCATGTATACTGAAGGGTTAATGGAGACGGATTTAAGATTTTATAACATGGATATACCACTAAAAAGGAGAAAAATCGTATTAAGTGAAAATTATCCCAATTTCTCTGATAAATAATTCAACATTTTATCAAGTGCACCATTTAGCTTTTTCTAAAGTATGAGTGTCAGTAGATAATATTAAATCAATTTTAAAAAATAACAATATATCAAATGAAATCCAACAGACAAGGTCTAGAGAGTATACATAGACCTTAGAGAGACAGTTTCTGATAGATCATCGGCTCAGAATAAGAAATAACAAAGCATGCCAAATAGAAATCAATTTTAGAATATATATATGACATTGAGACGGTTCACATGCACTATAAGTTGGGCTATAAATTCTCCCTTGGGTGCGACTCTAAGAGATGTACTCGATCGAATGGCCAATCACTTGGGGACTTTTGTAGGAGATATAATTTGAAATTATTGTGAATGTGTAGTATATTGGTTCGAGTCTCAATTTATGTGATATTTTTTAATTTATTCTCAAAAGAATGATATTTTATGATATTTAAAAATTACTTAATTCAATTTTTATTTTATCTTTAATAAAATAATATATAGTCACATAAATATTCATGATTTATCTTTAGACAACAATTTCAAGAAAAATAGTATCATGCTCGATGAAATGACATTGCATAAATTAGAATGAAGAGTACATAATGCCGAAGGGTGTTTTAGTGGTCAAATGATGTGGGTTGAAAATTATAAAATTCAAGTTCAAATGCAATACTAACTGATTTTTTTCCATCTGTACAAGTGTTGACGGACAAAGTTATCTAATATTGTGCTGGTGAGAGGTAGCAAATATCTCACGAAATTAATAGAGATTCACATAAACTGATCCGAACTTCATAATTATTAAAAATAAATTGGTAGGGAAGAAGTACTAAGTGGTCCTTTTTGTTATCTTATCACTAGAAATTGAAATATTTGTCATTTTAAAAAATCAATTTTTTTATTTTCACCTTCGTACTTACTCTAACAAATGTGAAAAACAATTAGTACAGTGAAAAGAAATAATAATATTAAATTAAAATAAAAACAGAAATAATATTTATTTACTTAATTTTCTTAACTAATACCATTTATTAAGGGATATGCAAAAATATAAATATAAAAAAGTAATACTAGATATTAAGGTTAATAACAAAAAAAGGACAATAATCCAGACCCAATGCAAACTCTCATATGCGCCATTTTTAAAGTTTCAGATTCGAATCCTGAGCATAGATTTTTTTTATTAGAAGCGCTTTCACCTAATAATAGATCTTATGCGCTGTCAATATAATTAGTCGGGCTCAATAAAAATATCGAACACTAAATAAAAAAGAAAAACTCAAACTCTTGTGTGTCCCAAAATATATATTAAAAAAAGAGGTTCGCTTGGACAGCTCAATTGATTTCAAGGGGATATTTGGAGCAACAACCAAGGATCGAATCTCGTCAGTGGCAGTGCAGTGATTTCTTTTTGAAATAAAGAAGGGTCCTTGTGCGCAGCGTGATACTGATATAACCTTTAAAATCAATTGAGTTACCATAATTTACCTTTTTCACGTAACTGTCGGACCAGGTTCCCTGGGCATGAGATTCTACCTTTTGGAAAAAGAAAAAAAAAAGAGAACAAAAACAGCTGTGCACAGTCAGCACTGGACTAGTAGACTGAATCTACAGCTATAATAATAGATGCAAAAAGGAGTGAAAAATGAATAACCTCAAGTAACTGCGCCACCATTATGTACTGAAATATTCTCCATTTATCCTACCTTCATTCACTCAGGTACCCTATTACTCTCCTTTTCTTGATAATGCTCTAAAAATCTCAGATCTTTATGTTAAAAATTCAATTTTAATGTTAAAAAATTCAATTTTAATGTTAAAAAATTCAATCTTTATGTTAAAAAATTCAATCTCAATGCTAAAAATTCAATCTTCATGTTAATGTTTCAATCTTTATGTTAAAATTCATTCTTTATGTTAAAATGATCAATTTTTATGTTAAAAAAATTCAATCTTTATGTTAAAAAAATTCAATCTTTTCTTGAATTTCAGGTTTTATTCAACCATGGAGTTAGGTGACAGCAAGATTTTGAATGTGGGGTTGCTATTAGCAGCTACCCTTTTGGTAGCAAAACTCATATCAGCACTAATTATGCCCAGATCTAACAAACGTTTACCACCAGTAATCAAATCTTGGCCATTAATTGGTGGGTTAATTAGATTTCTAAAAGGTCCAGTAGTTATGCTTAGAGAGGAGTACCCTAAGCTTGGAAGTGTGTTCACTTTGAATTTACTGAACAAGAACATTACTTTCTTTATTGGTCCTGAAGTTTCTGCACATTTTTTTAAAGCCCCAGAAACTGATTTGAGTCAACAAGAAGTTTATCAATTCAATGTCCCTACTTTTGGACCTGGTGTGGTGTTTGATGTTGATTATACTATTAGGCAAGAACAGTTTAGGTTCTTTACTGAGTCTTTAAGGGTTACTAAGTTGAAAGGATATGTGGATCAGATGGTTATGGAAGCTGAGGTATACTAATCTCTTTATCTTATATTTTCTTGAATTGGTTGATGGCTTTTGTTGGTTTATTATTAATGTTAAGCTTCAGATTTAAGTCTTGCATGAATGGTTTTAGTGGACATGGTACTTTTGCTATATATTATAATGGTGTCGTTTGTCCAGATATCTATTGGTTGCTATAGCGAAATGATGTTGCAGAAGATATAATATACTCCCTCCGTCCCAATTTTATGTGATGGTATTTGATTCGGCACGAAAGTTAAGAAAGGATGGAAGATTTTGAAACTTGTGGTCTAAAATAAGTCATAGATATTTGTGTGGTTATAAATCAAGGGTAAACTAGACATTTTAAAGTTAAATTGTTATTAAATATAGAAGAGTGTCATTCTTTTTGGGACAAACTGATAAGGAAAGAGTGTTACGTAAATTGGGACGGAGGGAGTAACATAATATGAAAAATTAGTTCTAGAGAAACTTGGCCGCTATAGTGATATATTATAATGGTGGCTTGATTCGGTTTCTCAAAGGACAAAGTAGTTATGCTTCGGGAAGATTACCCTAAGCTTGGCAGTGTGTTCACTCTAAATTTACTGACAAGAACATTACATTCCTTATTGGTCGTGAAGTTTCTGCACATTTTTTGAAAGCCCCAGAAACTGATCTTAGTCAACAAGAAGTTTATCAGTTCAGTGTGCCCACTTTTGGACCTGGTGTTGTGTTTGATGTTGATTATACAATTAAGCAAGAACAATTTAGGTCCTTTACTGAGTCTTTAAGGGTTACTAAGTTGAAAGGATATGTGGATCAGATGGTCATGGAAAGAATCTCTTATCTTATATTTTCTTGAATTGGTTGATGGCTTTTGTTGTTTGTTTATTTTTGCTTCAGATTTAAGTCTTGCATGATGGCCAGTGCACATGAGATGGGGGAGAGGTTGATGGCCAGAGGGGCTGGGGGGGCTTGGGGAACAGTAGGGATGTGATCGGTATGTGGGATAGGACGGCCAGTTGCATTCGGGAGGTAGCTCGAGAAGTGCTAGGGGTCTCGCTGGGTAGTCGTGTTGGGCATAGAGGGGACTGGTGGTGGAATGGTAAAGTTCAAGAGAATATGGAAGCAAAGAAAGTGACGTATACGAAATTGGTAGAAAGCAATGATGAAGTGGAGAAGTGGACGAATAGGGAATTATATAAGATGGCGAAAAAGGAGGCAAAACTAGCGGTTACGGCTGTGAAGATGACTGTTTTTGAACGCTTGTATGTGGAATTAGAGGGAAAAGACGAGGATAAAAAGTTGTACAGACTAGCCAAGGCGAGGGAGAGGGGGACCCGTGACTTGGATCACGTGAGGTGCATCAAGGACGAGGACGGCAAAGTACTGGTGGAGGACGCGTTTATTAGACGAATGTGACAGTCTTACTTCAATAAACTCTTGAACGAAGGAGATAAAGACATTGTGTTGGGAGACCTTGGATATTGTAGAAGTATTAAGGTTGAGGAGGTTAAGGGTGTTGTTCGCAGGATGCGCATGGGACGAGCGACCGGGCCTGATGAGATTTCAGTTGAATTTTGGAAGAGCGCAGGCAGGGCAGGTTTGGAATGACTGACTGAGTTGTTTAAATGTCATTTTTATGACGGCAAGAATGCCCGAACAATGGAGATGAAGTACGATGATTTCTTTGTACAAGAACAAATGTGACATCTAGAGTTGCAACAACTATAGGGGTATCAAGTTGCTAAGCCACACTATGAAAGTTTGAGAAATGATCGTGGAGATGAGGGTGAGAAGAGACGTGTCTATTTCTGAGAACCAGTTTGGATTCATACCGGGGCGTTCAACTACATAAGTCATTCATCTATTAAGAGGTTGGTGGAGCAGTATAGGGAAAGGAAGAGAGACCTATATATGGTTTTCATCGACCTCGAGAAGGCATATGACAGTCTCGTTCTATTGAGATGTTTGGAGGTTAGATGTGTACATATGACGTACACTAGGACGATCAAGGATATGTATGATGGAATCAAGATCAAGGTACAGACAAGAGGAGGAGACACAGAGCACTTTTCAATGATGAGTGGTTGCATCTGGGATCTGCTCTAAGCCCATTCCTATTTGTTTTGATGGATGGATGGATTAACGTGACAAATTCAAGGGGAGATGTCATGTTGTATGTTATTCGCAGATGACATAATCCTGATTGATGAGACCCGCAACAGAGTGAACGCTAAGCTGGAGGTTTGGAGATAGACTCTGAAATCTAAAGAGTTAAGGTTGAGTATGATCAAGATATAATACTTGGAGTGCAAGTTCAATAATGGGAGTAACCTTGAGACAAGTGTGGAGGTGAGGCTTGGTACTCAGGTCATTCCAAAGAAAGGAAGTTTCAAGTATCTCGGGTCCATTATCCAAGGGAATTGAGAGATTGATGATGATGTCACACATCATATTGGTGCAGGGTGGATGAAATAGAGACGTGCTTCTGGAGTCTCTTGCGATAAAAAAGTGTCATCAAAACTTAAAGACAAGTTCTATAGAGTGGTGGTTAGACCGACTATGTTGTATGAGGCGGAGTGTTGGCTAGTCAAAAATTCGCACATCCAAAAGATGAAAGTTGCGGAGATGAGAATGCTGAGATGGATGTGTGGGCATACAAGGAGGGATATGATTAGAAATGATGATATCCGGGATAGAGTGGGAGTGACCTCAGTGGAGGATAAGATGCGAGAAGCAAGAAGCGAGGTTGAGATGGTTCGAGCATGTGCAGAGAAGAGACACAAATGCCTCAGTGCGGAGGTGTGAGAAGTTGGCTATGGACTGGTTCAGGAGGGGTAGAGGTAGGCCGAAGAAATATTGGAGAGAGGTGATTAGATGGGATATGACACAGGTGCAACTTACTGAGGACAAGATTGTGGAGGACACATATTAGGGTAGTAGGTAGTTGAGCGTAGTCCTACTTACACTTACATACGGGTAGTTGTAGTGGTATTATTGTAGACATACTTAGCCTATCGTACTAGTTGACGCAATATTGCTTTATAGTCCCATGTCGTTTGATTCATGCTGCTATGTGTTTTTTCGTATAATTTGCTTATCTTATCTACATGCGTTAGTTATTGCTTCTTCTTTTTTTCAGAATGTTTTATCATCGCTTATCCACTTTTGTTACCATCATTGTCATACTGTTTTAAATTTCTTGTCCGGATCTGACCGTTTCTCTTGCTTTTCTTATGTTTAAGTTGTGTCTAGAGCTGAGGGTCTTTCGGAAACAGCCGCTCTACCTACCAAGGTAGAGGTAAGGTCTGCGTACACTACCCTTCCCAGACCCATGTTGTGGGATTTCACTGGGTATGTGTTGTTGTTATTTAAGTCTTGCATGAATGGTTTTAGTGGACATGGTACTTTGCCTGTTTGCCATATTATTACGGTGTCGTTTGTCTAGATTTTTTTTTATAGATAGGTCTGACTGAATATGCTTATGTTATCTGAAAATAGTCTCAGTATTTGAAAATGGCACATGTCTATATGCTCTAATTGTGCTTCTCAAAATAATTTGACATGTTATTAAACAAGAAAGTGTTTCTATTGGTTGCCTTATTTAAGATAATGTTCTTGGATCTCATGAATCTATATTGCTCAGACTCTCCAAAAATGTTGTTTCATTTGTGTCATATCCTCTACTAATGTACTAACTTTGGAGGATCCGACACGCATCCGTTAGTCAGAAATTGTCTTCTGCTCTTGGCTCTTTCATTCTTTCCCCCATTTTTCCTTTCATTGTTTTTTTTTGATTGATTTAGTTTGGTCATCACTTGTTTTACTCTTTTGAGACTTCAGTAGGAAAGAATAAAGAATCTCCTGCCAGATCCTTGGCCTAGTAGGAAATGCATGCTGCCATTTCTTACTGTAACCAAGACTTTGATCAAATTTCCCCCTCTTTCAGCAGACTGTCTTCAAGATCTAAAGGCTCACTGTTTTCATGCAATTAGTATGTTTCTTCCATTTGTGTGACCACAAATTTTATCCTTTAGTTTGGGGAAGAGGTGGAGATATTTGCTTAAATGAAGTAGCATTTGCTCCACTTTTAGTGTGAATTAGCCCCTTTTAACCGGAGGGGAGGGGGGGGGGGGGGGCTCCAGTTAACTATCCATGCACTCTAAGATGGAGGAAAAATATGGCAAAGTGATTTAATATTGTTTGCATAATGTAATTTGATTGATTGGCTTGTCGCTCTTTCTTTTGACAAAATGCAGGAGTACTTCTCAAAATGGGGTGACAGTGGTGAAGTGGACTTAAAATATGAACTGGAGCATCTTATCATACTGACAGCTAGTAGATGTCTGTTGGGAGAAGAGGTTCGCAATAAACTCTTCGACGATGTGTCTGCTCTCTTCCATGACCTGGACAATGGAATGCTCCCAATCAGTGTAATCTTTCCTTACCTTCCAATTCCAGCCCATCGCCGACGTGACAATGCCCGCAAGAAGCTCGCAGAGATCTTTGCAACCATCATAAATTCTCGAAAACGTACAGGTGAGGGTGTCAAATGGACAGGTTGGGCTGAATTTTGGCCGGTCACAAAAGTTACTTCGGGTGAAATGGGCTAAAAAGCGGGTCATAACCCAACCCGCCCAATTCTTACTAAGTTTTAATTGCTTTGTTTTTTTAATAATGTTGTAGTACCTAATACAACTATTTTTTTCTTTATTATAGCTAATATATAACATATCAAATAAAAAAATATCTTTTGACAAGATTTCTCATGGGTCAATTTGGGCTGCATGTCAACACCCAATTTTGGTGGGCTGAGATGGGTTGGATTGAGCTAATAAATGATCAGCCCAAACTTGGGCGGGTTGACCTGGTCATGTTTTCATGGGCTAATTTTGTCACACCTACGTACAGGCAAGGCAGAGAATGATATGTTACAATGCTTCATCGACTCGAAGTACAAAGATGGACGGTCGACGACAGAGTCTGAGATCACTGGTCTTCTAATTGCCGCTCTTTTCGCTGGGCAGCACACCAGTTCGATCACCTCTACTTGGACAGGGGCGTACCTCCTTTGCAACAACAATTACATGTCTGCTGTTGTAGACGAACAGAAGAATCTGATGAAAAAGCACGGGAATAAGATCGATCATGATATCCTTTCCGAGATGGAAGTCCTCTACAGATGCATAAAGGAAGCCCTAAGACTCCATCCTCCACTGATAATGCTTCTACGTAGTTCGCATAGTGATTTCAGTGTTACAACCCGAGAAGGAAAAGAGTATGACATTCCTAAGGGCCATATCGTTGCAACATCGCCTGCATTTGCAAACAGGCTTCCACATATTTACAAGAATCCAGAGAGTTACGACCCTGAGCGGTTTGCTCCCGGTAGAGAGGAAGATAAGGCTGCAGGAGCATTCTCATATATTTCTTTTGGTGGAGGCAGGCATGGTTGTCTTGGGGAACCATTTGCTTATTTGCAGATAAAAGCAATATGGAGCCACTTGCTGAGAAATTTCGAGTTCGAACTGATCTCGCCTTTCCCTGAAATTGACTGGAACGCAATGGTTGTCGGTGTCAAAGGCGAAGTTATGGTGAAGTACAAGCGCCGAAAGCTCTCCACTGAATGAACGGATAGCATCTCTGCATGAATGTAGTAATTTAAGATCATTTATGTTGGTTGGTTAGCCTTTATTTCTGTTTGATGTTGACTTCTATGCTGATGTTGGTCTTCTTTCTAGCCCTATTTTGAAGAAGTTTTAACCTGTTCCACTTGGAGATTGCAATGACTAAGATTATGTTATTAGAGTATGCTGTTTTTAGACCTTGTGAGTAAGTTAGCTTGTGTTTTCTTCCATTGGCTTTTGTTGAAGATTTGGAATTTATCATATTCTCTACCAACAAGTTAATTCAGCTTTGCAGAATGTGACATTCAGATATATGAAGTTTTTTTCCCAGTTACACTATAATGGTCTGTTTATGCAGCATGCATTCCACCATATGTTTTCCAATACATAGAGTTTGTTCTTTTAGTCAAATTGACATGATTTCCAGTATGTAGAGTTTGCCTTTTAGTCAGATTGAATACCAACTCTTTTATGATAAACCACAAAAGAAACATACCACTTGTTAGGTGCAAACATTTACCATCATGACAAAATTTGCAAAGGCACAACCTTATTTCTTAATCAAACCCATCAGACAAGCGTCATTTTCAACCATGACTCTGACCCGGATAGCATCAAGCAAGTGATGTTCGATCATGACTCCAACCATCTCTGACCCATTACCTAGGCCTTGCCATAGACAGGATATTGATATTATCCAATAATTTCTCCTCCAACACTTAAAGACACATTATGTTTTTCCTGAGAATCGAACCCATGAGTCCATGACCTTGACTTTGATACTAACAGTCATGAGGCGCCTTCCTGAGATGTTTCGAAAGGTTGACATGAGGCAAAGCTACTGCCCCATTTGATTACTCCGTGCGAACTGAGGGTCCCCCTCCATATGTTAGACCGGACTGTCAGTATCGCATGGGAAAGTCAATATCAAGATTACAGTATGCAAAGAGAAATTTGAAAATAAACTTGCTTACATTAAAGAGAGCAACGATTAAAAGAAATGGTTTCGGGGAGGAGACACAAAATCAGAGATTTCTTTCTCAAGACAAGTAAAAACAATAAAAAGATCATCGTTCCTAAGTTGTCATTTGGTGTATCCTATGTATGTTTTTAGCATGACGTGTAATCTTATGAGAAGGTAGCTAAAGTTGTAATTAAAAAGTGATTGGTATAAAATAAGAATAACAGCCTTCCAAAACTCTACAACCTGCATGGTATTTTCTTCCAAAAAGACATGGTTTACATAGGCAAAACTCTCCAACCTGCATGGCAATTGAAAAGTGCATAGGTATTTCTTGAACAAAAGGTCTCACTATATATTTGCCCCAGGACTTAGTTTGCTTATTTTAAAAATTATATTGTCACGAGTGCTTCTTTAGCAGTTTGTGTTTAACTAATTAATTTAAAAAATATCCTTGCTAATAATAGAGTAACAATTTGTGCTTAGCAAAATAAAACGATCATTCTCTTTTAAATGGATAAAAAAAAGAAAATAGATTTACATAAATTAAAATGGAGCGAGTAATTTATGCTCAATGAATAAATCATTCAACAGGACTAAGTACCAAGTATCACATCAACTACTGCTTAAATTACAAGCTAGTTAGAGCCAACTATAATGTGAGAAATCATCTCTGTATTTCATAGTATCAATTACAGCTTTAAGCTCAACTCATATCATCATTGTACCAAATAAAAAAATATCTGAGCACATTGCAAAATTGTCAATCACACCAGTTTTTATAAGGACTAGTAACTTGCTACTTGTAAAAGTACTTCTTTGTTTTTTTAAATAAGAAAATCATCTACAAGATTAATTCCAATTTGAGAACATGGAATGGAATGAGACAACTAACTATTCACACGAAAAGGAAAACAGATGTCCTTCCGCATGTTTAATGCATGATAAAAAATAAATCAGGAAAACGGGCACATTTGCCCTCAAAACAGTTACTTCTGCTGGATTACAACAGAATAAAATTAAAAAATCACTTATGAGCTACAGGTGGGGGAATGCTCGGCATCCTACACTTCCGGCGATGAATTGTTGACGGGAGCAACTCGGATAATATAAGCAACTTAATGGAGATAACACAAAGACGACCAAGTGAAAGAATAAGTCCACGCAGCAATTCCTTCTAGAGTAGCCTAATAGCAATGAACAAGCTTGTATGTTCGTTAGCAGTTTCCTGTACACAACGAGATCTTTTCTTCCAACAATAGTCCTACCTGGGTCCTAGCAAACTGGTAACACCTTGTATGTCCATTACAACTTGTACCATATGGTCACCCAGCACTGTTGGCAACCTCTGCAGCACGCTGTCTCATCATCTCCATAACAGCAGCCCGCCGCCTAGAATCAGACTGCTGTTGCAGCCTCCGAAGATGTTCTTTCAAATCTCTGCATAGTTGCAATTTTTATGTTGTGAATAAGATTTAGCTGATATCAACACAGAGATTAATGGAACCAAAGCAGGGAGGAAGTGCGGGGGGGGGGGGGGGGGGGCGTGCAACAAATTATAAATTACTACTGTCCCAATTTATGTGATGTACTTTCATTTGACACACTTTAAGAAATAAAGGAAGACTTTTGAATTTTATGGTCTAAAATAAGCCAAAGATGTTTGTATGGTTATAAATTATCTCGTTTTGCGTAAAAGGTAAAGTTTAAAGTTAAATTGTTGTCAAATAAGGAAATATGTCATGCTTTTTGGGACGGACTAAAAAGGAAAGTAAGTCATTCTTTTTGGGACAGAGGGAGTATTTATTTACTTCCATCACTTCACTGCTATTACTAATTGCTACTGCCATCGTCAGCCTCAAAGCTAGTTTGGTTAAGTTGTATGAATTCTCACTATGCATTTGACTGCATAAGGAAACACTTGATTCAAACACTTAATAACTAGTTTATTATACTATTATCAGTTGTTACTTTTAATAAGTGATTACAAATTCCCACTTGTATGCGGGAGCGTCTCCGAATATTAATAAATTATTTGAAGTGACTACAAACACCTATACCGGGAAGTAATAGCCAACTGACCTACCACCAAGGCTCATAGCATAGTGGTATTAGTGGCAGTCTCCCACACAATAGGTGTGACCATGTGAGTGCGATCTCCACTCCATTCCCTCTTCCCCAATCCCTAATGAAATTTTTTAAAAAGCCAACTAACCTGCATCGTGGCACATGACACTCGGATACTTTGCATGCACGAGCATGGAGTTGAAGAAGATACCACATTTTCTTACAAAGAACACAACCTCCTGAAGCACGTAATTTGCACTGTATACCATGGCGGAAAAGCCCCTTAACTTTCCGACAGTTTGGATATTGACAATGAGAAGAGCGGCATTGAGATGCATGCACCAAAAGGTCAAGCATCTTCCTAAGCTGCAGAGAGAAATCGCAAGATCATTTCAGACTTCACATGTCAAGCATAACAAAGAGATTAGCATAGTAACAAGAATGTTTTATCATACACAACCACAACCAGGGATATACAAGGATAATGCCTAACCCTGTGATGCACTGCATATGCTCAGACATGGAGTCAATATAGGAAAAGTTGATACTTGAAATTCAGCACCTTTGAACTGAGCCAAATACAAGTCTCCAGGGAGCGTTCATAGCAGTTTTTAAACTGAAGTCCAGATGCCAAGAGGTTGTAGTTGTGGCGCAAAAAGAATAGGCCAGCATAAGGAGATGACATGTTCATATAAGCTAATGACCTTTATAATTTTTGTACCTTTCAGTAGTACCAGTTAGGTGGCCCTTCTTAGGTTTGTTTCTGTGACATTTTACCTTGCAACTTCAGTAACTTCTAGGCATGTTTAGCATGTCAGTTATATCTTACTAAAAGGGGGGGAAAGAATATCATCACATGTTCTAGAAAAGTATCAACAGTATTCATGTAATGATTTTGGGAGAAATTAAACATCTCAAATGATATCATATCATTCCGACAGGGAGACCCCCTTTGCTTCTCCACAGCAAGTTATGTCGACTCACAAGTCATTTGGATTAAGATAAATTGACAGACAACTTTAGACCAAAGGTCGTGAATAGACTAGAATATCATCAATGTAACACTATCAAGACCTTGTCAAGAAACAGTTTGAAAACCACGTTCATTAAATCCATGAAATCTACAGGAGCTTCGTTAACCGGAAGAAAAGCTGTTTTGGGAATAGTCTCCTCTCTTATTTTCAACTGATGGCTTGGGAAAAGGGGGGGGGGGGGAGTTGAGTAACAGACAACAGCAAAAAACTACAACCAATATTAATGGCCAAGGGGAACGCACCTGCAGAACTCGTTGTTCCCTAGCTTCTGTATTCTGAGCATCACGCTCAGCAATCGATAAGTGAGGAGTTAACTTGTGAGGATGATCAACTCCACCATCCTTCTGATAGCAAGCATTACACACATCATAATCAGGGCAAGTTTCACACCGCCAACCTTGACCCGTTTCTATGTCAAGATGACAAATATTGCAAGTTGTCACAAATGCTGGTGCAGTGGGATTATGAAGGTGGTAAAGGACCATCATTGAGGAATGTTTAGCACGCCGCAGCGTATCATATTGGTAATGGTTTCCTTGACAAAGGCTCAAAAATGCCTGCCTTGTATCAAAAAACTCACTCTCAAGAATGTCATCTTCATCCTTGGTATCAGCAAGTACATCATCAATTTCAGTCTGCAAAAGTTACTCTTCAATCATCAAATTCTACAATATAGCAACACTTAACAGAACAAAAACATAAGAACTACTTACTGGGTACAGCATATGAATGTCCTTGTGATAGATAGGATGTCTTTCTCTTGCTTCGAGTTTTTGCTCAACTTCATAGCACCTAAAGAATAGCAGTACAGCTAATTGTTACAAAGAAAAGAATAACATGCTAGAAAAATAAGAGCTGTCATCCTCAAACGGATTGTCTTTCAAATTTATATAGAATCTAGCAAAAAGAACTGCAAGTGCAGATCTTTTCTTCTTTTCTTTTTTCCCTTTCATGCGGAGTAATTGCTAAAGTTAACCTATTAATCAAATATGCCTCTCTTTCTTAGGAAGACCATAAAATCCACATAACTCATTAAGGGCTACAGCCTAAGCAAGGATAGGAACAGCAGGGGAAGTGAGCTTCTTCACATGATACCCCTCCCTTATGGGTTTCTCCTTTTTGGGTATCTCTTGTATACGGCCATCTCGACCTTGTTTTTATTAATGAAATACTTTACTTCATAAAAAAAAATGATACCCCTTGGATGGGAAAGTTAAGGTTATGGGTCTTTGTACATGCTTTGGTTGAGCAGACCTGCATTCTGGAATCTCAACCTTACCCTTCTTTACCTTTTTCTTCAGCACTCACAGGGTACCTTTAACAAAACTGAGAAAAATACGAACCCCATGATTTTGGCGATTTTGGTTCATGAAGATATAGCTTAGTGGTCACTTATAAATTAAAAGTCCCTTTGGATAATCAATCAGAAGAAAAACAATGACTTTTCTTTACACATGAAAAAAGACTTTTTGACCAGCTTGTTTTTTCTCTATTCCATTTTCAGATGAGAAGAAGATCAGGAGGTGTTGTTAATTCACTTTCAAGTGTGTAATAAGTATGACTCTCTATAAAATAGAAAAGTTTTACTACTCTGATAAATGACATGAGAGAGGCAAGACTCATACTTGTCACAAAGCTGGAAGTTCTTGCATTGTTTGCATGCCCAACGATTTCCGGATACCATTAGAATACAGCAATGAGTGCATGCATGCTGTAAATGGACCATAATAAAATCTTCCTTCATTGGAGAAATAGTTTCACCAAGCTGTGACAGGTAGAAATTTGTGAGGACACAAAAGAATGTATAGATAAAAGGAGGAGATTGACAGTCCATCAGCTTCCAAGACAGGGAACAAATCTTTTTACAAATAGTCAGTGCTTGATAAGAGAGTAGCAATATATTCAAGAGTAGTATCTACAGAGGAAAATATTAAATAGTTTAAACTGTTCAAAAAGCTGCAAGCCACAAACCGTGATGTTTCTTTTGATGAATACAAAACATATTTAATAGCAAATCAGTGAACAAACATCCAAAGAGGAAGTAGAAAGAAGATTAGGAGTAAATAAAGTGTTTAACGGCTAAAAACTTTTTTTTTGATAAGTTGTTTAACGGCTAATTTTTTTTTTCTTTGATAAGTTGTTTAACGGCTAAAATTACTTTGTGCATTTGAAGTAGATCCTTAGATGCATTTCCAGAAAGATCAGATTAATAAAGATGTTTAGAGGCTGAAATTACTTTGTGCATTAGAAGTATATCCTTAGTTGCATTTCCAGAAAGATCAGATTGACCAGATGCTTTGAGAGCTCTTTTTGATATGGTCTTCTTCATAGCTCCCTTCTTATGATGTTTCCTCCCATCTTCTTCTTGTTGAAGTTGATAAATCATATCCTCTGCTGCACCAGGCCAATAGTCCCCATCAAAATATGGCAGGCGAGCTGCAGTCACTTTAGCTTTACATTCGCCCGTGGAGATGAAGAAATGATCATATAAATTTGTGAGATCTACAACAATTTCTTCCTTCAAAGCTTTTCTTAACATTGATAAATACCTGAAATATAAGAAAGTGAACCTAGTCAAGAACATATACCCAAAAGAGCAACATTATGTCACCACATTGGAAGTTCATCAAAACAGATACCAAATGATTTGAGACTGGACACATTCTAAGAAATTGATGACATATCAAAAATTTATTGAGCTCACCACTCTCTGAGCTTGTCAGATTTTGGGGTTTTCTGGATTTCTGGGTGGCAATATAATATATAATCTTCACCCTTCAGTGGAGGACAAGCCCATATATAGCAACTTGTGAAACCACGCTTTTTGCAATATTCTAAATATCCAATCTGGAATATGATAAAAAATTACAAGAATACTATTATAAGAACCAATAATACGGATACGGAAATCAACAAACAAAAATGATGGAAGAAAAAGATCACCAATATTTCATGGTACACAAATGTACGAAGAGCCTCGCCAGAACATGCTTTGATCTCTGGCCTGAAATATTTGACAGAATCTAGATACGAGAGATAAACACGACGATGATTTGGTTGTGCGCATTCAGATCCAAATTCCTGAACATACATGCCAAATAGGCACACTTCTACACCCTCAATTTTCTGAAATAACAATAACACCTGAAGGATGCAACTTATTAGTCAGCACTTGAACTCTGATCACCTAATAGCAAGAGAAATGAGCTAAGAAATGACAGACAGAGATCTTAAGACTAAATGCTTGACCTAAAATCCTAAGACAATTCAATAGAGTGTAATAGTTACACAAAATATGAGTAGCCAATCTCAACTAGTTGATTGTGGAGTAGTTGATCAGTTGATTTATTATATTTATCAAAGAATAATGAATAGAATTAGTCCGCCACTTTATTCCCAAAAAATAAACTTACAAAATTAACCTCCCAATCCAACCATTGACTTAGACTTCACTGAAGTATAGGCTCACCCATATAATCTCTCCGCTACAGAGCCGGAACTAGTACAAAGTTCAAGGGTATTGAGTCACAATTCAGGTTACGGAAACATGAAATGGATTAATATGGATTGAACAAAAACAATTTTTACCTATATAAGGCTCTCATCAAATTGCACACCAGAAACACATAATGAGGCGCATGTTAAAGAAATGTCTCTCACGCCAATAATTTATCAAAAACAATGTCCTACAAACCAATAATCCATTCTCTATCAACAGATTAGATCTAATTTAGACGTATGAATATCTGGTATTAACACATGTCAATTTCCTTCCAATCATTGAACCCAAAATATCAACACCAATTATGTGATGATTGGATAAATTTTCAGAGTAACTTGTTACAAAAGTTTCTTAAAAACATTTTGTGCAAAACAATGATAAACTGTTACTGGAAAACAATTGTGTCAAGGTGAGATGTTTCCTGAACTCATTAAACTAGAAGTATAACCAATTATTATATAACTTTCAATCAAACCCCTTACTGTACCTGAATGTTATATACATTATCCTTGAGACCATGCATTAATTTAATACAAAAGAATTTATTATATAAATATAAGAAAATATATTTATATAAACAGAGTTTATAATAATTACATTTTGAAGAAAATAGCATAAATTTAATTAATTCTAAAATATCATAACATAGTCATATGAAAGAAAAATCTAAAAAAAAAAGGGCAGCCCGGTGCACTAAGCTCCCACTATGCGCGGGGTCCGGAGAAAGGCCGGACCACAAGGATATTGTACGCAGCCATTTCTGCAAAAGGTTGTTTCCATGGCTTGAAACCCGTGACCTCCAGGTCACATGGAGGCAACTTATATGAAAGAAAAATCTGAAATTGGAAAAAATAATATATTATAAATCTAGGAAATAGAAGAGTGATGTGGCACCTCTCTTTGGCCAAGGATCCTATTTATCTTTTTTCTCATTTTTTTGACGAATTCTCCTACTTCTCTATTTTTTATTTTATAAGAAGAAATATATCAATTACTCCTCCTCCACTCATTCATATTCTTTAATGTAAAAATTTAATGGTCTTTATTTCCATTACTCCCATGACTTTTTATTATCACATCCTCTAAATAATTACTCTTTATTTCTATTATTCCCACAACTTTTTATTACCATAACCTCTAAATAATTAATAGTCATGTTCATGACATTTTTTGGTATTCCATATTATAGTCCTATAAATAGAGGCATTGTAATACTATGTTGCAAAAAGAAATTATCACATTAGTCAAGAATGTCAGCCTTCTAGAGCATTAGATATTGTAAATTCATATTTTTTGTTTCTTGAGATCCTACCCAAGATTCTCCTTTCATTCCATATTTGAAGTACATTAATGTTGTTATATTTCCTGTAGTATTATATTAATGCTTTAGTTTGGCTTGAATGGTTAGGAAGGAGGAGGAGACTCTTGAATGGTGATGGGGCTTGTGGGAGTGGATAATATCACCAAGAGCTCGAAAAATTATGCATTGATTCCGTATTCTTCAATATTTTTATGATTAAGGTCGTAAGAATGATGTGTATTGTATTATTTTCTTCTTTATTTACTTTTTCGTATGTTCTCACTATAATTCCTCTTTAGTTTGATTTTTCTATAAAATTTTGATTGTCGTAAGTCTATAATTGTTTTGGTTCAAAATAGTAACTTATGACTTTGTAGGAAGTCTACTACTAATAACCAAACATTTTCATCTATGAAATCAACTGTACATAGAAATGGTCAAGTGACTGTATTTTTTTTCTATTTTACATTCCTTTTTATGTAAGGAGAGGCTCTCAAAATATATATATATAAATATATATATATATATATATATTTATATTAAAGCTAGCCATAAGCAAGGCGATGTGGCACATCTCTATGATCAAGATTTGCATTTTTCTTTTCTCCTTTTTTGGCAGTTTTTCCTTCATTTGTCTACATAATTTACTAATTAATTGGATTAAAAAAACATTTTAATTATTCATTTACAAGAGTTACCCACGTACATGCAACAAAATTCAATTAAATCATTGATTCACCCCACGTCATCAATATTTACTGATACATTACGCCTTAAGCAATTTCTCCTAATATTTTTTATGCTTAATCACTAATAATTACAGTGGCCGATTCATTTCTCTGCTTATTCGTACTCTATTTCTGGCTCTACATATTATTTATATAAAAAAGGCATATCCTTATCTTCAAACTTCAATATTTTAAGAAACTAAAATATATATATATATATATTTGTAAATACCTCTTCTATTTATATTATATCTAATAAATTATTGGTAGTTTTTATGACTGCGCGAAGTGCGGGCAAATTCGGAGGAATCAATGAGAGGACATCAATTAAAATCCTGGATTTTCGAATTGAGAGAGATATTGAGAGAGATCAAGAATTCTCACCATTTCTTAGATTCATGGACCCAATTCGACTATCATAGAAACAAGCTTGGCTTGCTTTGGTTTGTTTCAAACAACAAACTCATACCAACTTATTTTTGTTTAATCATGTGAATATGTCCTTTTCACAACCAAACAACTTTCTTTTGTAGTAATCAAAAGAAGGGCCGAAGTGTACCTTTGACTTATATGGGAACTCCAATGGATAGTTCTCTTCTTGAAAGACCTCGAGAAACCTTGATTTCACTTCTAACTTTTTGTCTACTGATGACACAACTCTTACCACAAGCCCTTCAGCACCAAGAACCTGGAAATAAGAAACATACACAGAAGGTTAACTAAACATACATAAGTGAACAATTGCCGACGAACATATCAATAAACAGAACTTAGAAGAAACAACAACATATCCAGTGTAATCCCACAAGTGGGGTCTGGGGAGGGTAGAGTGTACGCAAACCTTACCCCTACCTTGGGAGGTAGAGAGGTTGTTTCCCATAGACCCTCGGCTCAGAATAAAGCAATAACAAAGCAGGTCAAATAGGAAGAACTTAGAAGAAACACCAGAACAAAAGATTTTTCCCAGAGGAAACCAGTTTCTATATTTTATTATGAAAAAGTTTAAGCAATTGAGCAGTTCAATCCACAAGCTAAGTTATCTCCCTACAGGGGATATGAATGGAAGCTATCATCTGTCTCAGTACTTAATATTCTCTAAGATGAATGCCATATATGAGGTTATCCATATCTCTAAAGAAACACATAAAACTGCAAAATCCGAAGACAAGATATTTTACTCTTTTATCTTTTGAAAAAAGAAAACAAGATATTTTACTTCTATGTCACTTTTCGTTAGAAGGCTGAAGGTTTTCCATAATCTGGACTTAAGCATAAACAACTATTCTGGATAAAGTAGTGAATGCAGCATCCACCATAAAAACCAGTGTGAGTTTTACGATGTTTAGAGTACCAAATTTTTTTCTAGCATGACTTCTGTTCCCGGAGCTGTTTTGGACTCTACTATACTGGAGGGCACCCCCTTGATGATGACTATCAATCAAGCCTATATGCCCAATTACTTATCACAACAATGAATTCGGTGTCCGCCAGTATCAATAGATCATGCTCTCATCTTAAAACAATGAAACTTTAACATGTTGGCTGCGGTGTTCAAAACACAAGCCAATTGACTTACCTCATCATAACTTTTTCCTTCACGTATTGCTCTTTTCTCTCTTTCTTTCTTCAAAACACGATCTAATCGATTCTCAATATGATCACTGAGATATGTCCGAGGCAGATCTTTTGCTCCAAGAACAGCACTTTGTGGTAAGGGCTTACGCTCACCTCTTTCAACCTCTATAATATAGCAATTGGGACAGGTATACTCAGCTTGCCCGCCATCATTTCTCCTACCATTGAACAATGCACAAATCTGATGCTGCCAAGCTTCACACTTATCACATTGAACCCACTGCACAAAACATCAACTTTTATTTAACAAAAATAACAAATATTCAAAATTCAGAACAATGAAGAGAACATTGGGAAAAAAGTGTCGAGCATGATTTTTTAAATTAATTTCTTAAAAATGAAATCTTCTAAAGTAAATTCCAAAAGGAGAGACAAATACCCATTCTTCAGTTTCCTCGTCATTTTTCTTTTTCTCCATCCTCGCCTTTGGAATAGTGGTTCCATCAACAACAATGGTGTCTCCACGAGCCTCATTATAGCATGGAATGCAGAAGTAGTGTCTAGTATCACCAGTTCCAATGGTATAATACATTGCGTTTCGTTTAATACGAGCACCACAAGGAGTACAATATATAGGCGGGGGTTCGAAATTCAGCTTCTCAACTGCACATAATTGACATGAATTTTCACTCATGGAATGTTCCATTGCTTGATTTTTCTCTGCTTTTGCTTTGCTCTGTCAAGTAAAACAGAAATCAAAATTTTAATCCTTGAAACGATAATGTATACCGACCAGAAAATTAAACAAAAAATGCCAGTAGAATATATGGTACCGGAGGCCACGGGTTCAAGCCGTGGAAAAAGCCTCCTGGAGAAATGCAGGGTAAGGCGGCTTACAATAGACCCTTGTTGGTCCATCCCTTCTCCGGATCCCGCACATAGCGGGAGCTTAGTGCACCGGGCTGCCCTTTATACTGATAAATGATAATGCAGCAATGTTTCCTACCACGTACTAATGAAAAGTAAAATTAACATTGAGGTTTTGATTGACTTTTGAAGTTTCTAAGAGGGAAAGTATTTAAGTAAATATCCTTTTGATAGAGTAGGTGTTTCACTCTCATCAACCCCATAGTCCTTAGGTCCAAAACTTACCTCCTGAAGAAATATAATTAACTACTAAGATACACATACTAGATCGTAAATTACATAAATTAGTTTATCAGTGTCTCAGCTCTGTATATCAAAACTAATGCTATACTACTTTGAGGATGTATCTTCTTGATAGAAGTTCAGCTAGCGGGCAATACATTTAGGAAAATATTTTAAGACTCAACAAACAGAACGGAAAATACATTTTAAGTCATTTCTTCTCAATGCAATAACTAGGTACATGCAAAACTCAGTTCAACAATGAACCATGAACGCATAACTCTAACTTAGCCAAGTTTAGAATCATTTACAAGTTTCTCAAAACATGTATGCATTTAGTCTTTTAAGCAACCATCACCCCTTTTCTAAGGCAGCTCCCCAACACCATGATTTTGACTAATAATGATTAAAAAACTGTTACTACGAAAAGATTTAAAACATCAATCACCAACTCATTTTAAAACACATGATATTTGGTAGTAAATGTGTATGTCAGACAACTAACAATAGCATGGAAGACAGACCTGGCCAACCCATCGCCTCAGACCAATAATGTGTTCTCGGACTTGCTCTGGGGTGAATAATTCAGTCATTGATACACCCTTTATTGTAGGCTTCCCAGACTTGGATCCACTGGTGCTTTCAGAGGGTGCTGATGTATTTTCCTGTTTAATGTCCTTTTCAGTCTTAACATTTTCCTGTTTTACAAGACAAGCTGCATTACTTGATACAACAGGATCACCATCAGGCTTTTGAGTGCAGGTACCATCCAAAGTGTCATTTCGTATGTCAATACTCCCGGAACTGACCTGCACAGCCTTAGCAGGAATTTCCATCATTACATCAGTAACTTTAGATTTCATTGTCACAACATTGCCGCGCTGTTCAACGAGCTGGGCATTTTGGGTAACATGAGACTGGCCGGCGGAAACTGACATAAAACAATTTTCAGTTTTCAAGATGAGAGATTGAGAAGGTTGCTCAGTCTTCGTGCGCTTAAGAGAAGGCTGCAAATCTTCTGTTTGAATTGGCACCGAACTCTGCTTGGCAGTCAACCTAGAAGCAATTTCACCAGCACCATAGGATCTACAAGTACCATTAGCAGAATTTGGCATATCTAAATTGCAGCCAGGACGAGCAACTTTCTGCTGTGCCCGTACAAATTTCCTAACAGGAATGCAAACAGGACAATTTAGATCTCTGCAACGTCTATAGTGATTAATTAAGATCCTTGTTGCAGGGCAACGAGGATATTGACACTCAAAAGTGCTGCATCGTTCCATATGCTTCACAAGTTTTTGAGCTTTTATGCAATTCTGCTCTGCACATTTCCCTTCAGGAGCAGAACATCCACGTGCATGAGTCAAAAATAATAGCCACTTCTGCTGATTGAAATACTGTTGTTCACGAGGAAGGTTATTAAATCTGCAGATGGAGCTGCTTGAGTTATTGGTAGCAACTGTTCTATTACCAAAAGGTTGACCGACCGGTGATCTCTCTGTGGACAAATTATTTGGATAAGCTTCCTCCTTCCTGGAAGTTCTCTGACACAACTCCTCTTGCACATTTAGCTTATCTGAGAAGCTACCTGGTATTTGACTCCCATCTTGCGACTTGGTATCCCATTGACCCTGAAATACTGCATCTGAATGAACTCCATTAGAGAAAAAGCTGAAATGACTTAGAATCAGTAACAAACTGTTGTGAATTCAATAACTGATGTTTTTGTTCTGAAGGCTGAGACACTGACAAAAGGATATCCTGATGACTAGACAGAGAAGGGAGCAACTGAGTACCTTTAGAATGGTCTTCAACAGAAATTGGCTGAAACTGATTTATGTCAGAAAACTGAAATTGCTCAGCATTGACCCGAGAGTGTTGAGCTTCATCATGATTTCCAGGCTCTGACTTTACCTGAACACCAAGATCAGAAGGTAACTGAGATTGAGCAAAACCATTGCTCCTTGACAAAATTTGGTGCTGCTGATTTTGCAGCTTCTGCTGGGTTTGAGGTTGAACAAGTTGGTGTTGCTCCTGGTACTGCTGAGGCGACTGTTGACAATGTTGATGCTGATAGGAAGATATGTGGTTATCTCCCACTGAATGCTGGGACTGAAAGTTCATCTTCGCTGACTGATCAACTGGTTGAACCTTTATATTTGGCATCTGCCCAGAGGCAGTCAAGTTTGACTGATTGGTAATTAAATGAGAGTTTGTTTTGGACATGGACTGTAAGGCTACAGCACTAAGTTTTTGATTATTCATGACCATTCCCACAGAAGAAACAGGAAGACACAAGTTTCCAGATCCCGAAGTATCTGCATGGCTGATACCATATCTATCACCCGTCACTAAAAAAAAAAGAAAAAAAATAGCTCATATTATTTGATGCTTGCAACAATCAGATTGCAGGAGTTATTTTATCAGTAATTGTTGAGAGTGGGGGGCACCTTGCATTAATGGTTGATGTTGTTGATCAAAATGCTGCGGCAATGACTTTGGAGAGTTTCCATATGTGGTTGATTGTATAAAGCCATCAGATGCTGAACCATTCACTGACTGCAAATTGTTTCCAATCATTCCAAGTCCCCCACCATTCAGAGGCCCAGTTGACTGTCCATAGGATCTATTCTGAAATCCTGACCTGATTCCACCACCCACATGGCTGCCAACAGTATGCAGTATACGGCTGTTTTGAGCAGCATGTTGCTGCTTTTGTTGCAGAGGCTGTGAAACAATTGTGGAATCAACACTAGAAAATGCAGCAATACTACTGGGTGAGTCCAAACCCATGGAAGACTGTGCACTAGTGTTGCAATTCAAATTAACACCACAACTGGCATTAAACCCAGGAGTGGGGATCATTTGGCTTGTCATTCTTTGCCCACTCATTGACGGTACCAAATTATTCCCGCCCGAACTGGCCAAGAAATTGGAAGTTGGCTGTTGATATCCATTTGTCAAACACCCTGCAAGGATAAGTACAAAGTGAAATAAATCCTTAAATAGCCTAAAAAATAATTATACCATCAGCAGAACTAAAAGAAAAGCAAATGTACCACTGGAAGACACATTAGCCATTGGAAAGAAGCCTCCAGCGTTGACAGCAGAGGATGCAATGTTACTCCCAGCAGCCATGGAACTGTCAACAGATGATGTTCCGATCAGGGCTGAATTCGCACTTTGTGCCATACCCGGAGTTGGTATCATTGTACCAGTGGAGCCAGAAGAATTAACTCGAGAGAATCGTTGGTTTTGATTGTTCATGCGAAGGCCTTTAATCAGGCCATGTAAGCGGTTCTCCAAAGTTGTTAGATTCAAATACTCCTCCTAACAACATGACAAAGTGCTAAGTCAACAAGCAATATAAATAGAATGTATTTTCATCACAACACTTTCTAGGGGTCTTTTATCTTTATTAGAGATTATTTTGCCAGTAGGAAATATAGAGAACTTATAGTACTTTCATTTTTATTTTTGTTTTATACTAGGTTGGCCTGAGATGAATTTAAGTGGGGAACATGGTCAGTAGGATTCATATAGCCGACCCCAACTTGTTTGGGACTGAGGTGTTGTTATCGTTGTCATCGTCTTTTCATCATAGCAGAAACACACAAACAACTACATAAAGAGCATAACTGAAATAGCAAACCTTTGTTGAGGCACTTTTAAACAAGCCCTCCTCCAAGCGTTTAACTATATCCATAACCTTCTTTGGAGGTTTCTCATGGGCTTGCTGCCGCTGCATGAGATGCTCGTAGCTGAAAACAAGAAAGGTTTCAAAACTCTCATCAGTTGTCACCATCATAAAATTTATCAGAATTGCAGTACAATCAATTTCATAAATAGTGGTTAAAGGATTCCAAGTGGGTTTAGAAGAAAGATAATGAACAACACAAACAATCATCCATTGGGATAAGCTTAGCAGAGGAAACATGAAATAATGAACCAATAGGCAGAAAATAGAACTCTTCACTTGGCACACAGAAAATATCCAGCCATTAAATGAATTGTAGAGTCATCAAAAGCACCCAAATAATGTAAGAAAATAAAAGCTCTTTACTTCAGCACACAGAATAAATCTGCCTGCCAAATTATATACTCCATGTTATCAGCCAATAATTGTGAAAAAAGGAAAAAATAAACTGACCAATAGTAGCTGTGCCCAAGAACTGAATAAGATAAATATTCACCAAAAAGGGCTGACCAAACCATCAGCACAGTAAATGTCAATTTACTTGCATTCTAAAAGCGCTAGAACCTCCCAAAATCCATGAATCAACATATATCAACATGCAAGCAGATAGCAAATCTGTACCGACGACCCTCAGCAAACTTAAGTAGTTCATGAACAGTGCCTTAAAGTTCTCTCCTTATCCTTCTCTCATTGTTGTATTTAAATAGGAAACACCATACCCTACCATTCTGAAGTTAAAGATTCACCCCAGAAGGATCTCACAAACAACAATCAACTTATAACAGAATTTTACACTAACCTGAGAGAACACTTGCATTGAGGCACCTCTCAAAACGTGAGTCAGAAGAGATCATAGGAGGATCCAAACAAATGAATAAGTATCATATTAGTCAGAGAATCAATGATGTCTCCTCTGTCTTCCGCTCTACTCAGTCATATTTCATTCAAATACTAAATAAATTGTCTTAAAAGGGTTTTCTAAAACTAGAAGGTTCTCTAAGTATCACCAAAAAAAGGAAGGTTCTCTAAGTATCACAGTCTGACTAAATGTCAAATGCCAAAGAATCAACATTATTTGCCACTATTGAGAGACAATACATAGAAAAGACTGGGCAGTCAAATAAGGACTAGAAATGATGTTGAGAAAAAAATGCCTACAATGCAGAAACAACACAGTTTATAAAACATACCTTATTTTCATATGACCTCCTGATATATTCCAACAGTAAAACACTATTTTGTTCCAAAGATGAAGGAAACATAGTTATAATATACGACTCATCAACTTTGATAAATTAGTCTTCACAGTATTGATAAGTTAGCCATTAACGGCATGTTACTTTAGTTTATCAACACCATCCAACTCCCACAACCCTCCCTGCCAAAAGCAACAGAATAATGGAAGGAAGAAAGCACCTTGGAGACATTTTAATGGATGCAAAGAACACACTTTCTTACATCTTATGTGATATAAAAAAACGAGCTTTCGAGAACTCAGGCTCCATATTTGGCATATTACTATGGACCGGATTTTGTATCTGCATAGAGAAAGGATTTCCGCTCTGCTGGGGTAGCCCAGACAGAGAATTGCCACTTTGATTTGGAACCTGCCCTGAGATCTGCCCTGACATATGCTGCATATTCATTTTTATCTTGTATCCTTCTAAAAAACATGCACTTCATAGCACAGACTGTAAGCATTCCATCAAATAGATAAGAATCTCACACTTTGTAAGCTGGGTTCCAACCAATTTGTCGTGAAATAAGTTTACGATATCTGTAATACTGCAGTCAAAACAATACCAGAAAATAAGTTAAAGAGTGGTCTGCCTGATTGGTCATTGTACTAAAAGAACATGAGGTAACAAGACAATCAAATAACCATAATACACTGGTACACATTGAAACTATATCAGTAGTGCACTCCAAAAGGAGCTTGCTAATTAAACACAATCAATATTAGAAATCCTTAAGAAGAAAAAACTGTTGAAATAAAGAGATACCGGAAAAGAATGACACTAGCGACAAAGTACTGAATCCTAAACTCTACATTAAAAACTGAGTGATTATGTTCCTCAATTTAGTTCGGAAAATAAACATAATTCATAAGAACAAAGTACAATCTTTTCTGATTACACTTGCATTTTCAGACCCATTGCTCAACAAAATACACTCATCAATTCGTGAAGCTAATATTACAATCCCCAGAATCTACTTGACTGAGTTCCTAACATTTCGAGTTCGACCTCAGCCAGACACCACAAAGAAAAGAACAAGGGAGTAAGCTCCACCAACAAAAGACATGTTAAACCATTTTATTCTTATATGTGAACCAATTTTTAAGAAAAACAATACCTGAACAGACAAAAAGAAAGAGTTTCTCAGTGAGGGTAGAAAAAGCCCCAATTTTTTTCAGCTAGAATCAGCTTCTAAATATAGAAACAGCCAACTCCAATATGAGCATAAATCCAAACACAAAACACATATTGGTAGCATTTTTTATAACATTAGAACAATCAAGGTATTGAATCTTCGAAATTGAGAAAACATTACCAAACATTCGTTTGAATTCACCTACATTGGGAAAAAATATAGGTCATAAGAACAAAGTAAATTCTTTTCGGATTACACTTGCATTTTCAGACTCATTGATCAACAAAATACAATCATCTACTCATGAAGCTGATATTACCATCCCCGGAATCTACTTGACCGAGGTTCCTAACATTTCCAGCTTGACCTCAGCCAGACTCCAAAAAGAAAAGAACAAGGGAGCAAGCTCCACTTACTACAGATATAGGTCATAAGAATAAAGTACACTCTTTTCTGATTACACTTGCATATTCAGACTCATTGATCAACAAAATACACTCCTCTATTCACGAAGCCAATACTACAATCCTCAGAATCTACTTGACCGTTCCTAACATTTCCAGCTCGACTACAGCCAGACCCCAAAAAGAGAAGAACAAGGGAGCAAGCTCCACTTACTAAAGATATAGGTCATAAGAATAAAGTATGCCTGGCCAGTGGGTCGGGACGACCCGGTCCCGCCCCGACACCGCCCCGACCTCGAAATAAAATAATATAAAAAATAACGGTACCGGGACTCGAACCGGGAAGGGACATGGTCTCGTCCCGCCAGGCCCGTCCTGCCCCAGTCCCGCTAAGACCCGTCCCGGTCCCGCCCATCCCCCTCCCCTTTGCACAAAATAACCGTTGCACCAACGGCCATTTTATATTTTGGCCGTTGTGCAACGACCATTTTTGGCTTCCCCCCTCCCCCAACCTCCCCTACCCCTTAATATTTATTTTTAACCCCTAAGTTATTATATTTACACTTTAACCCAATTTTTCCAACTATAAATACCTCATATTCTCTTCATCTTTCTCACAAATCTTCCAACAATCTCTCTAACCTCTCAATCTATCTTCTACAAATCTACATTGTCTACTAAATATTCAATTTTATTTATTTATTTGGGAGAAGTTCGGAACTAGCTTGAGGATCTTCCATCGAGCAAATTTTCAATTTTCAACCTCTCGATTACACGTCGGCGTTTGGTACATTCGTTATTTCATTAAAGTATTATTGTGTCTTTATTTTATTTAGCACACTTAATTTCATTATCTTTAAGTCTTTAACTATTTATTAGCATAATTAAAATGAAAGAATTTAGAGATATATTTAAGGATAAGGGTCAGGCTATTCTGCTAGTAGGGGTAACAAGGGCAGGGATACTTCTTCTAGTATTCCTAGTCCAACTCCTAGACATGATGATTTTATTGATACTGAACATTTTCATGAAATACCATATGATTTAGACGAGAATATATTTTCTGAAACTGAACAAGACTTTAATTTAGAAGATGCTCTGGATGATGACACACCTACTAATGTAGATGAAACACACCACTAGTGAACCTCCAACTGGAACGCCTCCTATTCCCCTAGTATGAGACGAGGTCCAGCAAAACGACCAATAAAATCATATGCATCAAATTTTTTGATAGGGACGTACAAAATCAAGTAGCGTAAAATTTGTAAAGGTGTTTATAGTTTTAAAACTAAAAAAGGTCATGGTGGGACGGGTGGTTTAATGAGACACATAGCACAAACATACCAGTTAGATATTTCCAATACAAGGCTGAAAAATATGGTGCAAAAGCAAAAACGGCATCTCCATCGGGACAAGGTTCACATAGTGTCCCGGATCTAGTACAGGATCAAATTAACCCTATGACGGGGGAATTAATGGCCCTAAATACGTTAAACATTTATAGGGAAGCATTATCAAAATTAGTTGTTGTGGAGGGTTTGCCTTTTTTATTTCCTTCATCTCCTGATTTTATTCATTATATTAGAGATATATATAATCCCGCTTTTAAAGATTTTCCTAGATCAACTGTTAAAAGAGATGTATTTAAATTTGCACATGAATATCAACAGTATTTACGTTATTCATTATATCATTTTAATGGCAAAGTGGCTTTCACTTCTGATATAGGCCGTAGTACTAACATACATGATTATTTAACGGTAACCTGTCATTTGATAGATTATAAATTGTCTATGCAAAAACGTATTTTAGTGTATATATATATAGATAGTAGACACACTGGTGATTTTATTTCAGAAAATATTTATTTAGTTTGCGATTATTATGGAATAACTGATAAAATTATGAGTATTACATTAGATAATGCATTTTCTAATAATTCTGCTATTACAGTTTTAAAAGATGCTTTAACTCCATCTTTTCCAAATAATTTTCATATAAAATGTGTGTGTCATATTTATAACTTAGTTGTAAAGGATGGCCTATTAATTTTTCAAGATATTCTTGAAAAAATACAATTTGCTATACTTTATTTTTTAAAATAATAGAATACAACGAAAAAAAATTATAAAAAAACTTGTCACGATTGCCAACTACCTGATAGAAAAATTTCCGAAGAAGTACCCACTAGGTGGAATTATTTATATGAACTACTTGTTGCTTATGATTATAGAAAATCTATAACTTTATTTTTTAACGCCCATAATCAAAATCCAACTGATATGATTGTAGATAACGATTGGGAAAAAATTAAAGAACTTATTGTATTTCTGGAGAAAATATTTCAAGCGACAAAAGAATTTTCCGGTATATATTATCCTACTATTTCAACTATGTTGTTTTATATAGGTATAATATTTTTACTGCTTAGAGAATATATGGAAAAACCAGCTTATAAGACAGTTATTAAAAAAATATTTATGAAAATAAAGAAATATTTTATATCTATTCCCCCTATTTATATTATTGGTGTTGTATTAAATCCGACTATTAAAATAGACGGTTGTAAATCACTTATTGAGAATATTTATGACTGTATAGAAGTACTACCACCTCCAACTCCCAAAAATTTAAATGCCCCACCACCTATTAAAATTGAACAAACGAAAGAAGAAGTGTTGTCTAACATAGAAGACAAATGCAAAAAAGTATATAGGTATTACCAACAAGAAAGTGCTAGCAACCAACCGGCTTCCATACCATCTTCTTCTTCAACACAGCCTCTTAAGACATGTTGTTTCTGTTGCTAGTATTGAAGGCCTCAGAAATAGAATGTGCGGTAGTAACACTACTAACCAAATTAGCGAGTTTGATGTTTTTTTTTGCAGGGTACTTTACCGTACCAAGCAGTTGTCAATGAAGAAGGAAAGAAAGACTTGCTGAAATACTGGAGGGGAATGAGAAGACATTTCCGACACTTTCAATGATGGCCCGAGATGTTTTGAACATTCAAGTGTCATCCACGGCGTCTGAAAATACTTTTTCTGCCGGCATATTTCAAATAGAAGAGCACAGACACTCATTAGCCGAAGACGGCTTGGAGATTGCAGTACTATTCAGAGATTGGATACGAGCGGAGCGGAGAAGGTGCGGTCAACCGGAGATCAACGAAGTAGAAGATGAAAACTACAACGATATCTTATCTGGATGTATGAGTAGCGACGTGGATCAATTTGACCAACAAATACCAATTCCAACCGAAGAACCACAAGACATTGTGAAGAAACTAGAAAAAGTGTTTTCAAATTGGTAATTTATTTAATTGCAATTTTACTATGTCAATTGCAACTTTTGAACAACACCACAAAGTTGTAATTTTGACAATTGTATATTTATTACCAAAAAACATATTTCTATTAAATAATATAAGAGGCACAAAAATAGTCTTGAGATGTTTTATTACACTATCTTGTTCAATTATTGAGTTGTTCATATATTTAATATATGTTATTTTTTAAAATTAAGTGCAAAAAAAAAATCCCGACCCCAACCCTATCCCGGACAGCCCCGGCCCACGACCGGTTCCTTTCCAGACGGGACCGGTACCGGGACGGGACATCGGCCAAGCCCGATAGTCCCGGCCCGCCAGTCCCGCCCCACCCCGATCCCACCCAAACCAGCCCCGCCCCGACTCGGCCCGTTGGCCACCCCTACAATAAAGTAAATTCTTTTCTGATTACACTTGCATTTTCAGACTCTTCAATCAGCAAAATACATTCATTTATTCGTGAAGCTAATATTACAATCCCTGAAATCTACTTGACCGGTTTTTAACATTTCCAGCTCGACCTCAGCCAGACGCCAAAAAGAAAAGAACAAGGGAGCAAGCTCCACTTACTAAAGATATAGGTCATAAGAATAAAGTACATGGTTGAGCATCATGAGGTCTCAAATTCAAATCCAAGCAGAGACAAAAACACTAGGTGATTTCTTCACATCTATCCTAGCCTTGAAGGACAAAGTTTTCTAATTCACTTGCATTTTCAGACTCATTGATCAACAAAATATACTCATCTATTCGCGAAGCTAATATTACAATCCCTGGAATCTACTTGACTGAGTTCCTTAAGATTTCCAGATTGACCTTGAAAGTATATTCATGTCCTAGAGACAATCTGTATTAGGACAAATGTACTTATATACACATTCGTATTATTATTAATGGAGATTAATATTTTGGCATTTGCAATTATTGAATTATTAGTTGATTGTTTATAATATTCTATAATATGCATCCCTAGAGGTTATTAATAATGTGAGATATTAATATTATAACGTAACTCTTAAAATGACCTCGACTAATGATCATCGAGAATGGGATACCGGTGATATGTAATAAGTCGACATGTGGTCTGCATCATATCCTTAGAGGATGTAGTATGTCTCACCTGCTACGAGTTACGGATACTCGTGATAGACACATGGATACTTTGGAAGTATTGGTATACCCTGCTGATATAATGTTTGTTATACATGTCTAAAGTATGATCAGCGTGTGGGAGAGAAGTCCTTAGACTTGAGATCGATACGCACTTTGTCTATATAGTAATGTACTTTGATCCTGTCCTAAGCTCAAATGTCTTATAGGTTGTATTGGGTATATTACGAGGTGGATTAAAGGTGGTAGTTGAGCCAAGATTAGGATTCATTCCTCGAATGTACATTCGAGAGAGCACTCAGTTTCTCAGTGATATTAGGTTGACTAAGTCGTTGACCAACGCAGTAGACATATCTAGGATATGGTCTTGTTGTCAACTAATATAGATGAGATATAATGATCAAGTCATTTGGATAGACACTTGCAGATCCTAAGCTTGATCAGATTCGTGTAACTATACTTCACATATTGAGTTCGTCTTCCGGCGCCGTCTAGGAGTTCCGTGTAGATCCTAATATGATTAGTGTCGATATGTGAAGGCTTGTGGGGTAACAATAAGTCAATTGTTCTGTCGATCTAAGGATGTAATGAGAGAATATAAATGTTCGATTTATGATCGAGACATTTGAATGAATAATGATTATTTAATTAAGTCGAGATTGAATTTTAGATTTAATTAAAATGAAAATGAGACATCCTAAAATGGACTAGGTGCGCATGGACGATAGACTGGCATGGCCGCAGCGATGGCCAATGACCGACCCATCAGATCTCGCTTTTCAGGCACGCCCACGGGAACCCTAAGCTGTGTTTTAACCCTAAAACACAGTTATAAATAGAGGGTTAATTCATTATTTTAAGACACCAATTCATTAAGATCATTCTAAGTCTTAGAGACCTAGAATTAAAATATTCTCTCTCGAACCTCTGCCGGATTTCCTAACTGTCCTAAAGAGGATTACATCGGAGTTCTTGGAATCAGTTGCGTGCGCACCCTCGGACTAAATACTAAAAGATTCCAGATTTATTAAACCGTAAGTTTACTATCGATGTATTACGGTTATTGTTACATGTTATGTGATTACATTTTTTATTATTACATAATCATCCAGCAGTTCGTCGTTTGTTGGGTTTGAAACATAAAATTTTCAAATTCCGCTGCGTACACAAACCCAACAAAACCCTACAGACCTCAGCAAGGGAGCTAGCTCCACCAACAAAAAATATGCTAAACCATTTTATTTTATATGTTAACCAGTTTTTAAGAAAAGTAATACCTGGACAGACACAAGAGCTAGTTCGAGGATACAAAAAAGGCCCAATTTTTTCATTTTATTTGCATATAAGAAAAACCAGCTTCAATATGATCATAAATCCAAACACAAACACCTATTCTTAGCATTTTGATTACATTTGAACAATGAGTACGAAAAGCCCCAATTTTTTCCAGCTAAAATCAATTTTTGTTTGAATATAGAAACACTCAACTACAACATGAGCATATGTCCAAACATAAACATCTATTGTTAGCGATTACATTTGAACAATGAGAATACAAAAGGCCCCAATTTTTTCAGCTAAAAGCAGTTTTTATTTGCATATAAGAAACAATCAGCTCAACAAAAGGGCACAGCCCGGTGCACTAAGCTCCAGCTATGCGCGGGGTCCGGGGAAGGGCCGGACCACAAGGGTCTATTGTACGCAGCCTTACCTCACATTTTAGCAAGAGGTTGTTTCCACGGCTTGAACTCATGACCTCCTGGTCACATGGAGGCAACTTTATCAGTTACTCTAAGGCTCCCCTTCAACAACCAGTTCAATATGAGCATAAATAACACAAACACCTATTGTTAGCATTTCGATTACATTTGAACAACGAGAGTACAAAAAGACCCAATTTTTCCAGCTACAATCAGCTTTTTGTTTGAATATTGAAACAACCGCTACAATATGAGAGTAAATCCGAATTCAAACACCTATTGTTAGCATGTTGATTACATTTGAATAATGAGAGTACAAAAAGGCCCAATGTTTTCAGCTAAAATCAGTTTTTGTTTTAACACAGAAACATTCAGCTACAATATGAGCATAAATCCAAATACAAACACCTATTGTTAGCATTTTGATTATATTAGAACAATGAGAGTACAAAAGCCCCAATTTTTTCAGCTAAATCAGTTTTTGTTTGAACATAGAAACATTCAGCTACAATATGAATATAAATCCAAACACAAACACCTATTGTTAGCATTTTGATTACATTAGAACAATGAGAGTACAAAAAGCCCCAATGTTTTCAGCTAAAATCAGTTTTTGTTTGAATATAGAAACTTCCAGCTACAATATGAGCATAAATCCAAACACAAACACCTATCGTTAGCATTTCGATTACATTTGAACAATGAGAGTACAAAAAACCCCAATTGTTTCCAACTAAAATAGTTTTTGTTTGAATATAGAAACATCCAGCTACAATATGAGCATAAATCCAAACACAAACACCTATTGTTAGCATTTCGATTACATTTGAACAATGAGTACAAAAATCCCCAATTATTTTCAGCTAAAATCAGTTTTTGCTTGAATATAGAAACATCCAGCTACAATATGAGCATAAATCCAAACACAAACACCTATTGTTAGCATTTCGATTACATTTGAACAACGAGAATACAAAAGGCCCCAATTTTTTCAGCTAAAAACAGCTTTTATTTGCATATAAGAAACAACCAGCTCCAATATGAGCATAAATCCACAAACACCTATTGTTAGCATTTCGATTACATTAGAACAATGAGAGTACAAAAAGACCCAATTATTTTCAGCTACAATCAGCTTTTTGTTTGAATATTGAAACAACCAGCTACAATATGAGTATAAATCCAAACACAAACACCTATTGTTAGTATTTTGATTACATTAGAACAATGAGAGTACAAAAAGCTCCAACTTTTTTCAACTAAAATCAGCTTTTGTTTGAATATTGAAACATTCAGCTACAATATGAGCATAAATCCAAACAAAAACACATATTGTTAATATTTTGATTATATTAGAACAGTCAAGGTATGAAATCTTCGAAACCGAGAAAACATTACGAAACATTAGAATAGAATTCACCTTAGATTTCTAACGTTCGATAGCAGCCGATGCTATCGGAGAAGAATAAGGTTAGAAAAAATTGACAAGATTCGGTGATCGACGGTGATATGCGACGGTTGTCGGCGGCGGTGGCGGTGGCGGTGGAGGTAGGTATCGGTGGTTACGATGCAGGAGCGATGGCGAGAACGAAAGGAGACGATAGAGTCAAAGGGTGGAATTGGAAGCTTGGGGTACACGGATTGGTTCGTATATATCAAGGGTATAAGAGTAATTTAACTATGTCATTTTTCCTTTTTTCATTTGTTTTATAATTCTCTTAAGAAAAAGAAGATACGTAATTTACTAATTTACCCTTGATCTTGAGGCAATCTCTCTTACATACCATTTTTTTTTAAACTATGGCTAATACAAATCATTGGTATTACTGTTTGTTCTTAAAAGTTGAATTACGTGCGTTAATTAGTTTGTTACACGTGTCATAACTCAACAGACAAAAAAGAAAAAACATAAAATGAACTAGGTTTAATTGTTGGTTGAAAATTAAATTATCCCTCAGTATTTATTCGCTAGTGTCGTAAAGACCGCAAAATATCGTTAACAGTCATATGGTCATTTAAAAAAGAAAAATAAAGTATTGTCAACCGACTACCTTCATGTAGTAGGTTAGCAGAAAATCTTCTCAAAATCACTGATCATATTGACATAATGATTGATACTCAAATTTATCTCATTTATAGTGATTTCGCTGAGTTTTTTAGTGCATTTTTAGATTAAGATTATGACATTAAAGAAGTTAGTTGGCTTTCATTCCAGTAATAAAATGGGCGTACTCTCTTATTCTGACAAAAGTTTTTAGTGGTCAAGTCACAAATCAATTTATTTAGTTGTTTTTTCTATTATGTTTTGTTGTGAAGGCACCGCTATTCTCTTTCAGTCTTGCAGTAAACCTCGGTGACGTAATAGCGCAGGGGATCGAACTCGTGACTTTGCGGTCGCGTATTTCTCTTCTTCTGCTGCGTTTTTTTTTGTTTTTTATCTTTCTATCATTTTCTTCTCTTCTATAGTTATCAATATGAATTCATTTGGTACTAACAGCTTTATTGTTCTCATCTTAACAGAAGTTTCCAACAAAAAAAAAAATTAGTAGCCCAACATTAGAAGCACTGGCGATGATTTAAAATTCGATTTCCACCCTAAATTTTCAATCCAAATGACAATGATATTTTCAATTCAATTTTTCTTAAATATTTATTATTTTTTGCCAACTTAATCAACTGAAAATATTTTTAGTTGACTTTTAATTGCCTAGACAATGAAAAAGCTCTACAGCGGCATTACGCTAAATATCGTTGACAAGTTTCAACAGTTTTTGTCTAACATGTTTAATTTTAATTAAAAAATTATTTTCTTTATCAGTGATTTTTAGATAGAAGAGCGATCAAATTCTCGATAAATTTCTTTATCGTTGGTAAGGTTGGTCGATTTTTCAAAAAAGTTAGTAGTATAATTAGTTACACAATATGCAATTATTGTCATTAAGAGAGCAAAATACATAAAAAAATCAAGGAAACAAGATAAGTGCGTGCATAAAATTATCATCGCGTACAAATCAACTTAAAAACTCACCAACATGTTTTAACCATTTAGAGCAGATACAACTCAACCTCTTGTCTACATGTTTTTTTAAAAATATATTTTTAAAACATGCGTTTGGTTGTATATTTTATTTGACTTTTGATATTTTTTAAACTATGAGTTTTATGTTTGAAAAAGTGGAGGGGAAGAGGTTTTAGCATTCCTAGAGCTAGTTCGACTTGAAGAGTTATTTTTTCTAATGTAGACTTGTATGGTTTCATATAAACCTGTCAACCGGTCCGGGTTGACCCGGAACCGGACCGGTTGACCCGGTAGTTTAACCGGCCAGGCCCGGACCGATAAGGGCATCTGGGTTGGGGTTAGGTTGGCCTCAACCCCAACCCGCAGGTTATTTAAAAACCGGTAAGGCGTGTGAAAAAGCGGGTTAGATTCTGGGTTAACGAATGGACCGGTAACAAAAAAATAAAAAAAATTGCCCAACGGTCAAAATGACCGTTGGGCTTGGGAGGGGGTGGCAGCGGTCATTCGCTAGATTAGTCGATTTATTATTATTTTTTTTTTTTTTTATTATTTTAATTCCATTTTACCCTTTAAAAAATCTATAAATTCTCTACATTTTCTTCATTTTTATCACACAACATGTCTCTTATTCTCAATTTCTCATACTCTCTTAATCATCTTTATTATCAATTTTCAAGTTATTAATATTATTAGTTTTCAAATTCAAAGTAGCAAGACGCAAGACTTGAGCTTGAGTTTCTATTGAATTACGAATCGAAGTTTGGTCCACTCGTTTCATTCTCTACTTATTTTATTAAATTGTCATAGTGATTTGTTGATTCTTTAAATATTTTATAATGTCTTTACTAAGGGAATTGCGTCGGAATTTGTAGTAAATCTAGTTCAAGGGGTAAAAAATCTGTAGGTTCTTCATCATCTAATCAAAATATAGATTATGATCAAATGCAAGAAGATTTTGGAATAGAAGATCATGAATGTGATAACGTTCCATTAGATAATATTGTTGAACGTGAAGAACAAGAACAAGAACCTCCTACACCTACTAGTGTTCCTTCACAATGTTGCATCGCTAGTGGTAGTCGTAGTCGAGACCTCCTTTACTGCAACCAGTAGCAAGAAAAAAGAAGTAAAGTGTGGCTCTTTTATGATATAGTCAGGTACCGATAGAGTTAAATGTAATATTTGTGGGAGAACTTATAAACATAAGCATGGTGGCGACGGGACGGGCACTATAGGTAGACATATAAAACACGATCATACGGCACAATGGGATGCTGTCTCTGATTTAGAACCCGGTCAACAACAACTTAATCCATTAACTGGGGGGTTGGCTAAGTACGATCCAAAAAAAGATCGCATTGAATTAGCAAAAATGATTGTCGGAGGTTGTTTGTCTTTTTCTTTTGCTTCTTCTTCATATTTAATTACATATATTCAAAGAGTATATAATCTTTTTTTTAAAGGTGTTCCTCGTAGTATTACTAGAGCCGATATTTTTAGACTTCATAATGATTATGTTATTTTCTTGCAATATTTGTTTGCTAACCTTCCATGCCATGTTAGTTTTACTTCGCATTGGACACGCATTGAGCAGTTATGATTATTTAACAATTACTTGTCATTGGATTGATGAAAATTTTAAAATGGAAAACGTATTATTGCTTTTGCGTATGACGAGGATCAAAGTCATACTGGAAAATATATAAGCGAAACTATTTGTTTTTATGCCCAAAAATATAATCTTTATAATAAAATACTTTGTGTATCATTTGATAATGCATCTAATAATACTGTTGCTGTAGATCTTTTAAAAGCGGAAGTACAACCACCACTTCCTGATATATTTCATGTTCGTTGTGCTTGTCATATTTATAATTTAATTGTTAAAAGTGGTCTTGATTTATTTTCACCTGAAATAAAACTTGTCAAAAGAGCTGTTGGAGTTATTCAGGGTAATAATAGGAAAAATAGAATTATAGAATTTAAAGAAAAATGTAAACAATTTAATTTGAGACCTAAATTCATGCGGAAGAGATTATTACGGTGAAATTATACTTATTTATTTTTAAAAGAATGTTATAAGTATAAAGACCCCATAACACATGTTGCAAATGCGCATTGTAAGAACGTAATGTATATGTTAACCGACGAACATTGGAAATCAATTGGTGAACTTTTAAAATTTTTACGTAAATTTTACATCGCAATGTTGAATTTTCGTGATCTTATTACCCAACGATTTGTAATGCTTTAGCTCATATATTTGAAATTTCCTATTTACTTTATGGTTTAAAATCAAATGTGAAATATACAGATGCACGATTCTGATTATGTTTGAAAAGTTTAAAAATATTTTTTCCTATTTCGATGTTTATTGTATTAGTGTCTTAAATCCTTCTATTAAAAAGGTAGATTGTCATAATCTAATATTTAGTTTATATACTTATATGGAAATAGGTGGAAGAAACTCCATCTTCATTTGATTGCATAAATAAACTTGATACTAATTTAACAACATTATATGAATATTATGCTACATTACATGATAACACCAACTCGCTACTAATATTCCTTCTAGTTACGGTTACGTGTCTACACTGCAGGATTCAATGATGATGGCGATGAAGAAGAATCTTTAGACATATGGAGCACTTTTACAACACAACCAACCACAAGGCCGATCTTGCGATGAGATGCAATTTTATTTGCAAAAGCCAATGAGTCGAAGAAAATTTTTGACCGCTTTACAATGGTGGCGGGATAACAAAGGCAATTCCGTACTTGCGATGGCGGGATGTTCTTAATGTGTCGATCTCAACGGTGGCTTCGAAAGTGCATTTAGCCAAGCACGAGATCAAATAGAGACACACGCCACTCATCGGAAGCACATTAGAAGTGTTAGTACGCAAGGGATTGGATCGGATCGAGAGAAGAAATCAAGGATGTGAGACGTTAATTCTCCGTAAGATGAAGAAATAGGCAATATTTTGGAAGCGCGGAGCGGGCGGACTGGAATTAATACTCGGATTTAGAGGCTATGGAGCATAACCAATTCAATCAACCTATAGATTACGAAGAACTTGCAAAAAGGATGCATAATATGTAAATAAAATTATTATTACTTCATTATGTACTCTTATTAACGTTATGAAAGTTCAAAAGTTTACATCTTATCATTAATTTTAATTTTACTATCTATTTAGTTGTTAATCATATTACTTATAAGTTATATGACTTATATCTACTAATCTAATAAATTAATAAAATTATAATTACAAATTTACAATATAAACTATAAAGTTATAAACTATAAAGTATAAAGTTATAATCTATAATAAAGTATAAAGTTATAAACTATAAAATAAAAAGTTAACTTTAAAGTTTCAATTTTAATATATACAACTAAATTATATATTATATTATTATATTACATATTTAAATTGAATTTAGTTTATATTAGAGAAAATAAATACTAGAATTTAAAAAAAATTAAAAAAAATAAATAAATAAGAAATCGACCAGTTGGACCGATTCGACCGGAACCGACGCCAACTCGAATCCAGAACGAATCGACTTGGTCTTGTGAGTCCGCGAACCGACCAGAAAGTTAAACCCTGAAGGGCTACGGTCCGGTCGGTCGGCCACCTAGCCGGGTATAGTTTCATATGAGAAATGAGCATTTGTTAAAGTAATTTTTCCCTCTCACAAAAAAAATCTTCACGTTAAATGCATGTTCAAACACAATTCGATTTCTACATACGATTTTTAAATGTTTTTCATTTTTAAAAACTTATGTTTTTTATGCCCCGATTCCTATATAATCATTGTTGATATCAATTTTTACCCTTCAATACGTCTATTTAATTATTCGGAATTCCTGAGCTATGAACGGAGTAAAATATGCATTTTATAAAGTGAAACTGATTTTACAAAATTGTTTCGGTAACATTTTGCCATGTTATTTGGCAAAACATTATCGAATATATTATTGTATATCATTTGCCAATTTTAACATATTTTAAAGAAATATCTATCAATTTCTATAAATTAAAGAGGGCGATTATCCGATTAATTATTATTATTAATTGATAAATATTTTACTTCGTGGAATTAAGGAAACTTGATTAATTAGATAAGGTGTCAAAAAGCATCTTATTTTTATCTCTCAATTGTTTTAATTAGGGGTGGGCATATATCGGTTCATACCGATTTTGTATCGAAATATTTCGAATCGAAAAAAATCGATTTAAAAAAAAAAGGAATCAAACTATTTAAAAATAAATAAACTGATACGTTCGGTTTATATCACCGAACGTATCGGATACATCGGCTTATTTCTCGAAATTGAAATTGATACCTGAAATTGACATTCACCCCTAAATTACCACAAAATTCGTACCTTAAAATCTATTGTATATCGCGAGATCTGTAGTAAGAAAAGGAAAATTAGAAATCGATTTGGGGTAAATGTCAAATCGATTGGAAAGACGTACATTTTCCAAAAATTGGCGTTGTCAACCGCCTTGCGGCAGTTTGTAACGGCCCCGTCTCAAAAAAATACGCGAAATAAAAAAGATGGGTCAAACGGACGTCCGAGCGCATAGTTATGACCGTTTAAAGTTTCACCAATTTACAACTGACTAATTAATGCTTTCGTGATATGTTAATCAAGTTCGACTTCCATAAAAGCTTCATAGATTGACTTCAATGACTATGATTTAAGAGATAGTAATAGCCTAAAATAAAAAAAAATAAGATTAATAACTAATATGCCCGATTTTTTTGGTTCGGTTCATTCCGGAAAAAAGAACCCGAAATCGGTTTTCTTTTTTCGGTTCGGTTTTTTCCAAAATTGGTTTTTTCTTTAGAAAAAAACCGAGTAAAAGCCTAGTCGAACCGCCAGTTCGGTTCGGTTTTTTCGGTTCTCCGAATTTTTTGCCCACCCCTAGTTTTAATTATGAAAGATTTTGTTTTTATTTTAATGTTTAGCCTCAAAATTGATTTTAATTGATCGTTTTAACCACAATTGAAATTAAAGTGGTTATTTGTTATTTGATTTCGTGGTTAAATTTGCAAAATACATCCCTGAACACCCAGCCCTTTTATTTTAATTGTTTTGGGCAATCTCTCATCTAAATCAGTCGAGTCCAGTCCAATTTTGATATGGCCCGGCCCAGACACGTCTTTTATCCACGAAGCCTTGATAGTGGATATTTCATATTTCTCATGAAAATCAAACATTATGTCTCATATTTTGAAAATAGAAACCTTAGGATAATTTCCCTAAGGTTTCAAATAGTTTTAAAAAAAATCCTTCTAATTTTTGTGTGGTCTGAACATCGTTAAATTTGGAGGTGTGCTTCACACTCCGAAATCTCGAACACGACTGCGCATCAAAAAAGTAATTATGAAATCCTCTCAGAGTAAATTTTGCATTCTTTTGATTATTTTTGTTAATTATGTGTTTAGTTTAGTTGTTCATGTCATTACGAGTTATATTAAGCACGATATCCTACCTAGTTCATAATAATGTGGTTCAGATGTGTCCTAGGTTCATGATTAAAGTGTTGTAAGTATTGTATTAGCATCTGATTAATAAGATCTTATTGTGGATTGATTAGCACTTGAATGTGATGTATGGTCAAGCCTGCTTTAGCTTAATCAATCAAATTATGTAGCCAGACGTAGACCGTCTGGTGTCAGGACAACCACCCCAATCAACATCTGTGTAAGAAACAAGTGTAGACGTCGACGAAGGATACAAGTGCAAACCATAATCAAGTGTCCCCTGGATGTACCTAAGAATGCGTTTGAGCGCATTCATGTGCTCACTCCTGGGGTCATGCATAAACAAACACAACTGTTGTACGACATATGTAATATCAGGTCGCGTGAACGTAAGATACTGAAGGGCCCCTGCAAGACTACGATAGCGGGTCGGATCCTCATAGGGGGAACCAGATGCAGCGCCCAACTTGAGTTTAGTATCAACTATAGTGGAAGTGGACTTACAGGATGACATCTCATTCCTCTCAATGATCTCAGCTGCATACTTTCTTTGTGATAAGAACATGGCCCCTGCAAGATGAGTGACAACAATCCCAAAAAAATAACTCAATGGCCCCAAGTCTTTCATGGCAAACTCAGAACTGAGCATTGTCATGATAGACTTACGCAAAACATCAGAAGAGACAGTCAAGATAATATCATCCACGTATAATAGTATATAAGCCATCGAAGAACCCCGACGATATATGAATAATGAATTATCAGACCTGCTGCGAGAGAACCCAATAGTCGAAACATAGTCAGCAAACCTCTTATACCAAGCCCGTGGAGACTGCTTAAGCCCGTACAAAGTTTTTTTCAACAAACAGACATGATGAAGATATCTAGTATCTCTAAACCCCAAAGGTTGATGCATATAGATTGTCTCCTTGAGATCACCAAGTAAGAATGCATTCTTCACGTCTAGCTGATGAATAGACCATGCTTTTGACAAATTCAAGTTGAGCACTGTGCAGATGGTAGCTGGCTTGACCACTGGACTAAATGTTTCACCACAATCCACACCAATCTACTGAGTCTTACCATAACCTACAAGTCGAACTTTATGTCTTGCAAAAGAACCATCATAATTATCCTTATGAGCAAAAATCCATATAGACCGAATAATATTAACGCCAGATGGACGGGGTACCAACTGCCACGTCTTATTATCAATAAGAGCATTATATTTATCATGATAATTTTCCAATTTGGGTCATTTAAAGCAGACACAGGATTACGGGGTAAGGGAGATTTAAGAACATTAGAATTTAAATTAAAATGTCTTTTTGGTTTAAAAATACCCCGTTGGGCTCGGGTGACTGGACCATAATTCGGGACTGGATTGAGTGAATTTTGAGAATTTTCAGGAGACGGGACGGGTGTGACAGCGATGAGCTCGTGGCCCAACAGTGGCGGGCAGCGATAGGAGAAAGCTAGGCCCAGGCGGGGCGGGGTGGGAGGAAGGCCCGATTCTTTGGACCCAAATCGAGTAGTGGCGATGGCGTTTGGGCGTGAGCGATGGGCCCGCTGGTAGATTCGGGGCTCGGGATGTGTCCAAAAAATAGTGAATTAAATATGAGGATATGTCATCATCCAAAAAATTACGAACTAGGCACAAGACTATTGACAAGCGGTACACTGAACACCAACCCAATCTCGACGAAAAAAAGGAAAAGCAAGTACATCACGGAAATTGAGACTCATAAAAAATAACATGACGACTAATAATGATTCGTTTAGAAGACAAATCAAAGTATTTATAACCACGGTGATTTGACGGATAACCCAAAAACACACAAGGGGTAGAACGTGCATGATGTTTGTTAATTGTGGTGGATGAAAAGAGTAGATAGCATAAGCATCCAAAGACCCTAAGATGTGAATACGAAGGAGTCTTATTATATAAAATTTGAAGAGGAGACGGATATGTCAAACCTTTAGAAGGAATAATATTAAGCAGATATGTAGTCATTTGTAGAGCATGATGCCAAAACAACGGAGGGAGGGAATGAACCAATAAGGTGCGGATAATGTTATTAATGGTACAAATTTTACATTCAACTTTTTCATTTTGTGACGATGTATGAGGACAAGAAAAACGAAAAATATCTCATTGTTAGCACAAAACTCCCGAAACTCCCCATTGTCATATTCTTTGCCATTATCACATTGAATATTTTTTATTTTCCGTTCGAATTGAGTTTTAATGAAAGCTCTAAATTTTACGAAGATGGAAAAAACTTGGAATTTTTTCGCTGTTGGAAACGTCCATAAAAATTTAGAATAATCATCCAAGAATAAAACATAATAACGATGACCCATAGAACTGAGAACGGGAGATGTCCATAAATCTCTATGAATAATATCAAATAGTATTGAAGTATGAGAATTCGAGGCTACAAATGACAACTTAATAATTTTTCCTAGAGAACAAGATTGACAATTTGAAGTACTACACGTACCCTTACAAAAAATAAACTTATTTCTATCTAAAGTAGATAAAATAGATGACCCCGAATCACTTAGACGAGTATGCCACAAGGAAGGAGCAAGAGCTGCAAAAGTGGATGACATGACTTGACGCGAGAAACTGAGACTTGATGTGATTGGATAAAGATCTTCCCTATTGTCACACATCATGAGAGAACTCCCCGTCTTGAAATCCTTCACAAAAAATTCAAACGGATCAAAATCAATAGAAACCCAATTATCAGTGGTGAATTTACGGACAAATACCAAAATTTTAATTAGTTCTGGGGCATGAAGGGTATTTTTCAAGACAAGTGGTGGATGAGGAAGAGACAACGTTTTATGACCATAACCCTTAATTGGAATTGAATTACCATTACCAACAATTATACCACGATTACTGCTCAAATTGAAATAAGACGAGAGAGTACCTTGGTCGGATGTCATGTGGGTAGTAGCGCCTGTGTCCATGTACCAATTTGGGTCCGGTTGAGTCATTCCAAGCGTTTGCATTGTGACTTCAATGTCGGTTTGTGTGGGTCCCGCTGCGTGATGGGCTTGAGGAGGTTGGGGACCAAGCACCCCAGACTGCTGCCCCGAACCACTGCTGGGCCGGAAACCCGTTGCTGGACCCGAGAAATTGGGCCGAAATGGGCCTAGTTTCCCGGGTAAACTGAATGCCCAATGGACTCTGCTGGGCGGGGCCCATCGCCCGCTGCGTTGGGTCCCAGCTGTTGGCCCATGACTCCTGCTCTTGATGGCCGAGGACCGCCTCTGCCGCGCACTATTAGGTTGCGCGCGATTTTTGCCATTATTTTTCCGATTATGACCTTTTTTACCACCGTCGATGTTGTGATTTTGGCTTGAGTTGGTGGAGCCAGAAGGAGAAAAATTGGACTCAGGCATCATGACGACGGGACTAGCCCCTATAGCCGCCTTTTTAACCAAACTCGCTTCTTCCATTGTGAGCATGGAGCAGGCTTGATAGAATTCCGGAAGAGGTTACTTTGACGAAAGATCGAAGCAACACCGTTATAGGCCTCGGATAAGCCTGCAACCATCTGTAGAACGAGACGACTATTAGTAACCGGAGCACCCACGTTGCGAAGTTGATCCGCCAAGTCCTTGAGTCGTTTACAATAAGATGACACGTTAGGAAAAATCGACATAACAACTTGAGAAAATTCATATTCAAGGGTAACAATGCGGGAATGACTGTTATCTTGAAAGATATCACTCAATCGATTTCAAGCCTCCATAGCTGTGGAGTTGGGTTCCATAATAGTCTGCAAAAGGTTCATGGATATTGTGGCATAAATCCATTGAAGAACCTTTGCGTCAAGCGTGATCCATAATTATGGATTGTCCGCTTTGGTGGGTACATCATCATCTTCGGTGGTCTCATCCCCCGTTTTAGGAGTCGGAGGGATGATGTGGTGAAGAACTTGATGTGCCATTGCATGAATCTTGAATAACTCCGCCCACGTCCCATATTGGATGTTTTCTAGGTCAAGAACAATAGGAAGAACACTCTTGATATTAGAAACTGTGAGGGTAGGATAAAAAGTGTTCTTAACAGTCATGGTGAATAGAACGAACTTTTGGACAAGATTTTAGGGGGGAGAGGTCTCTGGTGTTCTGAAAACCGAGAGGGGGGGGGGGATTTTGGTCACGGATTTCAAGAGTTACATGAGAAAAGAGTGAGTAGCGGAAGCAAGGAAAATAACCTAGACTCTTGATACCATGAAATAATTATTCCCTTGATTATTCTTATTGATGAAAGACATATATATACAAGTTACATAGGAAAATTCTTTTCCTATTCTACATCTAAAACCCTATTCTATTTGGAGAATAACTATGCAATTATGGTAATATTACACTACTAATTAAGGTACAAGACTAAGTCTAATATTTATCAAATATACAATAGGGATACATTACGAGGTGCTGGCCGTGACCAGTGGCGGATCTTGCTCAAAATATTAAGGGGGGCGGTGGCGAATCTTGTCCAAAATAATAAGAGTTTGATAATTTCAAGAAAGTTACCTCTATTTTTTTTATCCCAGTGATTAGTTATGGCCTCTAAAAGCACAAGCTTGAAACATGAGCCAACAAATTGAATCAGTTTTCTTTAAGTTGGACCATCGTACCAACTACACTTCTATAAAAAATATAAATCAATTATCAAAAAAACAAACATGAAAGAATAGTTAATTTGTTAAATCATTAATCCGTTTTCTGCTAGCAAACTGGGTAGGAACACAAACTGAATATAAAATCTCTTATTTTGTCTAAGTTATACATAGTATGATATACTCTGTACACAATCATTAACCTAAAAATAGATCAAAAAAATAACATCAACATCTCCAAACTACACAACCCACCATAATTCAATACAAATTTCTCCTAAAAACTCATTATTAAGGCTTACTTTAAACTAACCTTATTGATTTTTTTGGTCTTTCCTTTCCTTTTTTTCACAAATCTTGAACGACCCTTTTCATATTTGCATTTTCCCCCACAAATCTTAAATTACCCATTTGATATTTTGGTTATTTTTTGGGGAAAAATTGAACTTTACTTAATTTGGTTGAAATTTCAAGAATCCATGACCGCCTACACATCACGTGCATGACACTAAAGACTACCTAGCTCCGGCGAGAAGTCTAAACAAGAAGGAACTTACATTGATATAAGGTCATGAAAACTATAAAATTTGAACTAAAAAAACAAAAAAAAAATCCCAAGAAGAGTACAATGAAAAGTGAGCTTAATCAATCTACACAGAAATTCAGTTATGTATCAACTTACATTGATATAAAGAAGAAGATTTGTAGTTGAAGTATGAACCACATAGAGAGTGAAGAAGTAGGCTAGGGTTTGTGATTGAGGAAAAAAATTGTTATATAAAATAGTATATTTTGAGATATATATATATACAAAAAAATTTAAAAAAAATTGAGGGGGATCGTGGCCCCCTCCAACCCCTTCTAAGATCCCCCATGGGCCTGGGCTGGACTGGATGACGGACTGAAGTGCTGGCCCAAAGCCTCTTGGCCGTGGCCCCCTCCAGCCCCTTCTAAGATCCGACATGGGCCTGGGCTGGACTGGACGACGGACTGAAGTGCTGGCCCAAAGCCTCTTGGCTTTTCTTTGACAATATATTCAATATACATACACTATACAATATATCATGTGTATATTGTATGTATATTTAACAATCCCAATCATGTATGTCTTGCAAAGTTTTCAAATGTGTGATGCACAGTACTAAACTACTAATAATAGTATCCATTAATTGTAAAGTAAAAAGAAGAAGAAGAAGCAGCAGAGCCTCCGTATCCACATGCGGTGGCGGATGTAACCTTAATGCTACGGGTTCCATCAACCCCAGTATTTGTGTGTGTGTGAAAAAACAAAAGTTCAACAAATACTGAATTATATTCCAATCTCATTTCGAAGTATAGTGAGTTCAGTGCTAATTTTTTTAAAAATTGGACCCGTAAAGTTAAAATCCGAAATTCGTATGTAGATAAAAGGGAAAGATAGGGAGAACTTTAGGGGTCGTGATAGAATAATATAAATTTTTTATGACGTTACGTTTAAAATTATAAATTTCAAAAATCTTCATTTCTTTTTTTTTAAATTCTACGCCAGTCAAACATGATGACAGGAAAAAATCTTTCCAACTCTTAGGATATTTATCACATGAACAATAATACATCTAACCAACGTTACATATATGACCTATTTCCCACACAACATGAGAGAAAGGGGAAAAAAACAAAATTTTAAGGTACAATTCTAATAAAAAAGTTTTCAGGAAGTTTATAGGACCTCCATATTTTGAGGGTGAAATTTCTCTTTAATTAGTCAAATTGAAAGCATTGGTTCACAAAATTTTAACCTTATTTCCTTAACTGAAATAACTGCCAAGAGAGATCTAACAACCAATGGCCTTTAGCCTTTCTTTTGTTCTCTACAGTTTATTTATAAGATCACCCAAAAAAAAGCTCAAATGAACATATATTTTTCATATTGAGCCTTAAAGAACAAAATGATGGCAGCTAAGGTTAGGATTTTTGCAACTATTTTACTAGTTTGCGCGATCCTATTACCTTTGCTAGCCTCATCACTTGATAATCGTCCTGAATTTCTGGAACATGATTCTAGTAAGACAAACGTAACTATCAGTGGTGACAATAACATTGTTCGTGCCAACAACTATGACTTAACAATTCCTCGCTCAGATGAGAAAAGGAATGAACGATCCTTAAAAGAAAAGAAAAAGAAGAAGAAGAAGAATAAGAATAAGAAGAACAAGAAGGGAAAGAAGTCTCATGAGCACGAGCACAAGCATGAGCACGAGCACAAGCACGAGCATGACCACGAGAACGAGCATGAACATGAGAATGAGGACGAGACAATTGACCCCCCAATAGGAGGTGGCCAACAAGGAACAGGCGGATTTTCGCGTCTTTTCCCAGGATATAATGTACCTCCGATTACAGGAGAAGGTGAACAACCGGAGATTAATGGTGGATTACGAGAGGGATTTTATCAAAAAACATGTCCTCAAGCAGAGCAAATTATCAAAGATGGCCTAATTAGGGCTGTTCAGAATGACTATACTATTGCTGCTGCCATTCCCAGACTTTTCTTGCATGATTGTTTTGTCAATGTAAGTCCTTGTGCACCTTCACCTTCCATATTTTATCTACATTACACCATATAAGAAAAATAATTTGGTACGACAGAAGCCATTTTTTGGAAACTGACCTTTTTTCAAAAAAAAAAAATCTCAAAAAAATATTTCAGGTGTTTATTTAGAGAGTGAAAACAATTTATTTATTTTTTATTAAAGATTGACAATATTAGCAAACAAGATATTGTTTTGATATAACTTTTAGTTGTTAATCATTGATAATAATGTTGAAACATCAATTAATGTGGTGATATAAAGATAAGAATCGAGATAATTATGAAGAAAAGTGATAAGTGATACTATTAGAAAATAAAGTTTTCTTACAGCCACACCAGAAAAATATTTTCTTTTTGTCCCAACACACCTATGACAGTCTTTAATTTTGGTGGTTGCGGTCAAATGAGTCTAATGAAAATAGAATTAACTCAGGGTGGATGTAGAAGCTTAATTACGGGTTCAGTGAACCTAATAAGCTTTTGTCTAGTCTCTGTATATAATTTAAGAAATTTGTTAAATATATAAAAATATTTGACTGTGAACCATTATTATTATAGTATTAACTTGAAGTCGATATAGGAACTCATAAACTTAAAATCCTGAATTCGCATGTGTTTCAGTTCTATGCACTGAGCAATGTAAAAGCTATATATATGCACAATCAGTCATCTAAAAATAATTGCAAATGAGTATTACTTAATAAGAATTCATTGATAACCTATACATGCTAAGTAACCTACAATTCTTTTATATTGTGCATACGCAGGGTTGCGATGGGTCAATTTTGCTAGACACAACACCCAGTGGTGAGAGAGTAGAGAAGGTATCGGGCACAAATGGCGTTACAGTCAAGGGATTCGAACTCATCGACGAAATCAAAGCCGAACTCGAGGAAACTTGCCCAGGCATTGTCTCGTGTTCCGATACTTTAGCCTATTTATCGCGTGACGCCTTCGCTGCATCAGGCCTCCCGTATTACGAGGTGCCCGGTGGTCGACGTGATGGTACGGTATCGCTCGAAGCTAACGTAGCTGGCAACCTCCCATTGCCTGGTGATACAGTGGACCAAATGATTGATCTTTTTATGAAAAAGGGCCTAAATGTGGAAGATTTAGTGGTCCTAATTGGTGCACATTCTATTGGAGTGGCCCATTGTTTCAACTTCCTTTACAGATTGGATGAACCTGAAAAGGCCCAAAATGTTGACCCAAGGGTAGGTAATGTAATGAGATTTACATGTACTAACCAAATGAGTACATTAGCCTTTGATGCCACAACACAATACAAGATGGATTCTGATTTTTACAAGCAATTGTTGATGAAGAGAGGCCTACTTGAATCTGATCAAATATTGGCCCAAGATATAAGAACAAGGGGCTTTGTCCAAAATTTTGGTGATGATGAAATGGGCTGGTTTAATAAATTCGGCAACGCCATGAACAAACTTGGATCGATTGAAGTGCTCACCGGAAACGAAGGCCAAATCAGGAGACAATGTCGAACTGTTAACTTATAAGAGTTTAACTTATATATACTGACCGGCAGTGTTCTAATATGTATCACAATTTGGATGATTAGTTTCTCATTTTTTTCTCCATTCTCTTAGAAGCGCTTATAAATTAAGCAATCGAAAGAAGATATATTTGTTCATTTAAAACATCATCCTAGTCGAACAACTTTCCCATTTCACTTGAGAGTTTTCTCTTTTTATTTGTATTTTCGATGTTCCACCCTCATGGGTAATTCAAGAAAAAGTGTGATCATATATAGTCATAGGCAATGCATAATGGAAACCTTATTGATTTCTAACTATCACATAACACAAAATAGACATTCCTTATTATTTGCAGAAGTCATCATCTTAATTCCAAGTAGACCTTAAGGGAATTGTTTCCCATGTCCTCTTGTTCTTGTTCAATCTTTTTTTCACAGAATCCACAACATCAATGCCACACTCAATTGACTCCAAAGTACAAATTTCACCAAAATATCTTCAGAATAAGATGTTTTAGATTTGGGAAGTTATCGCTGCTAGCTTCCTAATGCTCAGGATTTAGGTCGCAAAATAACAACAACTTGAGGCTTTCGAATTTGACTTCATCACTCAATCTCCATACTTTACCATTGGCTACACTATTTTTAAGTTTGAGCTCTTCAAGGTTCGGCAACATTACAAGAGTTGACATATCTTCCCAAGGAAAACAAAACCTGCAGGATAAAGTCAACCTCTTAAGTGATGTTGGGAAAAAAGACCGCTTGATGGAGAACTAGACCAAAGAGCATCGATGACACACTTGAATGCTTCGAGTTTTGTCAAGCTGGACATATAAATAAGGCGATTGGTCCTACCTCCTGTATGATGGACGATCAATCTCTTTAGATTGGGAAGGCTGGAAAAGATTTCATTTATACAACTATATTTCACCACATTTGGCATTGCTTATTTAGGATACTTCCTCCTCTATATTTGACATCCCTATCACATGATGCTTATTTAGGATACTTTTTCTTCTAGGACTGGGTAAATAGCAGGGTTCCCTCGTATGTATATGCCTCAAGCTCCCCATCATCCATATCTTCCCTGGTAAAGTTGTATGATTATGTTGTCCCTCATAAATTAGAGTTTGCAAATTCTGAAGCTCTGAGATAGATTCAGGAAGATTGCTGTAACATCGAACTTAGAAATATATCTGTTAGCGATTTATCCACACGCTTAACGCAAATATACGTATCGTGACAAGTAATATAGTCTGGGTAAGACCGAATATCGTCCTCAGGGATTAGTGTTCAATTACCAATTTCAATCCTATGGTATCTATTTGGTGATCGATATTTTGATAGTTGTTTGTATCTATGACTACTAAATAATTATAAAAGTTAACTAAATTACTTTACTTAAATCAGATATGGTGGAAATAGGGCCTCCAATCTCTCCGACTATCCGCTCTTTTTAATCTTTAATCTGATGATAAAGGTTCTTATTTTATATTGAGATAGCGGAGTTAACTAAGTCGTTTTATATTAGGTTAGGATATATAAACACTCAACCGATCGAGAACCATACATCTTTCGATGATAAGATTTACCACAGGAGGATTAAGAACAATAACCTATTAAACTACACAAGTATCGGGTACTTTCGTCGCGATTTTAACCTATGTTTATTCAACTATAGCATATTCACAATCTCCCCTTTCGGATCTCGATTAGAAATCATATATGTGATGATAATTAGTGATCAATTAATTACCAAGCAATCAAAACAATTATTGAATAAATCTCAACTATATAAAGAAGAAACCAAACTATGCATTAAATCATAAAACGAGGTTCAAGTGATTCGAATGGAAAGCCATAATTTAAAGTTTAGCTCTTAGCCATAGACATGCTAAGAACTAAAAGATTATCCAACATAAACTGAAAAATAAATAAAGTAAGAAAAAGAATTACTCAAGAACCATCCTCCAATCTTGAAGCTTTCAAGAACTATGTGTTGTGTAGAGTTAGAGATTGTGGAACCCTTCAAAAATCTGCCCTAAGACCTTTTTATATCCTCCAAAAACGTTTTCAACTTTTTCCTCTTGGTCTTGGCCCATTCCCATTTGAATTTGGCTGAAAACCCGCGTCGGCGCCACGGCCAAGGCCGTGACTGTGGCGCCAAACTCTGCGGTATCCGATGATGGCGCGAGTGGCGAAACTCCTGATGGACTGGCGCCACGGCGCCGCCCTGTACTTTACCCGGGGTGCCAGCTTTTCTGTCTTTGTGCTCTGGAAACTCTGTTTTTGCCCTCTTTTTGCTTCTTTTCGCCAATGTGCCATTTTAAACCACTGTGACTCAAAAGAAAGAAAATCTATCATAACATGACACATATTTGTACAAAAATGGGCCAAAGACTAACTAAAAATGACTCAAAAGGTGTATATAAAATACGCCTAACAAACACCCCCAAACTTAACCTTTGCTCGCCCTCGAGTAAAGATAAAAAATAGAGACAAAGACACGAAAGAAAAGAAAATAAAAGGACTCAAAGACACTGATCAATCTGCTGCACAATTTCCACTAGAAAAGCATGAAGGTTAGTAGGATAATATGCAGGAATATATAACATGGATTTTTAGCATTCTAAAACTCTTAAGTCAGATATTTCGCAAATTCAATTCAATCATTCTCAATGGACGTAAGAACACTTAACCTATGCATGTCAATATCAAAATTCTATGACCTGTTTACTTGCTATTCTCCACTAATCATGGGTACACATACTAGAGATCTTCAGGACTTTTCAGGGTTGTAATGTAGGCTTAGGCAGGGGTAGGTAAAAAATAGGCATTTAGGCTCAACTTACGTACCATAAGCTTTTTTCCTTTCAACTCTTCCATTTTCTTTTGATTTCCTCTTTACTCTCGTACCTATCTTTTCCCTCTTTTTGTTTAGAGAGAATGAGGTGCATTGTGAATAACAAGCACCCCCAAACTTACGTTTTTGCATTTTTTTTCATTAGGGTGCATCAATTTTTGTTCACTTCTCTTTTTGTCTTTTTTCAACACTTTTCATTCCAAACATCTTAATTTTCCACTTATGACACAATTATGGAATTATAGGGTGTCAAAGAAAGATCTTATTTTTTGCTCAAAGGGGCTGACTAGAGATACAATTTTAATGTCAGGGATAGGCAATGAATGGTAAGACAGGGCTAACAAAGAAATGCCTGAGTCATATCCCTAACATGTATATCCTAACTATTTCGCCTCAAATAACAAGTAAGCAGACACATAGACTTAATCATTAACAAATGCATAAATCAAGCAAGATACCCCAAATAATTTGATTTCAAGAATTCTTGGCATATCTAACTTAAGCGTTCAGATTTTCTGCTTCTCATTGTCGCGCCCGTTTTTGACCTCGGGGGTCTGAACGGTATCCACAACGTTGCTCTTTGGCGCGGTTCCCTGGATGGAGCAATAAATGCTGATTTTAAGGAGTCACCACCTAATTAGTTAAGTGAATTAAGACACTTGATTTATTGCAGTAAAATACTGCAATTAATCTCCATTTAATGATCTGCGAAATTAGTGAGATTCTGAATCAGGGTTCTTTATTATCCTAAAGGGAAGGGGTTAGGCATCCTTTAAGATCCGCTAACTTGCGGTTATTCGTTCAAACCTATGTTAATTATTTATTGCCTTTTTTATTCTACGTATTCTAAGCATTTTTCATAATTTATAATTAAAATAAAATGCAATACAAAATAATAAAAACTAAAATTAAATGCGACATAAAATAAAACTCCGGAACATCTTTTAGCCCTTTTTAGGCCTTCTGCACAAGATGATCTCCGGGTACCTGCATAAACACTTAGTAAAAGTGTTAGTAATAGAATAAATAATTTTAAAGCAATGACATGAATTAATAAGTAAAGCCAAAAAATAAATAAATCCGTATTTTGCACAGAGGAGGCCTTGAAAATCAGGCGGAGATTCCTTCATCGGCCAATATTGTTAAAAACAATAAAATAAATAAAACCTTCAGATCCGCGCCAAAACAGTAATAGTTTTAAACACGGAGGGCTCAGATATATATAAAAATAAAGTGGGACATCCTAAACAAGTTCGGCTGCGAAATTCGCCTCGCCAACGCATGTTGGTTATCCTGTGTAAGTAGAAGAAATCATCAACGCCCAGAAAGCTTCATTTATTTTATTTTCCGTCTTTGCAACTGTGGAGGCCTCAAAAATCGACGGATAACTTTTCATTGGCCAAACAAGTGTAGCATCTTGTTCAAAAATCAGTAAAATACCAAATATTCAAATGCATAAATCTGTTCCTTCAGTTTAATAAAATAAAAGCAAGCTTGTCGAAACCAGTCCGATAAAATAGCCAAAATCAATAACAAAATGGCCGAAAATCAGTCCAAAGTCAGTAGCAACATAGCAAAATCAGTAGTCAAATGGCCAACAGATCAGCAGCAACATAACAAAATCAGTAGTAAAATGGCCAACAGACCAGTAGCAACATAGCAAGTATAACAGCAACAACAACATCGCCGGAGTTCTCAGACTCCGGCCAGCTACCTAAACAAATAAAAATCAGTCCAACAACACAAAAGCAAACCGACGAACATCGCCGGAGTTTTGCAAACTCCGGCCAAATACCAAAAGCGGGAAATCAGTCCGACAACCAACAATAATAATAACACCAGCCAACACAAACAGTAGCGTTGTCGGAGCGATATGATGGCCAAAATTCAACAGAAAATGAGGTCCAACGGAGTTTAAAACTCTGGCCAAAATACCAAAATGGTGCTAAATCAGTCCAACCACAAAAGTAAACCAGTGAACCCAAAAATGATGCAAAACGAGTGTCGCGGATTTTTATTAGGCGCACAATAATAAAAAAAAATCGTAAAATCGTGAACTCAATCATCCGTATGAAGTATGCCAACATATCTAAAAAGGAACAAAACCAAAACCGCGAGGGTGACGGCGACGCTGCAGTGGTCTGATGGTTCGCCGGAGCTGTGTGTGTGTGTGAGAGGGTGAGAGGGTGAGAGGGTGATGGGCAACGCTAATTTGTGCGGCTGCTCTTGTTTTTGTTGGGCTGCCCCCCTCCTTTTAATAAAAGGGGGGGGGGGAGGGTAAATGTTTAATATATAGGGTAGATTTTTAGGGTTTGGTATTTGGGGGGAAAAAAAAAAGTGGGTTTTGATTTTAGGGGGGAAAATAAAAGTGTGGTATTGTTTGGATGAAATTAAAAAAATGGTGTTGGATTGGACTGATTCAAATTGTGTCTTGGACCGGACTGGTTTGACAAAATGCAAGACGGGTTAATTATTTAAAAGAAAAAATTATTTAAAAAGATGCAAAATTATTAAAATGCAAATGCCGACGCAATAATAATAATAAAAACAATATTTAAGCAAATGTTTAATGCCTAATTACAACGGGATGTCAATTAATTATTTAAAGAGATGCAAACATAATAATAATATAAACATAACATTAACAAAAACATAATGCTTAAATTAAAATAAAAGATAAAAAAATGCAAAAAATGCTAATTAAAATGCGGTGTCCTAAAACACATAAAATTGCAATAAATATACGAAAAACGGGTCAAAATTGGTTGTCAACACTTATTTCATTACATTATCTACTTTACTTCATTAGGCGTTTCAAGTAACTACATCATGCATGATCATAAAAAAAATTAGACTTATATAAGACATAAAAATAAACAATAATAAGACTCAAACACACAAAGATAGACTCAAAAATAAACTATAAAAAATAAACTAAGAACAAAAATAAACTAAGAACCCCCCAAACTTAAATCACACATTGTCCTAATGTGTGCAAGACTCAAAAATAAAAGAAAAACGGGACAACTTACAGACTTGTGGCTTAAAATGGTGGCGGTGGCGGCGGGTAATGCATGGTCCACTGATTGAACCTGGAGCTCAAGTCGTCAACTCTTTGGTACAACTGTTGTTGATCCTGCCTTATATCCTGTTGACCTTGTATCACTGTGTCCAGGCTTTGCATCATCATCCGCTGGTTCATGAGTAATTGCTTCATCATAGGCACTGGAGGTTCCAATTCCAAGGGTTGCTGGTGGCTGCTGCCTGCTTCATACTGAGCCTCTGTCTTAGGCTCGTTCTCATCTACGATGACCTCTGCCGCGCCGCGCCTTGAGCTCCTCTCCTCCTAGCTTCTGCTGGGGGAACTGGCTCTGGGAAAGCGTGCACTACCCCATATGTCACAGGAGATTGACCCTTCTCATATGTATCAGTAACTAAGGTTGGGACTCCATGTCTAGCACATAAAGTGCAAATAAGAGATCCATGTCCCAACCCACATGTATTGGTCAACCTGTCGATTTCTCTAATGCTCTGCACTATCTCTTTTCCGATGTCAATCGTCTTCTCCGTCATGATTCCATACACCATTTTTATTCTATCTGCCGGCACTCTGGTGAAGTGCGTCGATGGAATCAGGCGGGCACTGACGAAGTACAACCAACCCTTGGCTGTTTTGTTGAACTGACATCTGCTCAGTCCCCTTGCTCCATTTCGTGCAATCTCATATTCAGCCCCTGGGTAGCATAATATAGTTGCGACGATATCCCAATCGATGTGGCTGGCATCTCTAGACCAACCTGTAAAATGGTTTCGGTTATAGCCTCGCTCTTCAGCACCTGTTGTCCTCAATATTTCGTTCACTACCTCAGTCGTCACAGGCACATACTGCCCTCTCACAAAATATCTACCATCTGTCTGTTCTGGATAGTTGACATAGAATTCTTTCACCACCATGATAGTGTTCTGCGGTACAATTCTCTCCGGATTGACGAATCTCTTCCACCCATTTGCCTCTATCGTCGCCCGAATTGGCTCATAGACATCGCCACCCTCAAATGGCTCCCTTTGGTACTCCATTCCTTTCTCAGGTATTAAGGTTCTAGTACTAAGCTTGTTATATCTGTCTTCTGCCTTTTTACTAGCGCACCTAGTGGTATCATATTGTGGAACGGAGGTGGATGCGGAAGCTCTTCTTTTTCTGGCAGACATTCTTGAGAAATTTGGGCAGCGTTTCTTTTGTTTTTGTGAGGTTGCCCAAAAACTCTCAATCACACAATCAACACAGCAACACAAACACAACAATACACAATACAACTCAACCCCCAACTACACCCCAATCACGAGTACAACACTCCACAACACTACGTACAACCCCCCACAACAACTAGCCAACAACAATCTCCCACACACAGCACAATACCCAACAATAAATTTCACACCACCAAGCTTATGAATTACCTCTCTTAATTGCTTTGAAATTTCAAGAAAAATTATGAATGTTACCTTGGAAAGTGTTCTTCACAACTTTTCTTGTTCCTAGTAATGGAATGAAGCAATAGAATGCGGATTATTGTTTATAATGGTTACAGGTTCAAGGAATTGAAGGAATTTGGTTGAGATTGGGTGTAGTTTATGGAAGATTTGAGTGGGAGAAGTTAATTTCGTGGGTTTTGGAGAGTTTAGGTGTTTTGGGTTTTGTGTCGGAGAAGGCAATTCGACTTAGGGCTTTTATTTTTCAAAATTTCCATCGCGGCGCCACGGCCCTGAGACCGGCGCCATGGCGCCCAAACTTCCGAGACTTTCTAGACTTTCAGCGCCACGGCCCTGAGATTGGCGTCGTGGCGCCCAAATTTCCGTGGCTCTTTGATTTTCCGGCGCCATAACCCTGAGTCTGGGCGCCATGGCGCTGCACTCTTTTTCTCCCTTCTCGTTTTGTGCTCCACATTTTTGTCCTTGTACCTAGCATCACAACATCAAAAACAATACCAGACGTGAGACTGTTCTAACTAAGCTAAAAATGCATAAATTTAAAACCTTGGTTGCCAAATGTAATGTCTTTAACGTCTTGTAGCCGGACGCAAGTTCCTTATCAAGAAGCCTGGGGTAATTTAACCCCACAGCCTATCCATTTCATGATCATCTTTCTTTTTAGCCTTCTATTTGTATATTTTTTTTCAAGAGGATGTTTAGAAATACTTACATGTACTGGCGGACTGCTCTCCTTGGTTTTGGCTTGTGTTGGCTCAAATGATGTGTCAGCTGTGCTGACTGCGAGACATTTGCTTATGACTGAGGATTCAATGGAGGGTTTAAATACTTTAAATATCATTTCCTCGTCCTTAACTCTCAGTTTTAGCTCGCTCTTTTCCACATCAATCAATGCTCTCCCAGTGGCGAGGAATGGCCGTCCCAAAATAATGGGAATTTCATCGTCTTCCTCCATGTCGAGGATGAGAAAGTCTGCTGGGAAGAAGAACTTTCCCACTTTGATGAGCACATCTTCAATGATGCCTAAAAGATGCACCACTGATATGTCCGTTAGCTGTAGATTCACTGTAGTTGGCTTGATCACTCCCAATCCCAGCTTCTTGAATACAGATAGGGGTAACAAGTTTATGCTAGCCCCTAGATCACATAATTCCCTGTTGCAAGTCACATTCCCTATCGTGCAAGGTAGGGTGAAACTCCCCGGATCTTTCAACTTTGGTGGCAGCTTCTTCTGCAAAATGACACTACACTCCTCAGTTAGTGTTATGGTCTCATATTCCACTTGTTTCCTCTTCTTTCCAAGGATTTCCTTCATAAATTTGAAGTAGGTAGACGATTGTTCCAACACTTCAATGAAGGGGATATTGATATGCAATTTCCTGAAAACCTCTAGGAACTTTGAGAACTGCTTATCTTGGGCCTTTCTCTGAAGATAGGGGATCTTCTCTCTGTACTCCCTTACTGGAACTGGTGGAGTCTCCTCTAAAATAGGGCGGTCATCAGTAATCCCCTCATTCTCAATCTCAGCTTCCTTTTCAGTCCCCACTGCAGGTTCAAGAGCAACTGGTTCTAACTGCTTCCCACTTCTCAACTGTACTGCCTGACACTACTCTCTGCGAATTATTTCTGTATTACTGAGAAGAGTGCCCTGCGGCCTGTTATTTGTCATTTTTGCCAACTGTCCAACTTGGGTTTCCAAGTTCCTTATGGATGACCTTGTCTCTGCCATGAACTAAGTCTGTGAATTTGTAAGTGTCAACAAGGCTGCTCGCAATTCATCTGGCTTTTCTTGTGGGGAAGGTGCACTGAACTGTTGTGAAGATGAGACCTGATTAAATGGCTGTTGATTCTGGTATTGGCCTCTATATTGATTCTGCTGCCCCTGGTCACCCCTCTATGAGAAGTTTGAGTGATTCCTCCACCCCGAATTGTAAGTGTTTGAATAAGGGTTGTTTTGGGGTCTCTGATAATTTCCCACTGTCTGAAATTCTGCTTGCTCAATAGGGATGTTGTTGGGGTCTGCTGATGGGCACCTATCAAAAGTATGAGGACCCGCACAAATCTCACAATTCATTGGCATCTGAACTGCATTCACTAACACTGTGTTCTGCTGAAGTTGGTTGGTCAAGAGAGCAACCTGTGCATTTAACGTTGTAATGACATCGATCTCATGAACTCCTGTTGACACCCAATTTTGACCCTTTCGTCCAGTCATTAACTATAAAATTACATTAAATTTTCACAATAATTTTTAATAATTTTATAATAATAAAATGCAACAATAAAAATATTATTACACGCATAAATAAGCAATTTAATAATGGCACCACATTTTACGTAGAGTTAAGTATTTCTTGAGCCTCACGTTCGCATTCGTCATTTTAATAACAAAACAGTTTTATGAATATTATTCATAAGCCCTATTTCCCATTAATTAAAACCCAAAACAATTCTTCATGATAAATAATAATAATAAATACGTAAATAAATAAATAATTTAGCAATGACGTCGTGTCAAATAGCATAGTCGCATTTATTAATACGCAAGACAGTTTCATAATTATGATTTGTAATTTCAATCTAATACATGCGTTTTAATAGCGTCGCATTTATAAAAACATTAAGCAATCCTTAAATGTCATATCTGCATTTAGCATTTAAATAATTTAATAATAATCTAAACCCCATTCAATTTTAATTTAACATCGCAAAATACGCATAATAAATAAGATTTCAACGGCGTCGCATTATAAAATATTAAACACTAGTTAAATAACACACCCACATTTATTAATTTAATTTACCACTAATTAATAATACACTACCCAAATTAAAACTAACTCCTAAAAAACTATTAGCCCAACACCCCTTATCGCCCAACCCACTATTTTTATCCCTGACCCAAGGCCCAGCCGCGCAGCCCACACCCGCGGGCCCAGTCCCTTGGTTATTTCACCCTTCGTCCACAACAGAAAAGAAAAAAAAACCTACCCTAAACCTTTTCAGTCGCCGCACCTCGCTCCCATCGCCCATGCCGGGATTCTCGCCGGAGAATCCGGCGAATCACCTCACGAATCAACCACCATATCACACCCCTAAAACGCCCTTCTCCCGCACCTAAAGAAAAACCCTAAACCTAGACTTCAACAGCACACTTCACACAAGCCCGTCGCCGCCATGCCCGAGATTCTCGTCGGAGAATTCGGGGTTTTCCTTACCCACGCACACCCAGCCAGCTCACCCCTTACCATCTCCAAGAACCACGAAAAAAAAACATATCAAATCTTACCATAAGAATCGTTCGAAATCAGTCCCTAGATGGTCACAAATCTTCATTAAAAATCTCGCCTAAAATCTTACCCAAATCAGTTAATACCGAAGCCCAATACTATATAAACCAACAACCTACACATGCAAAGGTATCAATGAGGAAAGGAGTGAGCCTTTCAACAATAAAAAACCCAGTAGAAAAAGCATCGAAAAGTCAGTCTCAAGAAAAAGACTCAATCAGGAAGCAATCGAGAAACTGTAGAAAAGAATCAAGCAAGAATTATCAAGTAAGTCTCGCACCTCTCTTTTAAACGCATCGCAATGGGTCCCGAGTGAATCGACGACTTGAGATGCTGCCTCGGTTCGCTGCCCGGAGAAGGTAAACTAAAACTCGCTCTCTTTCTATTATTCAGCTACTTTCGTATTGTGTGTTCTATACGATATGATTATGTATTTGTTATGTCGAATGTATTTGGCTTAATTTAGTCATTGTTCGAATATGTGAGTTCAGATAAAATACGTTAGTTATGGCTTCTAGTATGTTTGATGCTGATTCTGTCTTGAGCATATATTTATTCTATCTTGGATTCTGTAGGAGTACTTCCGTTACAAATGGCTAAGCGTATAACCTTTTGTAGAATAGCCCTAGATTTAGTTGTATGGGTGGTCTAGGTATCATGTTAGAATCCTGATTCCATCATATGTACGTCTATTTAGTATTATACTAGGACCCGAGACATAATCTTGTATTATCTATCTGGTGTGTGTATGTCTCGGGTTTATCCTATTTTTGCTCCTTCATCTTCGTGTTGTCTTTTGGTATGTGTACAATCTGGAATCAGGCCCTCGAATCTACTTCTGTCATTTTAGTTGTCTGTTAACTTCATAGATAATCTGTGCATATATACATCTCCCCCTATATTGGTGATAAAATGGCTCTTATTTGATCATTTACTTCTAACAGAACTGCCTGATGTAAGTTGCTTTATAAGCTGTCTGATCTCAGTCTAACTATGCTGCCACTGCCCAACACCTCTATCAGTCTAATGCATCTATTGGACTACCCCTGCATACATCCTGTTTGTGTGTCTACCCTGTTAACTTGGAATTGAATATGAATCTTGGCTTGGTTTAACTTAGCACAATAAAGTTTAGCTCAAAATACAACATAGCCAGTTTGCTTGTCAAATGCCAGCTCTAATATAACTTACATGTCCTAATACAGTCTCTGTATACTCAAATTGTTTACAAAAAAAAATGTTAATCTCGGATGGGTGTTTGCTAATTTCGTTTAAAATGATTAATTTACTATATTTACCCCCTTCCCGTTGCAAATATAGATACATCTTGGCTTGGTTTAACTTAGCACAATAAAGTTTAGCTCAAAATACAACATAGCCAGTTTGCTTGTCAAAAGTCAGCTCTAACATAACTTACATGTCCTAATACAGTCTCTGTATACTCAAATTGTTTACAAAAAAAAAATGTTAAGCTGCTTTGGCATCTGTTGCGCACCATTTGCATTTGAGGTCCACAATTGTTTGAACAAATATTAAGATCTACTTTGCTTGTGCTTGCCATTTTACCTTAGATTAGGTTATAGTTAAGTCAAGTTTATATGAGTATTTCATTCACTTGTATCATTTGATAAACTCTGACAAATACTAATCCTTATCTTTTCTTTCTCTTTTACATGACATGCATCAGAGCAAAATGAAGAGTTTCATAGCGAAACTCATCACAACTTTCGTCAATGAAGACCCGCATCTATGTGCATTTCTCTACCCGCATCGGAATTTCAACCTGCTGGCAAATTACATCGCCATTCCTCGAGTCCTTTTATTAATTATTGCCCCACCCCATTCATTTATTGTAGATTAATTGTCTAACACTAACATTACACTAGTAAGACATTTAGTAGGGCCCCCCCTGAGGTTTAAGTCGCTATTAGATAATTCGACACTAGAAATTTGCTTCTCATTAAGTTAATTATTCTAGCTTGCTTGACTTATTTTGATTATCTAATCACGAGACTAATGCATCTTAAAAGAATTAATAACTCTTTATTAATACTATATAATTTATTATCAAAACCAATTTTGCAAACAAAGGCCTAACTTTAATCACTAAGTCAGCTTTGCACAAGTATATTTTTTCTTATGTATGTTATAACACCTTATATAAATTTCTTTCGAAAATTAACTTTATAAACAAATGTCAAATCTTTTCAGGTTATAAAAATGCATCCTTTTTATATTTGCAAGCGCCTCTTTACTTAAAACATTTCAAAACATGCATTTTCTAGCATAATAGGTATTTTTCGTATGATTTTGTAAACACACCTTTTTCATGTCATTAAAACATTTTATGAACGCATGTTTCCCACTAAGTACATTTTAAACATAACTTACATTTTCTCTTAGTCAAAAATACATCTCAAGGGTTTTAAATGTTTTAAATACCCTTTAAAACATATATTTTTAGCATAAATAACTACCCTAGGTTTGGCAGGACAACCGCAAGTTAGCGGATCTTAGAGGGTGCCTAATCCCTTCCCTCTAGATTAATAAAGAACCCTTCCCCAGAATCTCATACTAATCTCGCAGATCATAAAAAATGGAGTTAATGTTAACTTTAATCTAGTTGACATATAGGTGTCCTAATTCACCTAAATTAATTAGGTGACGACTCCGCGAACCCTTTAGCATTATTTCTAGCCCACTTTAGCGCCTTTTACCTTTTAGCACTACTTTAGCACTTTTAGCACCCTTTTAACATTTGTCACGCCCTTTTTCGGCCGCGACTTTAAAATAAAAGCTGCTTAATAAAAGGTTAGAAAATAAATAATAAGTGCTAAATAATTAAAAATGCTTAAAATGTTAAAAAGATGTTAAAAGTTTAAAAAGGTGCCTAAAATATTAATTTTAAAAGTAAAGGGTGCTAAAAGTATTAAAGAAAATGCTAGGGTATTAAAAGTGCTAAAAGGGGCTAGAAATGCTAAAGGGGTGCTTAATGCTAAAGGGTTCGCGGGAGTCGCCACCTAATTAATTTGGGTGAATTAGGACACCTAAATGTTAACTAGTTTAAAGTAAACATTAACTCCATTTTAATGGTCTGCAAACTTAATGAGATTCCGGGTAAGGGTTCTTTATTAATCTAGAGGGAAGGGGTTAGGCACCCTCTAAGATCCGCTAACTTGCGATTATCCCGCCAAACCTAGGGTAATTATTATGTTTAAAAATGCTTGTTTTAAAAAGATGCTTCAGAATATTTTATGAAAAATGCATATTGATAAAAGTTTACAAGACTAAGGTCCAAAATGTAAGTGATGCAAAGGTTATTTATGGACCAATTATGTGTGCATGCAAAGATTATTTACGGACTAATTATGTATACTGCTAGCTAAATTGATCTTGCTTAACCTGCGTATAATATTATATAAGAGGTGCTTTAAGATGATTCTCGAGAGTTTAGGAAAAAATCTGTTATGGATTTTAATAAGAAACAAAATGTTGGTTTTATGATGCAAGTTAAATCATTTAGATCATTTTTACAGAATTTAGACATGCCTAACAGTCCTAAAAGACAAATAAAGAAGAAGTGCGTTTCTAAGTTTAAATTATCTTCCCACCTCATATGTTCAAAGGCTAATTGCTAGAAGTTCTCCTATTAATTACAAAGTTAAATAATAAAATTACAGCAAACAAATAAAGGCATAAAATGAGATAAGGAGGTTAAGAGAGTGAAGGGATTGGAGCGGATGACTCCGTCCTATTTGTTTTTCTAGGAATTTCTGAAGCGGGAATGCGAATGCGGGTGCACATAGACGCGGGTTGCCCTTTGAAATGGCTCGCGATGAGTCTCGCCATGAGACTCTTTATTTTGCTCCGGTGCGTTTCATGTAAAAATAAAGAAAGATAAGTATGAGCCCAAATTTACACGGATATATATAAGGGTGACATACACACAATATTCAAATAGTTGCCAACCATATATCACCCAGTAGCTTAATGAACAAGACAGGATACAAAATGACTAAAAGATTTCACATGTTGACATTTAACACTTAGACAAGTAATGCAAGCATATTATGAGTTAAGTTAGTATGTAGACATAGGAATGGTCATGTGACTAGTCGGCAGTGGCATTTCAGAGATGCCAAACCACCTAGAGTACTTTACATGATAGTATGAAATTATTCATTTAAACAGGTAGGGTGAATGTGTAACCAGCTTAGTATACATATAGACAGGAAGATATTTAAACAAATAATCCAAGAGGTCATTTGGATACACATCAGATATATATTCAGATATATGTTCCCTGTATACCATTTCAGTCTTGGAGAAATTAAAGAAGGGAAAGATAACTAATTGGGAACAAACTCACATATCATCAAGAACAAACAGAATAGGTAAAACATGAAATTAATTAACCACATCCTTCTCCAAATCTTTTAAGCAGTCTCAGTTATCCTAACCAACTCTACACATATTTGCAGAAGAGAAGCAAGATTACAGGTTGAGTTATGTGCAACAGATAACTGAATTTAACCTGCCATAGGCATGGTTTCATCAGACAATATGCTAATGCAGATATTCTTAATCAACTCGCTATTCTTCATACTATAGAGATAGCCGACATTGTATCAGAGCCATCCTAGTGGCAGTTTTAAGATAGGAACAGACTGGACAACATCAAAACAATTTAATAATCAAAGTATGACACAACATTATTCTAAAGGACTTAACATGCTAGTATGGAGGCATTTTGAGGCTTGAGCAGGTAACATGAATTAAGGTCAAAACAATTGGTAGAACATATGCAAATGAAGGACAAACATACATTTATCAGAAGTATGAAAGCCTAGTAATGCCTAGACGATCACTTTTATACAGTCCCTTTACAATATGAAATCAAGCCAAATGAGTAACAGAGTTTCATTCATGCTTCCCAACTGAACACTGAGGGGCTATTTAGGAGATGAATTAAACAAATTCCCTAGCTCCATTTTTAACTTAAATTAGGCTTCGATCTTAAGTGTGATATGATTAAAACCCAAACAAGGTATATATCCTTCGAAATCCTTAGTATATCACATTGAACATACAGTTAACTTATAACTCAACGAACAAAATGAGCTTAAAACACATTAATGATATATGAGACGACAGGGACAATCCAATAACCATTTTCCCGATAGCATTTCAGATTAGCAGGATTGGTTAGGCTAAACTAAGCATACTCAAGCACATTCATATTGTTCATCGAATAGAAAGGCGCTCAAACAGATATAGTATTTGTCGAGCGATCTTAAAATCGAATCATTCTCATAACATAGTTAATTTAAATGAACACTTATCAGGATAATAAATTACTAAGTAAAGATTGAGATGGCATACACATTATGCAATTTCTAATATGTCATACAAAGGCATAAATAGACAAATAAACAAGTAACATTGCAATGTACAACTAAGCAACCTCACAACCTTCTGCCAATGTCGAAACTCAAACTACACTCTTAAACTCATCATATGAGTAAACTGAATTATACTAACCAAATTAAAACAGGCTACGACAATCAAAGACAAACAGACATAGCACAGAAATAAAATGAAATACGAGAGGAATTTGAGTTTACCGACCTTCTCCGGGAAGCGAACCGAGGCGTGTTTCGACTCGTCGATTCCGCTCAAAGAATTGCTTTGTTTTTGCTTATGCGACGAAATGAAAGTTTAAAGATTTTTGTGGCTTTTCTAACCAAAACTGAGAGTAAACAACAAAGGGGATTTCTTGATTTATGTTTCTGAAAGAGGGGATTCCTGACTGATTTTTCGACAACTTTCCAAGTAGTAAAAACTGAATTTTTATTCTTGCCTTCTAAGACCAGATTTTTTCGATCCTTCTTTTTACTCACGAATCGAAACCCCCAACAAAAGATGATATGCAAAATTAAAGAGTAGAAAATCGGAGTCCCCCTAAAATGAAGAACAAAGGGGTCTTTTATAGGTGAAATATTGAGTTTGAATTCGAAATAGAGCTGTTAAAGGTCTGATTTTTGGACGATATACTGGTTCAAATCGTGGATTTTAGGGAGATGCAGGGTATGGGCGAGTGTCGTGTGACAGAGGGGAGTTGGTTGGGACAGAGGTATGGGTATGGCAGCGGATTTGGAGGTGATGGGAGGGGGTAGGTCGCTGGTTTCTAGGTTTAGTTTAAGGGAGGGCTGTTGGTCGATGAAGATGGGAAAAGGCTGGGGGATATGGGCTGGGTCGGGTAAGGTATAGGCGGTTATGGGCTGGGCGACGTGGGCTGGTTAGTTATTTAGGTGGGCTGATTAGTTTAAATTGGGTATTAGTTTTAGAAGTTAGTTTTAGGCAAAATTAATTAGTGGTAAATTAGAAATTCAAAATTGTGATTAAATTATTTAGGTGCTTTATTAATTTAAGTTATTATAAAATAAAGACGGACGTGCTATTTAATTAGGGCTTAATATTTATAATGCAGCGCTATTATTAAATTGCTTATTTGTGCATGTATTAATGTATTATTGATGCATTTTATTATAAAAAATTATTTTGCAAAATTAGTGTAATTTTATAGTTAAGGACTGGACGGGAGGGTCAAAATTGGGTGTCAACAACATTTTAGCATTTTCATTTTATTTTCTAACATTTTATTAAGCAGGAGTTTTTACTTAAATGTCGCGGTCGAAAAGGGCGTGACAACTCCTATCGCTCTCCTTCCACTTACCCCTCTATCATCTGTCATATGGTTATTAGTGGTCATGTCTTCTAGCAAATCATGGGTCTCATGTGTTGTCTTCTACATGAAGGTTCCACCTGCAGCTGCATCAATGATGGTTCTTGTTGTCCTACTTAGCCCATTGTAGAAAAATATGGACCAAATTCCACAGTTCAATGCTATGATGCGGACACTTTCTCTGCAGATCTTTAAATCTCTCCCAAGCCTCATAGAGTGACTCCCCATCAGTCTGGTAGAAATTGTTCAGCTCTCCTCTCAGTTGGCTGCTTTGGAAGGTGGAAAAAACTTTGTCAGGAACTTCTGTGCCAGATACTGCCATGTAAATATAGAATCTGTAGGCAGGGAATTCAACCAAACCTTTGCTATATCCCTTAGTGAGAAGGGAAAGAGCCTCAACCGAATGACGTCATCAGTAACACCATTATATTTTAACGTTGCACACAGTTCCAAGAAATTTGCAATGTGCATATGTGAGTTTTCAGATGGTAACCCTTCAAATTGAATCAGACGCACCATGCCTGTGATCGCAGGCTTTATTTCAAAATTGTTCGCTCCTATTGCTGGGAGCCTTATGCATGTTTGTGCTCCATTCACTCTTGGTAGCACATAGTCTCCCAGACTCCTTTTTGCCTGGACCTGAACTCTTTCCTCTCCATCATTTTGCAACCCTAGGGGTATTCCTTGGTTGGGTTGGTGATCACCCATCTCTTCATTCATCTCATTATTATTCTGTCGATCCCCCATGACTATTAAGTCCAAGATTCTTTTGTTTCGTCGGTTCTGCTTGCAAGTCTTCTCGATCTCAGGGTTGAAGGGAACAAGTGTATCTGCTCCTCTTCTTTTTCACATAAACTAGATACCTGAAATAGATCAAAATCAACAAACAGATCACGACGCACGGTTCCACAAATAAAATAAAACAAAAGAAAATAAAAACCAAATTAGAAATTAAGAATAAATAGATTGATATTGAACTACGCCAATGCCCGACAACGGCGCCAAAAACTTGTTAGCGATTTATCCACACGCTTAACGCAAGTGCACGTATCGTGACAAGTAATATAGTCTGGGTAAGACCGAATATCGTCCTCAGGGATTAGTGTTCAATTACCAATTTCTATCCTATGGTATCTATTTGGTGATCGATATTTTGATGGTTGTTTGTATCTATGACTACTAAATAATTATAAAAGTTAACTAAATTACTTTACTTAAATCAGATATGGTGGAAATAGGGCCTCCAATCTCCTCAACTATCCGCTCGCTTTAATCTTTAATGCAATGATAAAGGTTCTTCTTCTATATTGAGATAGCAGGTTAACTAAGTCGTTTTATATTCCGGTTAGGATATATAAACACTCAACCCCGATGCAGAACCTTTCTATCTTTCGATGATAAGATTTACCACAAAGGAGAATTAAGAACAATAACCTATTAAACTACACAAGTATCGGGGTACTTTCATCCACGATTTTAACCTATGTTTATTCAACTATAGCATATTCACAATCTCCCCTTTCGGATCTCGATTAGAAATCATATATGTGATGATAATTAGTGATCAATTAATTACCAAGTAATCAAAGCAATTATTGAATAAATCTCAACTATATAAAGAAGAAACCAAAATCATGCATTAAATCATAAAACGAGGTTCAAGTGATTCGAATGGAAAACACTAATTTAAAGTTTAGCTCTTAGCCATAGACATGCTAAGAACTAAAAGATTATCCAACATAAACTGAAAAATAAATAAAGTAAGAAAAAGAATTACTCAAGAACCAGCCTCCAATCTTGAAGCTTTCAAGAACTATGTGTTGTGTAGAGTTAGAGATTGTGGAACCCTTCAAAAATCTGCCCTAATGCCTTTTTATATCCTCCAAAAACGTTCCCAATTTTTTCCACTTGGTCTTGGCCCATTCCCATTCGGATTTGACTGAAAACCCGCGTCAGCACCACGACCCTGAGACCGGCGTTGTGGCGCCGAAACTCCTGCAGCTGTCCAGCGATCTGGGCGCCGTGGCGCCGAAACTCCTGATGGACTGGCGCCACGGCGCCGCCCTGTACTTTACCCGGAGTGCCAGCTTTTCGTCTCTTTGTGCTCTGGAACCTCTGTTTTGCCCTCTTTTTGCTTCTTTTCGCCAATGTGCCATTTTAAACCACTGTGACTCAAAGAAAGAAAATATATCCTAACATGACACATATTTGTATAAAAATGGGCCAAAGACTAACTAAAAATGACTCAAAAGGTGTATATAAAATACGCCTAACAATATCTCAGATGAACAAACATTGTAATTACAAGTGGAAATGAACGAGAACTTTTATAATAATGAAAGAGGGCCAATACCCTGAGAAGGTTGAAACGGGAGAAAACTTCAAGGTTTACAAAAGGTCGGAATTTAGAAAATAAGTAAATAGATTTGGCAACTGAGGGTAATAACTTGCAACAATCATCAACTAAATAACCGTGAATTAGAAACCTGAAGCGAAGAATATTATGCTTATGTGCTGGAAGAGTAGGAACTGTGTCAATTATCTCAACATGCATAAACTTTGTCATTTCAACTTCAATCAAACAGAATTCACGCGGTAGATCATGCATTCCACATGCTTTTAATTCACGATTTAATATTCTTTTCCTAACTATTATCAAGTTCCTGCTGATAAGATCCTCCAAATAATCTTCGACCACTTCCTCCAAGTTTTTATCACTTCCCGGCCTCCTTATAAAACCTTCAGCGATCCATAATTGAATCAATCTCCAAGTCTCAACCTGATAATCCTCCGGGAAACCACCCATAGAAAGAAAGAAAGGTTTGAGGTGATTAGGCAAGTGGTGGTAGCTCAAACTGAGCACTCCTAAGCATTTATCTGTTTGACTAGCAATGATTTCACCTAAGGTTCGGGCAACATCCTAACGTCCTGGCCACTTTAGAGAGATGTCCCGCAATCACTGAAATTGTTAAGGGTAGTCCTTGACATTATTTTCCAAAAGTATTATATATATATATATATATATATATAATCGAATATATTCCTTCTTTTACAAAATTACAAAATAATACAAAAGGAATAAAAAGGTTAAGTCGCAGATGACTTATGCCTGAAAAATCTAACTAAGTAGATATAGACAACATCTCATTACGATTGCTTCAATGAAGAACAAATCTAGAATCTAGGCAGCAATTATAATGTTGGACAGAATGTCGTCGAAAAACTCAGGCAACACAGTGATCCAGTGTTCAGATCGTTATCTTTTGAGAGCTCTCTCTAATGTATTTCTTTTCGGTTTTCTGGATATCGATTCCTTGATGTAGCCTCTCTACTATTTATACTAGAGAGTCTCCTTTGAAATACTCAATGAATCTTTGTATAAGTTGAGCTAAAGGTGGACAGCTTGATAGAGTTTGTTGGAGAAGAATGTGGAGCAAGATCTTCCAACCTCTTGGACTTGTTCCCCAAGTTTAGCAACACCTTGTACTTGGTCTTCCCACGTGTATAATCAGCTCAACAAGTTCCTTGTCAGGTCACTTTACCATCGTGGTAAAAATCCCACGAGATCTTCAGTTCTGTGAAGTAAGGACAAAACTGTTATCAGAATGTTGGTCCGAATGTCATGACATGTGTTCCAACATTTTCTGACTTTGACTTAGTGCTGAAAACAATATGTTAGGTAAAATGTCATAACATCAAACCCAACATTAACATTCTCCCTCTTTTTGTCTTTCTTCACAAAACGAACATTTTCAGTGCGAGTGACATACGTCAAATATTAATGCTCCCCCTTAACATGTGATGGTATATAAACTCAACATATACAAGACAATATATATACGTCATTCATATATATATATATATATATATATGATTAGTCAACCATAATCATCCAAACATATACACATAATAATTTTATCCAATCATTACATCCCAACACGAAAAGCAAACACCCGAATTGTGAGATCATTGTTTTAGTACATCCCAATTTAAAGAGCAGTAACCAGTCAGTGAACAACCATTTATATCATCACATTCATATCTGCACACAACCTATTTTTTGAAACTCTTGATGAAGAGACCCCCTCTGTTGAAAAAGAAACTGAAATTCCAGCGTCTCCATCGTATTCTGAGCCTTCTGTTTCTGTTGTTCAAAACTCATCTGAAGAAGAAGACATTCCCGATGACACACCACTGAAGAAATTCTTTCTCAAGGGAATGACTCACAGAGCCAAACATCATGCTGATGAAAATGTTGCTCCAGATGTCACAACATCTCCGACAACATCTCATTCGACTTCTGCAGAAGCAGGTTCCCCTATTTCCTTCAAAAATCCAGATTCTGAGAGACCAGACTTGTCTGAGTCAGATATTAAGGTAACTGTTTTTTAACAGATTCTATACTAAAGAAAAACATGATAACTGGATTTGTTTTTAGAAAAAGGGTGATTAGGCCAGAAAAAGAGTTAGACGTTGCTGCTTGTAGTGAGTATGGTATTGTTGAATTTCTGGAGGACAGACGGCTGTTAGGATCTGTCACTGATAAAGAACCTTATGTTGAAGAGGTTGTAAGATTAGTTTATGCAAATTTGGACTCTGATGTAGAGAATACCTCTTCTAAGAAATATGGAAAGGTTTATCACTATAATAAAGTTTATTGTTTCACCCCTTCAATCATAAATGAGCACATGAGACTTAATGAAGAGCATGTGCCAGAAACAGGTAGAAGAAGTGCAGATATGTATGCAATGATAGAATATCTCACAGGAGGTATACTTAAGAAATGGTATTCTCGATGCCCAGCATCAAAACTCACAGCTCTATTTTCAACTCTCCATAAAATAGCCATAACTAATTGGCTCCCCTCTCTAAATGAATCAATTGTCACGAAAGAACAAGCCTCCTTGCTTTTCAACATAGGAAAAGGGTTAAATGTTTATACGGGAAAGATAATCTTCTATCAGATTACCAAACTAGCAGAAAAAACATCAACTTCAATTTTACTCTTTCCCTCTCTGATTTACAAAATATTAACTAGTCAAGGTCTAAAACATTTGAGAGGAGATATGTTAGGAAAAGCTGCAGAACTCTACGCTGTCAATAAAGCTATACTTAAGAGCAAAGAGAGAGTGATTGATCTTCCCTGGTCAAAAGTAACAGATAGTGAAAATGTTGCCCCAAATGTCCCAAACATTGAGGGCAACACTGGTCCAAGACAGTATGAACTGTCTACGCATTGGCTAGTAAAGCAGATTACTAAACTCAACTTACAAATTGCTGAAGTTGACAATGTTAGAGAAATACTAGTTCAAGCAAGAGATCATTTTTTACTGATGCTTTCTTCACAAAAAGGGAGAAGGTTCGGCGAAGCGAGAAGAAGATGGTAGTGGCACGAGTAGATAAGCCATTCGCTGCGAACGCCGCCATGCAGAGAGAAGAAGCAGTTGGAAGAAAAGTCTTGCTGACAAGACTAAGGCTTCGTGCAGAAACTGAAGCTGCAAGACTAAAAGCTGAAGCTGCCAGATTGAGGGAAGAACAAACATAAATCATGGAAAAGTTGAAAGCGGCTGGAAGCTACTACGGATTCATGATATGAAGGGTTGCGTGCTGATATGAATGTGCTGATATAAATGGTTGTTCACTGACTGGTTACTGTTCTTTAAATTGAGATGTACTAAAAAAATGATCTCACAATTCGGGTGTTTGTTTTTCGTGTTGGGATGTAATGATTGGACAAAATTATTCTGTGTATATGTTTGGATGATTATGGTTGACTAATCCTATATATATATGAATGGCGTATATATATTGTCTTGTATATGTTGAGTTTATATGCCATCACAGGTTAAGAGGGAGCATTAATATTTGTCGTAGGTCACTTGCACTGAAAATGTTCGTGTTGTGAAGAAAGACAAAAAGGGGGAGAATGTTATTGTTGAGTTTGATGTTATGACATTTTACCTAACATATCATTTTCAGCACTAAGTCAAAGTCAGAAAATATTGGAACAAATGTCATGACATTCGGACCAACATTCTGATAACAGTTTTGCCTTTACTTCACGAAACTGAAGATCTCGTGAGATTTTTACCACGGTGGTAAAGTGACCTGACAAGGAACTTGTTGAGCTGATTATACACGTGGGAAGACCAAGTCCAAGGTGTTGCTAAACTTGGAGAACAAGTCCAAGAGGTTGGAGGATCTTGCTCCACATTCTTCTCCAACAAACTCTATCAAGCTGCCCACCTTTAGCTAAACTTCTATAACGATTCATTGAGCATTTCAAGGGAGACTCTCTACTATAAATAGAGAGACTACATCAAGGAATCGATATCCAGAAAACCGAAAAGAAATACATTAGAGAGAGCTCTCAAAAGATAACAATCTGAACACTGGATCACTGTGTTGCCTGAGCTTTTCGACGACATTCTGTCAAACATTATAATTGCTGCATAGATTCTAGATTTGTTCTTCATTGAAGCAATTGTAATGAGATGTTGTCTATATCTACTTAGTTAGATTTTTCAGGCATAAGTCATCTGCGACTTAACCTTTTTATTACTTTTGTATTATTTTGTAATATTGTAAAAGAAAGAATATATTCAATTATATATATATATACAATACTTTTGGTCATTGACCATTATAGGTTATATTAATATATTTACCTATGTAAATTTAAACCTTTGTGTTCTTTATTATTTCCGCTGCAATTTACTTTTCAAAGGTTTTTTATGTTTTTATATAAGTGTCGTCAGTTCCGTCAGACGACATTGTTAACGGCATTTGTAAACTGTTTTAGCGTACAAGCAATTTTACTTTATTTTTTATTATTTCATAGTATTACCCCGGGATCCAACAAAAGAGTCAATCAAGGAATCCCTAGAAGATTCAAGATTTTGTTCATCATCAGTATCACGAGTCCTTGTGCTAAAACCAGAAAGAATCTCCATCACTTCGTTCTTTATTGTATCGATTCTTTCAACAACTGGCAGCAATTCTTGTGTAGTGAACCTTTAGGTGAAGCTTCAAATGTCCACCTTAGGTCGTCGATGATTTGATAAATCTTCAGCTCAACAGCATCTTCTGTATAAACTAGCAGCAGCTCTTATTTTTTCCTCCAACGATTTGATTTTTTCAGGATCAAATCTACTCTTGCTTGCAGTTGCAGTAACACCTTGAACGAGTTCGGGGTGTCTCTGTTGAAATTGCTCAAGTGTTTGAAGAAGAGAAATTACAGCTGTATAAGCTGCCATCAAATTAATACTCACAATAAGGAAGGAACACACAGATTTTCACTTGAAATACCTTTCGCAAGATCAAAAGGATATCAATATAGAGAAGATTTAAACTTAGTATAATGCTGCTCACCTCTTTTAACTATTTTTCTCTAAATTTTTAATCCCACAACTTGTTGTACAACACCTTTTAATTAATTTCCAACACCACCTTAGCTTAGGTTAATCACTAAGTTATTTGATTTAATTAAAAAAAACAAAGTCAGAGGAGTAGGTGTAATATAATAATTCTCCCATCCATTTTCTAATATATTTTCTTTCTTCTGGTGGACAAGTTTTACATAATTTAAAAGCACCAATTTGTTTATCTGCTTTTAGGAGTGAGCGGATCCGGGTATCCTATTATTTTTGAACTATCTGAATCCTACCCTATAAAATATCGATTCCTAAATTTACTATTTAAAACCTATCCTTAACAATCATTACCTGAAATTTACCCGGACTCTGTAATTCCGGGTAGGTTCCCGGATACCCGTTCTCACCCCTAGTTAATACACAACAATACATAACCTAAACAGTAAGTACCTTTTAGAAAGTGGATCTTGAATTGTCTTTCATATCAGAGTATGTACCTAAGCAATACATAACCTAAGCAGTAAGTACTTCTTCGTATCTAAACTTCTTTGTTACACATACTTACTGAAGTGGTTTATAAACCACGTGCTCCACTTTCCCAGTGGATAGCTGGTTATGCATTTGGGTGTGTGGCAATCCTCCCTCTTCCCTATTATCGCTTATGTCACAGAAATCAGAAAAATTAAATGTTCCAAAGACCAAAACTAAATAATTTAAATGGGGTGGGTTGATAGGGTTCGGGTATTGGTTCCGGGTCCGAGTATTCGGTCTCTATTTTCTGGAATCGGAACTAACTTTTATCGGTTCCTACTTTTACTATTCGGAACCTATCCGTTATTCTAATATATCTATCAGAAACCTATCCGTTAGTGTCGGTTCCTGTTGGGTATGTGATAACTTGTACCCGTGCTCACCCCTACAACTTATTAAATAGAGCTTATAGGAGTAGAACTTTTTCAAGTAGAGCTTATATCAAAAAGTTGTTAGAATGGTTGTCAATAAAAAAATTTGGGCTTTTGAAAGTAGAGATTTGCTTTTGCCAAAAACACTTTTACTCTTTCAACCAAATGCTCCAATAAAAGACCAAAAATATTTTTGTTAAAAAAAAACTTTTGGCCTTTACAAAAGCCCAACCAAACGAACACGAAATAACTTTGTTATAGCAAGTGGAAATGTCCTAGAAGTTTCATCTCAATGATCACGTACAAAGTTGGGATGCCAAACTCAAATTGTAACTTCTTGCACATCAATGATCAATGGAGACTGTTTAAATAATAAGAAAAAAAGTGGAAATATCATTCAAAATTAAATAATAAGAGAGAGAGAGTTGTACATAACTCCCATCCCAATAATACAAACGACAGATTAACTAACAAGAAAGTTTGCCTTATCATATCTTGTCCTAGTGCTAGGCATTTGGTATTTATCAAGCTGGAATGTTCATTGGTCACTTTGGTACATTTTAGGGCAAGGGAATTAGAAAGGGTCTCAAAAATAGGGCGGGCGGACTTTTGGACACACAAGAAAATGAAAGTAGGTGCAGGGTGCTTCTGAGTTAGAGTTGTGGGTGGGTCGCTATAATTTCAATTCAATATTTTCGATATACTAGTGGTGCTTACTAATTACTCCTAACCGTTGCTTTTGCTTTCTTTACTCTTGTTTTGGTTGTGCTTGTGCTTATGCTCTATCTTGAGCCGAGAGTCTCTCGAAAACAACCGCTCTACCTATCAAGGTAAAGATATAATCTGCGTACACTCTACCCTCTCTAGACCCTACGTTGTTGTTGTTTACTAATTACTCCAATCAGAGCAGATCAACAAATTGGTACCTTTTAAATTAAGTAAAAGCTGTCCATCAGAAGAAATAAACTAGATTAAAGAAAACATTAATCAAATGAAATTGGATGGGGGAATTATTATATTACACCTACTACTCTGACTTTGTATTTTTTTAACTAAGTCAAATAATTTAGTGATAAACACTAAGCTAAGGTGGTGTTGGAAATTAGTTGAAAGGTGTTATACAATTAGTTGGTGGGATTACAGATTGAGAGAAAAACAGTTAAAAGAGCTGACCAGTTCTATATTGTGATATTGATAACCTTTTGATCTTTGTATTTCAAGTGAAAATCTTTGTATTACTTCCTTATTTTGAGTATTAATTTGATGGCAGCTTATACAGCTATAATTTCTCTTCTTCAAACACTTGAGCAATTTCAGCAGAGACACCCCGAACTCGTTCAAGGTGTTACTGCTAAAACACTCGAGTCCCTTCATGATACTGCTGAGTATTTTCTAAATGTTGTTGAAGAAGCTAGCAAGAGTAGATTTGATCCGGAAAGAATCAAATCTTTGGAGGAAAAAATAAGAGCTGCTGCTAGTTATGCAGAAGATGTTGTTGAGATGAAGATTTGTCAAATCATAAGCTGGACATGTGGAAATGCACCTGAAAGTTCACTACACAAGAATTTTCTACCGGTTGTTGAAAGAATCGATACAATAAAGAAGGAAGTGATGGATATTCTTTCTGATTTTAGCACAAGGACTCATGATACTGATGATGAACAAAATCTTGAATCTGCTAGGGATTCCTTGATTGGCGCTTCTTCTAGAAGTAGCCCGATGCAACATTTGGAAGATGATATCGTGCACGGACTTGATGATGACTTGGAGATAATAGTTAGAAAATTGACAGAACCGCTGTCGGATCTAGACATTGTCACAATATCAGGCATGGGTGGCATTGGCAAAACAACACTCGCTAGAAAAGCTCATGATCATCTAAAAATCAGGTATCATTTTGACATTCGTGTTTGGGTTACAATATCTAAAGAATATGGAAGTAGAAATGTGTTGTTAGAAGTTTTACATTGCATTTCAAAGCAACCAAATATTGACATCGAAAAAGATTATGATAAGAAGAATGACAACGAGTTAGCAGACTTGGTGCAGAAAAAACTAAAGGGTCCAAGATACCTTGTTGTTGTTGATGATATTTGGAGTACGGATGTCTGGGATTGCATAAGAGGAATATTTCCTGATTGCAACAATAAGAGTCGAATCTTATTGACTACTAGGGAAACAAAGGTAGCAATGTATGCAAATCCTATTAGCCCTCATGAGATGAACCTCTTGAATTTAGAGAACAGTTGGAAGTTACTTCGTGATAAGGTGTTTGGACCAAAACATCATCATCCGCCTGAGTTGGAAGAAATTGGAAAGAAAATAGCAAAAAAATGCCAAGGACTACCCTTAACAATTTCAGTGATTGCGGGACATCTCTCTAAAGTGGCCAGGACGTTAGGAAGTTGGAAGGATGTTGCCCGAACCTTAGGTGAAATCATTGCTAGTCATTCAGATAAATGCTTAGGAGTGCTCGGTTTGAGTTACCACCACTTGCCTAACCACCTCAAACCCTGCTTTCTTTCTATGGGTGGTTTTCCAGAGGATTATCAGGTTGAGACTTGGAGATTGATTCAATTATGGATCGCAAAAGGTTTTATTAGGAGGCCTGAAAGTGATAAAAGCTCGGAGGAATTGGCAGAAGATTATTTGGAGGATCTTATCAGCAGGAACTTGATAATTGTCAGAAAAAGGAGATTCAATGGTGAATTAAAAGCATGTGGAATGCATGATCTACTGCGTGAATTATGTTTGATTGAAGTTGAAATGACAAATTTTATGCATGTCGAGATAAAGGACATAGTCCCTACGCTTTCAACACAAAAGCATAATGGTCGTCGCTTCAGCTTTCAAAATCACGGTTATTCAGTTGTTTATTATTGCAAGCTATTACCCTCAGTTGCCAGATCTATCTACTTATTTTCTAAAACTCGACATTTAGTAAACCTTGAAGTTTTTTCCCGTTTCAACCTTCTCAGGGTATTGGCTATATTCCATGGATATGAAAGTTTATGTTCATTTCCACTTGTAATTACAAAGTTATTTCATCTAAGATATCTCCAAATTCGATGTTATGGCAATCTTCCAGCATCAATCTCAGAGCTTCAGAATTTACAAACTCTAATTTATGAGAGACAATATAATCATACAACTTTACCAGGGACGATATGGATGATGAAGAACTTGAGGCATATACATATGAGGAAAGCGTGCTATTTTCCCAGTCCTAGAAGAAAAAGTATCATAAATAAGCATCTTGTGATAGGGATGCCAAATTTAGAGGAACTTTCTAATCTCTGTTTCACCAGTTGTACAAATGAAATCCTTTCTAGTGTTCCCAATCTAAAGAGATTGATCGTCCATCAGATACCTTCATCAAGAATAAAGGGTAGGGACAATCGCCTCGTTGATATGTCCAGCTTGTCAAAACTCCAAGTATTGAAGTGTGTCACCTATGCTTCTTGGTCTTGGAGGCCACAGATCTCCATCAAGCGGTCTTTCCCAACATCACTTAAGAGGCTGACTTTAGCCGGCAGGTTTTATTTTTCTTGGGAAGATATGTCAACTCTTGTCATGTTGCCGAATATTGAAGAGCTCAAACTTAAAGATCATGCAACAATTGGTCATGTATGGAGATTGAGTGATGAAGACAAGTTCCAAAGCCTAAAGTTGTTGTTACTTTGCAGCCTAGATCTTAAGCATTGGGAAGCTATCGTCGATAACTTCCCAAATTTAAAACGCCTTGTGCTGAAGAACTGCAACTACCTTCAGGAAATTCCAATAGATTTTGGAGAAATTTGTACTTTGGAGTCAATTGAGTTATATCAGTGCGGCATTGATGCGGTGGATTCTGCAAAAAAGATTGCACAAGAACAAGAGGACATGGGAAACACTCGCCTTAAGGTCTGCATCAATATATAGCACTCAATGTAAGTTTTAGATTTCTCTTTAAAAAATCCATTATTCACATTAGTAACTACTCCATCTTAGCTACATTTTACCTCAGAATTAAGATGATGACTTCTACTTTTTATCTTGCATATATGCTGGGAATTGTGGCTTATTTTGAGGGACCATCTAACGTTTAGATTTCGAAAAGTAACATATTTCTTTTATGTTCTTAAATCTTAACCTTTGTTAAATTTTTGTTTTAGGAATAAGCATGTTTAATGCATGTCTTGCCAATTTGCGATTTAGTATATTGTGAACCATAACTTTTGATGTACTGTAATAGGAGTATTTATTTTGTGTTATGTGATAGTTGGAAATGATGAAGTTTTATTATGCATATCAAGGTTTCACACTTGTTTTTGTTTTCCTCTGTTCAAGTTTTTTTTTTTATCATACTATAAACCACTTATTTATTGTAATTTGAGCTCACAATAACCTAATATTGAATTCTTGCATAATTTATTTTATACGCTTATCAAGATCCAATACTTCTCGGAAAATATATATTTTCTCTGTTCTTTTCTGAGATGTGTTCTGGAAAGTACTGGAGTATCGATTGAGCTGATTTATGAATCTCTTCAACTAGTTGTTGAGCAAGATTTGATATATATATACGTATGAAAAGTAATATTTGACCTATATGTACATACTATTATTTTTCGGCCATGGTTTTCTCTTTTTACAGTTAGTCCATGTACATGCAAACATTTGCATCAACTTTCTCATGTGCTTATCTAATTTTATGTTTTTTTGGGAATACTATAATATTAAATTTCCCATTTTACGTACCCTCAATGGCATTATAGTCACGGAATGTCAGGTAGGGTTAACATCACAAGTTTCAAAAGTTTCTCTTTTAAAACCTTGTGACAGAGTTAAACTTCACACATATTGGAACGGAGAAAGTACTTAGTTCAAAAACATGCATCATTTAGTGTTCCAGAATCTGCACTTGACCATCCATTTTGTATTTTCTGCTAATTTTTCCTTTAATAAAGCATTTTTAATATACAAATTAAACAAGTTTTCAACTGTAGCAAGGCATAGGCTATAACTTTGTCGTTTTGCATCAATTCACAATCAAGGTTAATATGTGAAGCGCGAATGCGTCACAGTATACTACATAACCTCGTAGCTCGATAAGAAATGTTAAAACTTAAATCATGGTCAAGATAACCTTAAAACTTTTGAAAGTTTGCGTCACAATTATTGGACCGCTAAAATTGAACTTCCTTTTGGATCAATCTAGTCAATAGTACTGCCAAAACTGAAAATCCGTCCACAAACTGTATCAAGTAGCCTGCTAGGTCTAAGAAACTATGGAAATTGATAGGAGTAATAGGTCTAGAATAGTTTGAAACTCCTACGATCTGTATTAGAACAAATGTACTTTATACATATTTTTATTATTATTATTAATAAAGATTAATATTATGACATTTGCAATTATTGAATTATTAGTCGATTGTTTATAATATTCTATAATATGCATCCTTAGAGATTACGTGGTTATTAATAGTATGAGATATTAATATTATAACGTAATTCTTAAAATAACCTCGACTAATGATCATCGAGAATGAGATATCGATGATATGTGATATGTCGACATATGTTCTACATCACATCCTTATAGGATGTAGTATGTCTCACCTGCTACGAGTAATGATTACTCGTGATGGACACATGAATACTTTGAAAGTATTGGTATACCCTGCTGATATACTGTTTGTTATACAATGTCTAAAGTATGATCAGCGTGTGTGAGATAGAAGTCCTTAGACTTGAGGTTGATACGCACTGTCACGACCCGTTCCGGGGCCCGTGACTGGTGCCATACCCCGGGCACCCTAGTGATACAACATCAGAGAAAATCAGCGGAAATAAAAACTTAAACATGAACAAGAGATAAGATAATAAACAAAGCAACCAAACGGTTACCTTCCAAGAATATATATATATACTAATCTTTCAAACCGAACAGCTTTAATCCTTTTACAAACCCCGCCACAACAAAGACTATAGACTTAAGAGTTTTATATAACATGACGACAGTGGCCCCGCCATACCCCGAATGTACAAGAACCTACAACTCTGTGGTAACATACCAAAGATAAGCCTCGAGAAACGGAGCTTCCTAACGCCGAATCGTGATCCTAAGAGCGAGGATCAAGAATCGACGACTTCTACTCGCGGCATGAACGCAGCCTCGGGAGGTCAAGACAACAGTACCAAGTATATGAAATCAAAATATCAGAATGAAATCATAGCGATCTATATAAAGCAGAGACATGTATGATAACCAAACTACGATCACAATAAATAAGCGATTATGTAAGTCGTGACTCACGCCTCAGAGTCATCACTCAAATATAACTATGGGCCTCACGCCCGCAACATCAATCATGCCCGTGGAATACCTTCCTCACTTCCGGCAGTCTATGATATAATAACACCACGGAGTACACATGAACACCAAGTCTGTACTAACAATACTATACAACCAAACCACGGTTCGGCAAGTACGAAAGCCGACTACCAGATACTGGCGCCGTGTCACGAGTCGACTGTGCAAGTACGAGGGCTAACTACCAGTACTGGCGTCGTGGTCACGAGACTTCGTCACTACACCGAACGGGCAAGCGCGAGGGCTAACTACTGTGCACTAAGGCCGAATCACCACGCAGACGGCAAATACGAAAGCCGACCACCGATACCAAGGGCGCCGATCAAGAAAACCCCATGGAGAGCTAGTCCATGGAATAACACTATCAACAGAGAAATGAACCTCATCACGGCCGCGATACCCGCGACCATCCATCGAGTCAAGATGCCCACGGACTATCATAGTGAAGATACCCGTGGCCACCCATCGTGTCAAGATGTCCAAAATGATCAAGAATAACACGACCGCCCTCCATTCGAGAGACGGTAACATAAGAACACAACACTCTGCACAACAAGGCTATCATACACAAACATAGGAAAGTTACACACAACTCAAGGTACTTTTTATTTTATGCCAAGGTCCAGGTTTTAACCCTAAAGTACTACGTATGTTAAACTCTTTTTAAAGGATCCATTTCTTTTACAAAAGGTCACCCGATACCCGCAGTATAGAGTGACTAATCATCTTTTAAGTAAACCAAAACAACTTCCATACTTTCCTTTTAAAACCAAATTAAAGCAATACCCTGCCTTCTTTTTAGACCAAAACACTTCTCCTTTTAAAGTCAAGTTACCACTTTAAAACCAATGATAAAACCATTCTTTCGTTTTCATAAAGTCGTTATAACTAACTTCCCATAAAGCTGTTATAACACTTTATGTTTTAAACCAACTTTAAGACAAAACAATGCCTTTCTTTAAAACCAAAAACTCTTTAATTTCTTCAAGTCTCTTTTAGAAATCAAGTTCCTTACTTATTCTCATTTCCAAAATCAGTCAAACATTATTCCTTAAAACCAAGTACTCATTACTCACGAATGAGGTTTCACACTTCTTTACAACTTTCACATCAATTCAATTAAGTCAAGTCTCTTATCTTTTAAGATCAAGTCTCTTAACTTCTTAAAAGCAATAAACCATTCTTTTTATCTCTCTTAAGTCGTTATACCTAACTTCCCATAAAGCTAGTATAACTCTTAAGCTTTCAAACCAAGTATTATTCTTCTTTCAAAAAGGATTCTTAATTCTTTTGAAATACTTCAAGATTTTCATTATTCAGGCTTAAGTCAAAAGACATTGCCGTAAAACTATATTCGCTTAACACGACGCTCACCGTACTATATATATATTCTTGTAAAATACTTCCAGATTCTTATTGTTCAGGCTTAAGTCAAAAGACATTGCCACACGTACGTCTACCGTACTATATATATATTCCTTTAAAATATCATGCTCAAGAGTATAGGAAGAATCACATACCTCGCGACGATTATCGACTATCAGCAAAAAGCTCCAAAGTACTGTAATCCTGCTAGCCTTTTTCACTTCTTCGAGTAGAATACACTACTCGCAGTACTTCACCCTATAATGGTCACACAAGTCTATCAACGACTAGACTATCTGTAAAATAATTCTACGGAAAATTGGCGTGACTACCCGCCAAACTACACAAGTCTCATGTAAATACAAATTCATGTAAGTCTCATTCGCTTCCTTCTTATATACCTTCCTGGTATATAACTTATACTTAATTCTTATACTTCAACAGTATAAAAACTCTAATTACAAAAGAAGGTTAAGCGTATTTACCTCGATAAGCCCAAAATTATCCAAGTTTAAATGTCGATCCTGAGCAACGTTTAGCTCCAACTCTGGCGCTCAACTGCTCCAAACAACCCTTAGAAGTTCTACGCAACTTCTACTTAATACTTCAACTCGCTATGAAGATTTTCCTTAGGGTTTCGGTTTGAGACTAAAAGACAAAAGTAGTATTTCCTGCTCTACGTATAGAGGTAACTTTTGAAATACTACAAGTATAAGGCAAGGTATTTGGGTATAGTAACAATACTTGGAGAGTATTTCTCCAAAAGGGGGTATTATACGAGAACCATACAAGCGAGGGTGTACCTCGGCTTAGCACCACAGGAAGGGGTGGGTACCTACCGGCCTGAGGCCCAACAAAGGGGAGGGGAAGGCTAGGACGAGAAGCTCACAAAGGGGGGGAGAAGGGATTTCAAGACTTGGAGATTTGTTGGAGTGGATGAATAAGTCTTCAAAGGGGGGGGGGGTATTTATAGGGAAATCAAGGGCCTTGATCAAGCCAAGTGGGGGGCAAGTGGAGGGCCAAGATTTGCCCAAGTGCCCCCTATCCCTACTCCACAAAACAAGGCACAAAACAAGGCACCAAACAAGCCACAAAATAAGGCACAAAACAAGGCATAAAATCGTCCAAGCCAAACCCTTGTTGCCGTCCATATGAGGGTGACAAGTGTCACCCTCTCGTTGGTCCAAAATATTTCATCTCTCGGAAAAATCCGCAAAAATAATAAATGACATAGCCGGAATTTTCCCTTCACAAGTTCTGTAAAACGTTATGTCGAAAAACGACTCTTTACGGGGGTTGTGTACAAATTTCGAATCTTGCCTATCTTTAAGGCTCAAACTTCTCTACGTACGCCCACACGTACATACTCTGGAAATACGGGGTATAACATTCTCCCCTCCTTAGAAACATTCGTCCCGAATGTTCCTTCTCGAAACAGATAACGACAAAGTTCTTCATAACTTAAACAAGTTGCCAATGCCAAAAAATAACACCCGCGCAAATACTTAACCCAAGTCAACGAGGAATCACTCCTACATCACAAAACTTCCACCCTGGTCTAAAGGATACTCCCTTCGCATCTTCACTTCACAACAAAATGACCTCTTTTATTCTGCTAACACACGTTCACTTCTTTCCTTACTCGTCGTAATTACTTGAACTCTCCCAAAGATAATGCACCATACTTGATCATTTCTTCGATTCCCAAAATTTACGGAGCCACTACCTCCAAACTTGGTCATCTTACTAGCCTCAATCTTCCTTAAGGCCATTCCGGCCTTCACGATCCGCTCGGTCGAACATATCCACGAACTCATATGATGGTCATCTAAACTTGGGCCTAGCACCTCGTGACCTACCATCTGGCGGGACCACCTGAATCGACCCACCTCTGTCAAGACTCCGGGTTGACCCGCAACACGGCCCACCCTCTACTCGCCAAACACTTGTTCTCCCGGAACAATCTTACTAATTTACATCATGAAAGCTACCACTTTCATTTTACACAACTCACTAATTAACCCACAATACATTATAAGCAAACCAAGTATTTCGACAAAGACTAACCGTAAAATCTTTTATTCAAGCCGCTACCTCTAAGGTCTCAATGTGTAATATTCTAAGGTTCATACCTTCCCGACCACACTTATTCTTTCGACTATCCATGTCTCTAAACCACAATACACACAAAGCTATCTCATACATAGCACTCAACATACAATCATCGTATCACGCATGCAAAACTCTGAGGTTAAGGATATACACGAAAAGATAGGCGGTTCAAAGGACCGCTAAAAATGGGAACTTCCACCGCGACCTGCCGTGGCTCGCCGATGTATGAACATCCCGCCTAGCTATGGGAGGTGAAGAACCCGCGATCTTGTAGTCATGCTATCCTTCCAATGCTACCACAGTCTGGACAGTCTCGCCAAATGGCCTGCTGGCAATAATAACAATCTCCCAAGTTAGTACGACACTCTCCCTTATGAAGTTTTCCACAACGACTACACATCGAGACAAGTGGCGACCTCATCCGCGAGCACTCCTATTCCCGAAAATCTGAAACACGGGAGCCCGGACCGCTCCCGAATATCCCGGCGTCCCGGCGTGGAGGACCACTGCATCGGGCGGAGGTACATAACTAGTCTGCTTTGAGGCGGTCCGCCTCGAAAGTTATCAAAGGACCTGCATTGCGGCCTCTTCTGCGATCTTCGTCATTCCGCCGACCTCTCGCTCTCACATCCAGTGCATAAGCTGCATGCGGGCAATGTCCATGCCCGGCTGAAGAGCTACACCCGAACAAGCCTCTGCTAAGTAGTCATCGAGCCCGGTGATGTAACGGTGCACTCTGTCCTCCATACCGGCTACTAACAAGGGGACATACCGAGCCAATGAGTCGAACTCCACATTGTACTCCCGAACCGTACGCCCGCTCTGCCTCAACACCAAAAATCTGTCGGCCCGAGCCCTCGCCGCTGTGGTGGTAAGAAATGTGCAAGAAATGCCTCGAGAACTCGCTCCATACGGTGGAAGTGCATGCTCTCTCCGACAGCTCATGAATCAAACCAATCGATCGCAGATCACGCACCGACGCGAACCCAAGACCACCGACTCGGTCTCAAGCCTTGATCACTCTACGATCCTCAGAATCGCCGAATGAACTCCTGCGGATCATCCTCGTGCCTAGACGTAGAACTCGGCGGGCTACAACTCGAGAAAGTCCGTAGCCTCAAACTATCCGATCTCGGGTGAACCACGGGCATCGAGCCGCTGCGTCGGCCTTTATCCTCATGTTCGCCACGATCCCGGCGAATCGGGCCATCTCTTTGTAACCCATCTCCTCTCGCTCGGTGTGGGGTGGAGGCTCAGTCTTGTTGTCTCGGCCCACCGCTGCGGCTCTAAACTCGCTTTGGGGTGTTGGCGTCGCAAAACTCGCCGTCAAGCCTGATCTCGGTCTTGGCCAGGGCTTGCGCCCTCGTACTCCTCAGTATCTCACTCAGACTCCGCCGGCTGCTTGCCCATCTGGGCACAGGTTGCCTCGCGGAGGCATAATCGGTAAAACGAGATACGTCAGAGGGGTCCAACTTACAACACAGCTCTAAGGCACGATCTCAGAATGAGAAGAAGGGAAACCAATCCTAAATGTCCTGCAGCCTCCTGATTATAGATGTGGTGCACAACACACCGATAATCAAGATTCTACTAGACACGGTCTGTAGACACTTTCCGAGGATTAACTGCTCTGATACCACTTTTGTCACGACCCGTTCCGGGGCCCGTGACTGGTGCCTTACCCCGGGCACCCTAGTGATACAACATCAGAGAAAATCAGCGGAAATAAAAACTTAAACATGAACAAGAGATAAGATAATAAAACAGGCCAACCAAACGGTTACCTTCCAGTAATATATATATATACTAATCTTTCAAACCGAACAGTTTAATCCTTTTTACAAACCACACTTGTAAGATTACTGCACTTAAGAGTTTTATACAACATGACGGGACAGGGCCGCTATACCACGAATGTACAGAACCTACAACTCAGGGTAACATACCAAAGATAAGCCTCGAGAAACGGAGCTTCCTAACTCGTGATCCTAAGAGCGAGGATCAAGAACCGATGTACTCTACTGCGGATGAACGTAGCCGAAGGAGGTCGATCTGGTACCAGTAAGTATATGGCGAAAATCAGTAAATGAAATCATAGCGATCTATATAAAGCAGAGACATGTATGATAACCAAACTACAATTCACAATAAATAAGCGATTATGTAAGTCGTGGACTCACGCCTCGTAGTCATCACTCAAATATAACTATGGGCCTCACGCGCAACATCAATCATGCGTGGAATACCTTCGCCACCGGCGATCATGATATAATAACACCACTGAGTACATGAACACCAAGTGCGTAATAACAATACTATACAACCAAACCACGGGCGACCGCGGCGAAAGTCGACTACCGATACCAAGGCCGGGTGTCACGTGGCCGACCGGCAATCGAGGGCTAACTACAGTGTACCAGTCGTGTCACGAGACCGTCACTACACCGAACAGGGCAAGTCACGAGGGCTAACTACTGGTACAGGCGAATCAGCCACGAGGCGGGGCAAGTCTGGCCACCACCGGATACCGGCCGATCGGTAAAAACCTGCGGAGAGCTAGTCCATGGAATAACACTATCAACGGAAATGAACCTCATCACGGCGCATACCGTGGACCATCCATCGAGTCGGTATGCCCGTGGACTATCAGTGAAGCGTGCCGTGGGCCACCCATCGTGTCAGTATGTCCAAAATGATCAAGAATAACACGACCGGCCCTCCATTCGAGAGACGCGGTAACATAAGAACACAACACTCTGCACAACAAGGCTATCATACACAAACATAGGAAAGTTACACACAACTCAAGGTACTTTTTATTTTATGCCAAGGTCCAGGTTTTAACCCTAAAGTACTACGTATGTTAAACTCTTTTTAAAGGATCCATTTCTTTTACAAAAGGTCACCCGATACCCGCAGTATAGAGTGACTAATCATCTTTTAAGTAAACCAAAACAACTTCCATACTTTCCTTTTAAAACCAAATTAAAGCAATACCCTGCCTTCTTTTTAGACCAAAACACTTCTCCTTTTAAAGTCAAGTTACCACTTTAAAACCAATGATAAAACCATTCTTTCGTTTTCATAAAGTCGTTATAACTAACTTCCCATAAAGCTGTTATAACACTTTATGTTTTAAACCAACTTTAAGACAAAACAATGCCTTTCTTTAAAACCAAAAACTCTTTAATTTCTTCAAGTCTCTTTTAGAAATCAAGTTCCTTACTTATTCTCATTTCCGAAATCAGTAAAACATTATTCCTTAAAAACCAAGTACTCATTACTCACGAATGAGGTTTCACACTTCTTAACAACTTTCACATCAATTCAATTAAGTCAAGTCTCTTATCTTTTAAGATCAAGTCTCTTAACTTCTTAAAAGCAATAAACCATTCTTTTTATCTCTCTTAAGTCGTTATACCTAACTTCCCATAAAGCTAGTATAACTCTTAAGCTTTCAAACCAAGTATTATTCTTCTTTCAAAAAGGATTCTTAATTCTTTTGAAATACTTCAAGATTCTCATTATTCAGGCTTAAGTCAAAAGACATTGCCGTAAAACTATATTCAGTTAACACACGTACGTCTACCGTACTATATATATATTCTTGTAAAATACTTCCATTCTTATTGTTCGTGCTTAAGTCAAAAGACATTGCCACACGCGTCGTCTCACCGTACTATATATATATTCCTTTAAAATATCATGCTCAAGAGTATAGGAAGAATCACATACCTCGCGACGATTATCGACTATCAACAAAAGCTCCAAAATCGTAATCCCGCTAGCCTTTTCACTTCTTCGAGTAGAATACGCTACTCGCAGTACTTCACCCTATAATGGTCACACAAGTCTTTCAACGACTAGACTATATGTAAAATAATTCTACGGAAAATTGGGCAGCACTTCCCTACCCGCCAAACTACACAAGTCATCAGAAATACATCTATGTAAATCTGATTCGGTTCCTTCTTATATACCTTCCGGTATATAACTTATACTTAATTCTTATATTTCAACAAGATAAAAACTCTAATTACAAAAGAAGGTCAAGCGTATTTACCTCGATAAGCCCAAAATTATCCAAGTTTAAATGTCGATCCCGAGCAACGCTTAGCTCCAACTCGGGCGCTCCAACTCGCTCCAACAACCCTTAGAAGTTCTACGCAACTTCTACTTAATACTTCAACTCGCTATGAAGATTTTCCTTAGGGTTTCAGTTTGAGACTAAAAGGACAAAAGGTAGTATTTCAGGCTCTACGATAGAGGTAACTTTTGGAATACTACAAGGTATAAGGCCAAGGTATTTGGGTATAGTAACAATACTTGAGAGTATTTCTCTACCAAAAGGGGGTATTATACGAGAACCATACAAGGCAGGGGGTGTACCCTCGACTTAGCACCCCAGGAAGGGGTGGGTACCTCTACCACAAGGCCCAACAAAGGGGATGGGGAAGGCTAGGACGAAGCTCACAAAGGGGAGGGATTTCAAGACTTGGAGATTTGTTGGAGTGGATGAATAAGTCTTCAAAGGGGGGGTATTTATAGGGAAATCAAGGGCCTTGATCAAGCCAAGTGGGGGGCAAGTGGAGGGCCAAAATTTGCCCAAGTGCCCCCTATCCCTACTCCACAAAACAAGGCACAAAACAAGGCACCAAACAAGCCACAAAATAAGGCACAAAACAAGGCATAAAATCGTCCAAGCCAAGCCCTTGTTGCCGTCCATATGAGGGTGACAAGTGTCTCCCTCTCGTTGGTCCAAAATATTTCATCCCTCGGAAAAATCCGCAAAAATAATAAATGACATAGCCGGAATTTTCCCTTCACAAGTTCTGTAAAACGTTTCGTCGAAAAACGACTCTTTACGGGGGTTGTGTACAATTTTCGAATCTTGCCTATCTTTAAGGCTCAAACTTCTCTACGTACGCCCACACGTACATACTCTGGAAATATGGGGTATAACACGCACCTTGTCTGCAGAGTAATATACTTTGATCCTGTCCTAAGCTCAAATGCCTTGTAGGTTGAGATACGTCTTGCATTGAGTATATTGCGATGTGGATTAAAGGTGGTAGTTGAGCCAAGATTATGATTCATTCCTCGAATGTATATTCGGGAGAACACTCAGATTCTCATGTGATATTAGATTGACTAAGTCGTTGGCAAACATAATAGACATATCTAGGATATGGTCTTGTTGTCAACTAATAGAGATGAAATATAATACTCGAGCCGTTTGGATAGATACTTGGCAGATCCTAAGCTTGATCGAGTGTGTCGCGAATGAAATGATTTTATCTTACCACATAGAGGTTCAGTTTACCGGATTCGAGTGACTATACTTCACATATTAAGTTCGTCTTCCGGTACTGTCTAAGAGTTCCGTGTAGACCCTAATGTGATTGGTATCGATATGTGAATGCCTGTAGGGTAACACTAAGTCAATCATTTTGTCGATTTAAGGATGTAATGAGAGAATATAAATGTTCGATTTATGATCGAGACATTTGAATAATAATGATTATTTAATTAAGTCGAGATTGAATTTCAGATTTAATTAAAATAGAAACGAGGCAAAATTGGACTAGGGCCGCGGCGTATGAGACCCAGGGTCGCGGCTCCATAGCGCCGCGGCGCCACCCAATTAGCACCGCGACGCCGCCAGTCCAGTGGGCAGTCCAACTGACCCACTTCGTCTCATTTTCTGGGCCTGGCCCACGAGAAATCCTAGATTACGTTTTTAACACTAAAATACAGCTATAAATAGGGGTTTCATTTCATTATTCATTTACACCAGCACTTGATTTCACAAATCATTCTAAGTCTTAGAGATTTAGTCTTACAATATCCTTTCGAACCTCTGTCGAATTTCCTAGCTGTTCGAAGGAGGTATTACATCGGAGTTCTTGAACTTGCAATCGAGGAACAATTGTGTGCTCACCCTCGGAAGCAATACTTAAAGATTCCAGATATATTCAAACCGTAAGTTTTCGTTCGAAGTATTACGGTTATATTACATGTTGTATGTTTATATGTGTTTATTGTTATTACATAATTATCCATCAGTTCGTCGTTTGTTGAGTTTGAAACTAAAATTTTCAAATTTCACTGCGTACGAACCCAACAAAACCCTAATACCCTTATCATATGCATGAAATTCATATTAATCGCGGAAGACATTTGTAAATCATATACATCTTCAAATTAAATCATGAAACCTTTTCTTTTAAATCACAAACTATACATGAAATAGATTTCATAAGAATAGTAAAGTACTCAAATTAAAATAAACATCTCTTCATGTATATTTAAATTTTAACATCCTTCTGACACTTGTATCCGTTTTCTTTCCGACAGCTGGGGCTACTGGCAAACCCCCTTAAGCCTGGAAATATCTCGTATGAACAATTTGTCCGAGAAAGGTATTACTGCTGACGTATGTCCTAAAATGAAATTTTGAACTTTATCTGTGGGATTGTTGAAATTAGAGAAAGTCCCATTCTTCTTTTCACTTCAATGAAATTTGAGCTATGTTGTTCGGCCTCTTCAAATTAAAATGCCGGAGACCAATGGTTTAGAGCTTTTTGGTTAATCGGATTTTCTCTTTCTTCTTCATGGCGATGATTGCTATTTTCTTCTTACACATGCAATTAACCAAAAAATCTTTTCTTGAATGACAAATAATAGTTGATACTTGTTGCAGAAAAGGGATCCTAGAGTCACTAAGGAAGAGGGCACATATAATGACCGACGGGTTCAATAGCTGCAGAAATGTTGTTTGTAATTTCACAGAAAGCAATTGTTAAATACATATCAATTAATAATATTATGTATTTATGTAGTATCTTGTTGTATATGGTAGGGAGTAAAACAATAATGTAGGATATTATGATAAAAGATTAGGATGGATTAATTAGGGAGATTAGAATGGATTATTTAGGAAGACATTAGGCATGATTTGCTCTTCCTAATTAATTATAAATGTTGTATATATTCTTCCCTTATGGGAGCAAGTCAATTGAGGAAACTATTCTCAAACTCTTACATGATATCAAAAGTTTAAGGAAAAGATCCTAAATATTTTCTCTCCTATTTTTGGTCATCTTCTTCCCCAAGAACTTTACTAGGGCCGAAAATTTTTCATCCATTTTTCTTCGGTTTTTAATTGTTTTGTCTTTCATTCATTCCAACCAATTATGTTTGACTCAAAATCTTCCTTTCACCCTCCTCTTGCTGTATCGAACATCAAAACACATGTTTCCATCAAATTAGAAATGAAAACTGTTCATTATGCAACTTGGGCGGAATTGTTCAAAATTTGTTGTCGTGCCCACAAAGTTCTTCATCATATCATTTCTCCGAAAGAGGGCACTGGAAAAGAAGTAACAACCGATGTAGACAAAGATTTGTGGGATACACTTGATGCCACAGTTCTTGGTTGGATCTATGCAACAATCTCCACTGACTTGTTGCATACGATAATGGAACCGGATTCAACAGCCATTGCGACATGGGAACGTTTGAGAGATATATTTCAAAACAATCAAAACTCTCGCGTTGTTACATTGGAAAGGAGTTCTCAACCGTTACCATGGCAGATTTTCCTAACGTTTCGGCATATTGTCAACGTCTCAAAGTATTGACAGATCAATTGAGAAATGTTGGTTCTCCGGTTACTAATAACCGATTGGTCTTGCAATTGGTCGCGGGTCTCACTGATGCGTATAACGGTGTCGGCATTGTAATCAGTCAAAGTAATCCTCTACCGAAGTTTTATCAAGCAAGATCTATGCTTGTGCTTGAGGAGTCGGGCTTGTAGAAAAAGGCTTCGACTATCTCAAATTCCGTCATGATTGCTACGTCTTCCAATGATGGTAATTTTCATGACCCTTCTCAACAACATAAGGGACAAAAAGGACATAATAATAATAAAAATAAGAGAGAAAATCGCGAAAATAATAAAGGTGGAGGCCACCAAAATTCCGGTAGCGGCGGAAATGGCGGCACCACCAAATGGTGGGCGGTGACAACGGCAGCGTGGTGGCCCAAAGTGGCAGCAAGTGGTGGCGATGGCGTGGGCCATACCACCCACCAAAGACTAACAGACGAGCGGTTGGGCAACAACCACGACCCACTATCTAGCAGCAGTCCAGCTCAATATTTTATCCACAGTGGCATCAACAAGCACCAACAGACAGTTGGGCCAGGCAGCAACCACGACCCACTATCCAAAGCCGGCCAATTTCAATATTTTATCCACAGTGGCAAAGAAGAACGACAGCCCAATGAGCCTATTTTGTTGGTCCTGTCCCATTCAGCGATGGCAATGGATCGACCTCAACCGACCCAGTGGCATGAGGCCCATTCAACAGGGGCACACCCCACGGATATTGACTATTGAGAGCGCCATGCACACGCTTGCACTCAATCCACCGGATTCAAATTGGTATATGGACTTCGGAGCGACGTCTCATATGACGTCCTCCCAAGGTAATTTCTCCTCCTATTTTGATTTGAGCAATGATAATGGAATAATAGTCGAAAATGACCATTCAATTTCAATAAAAGGGTATGGTTCTAGCACATTATCACCACCAAACCCACCACTAATATCAAAAAATGTCCTTCATGCTCCCAAATTAATCAAAAACTTGGTGTCTGTGAGGAAGTTTACTACTGATAATTGAGTATCTGTTCGTTTTGACCAGTTTGGATTTTTCGTGCATGATTTTCAGACGGGGAAGCTTCTCATAAGATATAATAGTAAGGGGGAGCTCTATTCGATAAAATTACCCAATCCACAGTCCAAGTTTCATTCTTCTTTTGCAGCCTTGGCACCAACGTTTGGGACATCCGGGGAGGCTATTTTGGCCTCTCTTAACAAAAATAAATTTATTTCTTGTACCCAAACTCGGACTCTTAATAAGTGTCATTCTTGTCCACTTGGTAAACATGTTAAATTGCCATTTTCTCTTCTACTTCATGCACTCTTATGCCATTTGATATTTTGCATTGTGATATTTGAACTTCACCCGTTTTGAGTTCTTCTGGTCATAGATATTATTTACTTATATTGGATGACTACTCTAATTATTTGTGGACATTTCCTTTAGCGAAAAAATCACAAGTGTTTTTCACGTTTATCACCTTTAGAACATTCATTAGAACTCAGTTTGAACGGGATATCAAGAATATACAATGTGATAATGGGAGAAAATTTGATAATACTCAGTTTTGGGAGTTCTTCTAAAACAATGGTCTAAATTTTCGTCTATCTTGTCCTCACACATCATCACAAAATGGGAAGGCGAAACGTAAAATTAGGACCATAAACAATATTGTTAGAACATCCCTTGCTCATGCTTCACTACCCCCCATGTTTTGGCATCATGCATTCCAAATGGCTACTTACTTATTGAATATTCTACCTCATAAAAACATGTCTTACCAAGCTCCACTAAAGATACTTTATTTACGTGAGCCCTCTTATCTTCATTTAAAAGTATTTGATTGTCTTTGCTACCATCTCTTTCCATCCACTACATTCACAAAACTCCAACATCGGTCTACTCCATGTGTCTTCTTGGGATATCCTGCAAATCACCGTAGTTACAAATGCTATGATATTTCTTCCCAAAGAATTATTATAAGTCGTCACGTGATTTTTGACGAAACAATTTTTTCCTTTGCCAAAACACATGACAACGGAACTCACTCTTATGATTTCTTGGATGATGATAGGCTTCCATATCTAACACATTTTTTCACAGCCCGGGACCCGCAGGTGCACAAACAGTGGCCCCACTAGATCGAGGACCAGTAGTCCAGCCATTGGATCAAAATGTCCAGCGTCTTGGGCCATCTGATTTCCGGCCCAATGAACATAATTCCATTTCCAATGGGATATTGCTCCAGCCATTGGGCCACACTGCATCTCCTGGCCCAATACCCAGTCACATACAGTCTCGGCCAGTCACACTCACGGAAAGAATATCTTGAACAGTGGTGTCCAGTCCACTGGCCATGCCTCTCGTCCGATTACCCGTAGTCAACATGGAATTGTTAAACCCAATGCCAAATATAATCTACACACCCAGGTCTCAAAATCATCTTTGCCTCGGAACCCAGTGCTTGCCCTCAAAGACCCGAATTGGAAAATGGCCATGGATGATGAATATCATGCTCTAATTAATAATAGGACATGAGATTTAGTACCTCGTCCATCTAATGCTAATATAATTCGGTCTATATGGATTTTTAGCCATAAAAAAAATCTGATGGTTCTTTTGAGCGGCATAAGGCTCGTCTTGTAGGTGATGGAAAGACACAATAGGTTGGGTTAGATTGCGGGGAGACATTCAGTACAGTGGTCAAACCAGCAACTATCAGAATAGTACTCAGTCTCCCTCTCTCTCAAAAGGATGGTCACTTCATCAGTTGAATGTTAAAAACACCTTCCTTCATGAACACCTGAGTGAGACTGTCTACATGCACCAACCGGTGGGATATATAGATCCTAAATATCCTAATCATGTGTGTTTGCTAAAAAAATCATTATATGGCCTCAAGCAAGCACCCAGAGCTTGGTACAAGCAGTTTGCAGATTTTGTGTCACACATGAGTTTTTCACACAACCGTTCAGATAATTCTCTGTTTATCTACCGACAGGGTAATCATACTGTTTATCTTCTCTTATATGTCAATGATATTATCCTAACAGCATCTTCAGACTCTCTTCGCAAGAGTATCATGTCACAGCTTAGTTCTGAATTTGCTATGAAAGATTTTGGTCCTCTCCACTACTTTCTAGGAATTGCAGTGACACGACATGCAGGTGGATTATTTCTTTCACAGAGAAAATATGCCTCAGAGATCGTATAACGAGCTAGAATTTCTTCTTGCAAACCATCAGCAACACCGGTCGACACAAAATCCAAGTTGAGTGCCAACTCCAGCAAACCTTTTGCCAATCCATCTTTATATCGCAACCTAGCAGGAGCATTGCAATATCTCACATTCACCGGACCGGACATCACTTATGCAGTACAACAAGTGTGCCTATTCATGCATAATCCGATGGAAGAACATATGCATGCGCTAAAACGCATTGTGCGATATATACAGGGCACTCTGGAGTATGAATTACATCTTTATCCGTCATCCATTTCAAAATTGGTTACGTACACAGATGCATACTGGGCAGGATGTCCAGACACCAGGTGCTCCACCTCTGATTATTGTGTCTTCCTAGGTGATAATTTAATCTCCTGGTCCTAAAAAAGGCAAGCCACATTATCTCGCTCAAGTGCTGAAGCTGAATATCGTGCGGTTGCCAATGTTGTGTCTGACTCATGTTGGATTCAGAATCTATTACTCGAGCTTCATTGCCCCATTCTGATAGCCGTATTGGTCTACTGTGATAATATTAGTGCAATTTATCTCTCAGGAAATCCACTACATCATCAACGCACTAAACATATAGAAATATCCACTTTGTCTGAGAAAAGGTGGCTCGCGGACAAGTGTGAGTGTTACATGTCCCGACACGACATCAGACCGCAGATATCTTCACGAAAGGGCTTCCGCAGATATTATTTGAAGAGTTTCGGGACAGTCTCAACATTCGCCGTCCTCCAACTTCGACTGCGGGGGAGTGTTAGAATATTATTTCTATCAATTAATAATATTATGTATTTATATAGTATCTTGTTATATATGGTTGGGAGTAAAATAATAATGCAGGATATTATGATAAAAGATTAGGATGGATTAATTAGGGAGATTAGGATGGATTATTTAGGAAGACATTAGGCATGATTTTCTCTTCCTAATTAATTGTAAATGTTGTATATATTCTTCCCTTATGGGAGCAAGTCAATTGAGGAAACTATTCCCAAACTCTTACACATACAATATACACAATATATTGTATGTATATTGATCTATCAGATAAGGCCATTGGGCCAACATTCGTCCAGCCCAACAGTGGCCGATTGGGGTGATTGTCCGGATACCAGGCGTTCTACGTCTGACTATTGTATGTTTCTTGGAAATAACTTGGTCTCATGGTCTGCCAAACGTCAATCCACGCTTTCACGTTCGAGTGTAGAGGTCGGGTATCGAGGGGTAGCCAACGTGGTCTCTGAGTCATGTTGGTTACGTAATCTTCTTCTAGAGCTCCATTGTCCTATTCAGAAAGCTACATTGGTGTATTGTGATAATATTAGTGTCATCTACCTTTCTGGTAATCCAGTTCAGCACCAACGCACTAAACACATAGAGATGGACATTCACTTTGTTAGAGAAAAGGTAGCTCGAGGAAAAGTACGCGTCTGCCATGTACCTTCCAGATATCAAATTTCAAATATCTTTACAAAAGGTCTTCCCTCGGTCTTTTTTGAAGATTTTAGAGACAGTCTCAGCGTAAGAAGATCGTCCGCTATGACTGCGGGTGTATTAAATACATACAATATACACAATATATTGTATGTATATTGATCTATTGGATAAGGCCATTGGGCCAACATTCATCCAGCCCAGCAGTGGTCCGATTCCTTATATATTTCCCTTGTATATTTGGATATAGACTTAGTCTTGTACCTTAATTATTATTGTAATATTACCATAAGTGTATAGTTAGTCTCCATATAGAATAGAGATTTAGATGTAGAATAGGAAAATGATTTTCCTATTGTAACTTATATATATATGTCTTTCTTCAATAAGAATAATCAAGAGATTATTTCTTTCACCAATTTTGTTTACTTCAAGTAGTAACGGGTAAAATTCAGATTGGTTACTTCAAGTAGTAACGGGTAAAATTCACAAGAACTTTTTAGTCCTGTGTAATTAAGAAATAGCTACTTCTTGTGGGCCTGTGTAATGACTCCTTGCAAGGCGCTGTCCCATCTAGTGGCCCGAGTCTGTGATTTACCTTCCTCCACACGTCTGTCGGGTCGGAGGGTGGGGCGCAATGTGATTTCGCCTTTTTTGCTCCCAAGAAATAGCTACTTCCATGACGTATCAAGTTCTATTCCAAGACATTATTATGGATTTTTTTGATGTTTTCAAAGTTCACTATTTGAATTTGAAACTCCATGGCAGTGACTATGCTTGGAAGACATGGCCAAAAAGTGGTTAATGATTGCTATTTCTACAATTGCAACTGATTATAGGAAACCATTTCCTGCTGCGCTACGAGCCGTCCAATTTGTTTAATAAAGCTAATTTATTAAACTAGCTTTTTTGTGGAATTTATTGTATTACTGGTGATGCTTCTGTATGTAGGGTGTTCCACCTAAGGACAACTATCTTGGCAGCAGAAGAAGATCTGCCTGCAATAATGGCTAGTTTCAAAAAGTTCAACGACGAATTCATGCAGCAATATGAATAGAATAGCACAGATCTAGGCTACTCCATTACATATGTAAAATATGTTTAATTTCTTTATGTCTGATGAATTCAAGTTACTAGAGATCTGCAGACCTTTAAATTTTGTCATCTAGTTGATGCCTTTCAAGTTCCCATTTGATGATGGTACAATTTGTGTTGTGGTATACTGCCGTCCTAAGCCTGCAGCTGGAAATGGAATATTGAAGAAAAAAATTTGTGCTGTTGTGTGTGGCTGCATTATTTCATGAAAAATCTGAACCATTGAGAGGGACCAAGAATTGACCAGGAAAAATGATTTTTATCTTTATCTTGGTAAAAATAATTAAGGTTGTCATTTAATATTGCAAATTTTGTGCTTTTAGTCCCTGAATTATCATTAGATACTGATATTGGTCCTTGTGTTATTTGGTTGCGCACATTCAACCTTTTTTTTCTTTCTTCTCTTTTTATATGTAGTGCTAACGCATCCATGGTGGGTGGTGTACATTTAACCATCAATTAGTCCAAATGTATATTATTGATCCTTTTGTTTGTGAATCTTCACAAATTTGATGAATTATTGACTGCTATTCCATTTAAATGGTCGTGAATTATGTTAAATTTGTGTTGTTATGTCATATTTGAAGGTTGTAGGGGTCCCGTGAATTATACTATGGATTAATTAAAATTTAAACAGCAAGAACAGACAAAATAGTATGCTGAAACAGTGTCGAATGTCAGTAGAAATGTCGTCTGACACAAGTGGCGACACTAAGATAAAACTTAAGAAAAACCTTTGTAAGAGTTTAAAATGCAGCGGAATAAAATAAAGAACACAAATGTTTAATTTTCATAGGTTATATATTAATATAACTCATGATGGTCTATGACCAAAGGTATTGTATATATTTATATACAATTGAAATATTCCTTCTTTACAATGTTACAAAAAGATACAAAAGGAATAAAAAAGTTAAGTCGCAGATGACTTATGCCTGAAAAATCTATCTAAAATAGAAGTGATCAACACCTCATTACATTTGCTTAAATGAAAGAACAAATCTAGAATCTAGGCAGCATTTGTAATGTCGTACAGAATGTCGTCACAAATACAGGCAACACTTGTTGATCCTGTTTTCAATCTCAAAATCTGGAGAGCTCTCTCGATCTTTTCTCTTGTAATTTTCTGGATATTGAATCCTTGAAGTGACATCTCTATTTATAATAGAGAGTTCCCTTAAAAGACTCATCGATCAGTTGTGTAGGTTGAGCAAAATATGGAGCACGTGGGCAGTAGCTTGAGGCTGAAAAATCTCTAACAGCGTGAACTGTTTCTTCCACGTCTTGCTCCTCAAGTTATGCAACTTCTTGGACTTGGTCTTCATCGATCCTAATCTGCTTGAAGACTCCTTGCTAAGTCAATTTGCCGTGTTTAAAAAAGATCACAATTACCTGAAAAAAAACTGCTCGTGAAGATAGACAAAACTATTTCCAGAATGTCGGCCAAAATGTCAAGACATTTGTTTCGACATTTTCTGTTATGGATTTAGTACAAAAATGATATGTTAAGGAAAATGTCATGACACAGAACCTAACATTAACATTCTCCCCCTTTTTGCCTTTCTTCACAAAATCTAATTGAAAAAAAATTCACTTGATCTACAGCAGCAGCAATATCCACACAACTGCTCCCCCTCAACCTGTGATGGTATACAAAAGCAAGGCATATACAATATACATATATATATATATATACATATATATATATATATATATATATATATATATATTATGATTAGAAACAACTATTAGAAAAAGATAAACATACATGGCCTTACACTAAGACCGTTAAAGCATTTTTACACCCCAAACTAAATAAAATCAACCATTGTCTTAAATCTCCAAATGCTAAACAATTCGACTTTAGCACATAATCAGTAACAACAAAAAAAAACTTCATCCAAAGAAGATTCAACAAAGATCTCAAAGAAGAATTTCGAATACAAGATCGCTAGCCTCTGCGAGGTTGATCAAGTAGTAGATTTCAAATTTCTTTCTACTGAGTCGACACACCATCTGCATATCTCCTCGCGATGCAGTGGCCACGAACAACTGCAACTTTACTAGTCTCAGCTTCCTCTGTCTCCCCCTGTTTGGCAGCTTCTGTTTCCCCCTGTATCTCAGAATTCTCTCCCCATTTTTGGGAAGAAAACAATGACATAAAATGATCCCTGGCTTGAATCAGAGTCAGCCTCACATTATCAATGTCAAACAGCTGTTCATTGATTTTCGCAATTTGTCTCACAATCCAATCAGCTGTTATCGGAGACTGTCCTGAATTAGTGTTGTCAAAAATGTTGGGAACATTTTTGTCAACATTTTCTCTACTACTGCTTACCAATTTCCAAGGGAGGTCAATTATTCTGATCATGCTCTTCAATACTGTTTTATTCACAATATACATCTTAGGTTATTTTCTTATCATCTCTTTCTTTGATGGTTTGAACCCTTGAGATGTAAGCACTTTAAAGATCAATGAGGGGAAATGTATGATTTGGTTTGAGTCTTTTTCAGCTAAGTTTACAATCTGTTGGAAGATTGTCTTTCCTAGATTGACTCGAAGACCCTTACCTAGCTTAAAGAGAAGGATTGCTTTCTCTATGGTTACAATTGACTCGTTCATTAAGGGGAGCCAATTATATATAGCAATTTTGTGTAAGATAGCAAACAATGCGGTAAGCTTTGACGCTGGACACCTTGAGACCCATTTTGTCAACACACCTCCAGTGATATAAAATATCACTTCATCCCTGTCATTTATAACATCCCTCTCTTCTTTCTCTTTCAATCCATCACTCAGACCCATACATTGGTTTATTGTGGCAGGTGTGAAGTGGTAAAACTTGTTATAGTTTGCCAAATTTCTTCGACTTAATTTTCTCCATTTTAGAGTCTAGGTTTGCATAGAACAACCTCACACTATCTTCAGCATATGGACATTTGTTATTCACAAAACCTAGTAGATTTCTTTCGGTGAAGAAATCCATCAGGCCATATTCATTACAAGAAGCAATGTCCATTACTTTTTACAGTTCTTATTGTTCCATTCTTGTACCACGACCAATGTGTAGAGTTTTATTTTGTTAGAAATTTATCTGAGTAAGAATTTACCTCATTCTCTGATTCAGTTGCAGATTTGCTTGATGAGGCTGGAGAACTTGATTTTTTTATTGCATGTTGGGATGTTGACGGAGATGTTGTGATATTTTCAGCAACATCTGGGGTACCTTTTGATGACTCGTCAATCACTGATTTTTGCAAGTTTCTAGGGCAAAAATTCCTTAAAGGCGTATCATCTGGGATTTCCTGTTCTGCACTCGAATCCACAATATTAGGAACAAAGAGATTTGAGTACGATGGTGACGCTGGAGCTTCTTATGGTTGTTCAATAGATGGAGTCCTCTCAGTATCATCATTGCTGGTCCAATTTAAGTCGGAATCAGTCCAATCACTGCTTGATACGGCAGAGGCAGTGGTATCGACCTTTGGTCATTTTGTAGCTGGTTCGGCACTTCCGAATTCTCTTTCAAAGGTTCGAGTGGACCTCCGAGTGGGGAACTTTAATGTGCCTTCTCTTTTCGGTAACACAGTGACATCTGGAGTATTTTTCAGATCAATTGGGTTGTTGGTGTCTCCTGAGTATGCAATGTCAAGTGGTTCTTCAAACTCACTCAACACAATGACTTTGCTCATAGGAGGGCTTGTGCTCATGGATGTGCTTTCAGAAATATTGGGTGACATTTTGGTTGACATTTTGGTTGACATATGTGATATATCCATGGGCGAAAATGGTGAAGAAGACTTGGAAGATTTAGGATTTTGGAAGTTGGAGTATGAGAGAAGGGATCCATCGATTTTTGTTTTTAACTCGAGAGGATGTGATTTTTTTTTTAAAATTTTCGGAAAAGTATTTAGACAAGAATGAATAAAAGTTTAAGATGAATTTATACACTTGACAAAATATTTTTGTTCCCAAATTTTAGGAATTTGAATTTTATTCCAATTCTTCTTCCTGAAATTTAGAGATAAAATGATAGACATTATGATTTTATAATTATCAACAAAAACATTTTTTTTTAAAAAAAACACTCAACGGTTCACATATAGGGAAAAAATAACTGAATTTTCAAAAAAACAGTTACATACTGCATCCCAACAAATATCAGTATCTGAGAATGTCACTAGCAATGTCAGCAATATTTTGAACAACACAGGTATCATAATCTCTAAAAAAAATTTTTACTCTCAGCAATAAATCAAGACACATTTCAGATATTTTTTATGAGTTCAATCTCCAGACCAATGTTACATTTTCCCATTGAGTCCTAGATCTAATCATAAAGCACATATGGAACTTCATTTTTGTGTCAGAAACAAGAATACTTATTTAGCATCCTCACAATTTCTTTTGATTAAGCACGTTAATACTCTTATAGTATAGGAACGGTATTAATTTCAAAGAATTTTGTCCAATTTTTTCAATTGCCGAGATTTACAAAGGCTTTGCCTTATTTTGATACTCCCTTTTTATGATATCTAATATCATCGCAGAGAACAATATCATATTGAAATCATGTTTTTATTTGAAAACCTTACCTGTATGAACAAAAATCAGACATAACAATTTACTGAAAAACAGATTCTGATATTACAAGGATAAATGTCACCTGAAATGTTAGAGACATTTTAGACGACATTCGCCCAACAGTGCCGACTTTAGACAGAACAGAGACTAAGAGAGCTTTTCAAGTTGAAAAATTTCTCATGATCTAAAGCTTTTGTAAAGATATCAGCTAGTTGATGAATTGTCAACATAATCAATTCGCACTAGCTGTTTTTCAACCAAATCTCTTAAAAAATGATGCTTAATATCTATATGTTTTGTACGAGAGTGCTGAACTGGATTTTTTGAAATGTTAATGGCACTCATATTATCACAATACAAAACTAAGACATTATTTGAAAAGTCATAGTCGTCTAACATGTGTCTTAACCAAATTAATTGAGAACAACAACTCTCAGCTGACAGTTGAGAGTGAAACACAGTTTTGTTTACGACTATACCAAGAAACCAAATTATTGCCAAGGTAAAAGCATCCTCCACTAGTACTCTCTCTGTCCCCCACATCACCAGTCCAATCTGAGTCACTATATCCTATTAGATTAGGATTAGTGTCTTTGGAATACCAAATTCCCAACTCACATGTGCCGGTGACATATCTGAGACACGTTTCACGACATTTAAGTGGGAGATTTTGGGACAGACTTGGAGTCGAACACACACACACACACTAAACATTAGATCAGGACGACTCACGGTGAGATACAAGAGACTACCTATCATAGACCGATACAAAGTTGGGTCGACATTTTCCCCAACATCATCTTTGCATATAGTTTGTGTTGATCCCATTGGAGTCTTCATATGTTTAGCATTATCCAATTCAAACTTCTTGACCAAATTCTTGGCATACTTGCTTTGGGAGATGAAGATTCCCTCCTCATTTTGCTTTATTTGCAAGCCTAAGAAAAGGATTAATTCTCATATCATGCTCATCTCATATGTTGAGGACATAGCTTCGACAAAAGTCTCAAGATGGGGTTGTGAGGTCGAACCAAAAACTATGTCATCTACATAGATTTAAGCAATAATCATATCTACTCCATGGTGTTTAATAAATAATGTACAATCAGCTACACCACGTTTGAAACCAAATTCAAGAAGAAACTGAGTTAAACGACCATACCATGCACGTGGAGCTTGTTTTAATCCATACAAGGCCTTTTTCAGCTTGTACACCGATTGTGGATGATGGGGATTTTCGAATCCTTTAGGTTGTTCAACATACACTTCCTTATCAATATATCTATTCAAGAAAGTACCTTTTACCTCCATTCGATTGAGAGTGATCTTCAAACAGCAAGCTATGGCAAGCAACAGTCTAATTGACTCAATTCTAGCAACTGGAGCAAAGGTTTCCTCATAGTCAATACCTTCCACTTGAGAGTATCCTTGAGCAACTAGTCTAGCCTTATTTCTCACAATAGTTCCAGATTCATCTGATTTGTTTTTAAAGATTCATTTAGTTCCAATAACATTAGTGTTGTTGGGGCGAGGAACTAAATCCCAAACTTCATTTCTAGTGAACTGTTCTAATTCTTCTTGCATAGCTTGTATCCACCAACTATCCTTTAGTGCTTCATTGGCATTCTTAGGTTCCAAAGTAGATATATAACAAGAAAGACTTATCTTAGGATATATGGTAGACATACACATATATCTCACCATGTCTCGGTAATTCAGATGTTCTTTCCTTCTCCTTCTCGTTCCTTCATGTACATCTCCTATTACTTGGCCAGTGGGATGGTTCTTTCTAATCCTGGATGAGGGATCCCTACGTATTGAGTCATGTATTTCAGCCTCTGTTTCCTCATCCGAACCTGCAGTGTTCTTGGTTTTTGCTTCAGGTGTTGCTGCAGATGTCGTGACATTTGGGGCAACATCTGAATTTCCTGCATCCTGCGCTTCTTCCACAATAATTATAACATTGTTGTCAGAATTGTTTCCTGTAAGATCAGTATAATCATCAAAAACAATGTTAACATACTCTTGTACGGTTTTGGTTCGAAGATTATACACTCGGTAAGCATGGCTATTTTGGGAATAGCCTACAAAAATTCTCTTATCACTTTTGGAGTCAAACTTAGCTAGGTGTTCTCTATCATTCAAGATGTAGCACACACACCCAAAAATATGGAAATAACGCACAGTAGGCTTCTTTCCATTAAGTATCTCATAGGGTGTCATTTTAGTTCCTGGCCTAAGATAGACTCTATTCGTGATGTGATTTGCAGTATTTAGAGCTTCTGCCCAAAAACGTTTAGACAACTTTTTAGAACTAAGCAATACTCTAGCCATTTCTTGTAAAGTCATATTCTTCCTCTCTGCTACACCATTTTGCTGTGGGGTTATGGGAGCAGAAAACTCATGAAAAATACCTCTTTTCTCACAAAATGTAGAAAACTAACTATTCTCAAACTCTTTTCCATGATCGGATCTGATCCAAAAAATAGAGAAATGATATAGATTTCTTATTCTAGAGTGTAGTATTTTGAACATGCCAAACGTTTGAGACTTTTCCTTCAAAAAGAATATCCAAGAGTACCTTGAAAAGTCATCCACAATCACGTATGAATACCGCATACCTCCTGGGCTGTATACCTCAATTGGAACCATTAGATCCATATGTAAAAGTTGAAAACAGTGAGACGTACCTGAATGCAGTCCGTCATTTTGGACAACATTATGAGAGACACGGGTCTACTTACCTTTGAGACAATCTTCACAAACCATTGTTTTATCTTTAGGACTGATTTTAGGGATGCCTCGTATAGCCTCATAAGAAATTAATCTCTCAAGGTTACGGTAGTTAATATGCCCTAATTTTTGATGACATAAGGTTGTGTCACTCATCCTAATATTGTTTCAAATCTCTTGTTCTCCAACGAGATAACAATTATCGCCTGTTCTTGTACCTGACATTACACATTGGTTAGATTCATTTGTAACTTTACAAGCATACTTGTGAAATTTCACCTCTAGATTGTAATCATACAATTAACTTATGGTCACGAGGTTAGCCATTAACCCATCGACGTGCAAGACATTTTGCAAGGTCAAAATTCCCGGAACATTCAAGGTTCCTCTGCCTATGATTTTGCTTTTGCCACCTCCTCCATAAGTAACATTACCTCCATTTTGCGTCTCGTAGTCTTTTAGACACTCTTTTGTCCCCGTCATATGTCGAGAACATCTACTGTCGAAGTACCAAGAACCTGAAATGTTAGTCCTTAAAGCAGTTAAAGCAACATTACATCGCACATTCATTCTGGGCCTCCAAACATTCTTTACCTTTTTACGATTTCTGGTTTCTGGAATGTCACATCGAGTGCTGTCTGCAATGTTGGACAGTATTCTCGACGACATTCTGCTCCTGGACTGCACACGTAATTCCTTCTTCTTATGAAGCCCATTGCCTCGTTTTTGTCAAACAAGTTGGAGCATATCGCATTGAGGGAGTTCTTGTAGCCCAAACCTGCATGTTGTGGTTGACTAGCACTTAGAATTTCATCTAGTTTGGAAGTACCGGTGTTGAGCTTTCGGAAGGTAGCTTCGGCCAGATCCAACTTCGCACTGATCTTACCAAGTTCAGCTCGCCGTTGGCGCACCTCTCCTAACTATTGCCCATTTATTCTGGAATAATCTTTTTAGGAGAGACAATTTTACATATTTCTGCCAAATCCTTCTATTATTAAATATGGCTGATACTCCTTCTTGGTAAGGGTAACCTCTAGTCGGGTTATTGTGCCTTTCAAACCTGCATTCTCAAGAGTTAAACTTTTTACCTTTGAGTCAAGTTGTTTGGATTCAACAATTAAGTCCTTGAAAAGTTCTTGCAATTCTTTAATCATGTCGTCCTTCGAGTTGACTTGAGTCTCAGGGTCAAATTCACAATTAGAAATAAAGCCACTAAAGAAGTTAACATCGGGATAGTTAAAAAATTCACACCTGTCGGATGTTACTGGATCTACAGATATCATCGCTGATGTTGCCGAAAATGTTGTGACATTCGGGACAACACAGTCAGCGACATTTTTATCATCTGATAGTGACTGTTCGAAAACAGTGGCCAGCATAGCTTGTGACTCCATTTCTGGATCCTCTTCCTCTTCACCTTCATCGTCACTTAGAGAAATTCATAGGTTTTTCCCAGCTTTCCGTAATGTTTTTGCGCACTCGTTGGCATAATGGCCCCATTCCGAGCACGCATGACATTGTACACTTTTGAGCTGCTTGGGATCAAATCTGGTTCGGTCTGAGCTGGTTCTCCTAAGTTGGTTTCCTTTTTGTGTTGTAGGAAGGATTTTAGTGAATCGTGGATTGAAGCCTTGACTTTGGTGCTCTTTGGGTTTAGATTTATTATTGTCACCGTTGAACCTTCTTAACATCGTATTGACTTTTCGAGTGAGAAGGGCAACGTTAGCAACATCCCCGATTTCTTCAAGATTTTCGTCCTCTTCATTGACTTGCATCTCTAAGGATTTTGCTTGAAGTGCAACATCTTTGCCTCAATACAATGTCCATTGGTTTTCCATATTCATCTCATGTATTTTGAGAATGCTCATTAGCGTATGGAGGTCCATTGTAGCAAGGTTGTGGGCTTCTTCAATCGCACATATCTTAATATTGAATTTTTCAGAAAGAGATCGAAGTGCCTTTTCAACAAGTTGGTTGTTGGTCAGTGGAGACCAAATCACTTGACATTCGTTGGAAATGTCGATCAATTTTTCAAAATAGGTTTTGATATCCTCCGTCTCTTCCATCCTTAAACGTTTGTATTTACTCATGAGCATGCGGAGCTTCGTTCTACGAACACTTGAGCTACCTTCACAATGGGTTTGTAGGGTATCCCAAGCATCCTTGGCAGTTGAGCAATTTTGGATAAGTTTGAATATATAAAGATCTACCCATCCAAAAATAGCATTAAGAGCCTTTTCATTGAAGCCTGCACTATTAGTTTCTTCCACACTCCATTCGGCCTCAGGCTTAGATAATATGTCACCTTCCTCGTCCGTGGGAGCATATGAAGAATATATCCATTTATAATTGATCTCGATGCTCTCACATCAATGGATTTGATATGAGAACGTAGGAGAATTTTCCAATAAGGATAATTTGATCCATCTAGAATAGGAAGTCTACCAATATTTGGATTAGCCGGATCCATAGTTAGAGTAAAAGGACCTTAGCACTTATTATGTTAAGTGTCGGCTCTGATACCACTTGTAGGGGTCCCGTGGATTATAATATGGATTAATTAAAATTTAAACAGCAAGAACAGACAAAATAGTATGCTGAAACAGTGTCGAATGTCAGTAGAAATGTCGTCTGACACAAGTGGCGACACTAAGATAAAACTTAAGAAAAACCTTTGTAAGAGTTTAAAATGCAGCGGAATAAAATAAAGAACATAAATGTTTAATTTTCATAGGTTATATATTAATATAACCCATGATGGTCTATGACCAAATGTATTGTATATATTTATATACAATTGAAATATTCCTTCTTTACAATGTTACAAGAAGATACAAAAAGAATAAAAAGGTTAAGTCTCAGATGACTTATGTCTGAAAAATCTATCTAAAATAGAAGTGATCAACACCTCATTACAATTGCTTCAATGAAAGAACAAATCTAGAATCTAGGCAGCACTTGTCGTCGTACAGAATGTCGTCACAAATACAGGCAACACTTGTTGATCCAATTTTCAATCTCAAAATCTGGAGAGCTCTCTCGATCTTTTCTCTTGTATTTTTTTGGATATTGAATCCTTGAAGTGACCTCTCTATTTATAGTAGAGAGTTCCCTTAAAAGACTCCTCGATCAGTTGTGTAGGTTGAGCAAAATATGGAGCACGTGGGCAGTAGCTTGAGACTGAAAATCTCCAACAGCGTGGAGTGTTTCTTCCACGTCTTGCTCCTCAAGTTATGCAACTTCTTGGACTTGGTCTTCATCGATCCTAATATGCTTGAAGACTCCTTGCTAAGTCAATTTGCAGTGTTTAAAAAAGATCACAGTTACCTGAAAAAAAACTTCTCGTGAAAATAGGCAAAACTGTTTCCAGAATATCGGCCAGAATGTCAAGACATTTGTTCCGACATTTTCTGTTTTGGACTTAGTACGAAAAATGTTATGTTAAAGAAAATGTCATGACACAGAACCTAACATTAAGAAAGATAATATGGGTCTAGAATAATCTAAATATAACATCTTTACTATGTATATGGACCAAAAACATGAGGTTTTTTAATTAATTCAACCTCAGATATGCTTGTCACGCCCTTTTCCGGCCGCGGCATTTTAAAATAGCGAACCCTGCTCAAAATGCAAATGTTAGAAAAAATAAAATAAAATGCTAAAAGGTTTAAGAGGCTTAAAGGTTTTAAAAATGCTAAAAGGATGCTAAAATTGCCAAAGATGCTAAAGTTTAAAAAGGATGCTAAAATGCTAAAGGTTTGCTAGAATGCTAAGGGTTCGCGGAGTCGCCACCTAATTAATTGGGTGAATTAGGACACCTAAATGTTTAACTAGTTTGAAGTAAAACATTAACTCCATTTTTATGGTCTGCTAAACTTAATGAGATTCCGGGTAAGGGTTCTTTATTAATCTAGAGGGAAGGGGTTAGGCACCCTCTAAGATCCGCTAACTTGCGGTTGTCCTGCCAAACCTAGGGTTAATTATTATGTAAAAATGCTTGTTTTGAAAATATAAAAGATGCTTCAGAATGTTTTATAAAAATGCATGTTGATAAAGTATTTGAGCAAAAGCATTGCAGGCTAAGAATATGTTTTTGACGAAAGAAAAGAAAACGTGTAACACTTCTTTAGTTTTTGGAAAAGGCATGCATTTATAAGGTGCTTAAATAACAGGCTATATATGCAAAGATCTATTATGCATATAGACCTGTATATGAGATGCCATAAACATTGGCTAAAGCAATTGCATGCTATAAGGGTTTTATTAAAAAAAATGGATTTTTTATATTAGAATTTGGCAAAAACGAATGACATTTGGCTACTTTAAAATTTATGATATGATTGTTAGGCGATTTAACCATAACTTAAGTAAACTAGAGTAATTAGCTTGAGGGGAGCGAATTCTATGGCTTCAAGGTTCGCCTATTGGGAAGCATTCTATTGGTAGCATAATGTTAGTGAATTAATTTACAGCACACAAAGAGGGGCGAGATAGGAATTAAAATGGGAGACTCTAAGGAGGGGCGGCGGCCTTCGCCGGGTAGCTTGAAATTCCAAGCACGCATGTGGGCGCGGATGACACATAGATGCAAGTCTGTGCTCTTTATAAGGGGCAGGTTGCGTCTCATATTACGACTCGCCATTTGCTCCCAGGTATCGCGATTCATGCAAAGAAAAGAAAAGATAAAGATTAGCATTCATCCAAATAATATTAGACATAAATAATTAAGTGTTAAATATCACAGATGTCCCAACTTTATCCACTAATAAGTAAGCCTTCAGCATAAGGATCGATATATGCCATACGAAACAGTGGCGATGAACAGATAGCCAGCAACGAGAACTGAGTAAGAATGGACTGGATCTAACACATTCATGGGTCAAACAGGTAATGCAGAGGCAGAAATGAGTATTTGTGGGCCTAAGTTTTAGCTATTAAGACAAGATTATAACTTCGTATTCGTTTCCCTTTTACTCAGACAGTTTTCCCAGGCATGCTGCAGTCAAGGAGGACAATCAGTCAATATATCTCAACAGTAAAGGCAGTATTTGTATTATTCCCTGATAGAAGAATGAATAGCCCTTGGTACAAACTGGCAACCAACTGCTTTAGAGGGCAGGGCTTCATCCATATTGTATAGATAAGACATCAAATCACTTTAACTTAGGCAACTTGATCAAATGAAAAGTTATTTTCGATTTAATAGGCAGGGCAAAGCATGTGCACAAATCAGGACGGGTATACTAAGAACAACTATTTTAGAGTTTACCCTTTAAAAACTTCAAGTTGTGACTTTAACGAGACATGCCAGTTCCTGATTCAAATTATCTAACTAGACTGATTTCTTACAATAGGCCTAGCATGATACCTAAGTGACTTGAATAGGTCAGTTTATGCCAAACAGGCCTGCCTTCTAACAGATCAGATGCATATTAAATAAGTTTCATAAAGCTTGACATAATGCCTCATAGTACAACTTAGTAGGAGGTTCAAGCGACCCATCTTGTATCTTTACACTTAGTAAACCAACACATGAACACCCTAGACCATGTAATATGTAAGAAGGACATAACTAGTTAGCAGGACTCCATGATATAGCCCAATATTTGGAGATTGGCAACAGAGTAGTATACAAATCTTGGGCTTGCCTAAACAGAATCAGAATATGGTTGTGAACTCAGAAAATCCGCCAATCATTATCTTCAGCATATTGCATTAGATATAAGTTTTATCAACAACTCAGGGCAAGAATATATCGGGGTTAACTCAAAGCGCGACTCGGCATCATATTCGTACATTTATGAGCACAGCAACATGAATGAACTGAATTAACACACATTCAACATAAGAGCACAGAGATACAAAAAATGGACTGAGCAGAATTCGATTTTACCTTCTCCGGGCAGCGAACCGAGGCAGCGTATCAAGTCGTCGGTCCACTCGGGTTATGGGTTTGCGATGCGAATAAAAGGGCAAGGTTTGTTTGCTGATTTTTTGGCTGGAATTGAAATAAGGGGATTCGAACTACCTATTCTTGCGATGCTAATGGTTCAGTCGATCCCCTAACTCCCGATGCTCTCGATGTTCTCTGATCGAGCTCTTGATCTGTATTCTTTATGCCTTTGCTGGGTATTCGACAGTGAGGAAGGTGCTGGGTTTCCTTCCCCGATTGGGTTCTTAACTGCTGCTAAGGGAGGGTGTCAAATCCATGCTATGGGTATCCTGCTCTCCCTCTGCCCTACTCTACTCTGATCTCCCTATGTTCGACACTGCTGCCAAGGGTTATTGACTGTTGCTGACCCTCTATCGATGCCTTTGCATGCTCTTATATAGCCCCCATTGAGTTCCAAGTTAGGTAAATAGTAAGGGCTGATTTGTGCTTGATTCGTGCTATTTAGGACTGATTTCGTAGTGATTCGATAAGGTACGATTTGAAGGATTTATGGTAAGTTGCGATTTTTCGATTTGGGCAAGATTTTGTGCTGGTTCGTGTTATGGTAAGGGCGAGCTGACTGGGTGCGAGGGTAAAGGAAAAGGAAAGTCGCCGGATTCTCAGGCGAGAATCACTACGACGGCGTGAGTGAAGCGCGCGATTGAAGGTTTTTAGGTTTAGGTTTTTGTGTGAGGGACGATGACAAGGTAAAGGGCTGCTGAACGTTTAAAGGATAAGGGCGTGGGCTTGCGGGTCTTTGGGTAGGCGTGGTATTGGGTGTGAAGTTGCGGGTGTCGCATTGGCCTGAGTGGTAAGGTTAATTAATTAGTTTTAGGCTAGTTTTTTAATTAGTTAATAGGCTAGTTTTTTTAATTAGTTAATTAATTAATTAATGATAAATCAAATTTAACAAATGTGATCAAATTATTTAGGTGCTTCATTAATCTAATTGTTATAATAAGTGCGGGCGTGTTATTTAATTAGTGCTTAATATTTTGAAATGCGGCGCTATTTAAAATCTTATTATTGCATTATTGAGAAGTTAAATTAAAATTGAATTGAGTTTAGATTAAATTATTTAAATGCTAAATGCAAGTATGATATTTAAGAATTGTTTAAAGCTTTTTAAATGCGACGCTATTAAATGCATGTATTAGATTAAAATTGATTTTAAATTACAAATGATTACTAATAAATGCGGCTATGCTACCTGACACGACGTTATCGCTAAATTATTTATTTTATGCATTTATTAATTATTTAAGAATTACGACAAAGCTTAAAGTTAGTTAATGCGGGCGCGGGACTCTAAGTGTTTAAAACTCTACGTAAGACGCGATGTCATTATTAAATTATTTATTTATGCCTGTATTTAATGTTTTATTGTTGTATTTTATTATAAAAATCCTAAAAAATTATTTTACAAAATTAGTGTAATTTTATGGTTAATGGCTGGACGGGAGGGTCAAAATTGGGTGTCAACAATGCTTAGTGAAACATCACAAGGATGAAAATTCGAGTTTACACAATTTTAATTAACAATCTTGTTTCTTATCGCTTGTTGCTTGCATTATCATTTCGTTTACCCTTCTATTTATTTATTTTGGACCAAAAATATTGTTTATTTATTTGTATGTCTTGGGATCAGATCATAATGTTTGTTCTTTAGTTGTATAGAAAAAAAAGAAATTTCAACAAAAACAAGAAAAAAAATACATTTTCATATTAGAGAGAAACGGCTCATGCGTCTCTTCTTTTATATGTTTCTTAATTGCCTTGTCTATTTAATGTTCAATACCACCAACAATAGATGAGCCACTTATACAGAAACATGAATGTTATAGAGATATGAAATAAGAATATTCTGATCGACCTGATTTGGTTTGGCGGAAAGGTGACACAAAATCTTTCTTTTTGGTTGGTGTAAATCCTAAACCCTTTCGTTAGCTAGCATAGGTTTCCCTTTATTCAATCTATATCATCAGATCCTCCATTACTTCACCAATATCTTTTAGCATTCTTTCTACTATTGAATTAAACAGGCTTATATTTTGCTTGGAAAAAAGAAAAGGACAAGGAAATGAAGGTTGAAATAGAAGTAATTTCCAAGGAAATACTACTCCAGCCATGTACTCCAACTCAGAGCAAACTTCGTCATTATAGTCTTTCATATCTTGATCAAGTAGTTCCTCCCATCTTTATGCCCCTCGTTTATTTTTACCCTGCGAGTGACCGATTTTCCAACACTGAGCGTTCAGACAAAATAAAGTTATCGTTATCTAAGGCGTTAACCAAGTTCTATCCTCTAGCAGGGCGTGTCGTGAACAACCTTTACGTCGATTGCAACGACGAAGGTGTCCCTTACGTCGAAGTTGTAGTCAAGTGTAAGCTCACGGATATAATTTCCGATCCGATTCCTAATGAACTCAATAAATTCATCCCTTACTTATTAGATGATGTCAAAGATCTTTGTCTAGTAGTACAAGTAAATTTTTTTGAATGCGGAGGAATGGCTATTGGCATAGGCATTTCTCACAAGCTAGCTGATGCGGCCTCGTGTTTCATGTTTGTCAACACGTGGGCAGCCATTGCACGTCGCGATTATGATGATACGTGTCATTCCGCCTTTTTTTCTCCGAATTTTGACTCTGCTATGCTTTTTCCACCTAAGGACGTGTCCCTGGTTCAGGACACGTGCTTGAAAATTCAAAGGGAAAACATCGTCACCAAAAGGTTTGTATTTTCTAACTCCGATATTTCATCTCTCATAAATGAGTACGCGGATCATAGGATGAAGAGTAGCATGTTCGAGAGAACAGGACGACGCCCTTCGAGGATTTTAACTTTATCAGCATTTTTATGGAGCCGTTTCATGGCGACCGTTCATTCCGTAAGGGACCCGAACAAGATTTACGCGGTGACGCATTCAGTTAATTTACGGGGGCGGGCTGATCCGCCCCTGCCCGAATCTTTGTTCGGGAACATAATGCGGTCCGCACATGTTGTACCGTTCTTCGATAAAGGTAGCAAAGACGAAATTTTTCAGTTTATGGACCAAGTAAGAGCATCTATGTTGGAAATTAACAGTGATTTTGTATCACAACTCCAGAAAAATGATCAACAACACTTGAATTTGCTCCAGGAAAGAGCAAATGACAAAAGAAAAGGACACATGGCATTGCTTTGTTTTTCAAGTTTGTGTAAATTTCCCCTGTATGAAGCTGATTTTGGTTGGGGCAAGCCGATTTGGGTCGGGTCAGGTCAGCTTGCTACGAAGGATATTATTGGATTTATGGACACAAAATCAGGTGACGGGATAGAAGCTTGGGTGAATCTCAAAGCTGAAGACATGGCTAAATTTGAAGCCGATAACCAGTTGCTAGCCTTTTGTAACAACCTTTGACTTCTTACTTATACTAGGTTACCCTGTATCGTTTTAATTTTATTAGATGTTCTATAAGGACCGATTTCTTACTTATACTAGGTTTCGTTAATTTTTTACCATTAGTCTAAAAACTGTTTGAGGAGGGGCAAAAACTGTGTCTTATTACTCAAATCCTAGTCGCTATTAGCTTCCAACTAGAAATGTTGAAAATGCGTATTTTCTTACACCTAGAATGGTATATCTATAGATAATTAATAAAGTTTTAGGTGAAGAATTAGTAAACGAACTAATTAGCACCTCTTATGAGCAAAGTTATCAATATTAATATTCCAACACATACCAACTAAAACAAAAGTAAAATAATTCATGAGAAATAGTATGGAAAAACAAAACATATAGATTACATTGATGACCCTTAAACTTGTCAATTTTTTTTTGCTTACAAACCTCAACTCATACAATAATCTATTTGTTAAATATGGCCACGACCCATCCGTGTAAGTCTGTATGTTTACCATGTAATATTATCATAAGTGTATAGTTATTTTTCATATAGAATAGAAATTTAGATATAAAGTAGGAATAAAATTCTCCTATTGTAACTTGTATATATATGTCTTTCATCAATAAGAATAATCAAGAGATTATTTCTTTCATGATATCAAGAGTCTGAGTTATTTTCCTTGCTTCCGCCACTCACTTCTTTCTCAATCTCCTCTTGAAAACCGTGCCCCCCCTCGGTTCTTCCAAAAAATCAAGACATATTCCCTTCCCAAAAGCGAGACACTTCTCGATTCTTTCTTAAATTCTCCCTTCTCCGAATCTTGTTGTTCTATTCACTATGACTGATAAGAACACGTTTCATCCTGCCCTCACAGTTTTCAACATCAAGAGCGTTCTTCCTATTGTTCTTGACTTAGAAAACGTCCAATATGAGACGTGGGCGGAATTATTCAAGATTCATGCTATGACTCATCAAGTTCTTCACGACATCATTCCTCCACCTACTCCTACGGAAGATGATACGGAGACTACAGTAGTCGTGCCAACCAAAGCAGACGATCCTAAATTATGGGTCACGCTTGACGCAAAGGTTCTCCAATGAATTTATGCTACAATATCCATGGACCTTTTACAGATGATTATGGAAAACTCCACAACTATGGAGGCTTGAAATCGATTGCGTGATATCTTCCAAGATAACAGTCATTCTCGCATTGTTATCCTTGAGCATAAATTTTCTCAAGTTGCTATGGAGAATTTTCCTCACGTTTCTTCTTATTGTAAACGACTCAAGGATTTGGCGGATCAACTTCGTAACGTGGGTGCTCCTGTTACTAATAGTCGTCTCGTTTTACAGATGGTTGAAGGCCTGTCCGAGGCCTATAACGGCGTTGCTTCGATTATTCATCAAAGTAACCCCCTATCGGAATTCTATCAAGCTTGTTCCATGCTCACTTTGGAAGAAGCAGAATTAGCTAAAAAGGCTGCTACCGGGGCTTGTCATTCTGTCATGGTGACAGAGTCGAACTTTCCTCCGTCAATTTCCACCGACTAGAGCCACAAACGCAACAACGGTGGTGGATGATGCGCGAAAAGATGCACACACTTTAACGCAAGTGCACGTTATCGTGACAAGTAATATAGTCTTGGTAAGACCGAATATCGTCCACAAGGATTAGTGTTCAAGTACCAACTATCTATCTTTTGGTATCTATTTGGTAACCGATATTGATTTTGTTGTTTATAACTAACAATTATAAAAGCTAATTAACTATATGTTTACTTCAGTAGTGATGGGAATAGGGCTTCCACGTCTCCTCAACTATCCGCTTATGTTACTTATTAATGCAATGAATTATGGTTCTTCTTCTTTTGGAGCTAGCAGGTTTACTAAATCGTTTTATACTCCCGTTAAGGCTATATAAACACTCAACCCCAGTATTGCTTCTTTCTACCTTTCGGTGATAAGGATGACTCTATAGGAGGATTAAGACCAAAAACTTAGTTAACCGTCACGCGCCATGCGTAAAATTAGGTGTTTAGACCTCTCGTTAACGCTACACAAGTAATTGAGGTATTTTCATCCTCAATCCAAAATATGTCTACCCAACTTACAGCATATTCACAACCTCCTCCTTTCGAAGTTTGATTAGAAATCATATAAGTAATGATAATTAGTGATCAATTAATTACCAAGCATTCAAAGCAATTATTGGATAAATCTCAACAAGAAGAAGAATAACCATAACCATGCATCAATTCATAACATAAGTTTCTAGTGATTTAACATGGAAAACCCTATAATAGAATTAGTTCCTAGCCATTGACATGACAAGAACTAATTCAATGTTCATCATAAAACTGAAATAAAGAAAAGAAAAGAAAAGAAAGTTACTAAATTATGGTCTCCAATCTTCAATCCAAGAAGTCTTGTGTTGTGCAAGAAAGGGAACCCTTAAAAACTGCCTAGGGTTCTCCTTTTATAGGCTCAAAACCGCCTCTAACTTTTTCCTTCAGGCCTGACCCAGAAAATCGTCATTAAACCTGATTTTTCCGCGTCGGCGCCGCGGAAGTCCCGCGATGCCGGATGATTTGGCGCCGCGACCGCTTCGCTGTCTAGAGAGTGGCGCCGCAACTTCGCGCCTTACGATATTAGCGCGCGCCCCGACTGCTCTGCAGTAGCGCGGCTACCGGTCCGTGTTTATGCCCCGTTCGCCATTTTCTCTGTTTTTAAGCTCTGGAACCTCCACTTTTGCCCTCTTTTAGCTCCTTTTTCGCCATTGGGCCATTTTAACCATTTTGACTCAAAAGAAAGAAAATCTATCCTAATACGACACTTATTTGTACAAAACGGGACAAAAGACTAACTAAAAATGACTCAAAAAGTGTATATAAAATACACCGATCAAATACCCCCAAACTTAACTTTTGCTTGCCCTCGAGCAAAGATAAAAAGAAAGAATTAAAGACTCAAAGAAACGAAAATAAAAGACTCACTGACATTGATCACTTTTGTTGCATTGGTGTTATCTAGAAAAACATGAAGGTTAGCAGAATAATATGCAGGAACATATAGCATGAAATTTTGGCACACTAAACACATTGAGCTAGATATTTCGCAAACTCATTTTTATCATGCTTAATGGAAGTCAACATACTGAATCATGCTTGTAAAATAGAAAAATCCTATGACAGGTTTACTTGCTATTCTCCACTAATCCTGGATATGCATAAAAGAGATCTTCAGGACTTTTAAGGGTTGTAATGTAGGCTTAGGTATAGGTAGGTAAAAATGGGCATTTAGGCTCATTTTTGTGTACCATAAACTCTTTAGCTTTTCAGTGTTTCCCTTTTTATTTTGATTCTTTTCGTCACTTCAAATCTATCTTTCCCTCTTTTGTTTTGGGAGAGTGAAATGTTTTATAATAATAAGCACCCCCAAACTTAGGCTTTTGCCTATTTCTCATTACTTATTTTTATTTGGGTGCATCAAAGTTGTTCACTCTTTTTGTCTTTTTTTAACACAATTTATTCCACTATTTCACATGTTTACTTATGACACAAGTATGGGAATATTGGGTGTCAAAGAAAAAAGTTCAATTTTTAGGCTCAATGGGGCTGACTATGGATACTTTTAAAGTCAGGGATAGAAAAGAGTGGTAAGAATTGACTATCAAAGAAACGCCTGAGTCATCTCCCTAACATGCATATCCTAACTATTTCGCCTCAAATAGCAAACAATTATAACACATAGGTTTTCATCATTTAGCATGCACAATTTAAGCAAGAAACTTCAAATAGACAGATTTTGTGAGTTTTTGGCATATCTAACCTAGGTGTTTAGATAGTTGCTTCTAATTCCGTTACATTATTCTACCTTACTTCACTAGGTGTTTCTAGTAACTACAGCATACATGATCTTTGACAGACAATTATGACTCAAAAGAAAAAAATTGTGACTCAAAATATACACAAAACAATCAAGAAGACTCAAACATACTATAACAATAAGACACAAATAAAACACCCCCCCAAACTTAAATCACACATTGTCCCCAATGTGTGTAGACTCAAAGACAATAAAAGAGAACAAGACACTTACAGACTTGGCTAAAATGGTGGTGGTGGCGGAGGCATGTACTTTGAATTCCTTGAGGGGAGGAGAGCTCTGGATTTTTGATTTGGCGACAAGGCCTTCGGATCGGGGCGTCTTAAAAAAATTCAGATTTTTCCGTTGTGGTGCCGCGGCTCTGCAAATTGGCGCCGCGGCGCCCAAATTCCTGCGTTCCTCTGAATCTTCTGTGCCGCGGCCTTGCTATCTGGGCGACGCGGCGCTCTGGCGATTTTCTGGACATCTTGGCTTCTCTTCAGTTTTCACCTCCCAAGTTCTTGGCTTTCACCTGTCAACACAACACAGACACTACCTCCGTGAGACTGTTCTAAATAAAGACTAATTGCATTTAAACTAAATAAACTGAAATACCTTGGGTTGCCTCCCAAGTAGCGCTGTCTTTAACGTCTTTTAGCCGGACACAAGTTCCTTATTATTCTAAGGTGTGAGAGGTTACTAAGTTCATGTATTCCATTTCATTGATCAGATAGGGTTTTAACCTCTGTCCGTTTACCTTGAAGGAAGCAACCTCTCTCCCTTTTATTTCAATCGCACCATATGGGAATACTCTTACCACCGTGTATGGTCCTGTCCAACGTGATTTTAACTTGTCTGGAAATAATTTCAACCTTGAGTTGAATAAGAGCACTTGTTGTCCTTCTTGAAAGTCTTTCGGTAGCAACCTCTTGTCGTGCCGTACTTTCGTTCGTTCCTTGTAGATCTTTGCATTCTCATAGGCATTGGTCCTGAATTCATCCAACTCGCTCAGCTGTAGTATCCTCCTCTCGCCCCGCCGCTCTTGGCCCATGTTTAATTTCTTCATCGCCCAATACGCCTGTGTTCCAACTCTACTAGCAAATGACATGCTTTACCAAAACTAATTTATAAGGTGACATACCAATTGGTGTTTTGAATCTGTCCCAGTATGCCCACAACGCGTCATCCATTTGATAGACCAGCCCTTCCGAGCCGCTCACCGCCTTTTCTAATATGTTTTTCACTGCTCGACACTTCGCGCCCATTTGCTTGAGGTGGTAAGCGGTTGTTGTCGATGGTAGACTCCATATCGAAAGCAATGAATTGGTTGCTTGTTGCAAAATGACTTCCTTCGTCGATGATGGCTCTGAGTGCCGAACCTTGTGAAAATATTCTTTTGAAGGAATTTTTGAACGCTTCCATCGTTTTCAGTGGCCATCGCTTCTACCCATTTGGACACATAGTCCATCGCTGTAAGGATATATTGATTTCCAAAGGACGACGAACGGTCCCATGAAATCGATTCCCACACATCAAATAGTTCCACTTCCAATATCCTCGCGAAGGCATTTCGTTTGCCTTGAGATGTTCCATGTTCTCTCGACAACTATCACATTTCTTCACAAAGGCACGTGCATCCTTAAAAGTGTTGCAATAGAATCCGTGATTGCAGATTTTGCCGTTTCTTGATGCCCCAAAGTGTCCACCATGATAGTGTGGCAAATGGGTGAGAACTCGTGCATCTCTTCCTCTGGTATACATCGCCTGATGACTTGGTCGGCACAGTGTTTATATAACATAGGTTCCTCCCAATAGTAGTGCCTTACTTCGGAGTAAAACCTCTTCACTTGCTGTCTTGTCAATTCTGGGGGTAGTACCTTAGCTGCAAGAAATTTAACAAAATCAGCGTACCAAGGTAAATTAGAATTCATACTTACTTGAAACAGTTGTTCGTCTGGAAAGTGATCATTTATTTGCACATCCTTGGTGTTCTGGCTCTCTGTGTTCTCCAGTATTGATGTTGGTCCGCCATCGAATTCTCTGTCCCTTTCTTGTCACGAATCTCCACGTCGAATTCTTGTAGTAGCAAGACCCATCGAATGAGGCGAGGTTTTGCATCCTTCTTTGTCATCAAGTACTTTATGGCAGAGTGGTCAGTGTATACTATCACTTTATTCCCAATCAAGTATGGCCTGAATTTCTCAAATGCATATACTATTGCTAGTAGTTCCTTTTCGGTAGTCGCGTAATTTAATTGTGCATCATTTAGAGTTTTACTAGCATAGTAAATGGATCTAAATACCTTGTCTATTCTCTGTCCAAGCACTGCTCCTACTGCATAATCGCTTGCATCGCATATTAGTTCAAATGGGAGCTCCTAGTTTGGTGCAATGACTATGGGTGCTGAAATAAGCTTCTCCTTGAGCGTCTGAAACGCAGATAAGCATTCCTTATTGAAGTCGAAGGCAACCCCCGTCATTAGCAATGTGGAAAGAGGTTTTGAGACCTTTGAAAAATCCTTGATGAATCTTCTATAGAAACCTGCATGCCCAAGGAAACTTCGACTTTTGTTGAGCATCGAGGTGGGAGATTTTCAATCACTGAAATCTTTGCTTTGTCTACCTCAATGCCTTGGTTTGATATTTTGTGTCCCGGAACAATCCCTCCTGTTACCATGAAATGACACTTCTCCCAGTTTAGCACAAGGTTAGATTCTTCACACCGGCTTAACACTTCTTCTAAGTGCCTCAAACATTCATCGAATGATGCTCCAAAGACTGAAAAATCATCCATAAATATTTCTATGGTCCTCTCTACCATGTCTGAGAAAATTGTCATCATACACCTCTGAAAGGTTGCAGGTGCATTGCATAGTTCAAATGGCATCCTTCTGAATGCAAATGTACCAAAAGGACAAGTGAATGTTATCTTTTCATGATCTTCTGGCGCTATTGCAATCTGGTGATACCCTGAGTACCCATCCAAAAAGCAGTAGTAGTTGTGCCCTGCAAGTCTGTCCAACATTTGATCTAGAAATGGCAACGGGAAGTGGTCTTTTACGTTGCCTTGTTCAAACTGCGATAGTCAATGCAGATTCTCCATCCAATGATCGTTCTGTAAGGAATGAGTTCGTTCTTTCGTTGGTCACCACCGTTATTCCACCCTTTTAGGCACCACTTGTACCGACTCACCCATGTGTCGCCGATATAGGGTAAATTACTCTGCGTCGAGCTATTTCGTGATTTCCTTCGACTACCTCTTTCATGTTTGGGTTTAGTCGCTGGGCTTCGATGGATGGTCCGATCTCTCATCTAGACGGATCTTATGCATTACCGCTGACGGACTTATCCCTTTATGTCCGCTAATGTCCATCCAATGGCCCGCCAGTGATCCTCGATTTTAGCGCTTTATCAATCTTTTCGTGGATAGGTGGCGTGAAATGATCACCGTAAGGTTTTCTTCACCTAGGTATTGGTATTGTAAATGATTGGGTAGGATTTTTAACTCTAACTCTGGAGCCTTCTCTGTGGATGGTAATGATCTTTCTGGCATCTGTCCAAGCTCTTCATACTTCCTCTTATCTCATTTCTCATAAACATTCATCCAATTTGCATACTCCATCAGATCTGGATTGTTTCTACTATCATCATCCCATTTGGTCAGTACTTCTTCAAGCGTATCATCATGTCCGAACTCCTTGGCTGACACTGCTTCTTCGATAAGATCAATGGCTGAGCAGTTATCCTTGGCATCTGAAAAAGTTGCTGCTCGAAAAACATTGAAAATCACATCTTCTTCATCTACCCGAAGCTTCAACTCCCCTTTATGAACATCAATGAAAGCCTGTCCTGTGGCTAAGAAGGGTCTGCCAAGTATGATGGGGATTCCATCGTTATCTTTTATGTCTAAGATAACGAAGTCAGCGGGAAAGATGGACTTGTCCACCTTCACTAATATATCTTCGATGACTCCTCTAGGATGAACTATGGAACGGTCAGCTAACTGCAAAGTGATGTTTGTAGGTTTGACTTCTCCCATTCCCAGTTTGCAGAAGACTAGATAAGGCATCAGATTTATGCCTGCTCCCAAGTCGCACAATGCTTTCTGACATTCAAACTTTCCATTGGTGCATGGGATGGTGAAGCTCCCTGGATCTTGTAACTTCTGAGGTAGTTTTCTCTGTAGGATGGCACTACATTCTCTACCAATACCACCGCTTTGTAGTCCTCTATCCTCCTCTTTGCTAAGCACATCCTTCATGAACTTTACGTAGCTCTAAGATTCGCTTCTAATGCTTCAGCAAACGGGATATCGAGTTGCAATTGTTTGAGAATCTCCACGAATCTAGAGAATTGCTTGTCAAGAGTACATGTTTTTAACTTCTGGGGATATGGTACCTTCACCTGGGGTGCGGTTGCTTCTGACCTGCCGACTTTTCGGTTCTGGCGCGCGCCATTTCGTTCCGCGCCGGCGCTCAAACTCACCTGCTCTCGAATCTTCGCGCGGCCTCGCCATCGGCGCCGGCTGCTGCTGCCGAAACTTTCTATCTCCCCTGATTCGGCATCCTTCAGGTCAATTGCCTGACATTGTGCTTCCATATTGCCTACCCCAGGTGCAAATTGCTCTTCTTGCGTTTCGCTGTTCAATATGATCGCGAGTTCTCCTATTTGCGTTTCCAACTTCTTCATGGCCATTCTCGTTTCGTCCATGAACTGATTTTGATACCTAGTGAAACTGAGTATGGCTTCTCGTAATTCCTCCCTCTCTTCCTCTATGGTTGGAGCTCTATCATATTGACAGTAGAAATCCATGTCTAAAGGATTCCTGAGATGAATCAAAACCAACAACGAGTCACGGCACACTTGTTTTTACAAAAGAAAAGAAAATAAAATAAATAATTTAAAGAAACAAAAAATAAAAACCAAATTAGAAATTAAAAATATATAACTTTGATATTGAACTATTCCTAATCCCCGACAATGGCGCCAAAAACTTGATGCGCGAAAAGATGCACACACTTTAACGCAAGTGCACGTTATCGTGACAAGTAATATAGTCTTGGTAAGACCGAATATCGTCCACAAGGATTAGTGTTCAAGTACCAACTATCTATCTTTTGGTATCTATTTGGTAACCGATATTGATTTTGTTGTTTAAAACTAACAATTATAAAAGCTAATTAACTATATGTTTACTTCAGTAGTGATGGGAATAGGGCTTCCACGTCTCCTCAACTATCCGCTTATGTTACTTATTAATGCAATGAATTATGGTTCTTCTTCTCTCAGAACTAGCAGGTTTACGAAATCGTTTTATACTCCCGTTAAGGCTATATAAACACTCAACTCCAGTATTGCTCCTTTCTACCTTTCGGTGATAAGGATGACTCTATAGGAGAATTAAGATCAAAAACCTAGTTAACCGTCACGCGCCATGCGTAAAATTAGGTGTTTAGACCTCTCGTTAACGCTACACAAGTAATTGAGGTATTTTCATCCCCAATCCAAAATATGTCTACCCAACTTACAGCATATTCACAACCTCATCCTTTCGAAGTTTGATTAGAAATCATATAAGTAATGATAATTAGTGATCAATTAATTACCAAACATTCAAAGCAATTATTGGATAAATCTCAACAAGAAGAATAACCATAACCATGCATCAATTCATAACATAAGTTTCTAGTGATTTAACATGGAAAGCCCTATAATAGAATTAGTTCCTAGCCATTGACATGACAAGAACTAATTCAATGTTCATCATAAAACTGAAATAAAGAAAAGAAAAGAAAAGAAAGTTACTAAATTATGGTCTCCAATCTTCAATCCAAGAAGCCTTGTGTTGTGCAAGAAAGGGAACTCTTAAAAACTGCCTAGGGTTCTCCTTTTATAGGCTCAAACCGCCTAACTTTTCCTTCAGCCCGCCCAAAAATCGTCATTAAACCTGATTTTCCCGCATCGGCGCCATGTTCGCTATCGCCATGGCTACGGAAGTCTGCGCGATACGGATGATTTGGCGTCGTGGCCACGATTTGCAGGCGTTCGAGGCGCTGCGCGCCGCAACTTACGCCTTCGATATTGCGCCGCGACCCGGACTGTCTGCGGTAGAGCGCGCTAGTCCGTGTTTCTGCCCCGTTCGCCATTTTCTCTGTTTTTAAGCTCTGGAACCTCCACTTTTGCCCTCTTTTAGCTCATTTAAAGCCATTGGGCCATTTTAACTATTTTGACTCAAAAAAAAGAAAATCTATCCTAATACGACACTTATTTGTACAAAACGGGACAAAAGACTAACTAAAAATGACTCAAAAAGTGTATATAAAATACACCGATCAGTGGAAAAAGGGGTTAATATCGGAGAAATAATAGGAAAAATCGCGGCGGCAATCAGAACGGTGGCGGGGGCAGTGGTAACCCGCGGGGAGGTCAACAATAGCAATAATCTTAGGGCCCACAGTAGACCCCTATGCAGCGGCAGTGGGCCCAAGTTCCAGTGCAGTTTCCAACCCAGTCAGAATGGCACAGAAGATATCGGCGCCTGTATCTCCCGCCAGCCACTAGGCCCCGCCGGTCGAGCCCGCCATCGTCGATCGGTTTCGCATCACCACGGCCGACCCAGTAGTCCGACATACTCGGGCATCAACCCCCTCAAGCCCATCACGCAGCAGGACCCACACAAACATACATTGAAGTCGCGATGCACACGCTTGGAATGACTCAACCGGACTCAAATTGGTACATGGACACATGCGCCACTATCCACATGACTTCCGACCAAGGTACTCTCTCGTCTTATTCCAATTTGAGCAGTAATCGTGATATAATTGTTGGTAATGGTACTTCTATTCCAATTAAGGGTTATAGTCCTAAAATATTATCTCCTCCACATCCACCACTTGTCGTGAAAAATACCCTTCATGCCTCAAAACTGATTAAAAATTTGGTGTATGTCCGTAAATTCACCACTGATAATTGGGTTTCTATTGATTTTGATCCATTTGGGTTTTCGGTAAAGGATTTCAAGACGGAGAGTCCTCTCATGAGGTGTGACAATAGGAGATACCTTTATCCAATCACACCGAGTCTTAGTTTCTCGCGTCATCCACTTTTGCAGCTCTTGCTCTTTCCTAGTGGCATGCTCGTCTAGGTCATCCGGGGTCATCTTGTTACACCCCGTAATTCAGGCCATGCTTATGAGAACGTACGAAAGGAATTAAGATTTAAATTTTGGAAAACTAGGTTGACGGAATGTTTCGGACGGGTTTTAGTCAATTTTGAGGCGGTTTATGTCCAGTTGCGTTAGGAGTTCCTAAGTGTTTCAAAGGCCTAGTATGTAGTTCGTTGAGTCTAGTTCTCAACGCAACAAACCGTTCGTCGATAGGACATCGTAGTAGAAAGTTACGGGAGTTACAAGTTCGGTCGTGATCGGCGAGAAAAGTATTTTCGATCGAGAGCCACAGCCGCGGCCGGATGCAGGGCAGCGCGCAGTTCTTGGAAGTTCTCGGAGGTTTCAGCGCCGATCGCTGTGCAGGCCGAGGCGGGTTTTTGCAAAATCTGGGGGGGAAATCAGAAGATATTTTTTTTAAAAAGGCCCTGGGAGGGTGACAAGTGTCCCTCCCATCTGATTGTGTGAAAGCACTATATATTGACCAAGTCTTGAAGACTTGGTCATTCTTCACAAAACCCCCTTCTCTCTAAAAATCTCTCTTCCTTCTCTCTAAAAATTCCCCTCCCTTCTCTCTAGAAATTCAAGAAGAAACCCAGGCCTAGAAAAATTTCGAAAAGGTGGCAAGAAGGAAATATGTTGACAAGCTTGTAGGAGGTTTGTGGAAGTGATTGTGGAAAGAAGACAAGTGAGATTTGTTTGACTGATTTGGGTAAACTCTAAGGTAACAATCCATTCTCTTTTTTAAGTAAATTGTGTTGCATGTGAGGAAGAAAGGACTTGTAGTTGTCAATATTGCTTTTAGGTATATTGCATGTAGGAATAACGATTTGGATTTGAAAGGATTGGATAAGAATGATATGTGAGCATGTTATAGCCAAGATACTATCTTAAACTTATTGGGTTATTTAATTTGTATTGTGGGGCAGAATTTACACGTCCAAGTTAGGCGTGTAATCCCCTTGTATTGCTGAATTGTTGGGCCTTAAATGTGGCGTTTGGTAGTCGAATTCGAGCCTTGAAAAGGCGGAAAAGTATGTAGAAACAAAGGAAGTCTTTGTCGATTTTCCGTAGAATAAGGAACTTTATACTTAGAATATTCGATGAAGAAGTCTAGACGTTAATAGACGTATTTGATTATTATAGGTTGATACTCTACGCGCGGCATATTCGACTTGGCAAGTAGATTTAGCCGAGGAGGTATGTGATTCTTCATATCCTCTTGAGCATGATATTTGTAAATATATAGTACGATAGACGTACGTGTATTAACTAAATTTGGTTTCATTTTGGTGTCTTTTGACTTTAGTTTTAAATGTTAAGAATCTTGAAATATTTCAAAAAGAGTTATGAATCATTATTCGGAAGGAAATTAATACTTGGTTTTAAAAGAACAAGTTCTTTTGGTTTTCCAAACAAATGTGAATGTTTTGATTTATTACAAAGTTTAAGTGTTATACTAACTTTATGGAAAGTTAGTTATGGTGACTTAAGGAAGATAAAAAGAATGGTTTACTTATTTGTTTGTAGATACCTTGTAATGATGTCTGAATGTGTGGTAAGTTGGCTTGAGAAGTAAACAGGTTATGTTACTATGGGTGTTAGCGCCTTGAGTTTTGTTGTGGTAAGGGGGTTCTCTCGTTGTGCTTATGTCGTTTACGATAAGCTGGTTGTGCTTGTGTATATCACCTACCCCCCCGACTTGTTATGATGCCGCGAGTTAGCTACCCCGTCACGGTGAGTACCTCATGCGGGTCCACATGACCTATGCGGACTACGGCGATCCGAGAATCACTCGGGTGTGTTACGCCGTCACGAGAATACCTCATGCGGTCTAGTGGCCATGCGGACTCTGGTAGTCCAGGATATGTCGCGGGTTAGTTACCCCGTCACGAGGAGTACCTCATGCGGGTCCACGGGACCTATGCGGGCTGCAGAAGTCCAAGATTAGGCTCGTATAATGATACTATGGGTGAGTGTCCCTGTTTCGATCATTAGCGGCCTAGAAAAGACCGGTTCCGTTACACTTGTTTACTCTTGTCTATGCTGTGGCATTGTGTGCGGTTAATTGATTTTTCATACATATCTGTGGATGGATTTGGAAATGTTATGATTTCATTCTGATATTTTCGTTTCACATACTTGGTACTGTTATCTTGACCTCGCCGGAAATTTGCGTTCATCTGCAGTCGAGGTACATCGGTTGTTGATCCTCGCTCTTAGGATCACCGTTCTGCTTTTGGGAAGCCCCGTTTCTCCGGAGGCTTATCTTTTGGTATGATTCCCTGTCATTGTAGATCCATGTACATTCGAGGGTATGGCGGGCCACTGTCGTCATAGTTGTTACAAACTCTTAGAGGTCTGTAGTCCTGTTGTAAATTGGGTTTTGTAAAGGATGTAACTGTTCAGTTTTTGTAATATTTATATTTACAAGAAAGGCAACTATTTTGGTTAGTCTGTTTCTCATTTTACACTGTTTTATGTTTGTAAGTTTATTTCCGCTGGTTACTCTGATGTATATCTACTAGGGTGTCCGGGTAAGGCGCCAGTCACGGCCCCGGGATCGGGTCGTGACAATTAGGAAAACACCAAACTTGTCGACGAGTTTTTCAACCCAACGAACAACCAGCATATTATGTGTAGCGTGACAATGATAGACAAATCCAATCCTAATCATGACATGCCGAAGTTGGAAAAAAAAGTGCACTGTCATTTGGTCGTCATTTCCAACAAAAACATTACAGTTTGACGGTTTGGACAAATCTATCATAATCTCGCATATGTGACGTTTAGGCCTCCCTCTGGCATAAAAGAGGTCCCAAACATGTTAGAGCACGCGCTTGATTTGCAATTTGCTTATTATTACCTGCAACACTTTGCATATTATACTAACTTGGTTTGCTTCATTTGTTAGAGGATTATTTTTGCCTATCCCCAAAAGGTTGATTCGCCTTGACTGGTAGAAGCACAATCATCCAATAAATGACTAATCCAGAGGCACCAGAACGAACCAGCTTAGGACTCGTCCCCGTTCCTATAGAGGACGCATAGGCGTTAGAAAGGAGAAACACCAATGATCAACACCTCGTCAAATTATTGCAACAAATGGAAATCATGCAAGCCGAAATAGAAAGGCTCCGAAATATGACAAACATGTCTATTAGTTTGAATGCACCACTCCCGGAACAAAGGACAAATGCAATCGTATCACAAGCCCTTGAGCCTCCACTTCCACAAAAACCCCTCGCAAAGGCCGCAACATACCAGCTCACATCAAAATGTCACTCGCCCGGTCAATATGCAAGCCGACCTCCAAAATGATCCGTTTACTATATACATATCCCAACCTCCACCTACTTATATCTCCCCACTCAGTACAAATTGCCAAGCCACCCAATACGAGCAGACGATACGCATCACTAGTCCTAACAAACAATATGGGGCATTAGCACATCCGACCGAAAGCGAACCATTTATTATGCATGTATCCTCTCAAAAGGCAGATCAATACAAGGAAGTGGAGCGGCAGACTCGAGCTAGAGCTGATGAAAATGTGGCAAAAGAAATCTGTAGCTTGAAAGAGACATTCAAAAACATTCAGATGAACAAGGGGGATGAAGGGTTAGAATATGAAAACTTATGTATGCACCCCGAAGTTGAATTACCTGTGGGGTACAAGGTGCCCAAATTTGACATGTTCGATGGCAAGGGGAATCCCCGAGCTCATCTAAGATCATATTGCGATAAATTGATTGGAGTTGGGAAAAATCAAGCAATCATCATGAAACTATTCATCATGAGTCTAACCGGCCCTGGACTGGTACACATGCCAAGACCCTCGAAAATGGGACGGTTGGAATGCCATGACACAAGATTTCATGGATAGATTCAGATTCAACACTGACACTGTCCCGGATAGATTTTATCTTATGAAATTAGAAAAGAAATCCACAGAAACTTTCAGGGAATACACCCTGCGGTGGCGGTCAGAAGCGGCAAGGGTTCAACCTCCAATGGCAGAGAGCGAAATGACCACCTTGTTCGTGCAGTCTTTAAGAGACGCGATGTATTATGAAAGGATGATCAGTGTAATTGGGCGAAGTTTTGCAGAAGTCGTAAGAATGGGCGACTTCGCGGAAGAAGGCATTAAAACGGGCAGGATTACAAACATGGTAGCCCTACAAGCAACTAGCAGAGTAATGCAGTCAGATTCCATCGGAGGTACCTCAGAAAGGAAAAGAGATGCATCACCCTCTGTCATGGTCATTCAGGAACATAGGCCAGAACAACTTCCAGTGTATCAAAGCTCACCACCTTCTTACTATAACCAAAACACTCAAAATCCACGATCGTATTATCAAGATGCGCTACCCGTATCTGTTTACCATACCCAACCAAAGATATCCAAATCCTCATACTCACGCGATCACGAACCCGTACACCAAACAGACCCAAACCCCACATAGATGCCGAAAGAAAACCAATCAAAACCTATACACCTTTAGCCGAACCCATAGACCAAGTGTATGAGAAGGCGAAAGCGCGATGTCTCAACCAATTCCCAGAAATACCCCCAGGCCTACTTCCCGAGGGCACGATAAAACCAAACATTGTGCATACCACTCCGGTGCTGAGGGACACGACATCGAAAATTGTTATACACGCAAGGACAGAATAGATGAGTTAATCAAAGAGGGAGTCATTCAGCTGAAAGATGCTCATCTCAATGTAAACAATAACCTTCTTCCCGGTTATGAAGATGCATATGTGAACATGATAGCTAAAGATGAAGAAAACAGTCTGAAAGGGACTATTACGCCAGCCCGAAAAGGGAAGAAGTTGAATCATCGACCAACCGCCAGAGAAAAGGAGGTGCTCCTTGCCGGAGATTGTTTAACCGTTGAATAAGTCATTCGTCTAGTTGTGTGTTGCAAAGGATGATCCTGCTGAAGACTCAGCCATTGAGGACGCAGAGCAAGAAGATATTTTGAACAAGTGGACTCGTGTCTCTGCCTTGGCCCTCCGAGTCCTAAAATAGTTAGTTTAATATATTTTGCCCTTTATCTGTAATAAAAATGGAACTACGTTTGACCTGATTCCCTTGGCGGATACGTAGGCGGTCATATCGGCTTCGGTCCCACCTTTAGAAATTTACCCAATTTTGCTTGTAATGAACTACGTCATGACCTGATTCCCTCGTGGGGATACGTAGGCGGCCTAAATCGGCTTCGGTCACACCATTAGGAAGTCTTCCCTTATTTTGAAAATAACGAAAATACACATGATAGACAAGCAATCCCATTGAGACCCACTTTAGGCCAAACACCCTTTGCATATTCAAAACTAAGACCATTAACAGCTAGTCAAGGTAGGAAACCATGCAGGGGTTATGAGTCCAAACAATGCAGACGTCCGAACATCAAGGGGCAAAGCTACAAAGTCAATGCGAATCAACCGCCCCTCCCCTCCACCCAAACTCACAAGTTTTCTTTGAGCGCAGGATCTTCAACTTAGCAAAAATAGAAAAAAAAAACAACAACAGCCAAAGCCCAGCACATCAGCTCAGTCACAGGATCACACTTCAACTATGCGGATCACAAATGTACAGTGTCCATGCAATAGCATCGTTGCAACCAATGCGGTTCACAAACGCGCAATGTTCAGGTCGAAGGCATCATTGCAACCACAACAAGCAACAACATCTCAGAAATCGTGGCATTCAGTAAGCATTCACAGCACCCAGCAAGTCCGTGCAGGGACTATCAGCAATCGCCGCATTCAGCAAAGCATTCACAGCATCTAGCAAGTCCGTGCAGAGGCTACATCAGCATCATTCAACAAGTATTCGCAACATCCAGCAAGTCCGTGCAGAGACGATATCGGCATTCGCAGTATCTCGCAAGTCCGTGCAGAGACGACATCAGCATTCGCAGCGTCCTACACATCATACAGAGACGACATCTCTACCGACAAAATTTCATTTTTATATATTCGTTATTTTGATTTAACTGATATGCACATTTTCCTAAAGTTTTAGCATGCAGGAGCATTAATTCACATGAATAGTAGTATCAATACAATGACGTCTTCATCAACATCGAGTCCGAAAATGACGCCGAGTCCGAAAACGACGTCGAGTCCGAAAACGACTCCGAGTCTGAAATGACACCAAGTCTAAAAACGACGCCAAGTCCGAAAACGACGCCAAGTCCGAAAACGACGCCGAGTCCGAAAATGATGTCGAGTCCGAAAATGACTCCGACGCCAAATCCGTAAATGACAGAAAGTCCGAAAATACGCCAAGTCCGAAAAGACGCCAAGTTCGAAAACGACGCCAAGTCCGAAAACGACGTTAAGTCCGAAAAGACACCAAGTCCGAAAACGACGTCGAGTAAAAAAAGACACCGAGTCCGAAAACGACTCCGAGTCCGAAAATGACGCCATGTCCGAAAACGACGTCAAGTCCGAAAACGACGCCGAGTCCGAAAACGACCGAGTCCGAAAATGACTCAGAGTCTGAAACGACACCAAGTCCAAAAACGATGTCAAGTCCGAAAACGACGCCAAGTTAAAAAATGACGTTGTGTCCGAACACGACGCCGAGTCCGAAAACGACTCCGACGACAAGTCCGAAAACGACGCCAAGTCCAAAAACTACGCCATGTCCGAAAATGACGTCGAGTCCAAAAACGACGCCGAGTCCGAAAACGACGCCGAGTCCGAAAACGACGCTGAGTCCGAAAACGAAGCCGAGTCCGAAAACGACGTCGAGTTCGAAAATGACGCCGAGTCTGAAAACGACGCCGAGTTCGAAAACGACTCCGAGTCCGAGAACGATGCCAAGTCCGAAAACGACGCCAAGTCCGAAACGATGCCCGTACGAAAATGACGCCACGTCCAAAGATGACGTCATAAGCATATCACATCTACGCAAGGACGATTTCTCTACTATCAGAATTGCATTTCTTATATATTTGTGCCTTATTATTTTGTCTTAGCAGTTACGCACTAACTTTTTCTTGAGTTTTAGTCTACAGAGCTTCAATCTAAAGGGGAAGTTGAAGCAAGGACAACATATCCGCATTCACAATCGCAACACGACCGTGCAAGGACGAAATCACAACATTTGTAGCATCACATCAACACAACCGGCATCACATTTTACAGGATAACATTTCTACTCACACAGTTATATTGCCTATAAATTCATGTGTTATCATTTTGCCGTAACAGTTATGCACTAACCGTTTGCTTAAGTCTTAGCGCGTCGTAGTAGGAACCTGGCGTGGATTTTTCTTACAATGACAGGGCAATTTGTTGGGGGTCAATCTTCCTAACAAATGGCAGAAATGGCATCAAGCGTCGGTCCACTCATTCCACATCACCAATAAGCCCAGCGTTTTCATAAGTCAATACCGGTACACCCCTATGATCAAGCCAATTTATTTTAACATCACGTCGACCCAGTTTCATCGTAACTCGACACCGGGACAAAATTTGAGACCGCGTTGGCCCTCTTTAGTGTTTGACCATGGTAGCCCAGTGTCGTCATAACTCGACACTGAGACAAAATATTGAAATTGCGTCAGCCTTGTCTTAATTGCCCAGCATTTTTTAATTCTGAGGATCGAGACAAAATTGGCTATAAGTCAACGTCTTTGTCCGAAGACTCTTCCATCATCTCCATACAAAGAGGGATAAGTTGTTGACACCCAATTTGTACCCTCTCGTCCAACCATTAACTATAAAATTACACTAATTTTCAAAATAAATTTAAATATTTTTTTAACAATTTGCAACAATAAAATATTAATACATGCAATAAATAAGCGATTTAACAATGACACCGCATTTTACGTCTCACGTCCGCACTTGTTGCCTAAATATCAGTCATAATTTAAGCTTCTATTCTTAATAATTTTAATAATGATAAATACTTAAATAAATAAATAATTTAATAATGGCGTCGCATCAAGCATTCCTTAAAATTATATCCACTTTTATTAATACGCAAAGCAATTTCATAATTATTATTTGCAATTTAAACCCCCCCCCCCCATTAATTCAATTTTAATTTAACATCGCAAAGCATGCATAATAAATAAAATTTTAACAGTATTACATTATAAAACATTAAGCACTAATTAAATAGCACGTCCGTATTTATTGTTGTAATAATTTAAACCTCATTTATTTACCACTAATTAAAATACTAACACTAAAATTTAACAAAAACTAATAATAATACATAGCCCAAACATTAATCCCTCCCTTTCTATTAATTCCCCAATCCCAAAAACCGTCCAAGGCCCAATCCTTACAGACCGACCCGCAGGCCCACTCCCCTTTTTATACTCCATCGTCCAACACACTAAAGACAAATTCCTACACATGCATTGGGCAGCCATCAAGATCGGGAAGAACCGCTGGCATCGAGGATAATCCAAATCGCAAGAAAGGGCATTCGTTTTCTCAGAATAAAAACACTAGAGCGGTTCGGCGTTCGAAAGTTTTTAGCGACCTAGGAGCGATGTCGGTAGGTATTGAAATTACCATTACGGGGTGGGGCTTTGAGCATCCGTTAATAACTCAAGAGTGAGGCATCCATTTTCACAGAGCATCCAGAGAAAACTAGTAGAAACCCAATAGCAACCCTTCAGCATCGAAACCTCATCCCTTTCAATAGAATCGCAATAAATCTTTCGAGCGGATCGACGACTTGATATGCTGCATTGGTTCGCTGCCCGGAGAAGGTAAACTCGTCTACTTTCATGTTTTCTTGTTCGATTTGTATTTCATGATATGTGTGATGATTATATGTTGGTTAAATATGTTGGTTTAATTTAATTTATACATGTTAAGCCATTCAATATATGTTGGTGGCTATTATCTGTTGTTTGAATCTTTCAGATTAGTACGCCGAGTCATGAAATTTATATTATATACTTATTTGCTTGTTAAGCGTGAATTAAGTGTGTTCGTTTGCGAAGGAGTCGTGTCGAGGCGTGATTAGTCAATCTGGTTTGGAACTATTAAATGTCCTCCCTTAAATCTAGATTTGAAATTTGTGTTGTGTGATATAAGCTTGGGTGGTCAACATGTTTTCATTATGAGCTGGATTGCGGACTGTTCAAATCAGGACAAATATCCTAAGTACGTCTATCGAAGCTCCAGCTAGCATTAGGTGATATAAAAATCAGTATGATACTTGTTCAAGCCTATTGTGAATCTGGTAGTACTGCCTTAATTGTCCCATGTGCGTCATATCTGCCGCGTCAAGTATCTCGTATAACATGATGTTGGGAGTGTGTCGTTTTATGTTCGTGTGACCAAGTTGTGTTCATAGTTCCCTTATTATGTCTAAAATCTTTGAGAATAGGATTTTCTAGTAAATCTGAAAATAGCTGGCAGCCTCTGTAATTTATTTTCATTGGATACTGAATGATAGATTAGATTCAGTTTCGGATCTCTTTTGAATTAACAGTCTGCATGCTTGAGCTTGAGTTGAGTAACAATGGGAATTTGTATCCCCTGCTACTGTTGTGATTAGATAAGTCCTCTCTGTAATGAACATCACATGTTTTGTCTCTCTGTCCATAGGTTGATTTAAACTCGTAATATCATTTTATTAGCCTAAACTATCTATCGTATGCTATTTTGATGGCTTCACGTCGAGGTATTAAAATATGCTAGCGTATTCTCCTTTCCTCCCTTAGAGTAGATGAGCATGTAAAGGGTTTAGTTTAATTTTATTATCCACGACGGGTACGTTTTCTAAACTTTCTGGCATTTGATTCATTACATATCATTATATATTTCCAGTACCTTACAGTATATATCATGGCAGTCTTTCGAATATACCAAGTATATTTCTGAATTTTTTGTATAGCATTTCCTATCTATGTGTGTATTTACTAGCTGGCTTCAATTACCGAGGCCCATTATCTGTTTGATTCATGTGTGAATTGTTTTTGGGCTTGCCTTGCTTTCACATTTTGTCTATGTCGAAAGCCCAATATCTGGGCCTGCCTACTCTTGTTACACCCCGTAATTCAGGTCATGCTTATGAGAACGTACGAAAGGAATTAAGATTTAAATTTTAGAAAGACAGGTTGACGGAATGTTTTAGACGGATTTTAGTCAACTTTGGGGCGGTTTATGCCCAGTTACCTTATGAGTTCCTAGGTGTTTCAAAAGCCTAGTATGTAGTTCGTTGAGTCTAGTTCCCAACGCAACAATCCGCTCGTCGATAGGGCATCGGAGTAGAAAGTTATGGGAGTTACAAGTTCAGTGCGCAGACAAGAAGGAGAGTATTTTCAGTCTGAGGCCACAGCGCCGCTGCGCCGGATGCAGGGCCGCGGCGTCATGTGTACTGAAAGTTTTCGGAGTTTCAGCGCCGCGGCGCCGGCTGTAGGGCCGCGGCGGGATTTTTGCAAAAATTTGGGGAAAAATCAGAAGATATTTTTTTGTAAAGGCTCTGGGAGGGTACAAGTGTCCCTCCCATCTTTTTATGAGGAAGTCCTATTTATTGACCAAGTCTTGAAGACTTGGTCATTCTTCAAGAACTCTCTTCTCTCTAAAAATCCCTCTCCATTCTCTCTAAAAATTCATCTCCCTTCTCTCTAAAATTCCCTCTCCCTTCTCTCTAAAAATTCAAGGAAAAACCAAGGCCTAGAGAAATTTCGAAAAGGCGGCAAGAAGGAAATATGTTGACAAGCTTGTAGGAGGTTTGTGGAGGTGATGTTAACGAAGAGAAAATTGTGGAAAGAGGGCAAGTGAGATTTGTTGGACTGTTTTGGGTGAACTCTAAGGTAACAATCCATTCTCCTTTTTAAGTAAATTGTGTTGCATGTTGAGGAAGAAAGGACTTGTAGTTGTCGATATTGCTTTTAGGTATATAACATGTAGGAATAACGATCTGGATTTGAAAGGATTGGATAAGGATGATATGTGAGCATGTTATAACCTAGATACTACCTTAAACTTATTGGATTATTTAATATGTATTGTGGGGCAGAATTTTATACGTCCGGTTAGGCGTGTAATCCCCTTGTATTACTGAATTGTTAGGCCTTGATTATGGCATGTTGGCTATTTATATCGGACCTTGAAAAGGTGGAAAAGTATGTAGAAACAAAGGAAGTGCTGTCCAATTTTCTGTAGAATAAGGAACTTTATACTTAGAATATTCGACGAAGAAGTCTAGACGTTAATAAGCGTATTTGATTATTATAGGTTGATACTCTACGCGCGGCATATTCGACTTGGCAAGTGGATTTAGCCGAGGAGGTATGTGATTCTTCCTATCCTCTTGAGCATGATGATTGTAAAATATATAGTACGGTAGACGTACGTGTGTCAAATGAATTTGGTTTCACTGTGATGTCCTTGACTTGAGTTCTAAATGTTAAGTATCTTGAAGTATTTCAAAAAGGAGTTATGAATCATTATTCAGAAGGAAATTAACACTTGGTTTTAAAAGGAATAAGTTCTCTTGGTTTTTTCCAAACAAATGTGGTTGTTTTGATTTATAAAAGAAATATAAGTGTTATACTAGCTTTATGGGAAGTTAGTTATAGCGACTTAAGAAAGATAAAAAGAATGGTTTAGTTACTTGTTTATAGAAGCCTTGTAACGATTTCTGAATGTGTGGTAAGTTGGTTTGATAAGTAAACATGTTATGATACTACGGGTGTTAGTGTCTTGAGATTTGTTGTGGTAAGGGGTTTCTCTCGTTGTGTTTATGTTGTTTACGATGAGCCGGTTGTGCTTGTGTTATATCACCTACCCCCCTGACTTGTTATGTTGTCGCGGGTTAGCTACCCCCGATGCGAGGAGTACCTCATGCGGGTCCACGTGACCTATGCGGGCTACGGTAGTCCAGGAATCACTCCGGGTGTGTTACGCCGATGCGAGGAATACCTCATGCGGGCCCAAGTGGCCTATGCGGATTGCGGGAATCCAGGAAATGTTGCGGGTTAGCTACCCCCGATGCGAGGAGTACCTCATGCGGGTCCACGGGACCTATGCGGACTACGGGAGTCCAGGATTAGACTCGCACAATGATACTAGGGGAGAATGGCCCTACTTCTATCATTGGCGGTCTAGAATAGACCGATTGGGTTACACCTATTTGCTCTTGTATATTCTGTGGCACTATGTACTGTTAATTTGTTTGTTTCGTACATGTTTGTGAATTGGTTTTAAAATGTTATGATTTCATTTCAGTACTTTCAGTTTCACATACTGTACTGTTATCGACCTCTTCGGGCTGCGTTCATGTCGCAGGTAGAGGTACATCGGTTGTTGATCCTCGCTCATAGGATCACTGTTCTGCTTTTGGGAAGCCCCGTTTCTCCGGAGGCTTATCTTTTGGTATGATTCTCTGTCATTGTAGATTCATGTACATTCAGGGGTATGACGGGGCCCTGTCCCGTCATAGTTGTTACAAACTCTTAGAGGTCTGTAGTCCTGTTGTAAATTGGGTTTGGTAAAGGATGTAATTGTTCAGTTGTTGTTATGTATATACCGAAAGGTGACCGTTTTGGTTAGCCTGTTTCTTATTTTATATTGTTTCATGTTTACGAGTTTACTTCCGCTGGTTTTTCTCTGATGTTGTATCACTAGGGTGCCCGGGGTAAGGCACCAGTCACGGGCCCGGGTTCGGGTCGTGACAAAAGTGGTATCAGAGCAGTTAATCCTCGGAAAGTGTCTACAGACCGTATCTAGTAGAGTCTTGATTATTGGTGTGGTGCACAACACACCGATAATCGTGGAGGCTCTGAGATATTTAGGATTGGTTTCCATTCTTCTCACTCTGAGATCGTGCAATAGAGATGTGTTATAGGTTGAACTCCCTCTGACATATTCTTATGTACCAGTTATGCCTCCACGCAAGGCAACCACGACCTAGAAGGGCAAGGCAGCTGAGGGAGCTGCTAGTAGGACGCAGAGGGTTACGAGGGCACAGGCTCGGGCCTTTACCGAGTGATGCCGACAATGAAGTTCCACGACGCCGCGATCCCAGCGAGGTTGAGCGGCAGTGGGCTACTAAGATGCGGTACTGAGCCTCGATACACCTGGAGCAGAGGATATGGGTTATAAGGAGATGACCCAGTTATTAGCCAGGATCGTGGCGGGGCAGGAAGACAGACGGGAGACAGTGGTTCCGGTTGTACCCGTAGTTCACCCCGATCTGATAGCTTGAGACTTCGGGACTTTTTGAGTTGCAGCCCACCAGAGTTCTATGGGTCGAGGACTGAGGATGATCCTCAGGAGTTTATCTGATAGTTGCAGTGGATCATGAGAGTGATCAAGGCCTCGGAGACAGAGTCAGTAGTATTGGGTTCACATCGGCTGCGTGATAATCGCAGCTGATCGTTCGATTCATGGAATCGGCCCCGGGAGCATGCGCCTGGATGTTTGGGGCGATTTCGAGGCGCTTAGCCATTTCTTGCCTCCGCATGAGGAAAGCTCGCCTATAGATTCACGATGTTGAGGCGACCGCGACGGTCCGAAGTACAACGTAAGTTTGACTCGTTGGCCAGATGCGTCCCCGCTTTAGTAGCGAACATGGAGGGCGAGTGCACCGCTATGTCACAGGGCTCGATGATTACTTAGCAGAGGTTGCTCGAGTAGCTCTTCACCGCATGGAAATTGCCCGCACGCAGCTTATGCGCCAGGTGCGAACGTAGGGCAGCGGATTGATAGATATCGCCAGGAAGGCCGTGACAGCAGGTCCTTTGGTAGCTTTCGAGGCGACGACTCCGCAGCAGATCGATTTGCACCTCACCGGTAGCGCTTCTTCACCGCCTTCCGACGCCCGTATTCGGGAGCAGTGTCGGGGCCCTGGGCTTCGCCGAGGAAGCGAGGATGCTACCCGTCGAGACCACCCTCTCGGTGTGGCGATGTGGTAGATCCCATTTCGTAGTTGGTAATACTGTAGGGCCTTGTTACACTTGTGGCCAGCAGGGTCATATTTTGAGGGATTGTCCGACCAGAGGCAGCGCAGATGGTAGGGTTTAGCCTCTGAGGTCATTCGCCGGTCTCATCTCCTATTTACTCGCCCGAGGCAGGGTGCTCATGGGCCAGCAGGTCGCGACAGAGGTCGTGGCAAGGGTCCTAGTTCCAGCGGTCCTCAGAACCGCATTTATGCCATGTCCAGCCGTCAGGACCAGGAGGCGTCACCGGATGTCGTCACAGGTACATTATTGGTTTCATGTTGTGACGTATATGCTTTGATAGATCCAGGTTCTACCTTGTCCTATATATCTCCTCATATTGCTGGTAGAATAGGGATAGAGCCCGAGTCCATAAAACCTTTTGAGGTGGCTACGCCAGTAGGTGATTCGGTGGTAGCTGAGCGGGTATATAAGGCTTGCCCAGTGACTATATACAGTCGTCAGACCCTAGCCGACTTGATAGAGTTGGATATGACGGACTTTGATGTGATTATGGGTATGGATTGGCTAGCGTCTTGCTATGCCAATGTGGACTGTAGAGAGAGATTGGTACGGTTCCAGTTTCCTGGGGAGCCGGTTATCGAGTGGGAGGGGAATACTGCGTCGCCGAGGGGTAGGTTTATTTCTTACCTCAAGGCTAGGAAGATGGTGCGGAAGGGGTATATCTACCATATTGTTCGGGTATTCAATACTGAGGCCGAGATACCAGACCTTCAGTCAGTTCCGGTTGTTAGAGAGTTTCCAGACGTATTCCCAGACGATCTCCCGGGTATCCCTCCTGAGAGGGAGATTGAGTTTTGCATTGATATGTCGCCAGAAACTCGGCCTATATCTATTCCACCATACAGGATGGCACCTGCCGAGTTGAGAGAGTTGAAGGACCAGCTGAAAGATTTTCTGGAAAAAGGCTTTATCAGGCCTAGTGTTTCTCCTTGGGAGCGCCGGTTTTATTTGTAAAGAAGAAGGATGGGACGCTGCGTATGTGTGTTGATTACAGGCAGCTGAATAAGGTAACTATCAAGAATAGATACCCCCTCCCCAGGATTGATGATTTGTTTGACCAGTTGCAGGGTGCGAGGTGTTTCTCCAAGATAGACCTGCGATGCAGTTATCATCAAAGCGAGTTAGAGAGGCAGATATCTCAAAGACTGCATTCCGGACCCGGTATGGGCACTATGAGTTCAGGGTGATGTCTTTCGGTTTGACCAACGCTCCAGCAGAATCGGGTGTTCAAGCCATTTTTGGATACGTTTGTTATAGTATTCATTGATGATATCCTGGTTTATTCGCGCACAGAGCAGGAGCATGCAGATCATTTAAGGGCAGTACTGGGAGTCCTCCAGGACCGGCAGTTGTGTGTCAAGTTCTCAAAATGCGAGTTTTGGTTGGCTTCAGTGGCTTTCTTAGGGCATGTTATCGGTGCCGATGGTATTCGGGTTGATATAGCAAAGATTGAGGCAGTCAAGACTTGGCCTAGACCCATTACACCGACGGAGGTGCGCAGCTTTTTGGGCCTTGCGGGTTATTACCCGAGATTTGTGGAGAAGTTTGCTTCCATTTCAAAGACCTTTGACTAGCCGACCTGCAGCGGTATGTTCCCGGTGGACGATGTTTGTGAGGAGAGCTTCACATCAAGGAGAAATTGATGACTCCCGCCTTACTCTTCCCGAGGTTTAGACGGATATGTGGTATATTGTGATGCGTCGTGGCTTGAGTGTGTGTTGATGCAAAGACGGTAAGGTTATAGCTACGATCTCGACGGCTCAAGAAGCATGAGAAGAACTACCCCACACATGACTTAGAGTTGGCGTGATGATTCATGCCTCAAGATCTGAGACATTATTTATATGGAGTTCATGTGGATATTTACACAGACCACAAGAGCCTCCAAAGTATATCTTCACGAATGAGCCGAACTTGGCAGAGGCGGTGGTTAGAGCTACTTAAGGATTATGATGTCGATATCCTATACCACCCAGGGAAGGCCAATGTAGTTGCAGATGCCCTTAGTCGCAGATCGATGGGTAGTCCGCCGGATGTGCGCAGAGAGAAGGGTCCGGTCGCGAGTTACATCAGCTAGCGAGCCTTGGAAATCGTTTGGTTGGTTCTGATAGTAGTGGGGTTCGGGTTCGAGAGGTTGCCGAGTCTTCCATCACCGAGGAGGTGAAGAGGAGACAGTATGAGGATCCGATTATGGTACGGTATCGAGATACGACTCTTCGAGAGGAGAAGAGTCTATTTGAGGTAGCACCTGATGGGGTGCTAAGATTTGAGGACAGGTTATGTGTTCCCGATGTAGCAGGACTTCGTCAGTAGATTCTGGGGGAGGCACACAGTGCTCGTTACTCTATTCATCCGGGGTCGACTAAGATGTATCACGACCTCAGGTGTATGTATTGGTGGGATGGCCTGAAGAGGGACGTTGCGGAGTTTGTTGCTCAGTGTCCGAATTGTCAGCAGGTCAAGGTGGAGCACCAGAAGCCTGGTGGGTTGTTGCAGATGATAAAGATTCCGACATGGAAGTGGGAGGTGATCAATATGGACTTTATTATAGGGTTACCTCACACTCAGAGGAAGCATGATTCCATCTGGGTTATTGTCGACAGGCTAACGAAATCAGCCCGCTTCCTTCCAGTCAGGACGACTTATTCGACCGAGGATTATGCTAGATTGTATATCAGAGAGATTGTGAGACTGCACGGAATTCCTATATCGATTATTTCAGACAGAGGAGCCCAGTTCATGGCTAACTTCTGGAGGTCTTTCCAGAAGGGATTAGGGACACAGATGAGTCTCGATCGCGCTTTCATCCTCGCACCGACGGGCGTGCCGAGCATACTATCCGCATACTCGAGGATATGATGCGGGCTGTGTTATTGATTTCGTGGTAGGAGGATCATTTACCTCTTGTGGAGTTTGCGTATAACAACAGCTACCATTCTAGTATCCAGATGGCGCCTTATGAGGCCTTATACGGGAGGAAGTGCAGGTCACCGATAGGCTGGTTTGATGTGGGCGAAGTTCAGTTAGTCGGGCCAGACTTGATTCAACAAGCGGTGGATAAGGTGAAGCTTATCCAGGAGCGGTTATTGTCAGTTCAGAGTCGACAGAAGTCGTATGCAGATAATCGGCGTTGACACTTGGAGTTTGAGATGGATGATTGGGTCTTCCTGAAGGTATCACCCATGAAGGGCGTGATGAGGTTTGGGAAGAAGGGGAAACTTAGTCCAAGGTATATTGGGCCTACCAGATTGTCCGTAGGGTAGGCAAGGTTGCCTATGAGTTGGATCTGCCGTCCGATCTGGAGGTAGTACATCCAGTTTTTCATGTGTCTATGTTGCGAAAGTGTATCAGAGATCCATCTAGAGTGCACCCGATTTGTGATGTCCAGGTGACAGAGGGGTTATCGTATGAGGAGAGTCCCATAGCGATACTCGATCGTCAGGTCAGGCGACTGCGGACAAAGGATGTGGCTTCCGTCAAGGTCTTATGGCGGAATGAGAACAGAGAGGAAATGACATGGGAAGCAGAAGAGGACATGATGAAGAAGTATCCCCATTTGTTCCCTACACCTCCAGGTAACCCACTTTCCTGCTTGTTAGTTTTAATTTGGCATATATGCTTAAGTATTGTTGTGGCCATGTAGAGCGTTCTTTTTGTAAGAAGAATAGTTAAGAGGGTCTATGTCGATATTGTGATTTGAGTAAGCATAGAAGGAACATTCGGGACGAATGTTTCTAAGAGGGAGAGAATGTTACACCCCGTAATTCAGGTCATGCTCATGAGAACGTACGAAAGGAATTAAGATTTAAATTTTAGAAAGACAGGTTGACGGAATGTTTTGGACGAGTTTTAGTCAACTTTGGGGCGGTTTATGCCCAGTTACCTTAGGAGTTCCTAGGTGTTTCAAAATCCTAGTATGTAGTTCGTTGATTCTAGTTCCCAACGCAACAAACCGCTCGTCGATAGGGCATCGGAGTAGAAAGTTATGGGAGTTACAAGTTCAGTGCGCAGACAAGAAGGAGAGTATTTTCAGTCTGAGGCCACAGCGCCGCGGCGCCGGATGCAGGGCCGCGGCGATGGATATATTGGAGTTCTCTGAAGTTGCAGCGCCGCGACGCCGGAATGCAGGGTCGCGGCGCCGTATGTACTGAAAGTTTTCGAAGGTTTCAGTGCAGCGGCGCCGGCTGCAGGGCCGCGGCGCCGAGGCGGGATTTTTGCGAAAATTTGGGGGGAAATCAGAAGATATTTTTTTGTAAAGGCCCTGGGAGGGTGACAAGTGTCCCTCCCATCTTTTTATGAGGAAGTCCTATTTATTGAAGACTTGGTCATTCTTCAAGAACTCCCTTTTCTCTAAAAATCCCTCTCCCTTCTCTCTAAAAATCCCTCTCTCCTCTCTCTAAAAATTCAAGGAAAAACCAAGGCCTAGAGAAATTTCGGAAAGGCGGCAAGAAGGAAATATGTTGACAAGCTTGTAGAAGGTTTGTGGAGGTGATGTTAACGAAGAGGAAATTGTGGAAAGAGGGCAAGTGAGATTTGTTGGACCCGTTTTGGGTGAACTCTAAGGTAACAATCCATTCTCCTTTTTAAGTAAATTGTGTTGCATGTTGAGGAAGAAAGGACTTGTAGTTGTCGATATTGCTTTTAGGTATATAACATGTAGGAATAGCGATTTGGATTTGAAAGGATTGGATAAGGATGATATGTGAGCATGGTATAACTAAGATACTACCTTAAACTTATTAGATTATTTAATATGTATTGTGGGGCAGAATTTTACACGTCCGGTTAGGCGTGTAATCCCCTTGTATTACTGAATTGTTAGGCCTTGATTATGGCATGTTGGCTATTGATATTGGACCTTGAAAAGGTGGAAAAGTATGTAGAAACAAATGAAGTGTTGTCCAATTTTCCGTAGAATAAGGAACTTTATACTTAGAATATTCGACGAAGAAGTCTAGACGTTAATAGACGTATTTGATTATTATAGGTTGATACTCTAAGCGCGGCATATTCGACTTGGCAAGTGGATTTAGCCGAGGAGGTATGTGATTCTTCCTATCCTCTTGAGCATGATGATTGTAAAATATATAGTACGGTGAGCGACGTGTCAAATGAATTTGGTTTCACTGTGATGTCCTTGACTTGAGTTCTAAATGTTAAGTATCTTGAAGTATTTCAAAAAGGAGTTATGAATCATTATTCAGAAGGAAATTAACACTTGGTTTTAAAAGGAATAAGTTCTCTTGGTTTTTTCCAAACAAATGTGGTTGTTTTGATTTATAAAAGAAATATAAGTGTTATACTAGCTTTATGGGAAGTTAGTTATAGCGACTTAAGAAAGATAAAAAGAATGGTTTAGTTACTTGTTTATAGAAGCCTTGTAACGATTTCTGAATGTGTGGTAAGTTGGTTTGATAAGTAAACATGTTATGATACTATGGGTGTTAGTGTCATGAGATTTGTTGTGGTAAGGGGTTTCTCTCGTTGTGCTTATGTTGTTTACGATGAGCCGGTTGTGCTTGTGTTATATCACCTACCCCTCTGACTTGTTATGTTGCCGCGGGTTAGCTACCTTCTATGCGAGGAGTACCTCATGCGGGTCCACGTGACCTATGCGGGCTACGGTAGTCCAGGAATCACTCCGGGTGTGTTACGCTGATGCGAGGAATACCTCATGCGGGCCCAAGTGGCCTGCGGATTGCGGAATCCAGTGAAATGTCGGGTTAGCTACCCCGATGCGGCGAGTACCTCATGCGGGTCCACGGACATATGCGGACTCACGGAGTCGAGATTAGACTCGCACAATGATACTAGGGCGAATGGCCCTACTGATCATGGCGGTCTAGAAAAGACCGGTTGGTTACAATTTATTTGCTCTTGTATATTCTCGTGGCACTATGCATCGTTAATTGGTTTGTTTCGTACATGTTTGTGAATTGGTTTTAAAATGTTATGATTTCATTTCGCATTTCGCTTCACATACTTGGTACATGCCAGATCGACCTCCTTCGGGGATGCGTTCACGCCGCAGTAGAGGTACATCGGTTGTTGATCCTCGCCATAGGATCACCGCTCGCTGGGAAGCCCGTTTCTCGAGGCTTATCTTTTGTATGATTCCTGTCATTGTAGATTCATGTACATTCAGGTATGACGGGGCCTTGTCCGTCATAATTATTACAAACTCTTAGGTGCGTAGTCTATTGTAAATTGGGTTTGGTAAAGGATGAATCGTCATTGTTGTTATGTATATACCGAAAGGTGACCGTTTTGGTTAGCCTGTTTCTTATTTTATATTGTTTCATGTTTACGAGTTTACTTCTGCTGGTTTTTCTCTGATGTTGTATCACTAGAGTGTCCGGGGTAAGGCACCAGTCACGGGCCCGAGGTCGGGTCGTGACAACTCTCTCTTTCTAAAGTTGAAAATTTTGATATGTCAAGCACGTTCTCTATTTTTTTTTTACATGTTGTATGTGTCTAAGGCCCAAAGCTAGGGTCAAATAGTGTTTGAGTTTGTCACTGGTTTGGGACCTGCTCGTTACTTAAGCTTATTGATGTGCCTGTGATTGACATATATTATAAACACATGTGCATATTCAGCGTTTAATTATTTATATAGAGTATTATTTGGGTTGGTGCTAATCCTTATCTTTTCTTATATTTTTACATGAAATGCATCAGAGCCGAATGATACTTCAAATGAAGACCCACATCCATGTTCATCGATGCACCTCGCATAGAAAATTCCAAAGCCGCAGGCGGAATGACACTGCCATGCCTTCAAGTCCTCTTTTTATCTCCTACCCCGCTCCATTCATTTGTTGTAACTATTTGGCTGACGCTACTTTAATCAGTAGAACACTTAGAATAGTTAAGCCTTGAATCAATAACTTAGAAAGTAATTTGGTATTAGAAATTTGGCCTTCCCCTCGTTATTTATCTCAGGTTTGTCTTGCATGTCTAATCTTTTGTCTAACAATTCGATTTGCATATCTAATCATGAAGTTAAGGCATAACAAATTGATTTTTCCCCAATTGTAGAACTAAGCATTTTTATGCATCATGTCATACTTATGTTCAAGTTAACAAGTAAATACATGCATTTATTCAATAAATCAACTTTGCATTAATTTTTCATAAATAATACAAATGCATACATTTAAACTTTACATGTATTTTATTAAAATGCATCTTTTATAAAACATTTGTAACATCTTTCAAACATGCATTGCACTCTTAGCATGATAATTAACCTAGGTTTGACCGGACAACCGCAAGTTAGCGGATCCTATAGGGTGTCTGACCCCTTCCCTTTAGGATAATAAAGAATCCTTACCCAGAATCTCACACTAGTTTAGCAGACCATTAAAATGGAGTTAGTGTTGACTTTAACCTAGTTGACATTTAAGTGTCCTAATTCACCCAAACTAATTAGGTGGCGACTCCGCGAAACCCTTTAGCACTTAGCAACCTTTTAGCACTCATTTAGCATTTAACACCCTTTTAGCATTTTTATTTTTCTAACCTTTTATAAGCAGGAGTTTTTATAATGTCGCGGTCGAAAAATGGTGTGACATGCTTAAAACCCAATCAATAAGAATTAATATAGTGGACACCCAACCTTACAAACTGGAGATCCCAGGGATAAGGTTTAATGGGAAAACTAAACTGTAAAGGTTCATTTGAGCGCTTCGGTGGAAGCAAGAGCACTTCGGATAATGATTTCTTTTTAAGAAACATAATCCAAGGTCATTCCCGTGATAGAAAAAAAGTGCTACCTATAGAGGGGTAAAGGATAAGTTTCCAAACCTTTAATGATCTTCAATACTTGAGGTTAGGTTGAAAAAAATTTAATGGTTCCTAACGCTTGTATAGCTGGGTTTTGCAGGAGACCACTTATTTAAGTACGAGGACAGGCCGCCTCAAATGAACGTACTTAAGAATCCAAGTGTGTCCACGGCCCACGACGGACAAAACACTAGAAAGATTGAGTAGGAAAGGTGTTGTGTTGGTATCATTGTCTTGGCATATACTAAACATTGACGGTTCAAAATATCACGTTCACCGCGTAGTAAATATGTCCGATGGTATTCTATTATGGAAGGTTCAAAGCTCCGACTACCTCTCCAGATGCAACATCGTTCCGCCAAGTGATTGCTAGAACGGCACCATACGTGTGCACCAAAATCTCTTCCAAAAAGGGATTATTGAAAATATTTATTAAACGTGAAATAAAGTTAATCTTATTTAATTACGAATCGAACAATTAGAGGCCCCACACGTCGGAAACATTGTTTCCACACACGTGTACATACAATGCCAGGGATCATAATTTCCTTAAATGGAAGAGATATTGGTACGTATACAAATTGTTTGAGACGTAAGGTAATAGACGGTTATTGGCCAAATGACGTTGGTTTCACGTTAGTAAATGAAGGAATAAATGTACAAAGTGTGAATGTCGAAACGAGTCGGAAAAAGGACCGCGACGCCGAAAAAACATCTCGGCGCCGCGGCGCCACCTGCAGGACCGCGGCGCCGGTGACGCCCGGAACTCTCTGAAGTTCCGGCGCCAACCTGCAGGGCCGCGGCGCTGCGACAGTTTCAGTCCGTTGGAGAAGAATAAAAACTGACGTTTGAGCTGACTTTGGAGGATTAACTCTTCATTATTTTGCTCTTGATTTCAGCCATTACTTGGCTGAATTGTAACTCCATACTAATGGTCATTACTTGGTCATTCAAAGCCATAAATTGTGTCACGACCCGACCGGTCGCGATCGTACTTACCGGTACCGTCGTATATGTCGAGAATAGCGGAACATACATAACACATAACTTATAAAAAGGTAAACATCACTGGCCAGCCGATAAGGCTGCCTTCCATAAAATATTCTTAAACAAAAGTATGGTAGTACAACGGGTTCTTATAGCCCAAAATACATATATGTGACCACGCACTTAAAGATAACAAGCGTATGATGGGGCCCCGCCATACCCCTGAATGTACAAAATACGTATAGCATCAGGGAATGTCCGTACCAATAAACAAGCTTCCGAAGGAGTGGAGCTTCTGACACCGGAATAGTGATCCTAAGAACGAGGATCCACAATCTGCTTACCCTTACCTGCGGCATGAACGCAGCCCCTCGAGGAAGGGGGTCAGTACACAATATGTACCAAGTATGTAAAGCTGGAAAAATCTTTGTAATAGTGATATCATAAGTCTAAAAGTAGTTTGGTCATGTAAGAAAATCAAAATACCTTTTCTTGTGCCTTACTAACAATGAGAGTGACAAGTATATATAATCTGCATAAAATAGGGCCTTAGGATCAAAACAGGTACCTCGCCTGTAGTATCAATAAGCACCCTACTCCCGAGACTATTTCACCCGTGATAGTCTGTGGACCCGCATGAGGTATTCCTCGCATAGTCAGACTCCGCGTGGGACTATTTCACCCGCATAAGCCCATAAGGACTCGCATGAGGTATTTCGCATCATGGGTAGCAAATCTACTAACAGTGGTATAACGATCTTGAGGACTTACCCTCGATATACTCTACCCCGGCGGATGGTATAACGATCTTGGGGACTTTCCCCTCAGATATACTCTTACACTGAAGCAGCTGGTATGGCGATCTTGGGGCTTGCCCCTCAGACATACTCTTACACTGAAGAAGGTGGTATGATGATCTTGGGGCTTGCCCCTCAGACATACTCTTACCCTGGAGAAGGTGGTATAACGATCTTGGGGCTTGCCCCTCAGATATACTTTTACCCTAGCTCAAACTGTCATCATATCATAATCATAAATAAGTTAAGAAAACTTATAACTTCTTATTAGTCTTATTCATATACCCTCTCATTTTAGTTTACTTAAGGCACTTAATCATATCTTTAATAAAAGAAAACCGGGAATTTAACCCAAGTACTACATACTCCAACTCTTTTAAAGATGACTCTTCTTTATACATAAAAACCCTTGGCAATTGATGCCTTAAAACCAATTTGCCTCTTCATATACTTATCTTACTTTAGAGTAAATCTCTTCTCATTAACCTTTTATGAAGCTAATAAACCCACTTCCCATAAAGTTGTTATATTAACTCTATACTTTAGTAAAATCATATTTTTCCCCTAACTAAGGGACTTATACATTCTTAAAACGAAACAAGTCATTATATACTCAAAACAAGTAAGAATACCAAATCTTGTACGTCTACCGTACTACATAGTTTCATCTATTCATGCTCAAGAGATAGGAAAGCTTCACATACCTTTTTGATCAATCCACTTGCTAAGTCCAAACTACCGCAAGTAATATGTCAACCTAAAATAACCATGATACGTTTATTAACCTCTAATTTCAATGTAGAATAAACTAAACTCAAAGCCACTAAATTCTATGGAAAATTGGGCAGCATTTCCTTTGTTTCTACATACTTTGTCACCTTTCACAAGGCCGAATTTATCATCCAAACGCCACATTTAAGGCTCAACAATCCAACACTTCAAAGGGGATTACACACCTAAACTTGGGTGTGTAAAATTTTGCCCCAATAGGTACAACAATTCACTTAACAATTCTAAGGTAGTTTTTAGGCTACAACATGCTCATAATATCTTCTTAACCAATTCCTTCACATTCAAACCATAGTTCTTACATGCAATGAGTCTAAGAGCATTATTTACTACCACAAGTTCTTCCTTCTTAACATGCAACACTAGAAGCTAATTCTAAAGGAGGAAATGTTACCTTAAAGCTTTAGCCAAATTTTTCCAATCACTTGCTAGCTTCCTTTTCAAGAACACCACCACAACAACCTTCACAAGCTAGCCACAAGCTTCCCTCTTTCTTTTACTTTTTCAGATTTTTCTTTAGGCTTGAATTTCTCTTGGAATTTTAGAGAGAAGTGGGAGCTTAAGCTTTAGAGAGAGAGAGAAATTGGAAGATGACCAAGTCTTCAAGACTTGGTCAATATATTGCATGCAAGAAATCAGATGGGGGGGGGGGACACTTGTCACCCTCCCAAGGTCTTTTAAAAGAAAATCTGACTTTTTCTAAGTTTTTCCGCCCAAAAATCCCGCCTCGGCGCCGCGGCGCTGAAACCTCCGCAGCCTCTCTGAACTTTCGGCGCCGCGGCCCTGCTGTCCTGGCGCCGCGGCGCTGCAACTTCAGCGACCTCTCGATTTTCGCGCCGCGCTCGCCGCTTTGTCCGAAATACATTTATGTCCGATCACAGACCGAACTTGTAATTCTCATAACTTTCTACTCCGACGCCCTATCGATTTAGCGGTTGGTTGCGTTGGAATCTAGACTCAACGAACTACGCCCTAGGCCTTTGAAACACTTAGGAACTCTCAATGTACTGGGTCATAACCCGCCTTAAAGTTGACTAAAACCCGTCCGGAATAATCCGTCAACCTATCCTTTGAAAATTTTAAGTCTTACATGCTTTCGTATGCTCTCATACGTAGGGTCAGAACTACGGGGTATAACATTCTCCCCCCCATAGAAACATTCATCCCGAATGTTCCTTCTAGGTTTACTCAAAACACAACATCGACGTAGACCCTTTCAACTATTCTTTTGCAAATAAAGAAGCTCCACGAGCCACAACATACTGAAGCGTAAATGCTAAATCAAAACTAACAAGCAGGAAAGTGGGTTACCTGGAGGTGTAGAAAATAGGTGAGGGTACTTCTTTATCATGTCATCCTCTGTTTCCCACGTCATTTCCTCCCTGTTCTCGTTCCGCCATAGGACCTTGACGGAAGCCACGTCTTTCGTCCGAAGTCGTCTAACCTGACGGTCGAGTATCGCTATGGGACTCTCCTCATACGATAACTCCTCTGTCACTTGGACATCATGAACCGGGTGCACTCTAGATGGATCTCCAATACATTTCCGCAACATGGACACATGGAAGACTGGATGTACCGCCTCCAAATCGGACGGCAGATCTAACTCATAGGCAACCCTGCCTACCCTACGCATTCGATACTACCAATGTACCTTGGGCTAAGCTTCCCTTCTTTCCAAATCTCATCACGCCTTCATGGGCGATACCTTTAGAAAACCCAATCATCTATCTCAAATTCCAAGTGTCGACGCCGATGATCTCGTGATACGACTTCGCCGACTGAAGCCGCTAACAACCGCCTGGATAAGCTTCACCTTATCCACCGCTGAACTAAGTGCGCCCGACTAATCGAACTTCCCCACTCGAACCAACCTATCGGTGACTGCACTTCCTCCCGTATAAGGCCTCATAAGGCGCCATCTCGAATCCGGAATGGTAGCCGTTGTTGTAAGCAAACTCCACAAGAGGCAAATGATCCTCCCAGCCTACCCCGAAATCAATAACACAAGCCCGCAGATATCCTCAAGAGTCCGGATAGTGCGCTCGGCACATCCGTCGATCACGAGGATGAAACGCCGCATCGAGACTCACTGTGTCCCTAATCCTTCAAAAGACCTCTAAGTTAGCCGAACCGGGCTCTCTATTCGATATAATCGACACCGACTGCGCCTCACAATCTCTCTAATATATAATCCGCATAGTCTCACCGTGAACGTCGCTCGACCGGAAGAAAATGGGCCGATTTGGCCACTGTCGACAATTACCCAAATGGAATCACGCTTCCTCCGAGTGTTAGGTAGCCCGTAATAAAATCCATATTTATCACCTCCCACTTCCAAGTCGGAATATCAATAGCTCACAACAACACCACGCTTCGTGCTCAATCTTAACTCGCCGACAATTCGCATCGCGTTACGAACTCCGCAACGCCCCGCTAAGGCCATCCCACCAATACACGATTCGAGGTCATGATACATCTTAGTCGACCCGGATGAATAGAATAACGAGCACCGCTGCCTCTCCCAAAATCTGCCGACGAAGTCTCGCTACATCGGAACACACAACCGGCCGAATCTTAGCACCATCAGCGCTACCTCAAATAGACTCCTCTTTTCGAACAGCAAGATCTCTGATGCATGCAAAATCGGATCCTCATATCGCCGCTTCTTCACCTCCTCGACGATAAGACTCGGCAACCTCTCGAACCCAATTCCATCACTATCGAATCAACCAAACGAACCCCAAGGCTCGCTAGCGATGTATCTCTGACCATATCCTCTTCTCCGCTGAACATCGCATGCACTACCCATCGACCGCGACTAAGGGCATCCGCAACTACATCGCCTTCCCGCGGTACGTAATATCAACAACGTAATCCTTAAGTAGTTCCAACCACCGCCTCGCCGCAAGTTCACTCCTCCGCCGAAGATGTATCGAGACTCTTGTGGTGCGTAAATGTCCACATGAACTCCATATAAGTAGTGTCTCCGCATCTTCAAGGCATGAATCATCGCGCTAACTCCAAGTCACGCGTGGGATAGTTCTTCTCACGCTTCCCGAGCCGCCGAGATGCATAAGTTATAACCTTGCCGCGGCCGCATCAAGACGCACCCAAGCCCGACACCGACGCGCCACAAGAAACCACATATCCATCTAAGCCCTGCGGAAGAGTAAGAACGGGGCGGCCGCCAACTTCTCCTTTAGCAACGAAACTTTCCTCACAAGTATCCGCCCACGGAACATAGCCGCTTCCGAGTCACTTAGTCAAAATCTTTGAAATAGAAGCAAACTTCTCTACAAACCTCCGATAATAACTCGCAAGGCCCAAAAGTTGCGCACATCCGTCGGTAGCTGGTCCGCCAAGTCTTGACTGCTTCAATCTTCGCTGTATCAACCCGAATACCATCGGCCCCGATAACATGTCCTAAGAAAGCCACTGAAGCCAGCCAAAACTCGCATTTCGAGAACTTGGCATACAACTGTCGGTCCCTGAGGACTCCCAATACCGTCCTCAAATGATCTGTATGCTCCTGCTCTGTGTGCGAATACACCAAGATATCATCAATAAACACTATAACGAACGTATCCAAGAATGGCCTGAACACCCTATTCATCAAATCCATGAATACTTCTGGGGCGTTGGTCAACCCGAAAGACATTACCCTGAACTCATAGTGCCCATACCGGGTCCTGAATGCAGTCTTTGGGATATCTATCTCTCTAACTCGCACCTGATAATAACCAGACCGCATGTCTATCTTGGAAAAACACTTTGCACCCTGCAACTGGTCAAACAAATCGTCAATCCTGGGGAGGGGATATCTATTCTTGATAGTTACCTTGTTCAGCTACCTGTAATCAATACACATACGAAGCGTCCCATCCTTCTTCTTTACAAATAACACCGTGCTCCCTGCGAGAAACACTCGGCCTAATAAAGCCTTTCTCCAAAGAAATCTTTCACCGGTCCTTCAACTCCTTCACTTCAAGAAAGCATCTTGTATGGCGGAATAGATATCTACGAGTATCCGCGCCAAATCAATGCAAACTCAATCTCCTCTCGTGAGAGGATACCCTAAGCTCGTGCGGGAACACGCCCGAAACTTCCTAATGACCGAATCGATCAAGGTCCAGACCTCACCTCGATGTTGAATACGAACCAGATGGTAGATGTACCCTTTCCGCACCATCTTCCTAGCCTTGAGGTAAGAAATAAATTTACCCCTCAGCGATGCAGTATTCCCCTTCCACTCGATAACCGGCCAGAAATCGAACCGAACTAATCTCTCTCTAGTCCACGCGTTGGCATAGCAAGATGCTAGCCAATCCATACCTATAATCACATCAAAGTGCATATCCAACTCTATCAAGTCGGCAGAGTCCGACGGCTATCTATAGTCACAGTGGCAAGCCTTATACACCCGCCGCCTACCATCGAATCACTCATCGGCGTAGCCACCTCAAAAGGTCTTATGGACTCGTGCTCTATCCCTATTCTATCGCAATATGAGGAGATATGTAGGACAAGGTAGAACTCGGATCTATCAAAGCATATACATCACAAAGAAGAAACCAATAGTGTACCCGTGGCGACATCCGTGACGCCTCCGGTCTGTCGGCCGACATAGCATATATGCGCTCGAGGACCGCTAGAATCGAACCCCTACCACGACCTCCGCGCGCTGGCCCATAAGTACCGCCGCTCCGGCGTCTAACCATCAAGATGAAGATCTCGCAATGCACGTCCGGCTGAACCGTAACTCCCCGCCGCTAAGGACGGACAATCCTTCTTCATATGGCCCGCTGCCACAAGAGTAGCACGCCTCAACCCATACGGCACTCGCCGGATGAGACCTACCGCATCGAACGCACCGAGAGGTAGGTGGTCTCGACAGCGCTGGTCTCGCCTCAAAACTCAAGTCCCGAGCCACGACATGCTCCGAATATCCTCGCTGATAAGACCTCTCGCCGAAATCGAGAAGGAGCACTCTGTCTTGGCCGGAATGTGGACCTAGTTCGCCTTGAGGCCGCCTCGAAAACTACCCCGAACTCGATGTCTCGCCTCTTGGCTGGCCCAAATCTAGCTGATCCTGTCTCTCTCTGTCCTCAATCCCCTGTGCGTATGCCTGCATCCTGGCAATATCCATCCCTGGCTGAAGAGCCACCCCCAAGCATGCAGTAATCATAAGACGGTCTAACCTCATCACATATCGATGAACCCTGTCTGCCATGTCAGCTACTATGGTGTGCGCATATCTGGCCAAGGAGTCGAACTCCAGGCTGTACTCCCTGATAGTTGATGCGCGGTAAGATGCACACACTTTAAACGAAAGTGCACGTTATCGTGACAAGTAGTATAGTCTTGATAAGACCGAATATCGTCCACAAGGATTAGGGTTCAATTACCAACTATCTATTTTCTAGTATCTATTTGGTGAATTGATAATTGATTTGTTGTTTATAATTAAGAATTATGCAAGCTATTTAAATATAAAGATTTATTTCAGTGGTGATGAGAATAGGGCTTTCATGTATCCTTACTATCCGCTTATGCTACTTACTAATGCATTAACTTATGGTATTCTTCTTTTGGAGAAAGCAGGTTTACGAAATCGTTTTATACTCCCGTTAGGGTTATATAAACACTCAACCTCAAAGATCGCGACCTTACCTACCTTTCTGATAAGGATAACTTTATAGGAGGATTAAGAACAAAAACCTAGTTGATCACACGCACAATGCGCAAAATTGTTGTTAAGCCTCTCATCAACGCTTACATAAATAATTGAGGTATTTTCATCCCCAATCCAAGAATGTCTACCCAACTTACAAAGATATTCACAATCCCCTTCTAATCGATTAGAAATCATATAGTGATAATTATTTGTCAATTAATTACCAAGAATTCAACTCAATTATCGGATAGATCTCACAATAAGAAAAATAACCATAAGCGCATTAATTTATAACATAAGTTTCTAGCAATTCAACATGGAAAGTCTATAAGAGAATTAGTTCCTAGCCATTGTCATGACAAGAACTAATTCCATGTTCATCATACAAAATAGAAATAAAGAACAAGAAAGGAAAAGAAATTACTAAACTAATGGTATCCAATCTCCAAGCAAAAGTATTGTGTTGCATGAAGGGGGAACCCTTAAAAGCGCCTAGGGTTCTCCTTTTATAGCCGAAACCGCCTCCTCTTTTCCTTCAGCTGGCCCAATTCGTCCAAAACCTAATTTTCCGCGTCGGCGCAGCGGCCTGCGTTTTGGCGGAGCCGCAATCCGTCGTGTTTTGGCGCCGCACTCGATATCTGATGCGGTAGCGCGTACCATGTGCTGATGTTTTGCGCCTCTCGAATAGTGGCGCGCAGTCTTCGCAGCCTTTTCGTGCGGGGCGCCGCTTCGGCTGATGCAGATTTCACCTTCGTTCGCCACTTTCTGCGTTTCACTCTGCATCTCCTCTTTGCCTCTTTTAGCTCTTTTTTCCATTTGGCCATTTTAACCACTTTGACTCAATAGAAAGGAAAACTATCCTAATACAACACTTATATGTACAAACGACAAAAGACTAACTAAAACTTACTCAAAAGGTGTATATAAAATACACCGATCAAATACCCCCAAACTTAACCTTTGCTCGCCCTCGAGCAAAGATAGAAAGAAATAAAATAAAAGACTCAAAGAAACGAAAATAAAAGACTCATCGCCATTGATTACTTTTCTTTGCATTAGTGTTAACTAGAAAAACATGAAGGTTAGCAAAATAATACTCAGGAACATATAGCAGGACATTTCAGCACATTAAGCTAGATATTTCGCAAACTCCTATTCATCATGCTTTAATGGAAGTCAATATACTAAATCATGCATATAAATTCAAGAATTCCTATGGCATGCTTACTTGCTATTCTCCACTAATTCTGGATATGCATAAAAGAGATCTCCAGGACTTTAAGGGTCAGAATGTAGGCTTAGGTATGGGTAGGTAAAAATAGGCAATTTAGGCTCATTTCGCACCATAAGCTCTTGATTTTGAGATTTCCTTTTTTTTTTTGTTCTTTTCTTCATTTCGATTCTATCTTTTCCCTCTTTTGTTTTGGGAGAGTGAAGTATATAATAATGACAAGCACCCCCAAACTTAGGCTTTTGCCTATTTCTTATTACTTTTGTATTGGGGTGCAACAGACTTATTCACTCTTTTTGTCTCTTTTTTAACACAATGTATTCCACTATTTCATATTTTCACTTATGGTACAATTTGTGGGAATATAGGGTGTCAAAGAAGTTTCAAATTTAGGCTCAATAGAGTGACTAGGGATATTTTTAAAGTACGGGATAGAAAAGAATGGTAAGAATTGGCTATCAAAGAAATGTCTGAGTCATCTCCCTAACATGCATATCCTAACTATTTCGCCTCAAATAGCAAGCAATCATAACACATAAGTATTTATCATTTAGCATGCATAACTCAAGCAAGAAACTCCAAATACACAGATTCTGTGAGTTTTTGGCATATCTAACTTAGGTGTTTAGATAGTTGCTTCAATTCCGTTACATTATTCCACCTTACTTCACTAGGTGTTTCTAGCAACTACAGCATACATGATCTTTGACAGACAATTATGACTCAAAAAGAAAAAAATTTGGTGACTCAAAAATAAACATAAAACAATCAAAAAGACTTAACTAAATCATAACATGACACAAAGAAAATAAAACACAAATAAACACCCCCAAACTTAAATCACACATTGTCCCCAATGTGTGTAGACTCAAAGAAAAATAAAAGAAATAGGACTTACAGACTTTGGCTAAAATGGTGGTGGTGGCGGTGGATAATGCATCGACCATTGGTTGAACAAGGAACTCAACTCGTTGATTTGTTGCCTTGTTTCTTGCTGTCCTGAACCATCAGATCCAAGGTCCGTGATCATCTTCATCTGATTTTGAAACAATTGCTCCATCGTGGGTGTTGGAGGTTCTGCTCCTGTGGTTGGCCGGTGGCTAGGTCCTGCCTCATATTGAGCCCCTATTTCAGGCTCATCTTCGTCCATGGCGGCCTCTCGCTGCCGCTGGTTGTACTCCGTCCGCCGCTGGGGCTTGGGTGCGGGAAAGAGTGCACTATCCCATAGACACGGCGCTGGTTTCTTTCATGAGTGTCACTGGTAGTTTTGGAACCGCACTCATGTGACATATCTTGGTGATAACTGAGCCATGTCCCAATCCGCCTGTTGTTACCAACTCGCTGATTTCCTCAATGCTCGCACTATTTCTTTCCCACATCAATCGCCAACCCTCATAATTCCATATATCGCTTTAATCCTATCCTCCGCACTCGTGAAGTCGTGGATGGAATCACGCGGCCGATTTAAATATAGCCAACCTTTGGCTACTTTGTTGAATTGGCACTGCTCGTCTTGACCCATTTCTTCCAATATCAAAACACTCCATGGTAGCTCATGGTGTTTGCGCAGTATCCCATTTTATGTCATGTCGCTCCTAGACTATGTTCTAAAATGGCTCCGATCACCAATTCCTCCTTCAACATCAACTGTTTTCAATTGTATATTTATATCTTCTGCTGTCACAGGCACATAGTGTCCCCTTACAAAGCATCCCCTTTCCACCTTCTCCGGAAAATTGGCATAAAATTCACGCACCATTGTTGTGTTTACTCGTGCTATCTTCTCCGGATTAACAAATTTCCTCCACTCCCTTAACTCAATCATCGCCCGAATGGTCTCATAAAAATCTTCTTCCCCATATAACTCCCTCTGGTAGTCCATTCCCCTTTCTGGTATTAAGGGTCTGGTATCAAACTTTTTGTATCTTTGGTAGGCTTGGTAGCTCACAAACCTATTTTCATCAGACGCTGGGTTGGTGGATGTGGGCCTCTTCTTTCCCTGGTGGCCATGGTTAAAACAGCTCGGAGCTTACAATTTAGTGGCACAAATGTTTCCTACACAATTAACAACTAGCAATAACACAACACCCCCAAACTTCAACTTTTCTACCCAATACCCACACTCCTTTTCTACTCTTTTCTCCAAACTTCACAATCAACTTTTCAAGATCTAAACTACTTCAACTACAATACTCCTTCAAACTACTACCTCCGTGACTTCAAAAAGGACTCAAGAACAGAAAAGGATTACCTTTTATGAGAAGATTCAAGCTTGTTCTTGTTTCAATGGTGGTTTGAGGCTATGGAATGGAGCTTTGTTGGTTGAGATGGCTAAGGGTTTTGGGAATTTAAGAGTTTAGGTTGTGGTTGGGTTGGATTTGTGGAGGATTTGTGGGCAAATTTTTGGAATTTCGGTTTTTTTGGAGAGGGGTTAGGTTTTGAAATTGGATTTGAGAAAATCTGATTCGGCGTTTAAGTTCGATTCGCCGCCGCCGCGTTCGCTAGCCGCGCGCCCAATCATCTCAAGGCTCGGACTTTCTGCGCGCCACTGGCCATTTGGCGCGGCTAAACTCGCAAACTTTACGAATTCTACCGCCGCTGCCTCGAAGCCGCGCGCTTAAACTTCGATACTGCTCAGATTCTTTTCGCGCCGCGCTCGCTCGGGCGCCGCGCTTACCCGCTCGAGATTCGCTTTTCTTCGCTTTATTTCCTCACTGCCAATCACAAAGACAAACACAAGACCCCAAGACCGTGAGATCGTTTCTTAGACAAAATAAAATAAACTAAAGATGAAATTAAAATAACATAATTGAAAACGCTGGGTTGCCTCAAGTAGCGCTGTCTTTAACGTCTTTTAGCGGACGCAAGTTCCTTAGCCTTAATAACCTGGTGGATTAAGCCCCAACCAATCCATTTCTCCACATTTGGCGTGCTTTTCTCCTTTTCTTCTTAACATTATCGTAGCGGGAGTTCAGAATACTTACCTCCTTTAGTGGCATTTCAAAGAAACCATGCCGCTTCGGGCTCATCGCTCTTTGGTTGACTTGTATTGGCTCGCATGGGATTTGATGGTGCCGATTGCAAAGCACCCACTCATTGTTGGTGGCTCAACGACGTGTTTAAAAACTTTAAACACCATTTCTTCATTCTCCACCCTTAATGTTAACTCTCCTCTTCAACATCAATCAACGCTCTCCCATTGCTAGGAATGGCCTCCCAATATGATAGGGATTTCCGCCTTTCTTCCATATAGAGGATGAGGAAGTGCGGGAAAGAAGAATTTTCCTACTTTTACAATCACGCCCTCGATCTTGCCTTGGATGAACCATCGCCCCGTCGGCCGCAGAAGCTTCTTGTGGTTGGTTCGCCTCACCTAACTCCAATCTTTTAAAAACCGATGGAATCAGATTTATACTCGCCTAAATCACACAAAGCTCATGCAAGTCACCCCGCCATCGTGCAAGGTAGTGTAAAGCTTCCAGATCCTTTAGTTTTGGTGGCAACTTCTTCTGCAAAGATAGCACTACACTCTTCTCGTTAGTGCTACTATTTCGCACTCGCCCGCCTTTTTCTTCTTCCCCAAGATCTCCTTCATAAACTTAAAATAGGAGGGCATCCGCTCTAATGCTTCTATGAAAGGTATGTTGATACGCACTTTCCGAATGTCTCCAAAAATTTGGAGAATTGTTTATCAACCGCCTTTCGTAGTCTCTGGGGAAAGGGATCTTCTCTGTATACTCTTCTCCGAGTTTTCTACTACTGATTGGGCTCAATCACCTTCTCTTTTCTAACTCGCTTCTTCTCAACTATCGTCATGCGATCGCTGCTCCAACCGCTTGTCGCTTCTCAGTTACCGCTCGCATTGCTCCTGGATTTACCGTGTTGCTTGGCAATGTCCCTCGTGGCTCGCTGTTTGCTCGCTTTTCTGACCCACTTGAGTTTCCAAGTTCCTGAATGACGATCTAGCTTCGCTGAATCTGGGTGCAGGCATTGTGCGCCGCCACCGCTCATCTCTCGCTTTTCGCTGAACCGGCATCAATCGCTGACGCTGGGCTTGAATGGCGGTCGCTAATTCTCGTGTTCTGCATCGCCTCGTATTGCTCACGCCTCGTATTGATTTTGTTGCCCTTTGTATTGGTTCTGCTGGTTCTGCTGCCCCTGGTCTCCTCTCCATGAGAAATTTGGGTGATTCCTCCACCCTGGATTATAAGTGTTGGAGTAGGGGTTGTTCTGTTGCCTCTGATAATTACCTACTGCCTGACACTCTGGTTGCTCCATTGGTATGTTATTGGGGTCAGCTGAGGGACACCTATCAAATGTATGTGGGCCACCACATATCTCACAGCTTTTAGGCATTTGCACCGCATTCACTGACATCAGATGTTGCACGCAATTGTTTCGCTAAAAGCGGCCACTGGGCATTCAAGGCAAAGAATAGCATCTATTTCGTGGACTCCCACCGTTCTTCTCCCACTTGTCGACTCTCTCGCGTGACATGGTTGTTAGTGGCCATATCTTCTAATAACTCATGGCGTCGTTGTTCGCTTTTCCTCATGAATGCTCCACCGGCATTGCATCTATGATGGTTCTGGTTGTATTGCTCAGCTTGTAGAAGATGTGGACCAAGTTCCACAACTCAATGCAATGGTGTGGACACTTTCTTTGTAGATCCTTGAACCTTTCCCAAGCTTCATATAAGGACTCTCCATCCGCGGTAGAAGTTGTTCAACTCCTCTCGCTTTCTCGCTTACACGGAGGAAAGAATTTGGCTAAGAATTTATGTGCCAGCTCGTGCCATGTAAAAATCGAATCGGCCGGCAGGGAATTCAACCATACTTTTGCTCTATCCCTGAGTGAGAAGGGAAAGAGCCTCAATCTGACGGCATCATCGAACGCCATATTCGAAAGTTGCACATAGCTCCAAGAAATTAGCTATGCATATGTGATCCTCCGTTGGCGCCTCCGAATTGCACTGTGTGCTGTACCATGCTCAGAATCGTCGGTTTTATCTCGAAGTTGTTGGCTCCTATTGCAGGGAGCCTAATGTATGTTTGTGCTTCATTCACTCTTGGCAGCACATAGTCCCCCAAACTCCTTTCTGGCTGGATTTGGACTCTCTCTTCCACGTCTATTGGCGCTTGCCTAGGTATTCCTGGATGGGGTTGATTTTCACCTAACCCTTCTCTCATTCCGTTGTTTTGAACACCTTCCATCTCTATCAAAGTTGTAATATGCTGATTCTTTCTGTTCTGTTTGCAGGTTTTCTCAATTTCTGGATTGAAGGGAACAAGAGTGTCTGCTCCTTTTCTCCTTCGCATAAACTGACTTACTGAAATAGATCAAAAACAGACAACAAATCACGGCACCTTGATTTTTACCGAAATAAAAAAAAAACGTAGAAATTAAAAATTAAAATAAAAGTTAAAAACCAAATTAGAAATTAAAAATAGACAAATTTGATATTGAACTATGCCTAATCCCCGGCAACGGCGCCAAAAACTTGATGCGCGGTAAGATGCACACACTTTAAACGCAAGTGCACGTTATCGTGACAAGTAGTATAGTCTTGATAAGACCAAATATCGTCCACAAGGATTAGGGTTCAATTACCAACTATCTATTTTTTAGTATCTATTTGGTGAATTGATAATTGATTTGTTGTTTATAATTAAGAATTATGCAAGCTATTTAAATATAAAGATTTATTTCAGTGGTGATGAGAATAGGGCTTCCATGTATCCTTACTATCCGCTTATGCTACTTACTAATGCATTAACTTATGGTATTCTTCTTTTGGAGAAAGCAGGTTTCTGAAATCGCTTTTATACTCCCGTTAGGTTATATAAACACTCAACCCCAATGATCGCACCTTACCTACCTTTCGTTGATAAGGATAACTTTATAGGAGGATTAAGAACAAAAACCTAGTTGAATCGTCACGCACAATGCGCAAAATTAGGGTTGTTAAGCCTCTCATCAACGCTTACATAAATAATTGAGGTATTTTCATCCCCAATCCAAGAATGTCTACCCAACTTACAAAGATATTCACAATCCCCCATTTTCAGAATCTAATTAGAAATCATATAGTGATAATTAGTTGTCAATTAATTACCAAGAATTCAACTCAATTATTGGATAGATCTCACAATAAGAAAAATAACCATAAGCATGCATTAATTTATAACATAAGTTTCTAGCAATTCAACATGGAAAGCCCTATAAGAGAATTAGTTCCTAGTCATTGTCATGACAAGAACTAATTCCATGTTCATCATACAAAATAAAAATAAAGAACAAGAAAGGGAAAAGAAATTACTAAACTAATGGTATCCAATCTCCAAGCAAAAGTCTTGTGTTGTGCAAGAAGGAGAACCCTTAAAAACTGCCTAGGTTCTCCTTTTATAGTGAAACCGCCTCTTTTCCTTCAGCCCGACCAAATTCGTCCAAAACCTAATTTTCGCGTCGGCGCTGCCGCAGAGCAGCGCGCGGCGGAAGTTATGCAATCCGTCCGGTGTTTTGGCGCCGCGCCCGATATTCGCTCGGTGCGAGCGCGGCCGCAACTCTGTAGCTTCTGATGTTTAGGCGTCGCGCCTCGATTCGCTGCTCGAGCGCCGCGCCAGTCTTCGCAGCCTTCTCGAACAGTGGGCGTCGCGCCTCGCTGATTGCAGGAGGCCGCGCTGCGCTGCAGATTTCACCGTTCGCCACTTTCTCTGGCTACCGCATCTCCTCTTTTGCCCTCTTTGAGCTCTTTTTCCGCCATTTGGCTATTTTAACCACTTTGACTCAACAGAAAGGAAAACTATCCTAATACAACACTTATATGTACAAAACGGGACAAAAGACTAACTAAAACTGACTCAAAAGGTGTATATAAAATACACCGATCAATAGTCATCCCATCCTGTCTCAAGGTCAAGAACCTATCTACGCGGGCTCTCCTCACCTCAGGAGGCAAGAAGTTGTCTAGGAACGCCTCCGTGAACTCCTCACAATCAGCTGGAAGAGCATCTTCCCCCCTCGACAATACCCATGACTCAAACCAGTTCAACGCAATATCGCGTAACCGTAAGCTAGTATGCACTCACCCCGATGCCCTGGGACTGCATGGTCCGTCAGAATCGCCGGACAAACTCCTGCGGATCCTCCTCAAATCTCGAACCATAGAACTCGGGTGGGTGACAACCCAAGAAATCTGACCAGAACCGCCGGCTCAGGGTTGGCGCCGCTCTGTCGGCGCCGCCGCCACTATCTTTGGTCGACCGACCGTTTCCTCGTAATCTCGCATCAGACCACCGTGGATCGAGGCTCCAGCATCCGCGTCTCGATGAGCCGCGTCCGCGCCTCGAACTGTTGAGGCGGCGACGACGTGGAACTCGCCGCCTAAACATCATCTCGGTAGGATCGGGCTGTGCTCGTGACTCTCCGCGTCCCCACTAGCAAAGACCTCACCGCTTGCCTTTCGGGCCGCGGTTTTGCGTGGAGGCATAATCGATACATAAAGGAAAACATCGGAGGAGGTTCACCTTATAACTCGGCTTTGCACGATCTTAGAGTGAAAGAATGGAAACTAATCCTAAATGTCCTGCGACCTCACGATTATAGATGTGGTGCACGACACACCGATAATCAAGACTTACTAGACACGGTGCGTAGACACTTTCCGAGGACTAATCGCTCGATACCACTTTTGTCACGACCCGACCTGGGGCGCGATCGTACCCTACCGGGTACTCCCGTATATGTCATAGAATAGCAGCGGAACATATATAACACATAACTTATAAAAAGGTAAACATCACTGGCCAGCCGATAAGGTTGCCTTCCATAAAACATTCTTAAACAAAAGTATGGTAGTACAACGGGTTCTTATAGCCCAAAACACATATATGTGACCATGCACCTCTAAAGATAACAAGCGTGGCGGGACGGGCCCGCCATACCTGAATGTACAAAATACCTATAGCATCGGGGAATGTCCGTACTAATAAACAAGCTTAGGAAGGAGTGGAGCTTCGACAGGAATAGTGATCCTAAGCGAGGATCCACAATCGCTTACCACCGCGGCATGAACGCCCCCAGGAAGAGGTCGATTACACGATATGTACCAAGTATGTAAAGTGGAAAAATCGTAATAGTGATATCATAAGTCTAAAAGTAGTTTGGGGTCATAGAAGAAAATCAAAATACCTTTCTTGTGCCTTACTAACAATGAGAGTGACAAGTATATATAATCTTGCATAAAATAGGGGCCTTAGGATCAAAACGAGTACCTCGCGTAGTATCAATAAGCACCCTACTCCCGAGACTATTTCACCGCATAGGTCTGTGGACCGCATGAGTATTCCTCGCATAGTTGTACCGCCCGCGTGGGACTATTTCACCCGCGTAAGCCCATGGGACTCGCGTGAGGTATTCCTCGCATCATGGGTAGCAAATCCACGGGCAGGTGGTATAACGATCTTGGGGACTTACCCGCCGGATATACTCTTACCGGCGGATGGTATAACGATCTTGGGGACTTTTCCTCGGATATACTCTTACACCGGCGGTGGTATGACGATCTTGGGGCTTGCCGCCATACATACTCTTACAGAAAGGTGGTATGACGATCTTGGGGCTTGCCCAGACATACTCTTACCCCGGAGAAGGTGGTATAACGATCTTGGGGCTTGCCCTCGATATACTCTTACCCTAGCTCAAATCACATCATATCATAATCATAAATAAGTTAAGAAAACTTATAACTTCGACGGTGTATTTTATATACACCTTGAGTCGATTTTAGTTAGTCTTTGTCCCATTTGCACATATAAGTGTCGTATTAGGATAGTTTTTCTTTCATTTGAGTCAAAGTGGTTAAAATGGTCAAATGACAGAAAAAGATCAAAAAGAGGGCAAAAGAGGAGATGCCAGAGCTGGAAACAGAGAAAGTGGCGAACGAGGGAAAAATCAAGACCGGTAGCGCGACGCCTCACTGCGATCAGCGAGGCGCGGCGCCACTATCTAGAGAGGTCGAAGACTGGTGGCCATGGCTACTCGAGCAACAGCGGTGGCGCGGCGCTAAACATCAGGAGCTACGAAGATCTGGCGCGGCTACCGAACAGCAGATATCAGGGCCGCGGCGCCAAAACACCCGACGGATTGCAGAACTTCCGGCGCCGCGCTCTGCGAGGCACATCACGACCCGACCGGATCGTGGCCAGGTGCCTTGACCGGGCACCTTGTGACACAACATCGAGAAAACCAGCGGAATATAAACTCAAAATAAAACAACCATAATGGTATAAATAGTCTAGCCCAAAATGGCTATCCCAAAGTACATCAAATTGAGCAATATACCCTTAAACAACCAGTTATGACAAGACTACAAGCCTCTAAGAATAAGTAACATTATGACGGAATGGGGCCGCCATGCCTGAATGTACAAAATATCACAACACCGGAGAACCATACCAAAAGTCGAGCTTAGAAGAAATGGAGCTCACGACACTGAGTAAGAGATCCTAGGAATCGGGATCTACCACCGCTTCCTTACTGCGACATGAACGGCCCAGGAAGGGGTCGAGACACAACGTACCAAGTATGTAAAACTGGAAAATACTGTAGTAATATCACAAGTCAAAGATAAGCTGGAGTCATAGATAAAAATCAATTTCCTTGCACTGTGCCTTACTAACAATGAGAGTAACAAGTATAAAACTTATAGCATAAAAATAGGAGGCTCACGATCAAAACAGGGTACCTGCGCGTAGTATCGTTAGCGATCCTACTCGGACTATTTCACCCGCGTGGGTCTGTGGACCCGCGTGAGGTCATCCGCCGTCGTGGGACTATTTCACCCGCGTGGGACTATTTCACCCGCATGGATCCCGTGGATCCGCATGAGTACCATTGCGTACTCGCGTGGGACTATTTCACCCGCACGGATCCCGTGGTGGGATCCGCGTAGTCTGGCCGCGCTCGCATCATGGGTAGCAAATCCATGGCATAGATAATAACTCGGGGTTTACCGTAATAATACAAATATATAACATAGCTCATCCGCTATCATACATAACATAAGCAATCCGCCTATCATATCATACGTAAGCACTACCGCCTACCATATCACAACATAAGCCACTACCTATCATATCATACACAAGCACTATCGACTTATCATAACATAAGCAAGTTAAGAAATCCCGACTTTTATTAACGTTATTAATATACCTCATTTTAGTATCCTAAGGCACTAACATGTCTTTAATAGAAAATCAGAAATTCAACCCAAGTACCACGACTTCTAACTTTTTAAGAAAAACTCTTTTTATACAAAGATTCCAAGATACTAATCACCATAGTATCAAGTTACAATTTCTTTTCAAAACAAGTCACATTTCCTTTTAGAAATATAATAGGCTTCTAAATCAAGTGACTTCATTTCCTTTAAAACCTTAGGCAACCAATGCCTAAAAATCAATCCACCTTCCATAGTTTCAAATCCTTTACCCGTACTTGTTTTAATTAGAGTAAACCATTCTTTGTGAACCTTTCCAAAAACTAATATAACCAACTTCCCATAAAGTCATTATATTAGCGTTATACCTTTGTCAAATACATTTTCCTTAAATCCAAAGGACTTATACTTTTGAAATGAAACAAGCATCATATACTTTAAAACAAGTGTAGGTTATCAAATCTTGTACGTATACCGTACTACATAGATACAACTATTCATGCTCAAGAGATAGGAAAGCTCTACATACCTCCTTGGTCAATCCACACTAAGTCCAACTCATGAAGTAATATGTCAACCTATAATAACCATAGTGTGTTTATTAACCTCTAATTTCAATGTAGAAATTCCAAATTCAAGTTATCAATTCCTAAGAAAAATTGGGCAGCATTTCCTTTGTTTCTACTCACTTTGCCACCTTTTCAAAGGCCGATTTTTCAACATTCAAACGCCTTAATAAGGCCCAACAACCAAACCAACACAAAGGGGATTACACACATAATCTTGGGTGTGTAAAATTCTGCCCCATAAGTTATAATAGTACACTTAACAATTCTAAGGTGGTTTTTAGGCTACAACATGCTCATAATATTTCTTTAGCCAACTCCTTCATATTCAACCCACATTTCTAGCATGCAATGACTCTAAGAGCATTATTTACCACCATAAGTATTTTCTTCATAACATGCAACTTTATAACTAATAATAGAGGAAGAATCATTACCTTAGAGCTTTAGCCAAATTTTATCCAACAATTTGCTAGCCTTTCTACCAAGAATACCACCACCACCACCTTCACAAGCTAGCCACAAGCTTCCTTCTTGTCTTTTAATTTTGATTTTTCTTAAAGGCTAGAATCCTCTTGGATTTTTAGAGAGAAGGAGGAGCTTGAAATATTTAGAGAGAAGGAGGTTTTTCAAGAGAGAGATGACAAATTACCAAGTCTTTAAGACTTGGTCAATATATTGCATGTAAAAATCCGATGGGGACACTTGTCCCCTCAGCCCTTTCAAAGTAAAAATCGACTTTTCCTAAATTTTTCCACCGATTTAGCGCCTCGCGCGCGGCCTGCTTCCGGCGCGCTGGCAGCGCCGCAACTCTGCGAACTCGGATCTTCCAGCGCGCCACGCTTCCCGGCGCGCTGAAATCTCAGCGACCACCGTTTTCCGTGGCGCGGCCTACTGATTACGCGCGCGGCCATGCGCCTCGCCCGGCGCTGAGACCCCTGACCGAGGTCCCGGCCCTAACCACGGGGTATAACAGGGCCGCGGCGCCGACACGGAAAAATTAGGTCTTTTGACGAAAATCTGGGCCAGGCCTGAAGGAAAAGAGGGAGGCGGTTTGCAGCCTATAAAAGGAGAACCCTAGGCAGTTTTTAAGGGTTCCCCTTCTTGCACAACACAAGACTTTGGCTTGGAGATTGGATACCATTAGTTTAGTAATTTCTTTTCCTTTTCTTTACTTTATTTCAGTTTTTATGATGAACTTTGAATTAGTTCTTGTCATATTTATGGCTAGGAACTAATTCTCTTATAGGGCTTTCCATGTTGAATTGCTAGAAACTTATGTTATAAATTAATGCATGCTTATGGTTATTTTTCTTATTGTGAGATCTATCCAATAATTGAGTTGAATTCTTGGTAATTAATTGACAACTAATTATCACTATATGATTTCTAATCAGATTCTGAAAATGGGGGATTGTGAATATGCTGTAAGTTGGGTAGACATTCTTGGATTGGGGATGAAAATACCTCAATTATTTATGTAGCGTTGATGAGAGGCTTAACAACCTAATGTTGCGCAATTTGCGTGACGGTCAACTAGGTTTTTGTTCTTAATCCTCCTATAAAGTTATCCTTATCACTGAAAGGTAGGTAAGGTGGGATACTGGGGTTGAGTGTTTATATAACCCTAACGGGAGTATAAAACGATTTCACAAACCTGCTTTCTCCTAAAGAAGAATACCATAAGTTAATGCATTAGTAAGTAGCATAAGCGGATAGTAAGGATACATGGAAGCCCTATTCTCATCACCACTGAAGTAAATCTTTATATTTAAATAGCTTGCATAATTCTTAGTTATAAACAACAAATCAAGTATTAATTCACCAAATAGATACTAGAAAATAGATAGTTGGTAATTGAACCCTAATCCTTGTGGACGATATTCGGTCTTATCAAGATTATACTATTTGTCATGATAACGTGCACTTGCGTTTAAAGTGTGTGCATCTTACCGCGCATCAAGTTTTTGGCGTCGTTGCCGGGGATTAGGCATTAGTTCAATATCAAATTTGTCTATTTTTAATTTCTAATTTGGTTTTTATTTTAATGTTTAATTTTTACGTTTTTCTTTTGAAAATTCGAGGTGCCGTGATTTGTTATGCATTTTGATCTATTTGAAGTCGGTTTATGCGAAGGAGAAGAGGAGCGAACACTCTTGTTCCTTCATCAGAAATTGAAAACTTGCAAGCGAGCGAAAGAATCGGATTGCAACCTTGTTAGAGATGAGCGGCGTTGAAACAACAGCGGGATGGGAGAAGGGTTAGGAGAGAATCAACCCCACCGGGAATACCTAGGCAAGCACCCGTAGGCGTGGAAGAGAGTCCAAATCCGGCGAGAAAGGAGTTTGGGAGACTATGTCGCCAGTGAATGGAGCAGGACATGCATTAGGCTCCTGCGCAATAGAGCCAACAACTTCGAGATAAGCAGCGATTCGAGCATGGTACGGCCGCGGTGCAATTCGGAGGCGCCATGGAAGATCCACGTATACATAGCTAATTTCTTGGAGCTATGTGCAACTTTTAGATATCGCGGTGTTATTCGCGATGATGCCGTCAGTTGAGGCTCTTTCCTTCTCACTCGGGGATAGAGCAAAGTATGGTTGAATTTCTGCCCGATTCGATTTTCACATGGCAGTGACACGAAATTCTTAGCCAAGTTTTTCCTCAGTGTAAAGCGGCAAAACTAAGAGGAGTTGAACAACTTACCAAGCGGATGGAAGTCCTTATATGAAGCTTGGGAAAGGTTCAAAGATCTACAGAGAAAGTGTCCACACCATTGCATTGAGTTGTGGAACTTGGTCCACATCTTCTACAGTGGCGATCTGACAACCGGAACTATCATAGATGTAGCAGTGGGTGGAGCATTCATGAGGAAAACAGCCCACGACGCTCATGAGTTATTAGAAGACATGGCCACTAACAACCATATCACAGAAGAGAGGTCGACAAATGGGAGAAGAACAGTGGGAGTCTATGAAATAGATGCTATTGCTGCCTTGAATGCCCAAGTGGCCCTTCTAGCGAAAGCTTGATTCTGAACATACGATGTCGATGAATGCGATACGGATGCCTAAAAGGCGTGAGATATGTGGTGGTCCACATCGTTTGATAGGTGTCCTTGGCGGATCCCAACAATATACCAATGGAGCGGCGAGTGTCAAGCCATAGGTAATTATCGAGAAGCAAGAACAACCCTGCTCAACACTTATAATCGGTGGAGGAACCACCCAAATTTCTCATGGAGAGGAGACCGAAGCGGCGAGAACCAGCACGAGAACCAGCGAATCGATCATAAAAGGCAGAACGATGTCGAGCGGCGAGAATCGGTATAGGGGCGATGCAGAGAATCAGCGAGCGAGAATCAGCAACCGCCATTCAAGCGCGGCCTCAGCGATTCAATGCCGGTTCGTGAAAAGCGGATGGTGGCAGTATGGCAACACCCAGCGCCAGACGCGATTCGTAGCGAAGCTAGATCCTCGTTGAAACTTGAGAACACGGGTGGGTCGGTAGCAAAAGCAAACAAGCAGCCACGAGGCATTGCCAGCAATGCAGAAATCAGGAAGCGATGTCGAGCGATGCGATTGAGAAAGTGGAAAACGATTGGAAGCGATCACCTCGGCGATGGTTGAGAAGAAAGCGAGTTAGAAAAGAGAAGGTGATTGAGCCTAGCCAGTGAGAGAAAATTCGAGAAAAAAGTATCAGAGAAGATCCTTTCCCAGAGACTACAAATGGCGGTTGATAAACAATTCTCCAAATTTTGGAGACATTGAAAGCTACATATCAACATACCTTTCATAGAAGCATTAGAAGCGGATGCCCTCCTATTTCAAGTTTATGAAGGAGATTTTGGGGAAGAAGAAGAAGCTGGCAGAATATGAAATAGTAGCACTGACAGAAGAGTGTAGTGCTATCTTGCAGAAAAAGTTGCCACCAAAGCTAAAAGATCCAGGGAGCTTTACACTACACTTGCAGTGGGCGGGGTAACTGCAATGAGCTACATGTGATTTAGGGGCAAGTATAAATCTAATGCCCTATCGGTATTTAAAAGATTGGAGTTAGGTGAAGCGAACCAACCGCGATAAGCTGCTGACTGGCCGGGCGATGGTTCATCGAGGCAAGATCGGCGTGATTGTGAAAGTAGGAAAATTCTTCTTTCCTGCGGACTTCCTCATTCTTGATATGGAAGAAGGCGAAATCCCTATCATATTGGGAGGCCATTCCTAGCAGCGGGAGAGCTTTGATTGATGTTGAAGGATAATTAACACTAAGGGTGGAGTGCGAAGAAATGGTGTTTAAAGTTTTTAAACACGTCATTGAGCCACCAACAAGGAGTGGGTGCTGCAATCGCACCATCAAACCCCATGCGAGCCAATACAAGTCAACCAAAAGCGATGAGCGAAAGCGAACATGGTTTCTTTGAAATGTCACTAAAGGAGGTAAGTATTCTGAACTCCCTTCTGCGATAATGCTAAGAAGAAAAGAAAGAAAAGCCAAATGTGGAGGAAATGGATAGGTTGGGGCTTAATCCACCCGGGGTTATTAAGGCTAAGGAACTTGCGTCCGGTAAAAGGCGTTAAAACAGCGCTACTTGGGAGGCAACAGCGTTTTCAATTATGTTATTTTAATTTATGTCTTTAGTTTATTTTATTTTGTCTAGAAACAATCTCTCACGGTCTTGGGTTCTTGTGTTTGTCTTTGTGAGTGATAGGTATAGGAATAAGCGGCGAAAAGCTGAGCAGGCTTGATTTCAGAAAAAGCAGGCAGCGCCATGCTTAGGAAAGAGGCATGGCGCCAAAAAAGTGAGCGCGAAGTTCAAAGCGCGGCGCCGAAGCGAAGCGCGGTGCTAATCATCGAAGATGCTTTCAATCGAGCTGCGGCGCCCGATGTGGTCGCGGCGAGAAGTTCGAACAGACACGGGAGTTTGGCGCGCCGTTTTCTGGCCATGGCGCCTGCAACGACAAATTTGAATTACGGAAGACACACGATCAGAAGGCCTATCGCCAAATCAAACACCAAGAGCTCTCATCCCTCATGGAATTCAAAGTATTATCCACCGCCATCACCACCATTTTAGCCAAAGTCTGTAAGTGTCGTATTTCTTTTATTTTTCTTTGAGTCTACACACATTGGGGACAATGTGTGATTTAAGTTTGGGGGTGTTCTATTTGTGTCATGTTATGTTTTATTTAAGTCTTTTGATTGTTTTATGTTTATTTTGAGTCACCAAATTTATTTATTTTTCCTTTTTGAGTCATAATTGCCTGTCAAAGATCATAATTGCTGTAGTTGCTAGAAACACCTAGTGAAGTAAGGTAGAATAATGTAACGGAATTGAAGCAACTATCTAAACACCTAAGTTGATATGCCAAAATTTCACAGAATCTGTCTATTTGGAGTTTCTTGCTTGAATTACGCATACTAAATGATAAATGCTTATGTGTTATGATTGCTTGTTATTTGAGGCGAAATAGTTAGGATATGCATGTTAGGGAGATGACTCAGGAATTTCTTTGATAGCCAATTCTTACCATTCTTTTCTATCCGTACTTTAAAAATATCCTAGTCATTCCATTGAGCCTAAATTTGAAATTTCTTCTTTGACACCCTATATTCCCACAAGTCGTACCATAAGTGAAAATATGAAATAGTGGAATACATTGTGTTAAAAAAGAGACAAAAAGAGTGAATAAGTCTGTTGCACCCCAATACAAAAGTAATAAGAAATAGGCAAAAGCCTAAGTTTGGGGGTGCTTGTCATTATATACTTCACTCTCCCAAAAACAAAAGAGGGGAAAGATAGAATCGAAATGAAGAAAAGAACAAAAAGAAAAAAAGGGAATACTGAAAAGCTGAAGAGCTTATGGTACACGAAATGAGCCTAAATTGCCTATTTTTACCTACCTATACCTAAGCCTACATTACAACCCTTAAAGTCCTGAAGATCTCTCTTATGCATAACCAGAATTAGTGGAGAATAGCAAGTAAGCATGACATAGGAATTCTTGAATTTACATGCATGATTTAGTATATTGACTTCCATTAAGCATGATGAATATGAGTTTGCGAAATATCTAGCTTCATGTGCTTAGTGTGCTGAAATTTCATGTTATATGTTCCTGCATATTATTTTGCTAACCTTCATGTTTTTCTAGTTAACACTAATGCGACAAAAGTGATCGATAAGCGGTGAGTTTTATTTTTTGTTCTTTGAGTCTTTTATTCTATTTATTTCTATCTTTGCTCGAGGGCGAGCAAAGGTTAAGTTTGGGGGTATTTGATCGGTGTATTTTATATACACCTTTTGAGTAAGTTTTAGTTAGTCTTTTGTCCCATGTTGCACATATAAGTGTCGTATTAGGATAGTTTTTCTTTCTTTTGGGTCAAAGTGGTTTAAATGACCAAATGGCGGAAAAAGAACAAAAGAGGGCAAAGAGAGATGCGGTGGAAAGCAGAAAGTGACGAACGAGGAAAAATCAAGACCGGCATGGCGGCGCTCCTGCGATCAGCGAGGCCGCGGCGCCCACTATCGAGGTCGAAGACTGGCGCGGCGCCTCGAACAATAGCGGTCGCGGCGCTAAACATCAGGAGCTACGAAGATCTGACGGCTGGCCGCGCCAGCGAATATCGGGCGCGGCGCCAACACACCCGACGGATTGCAGAACTTCCGGCGTGGCACCTGCGAGGCGGCGCCAGCGGAAAAATTAGGTCTTTGAAAATGCGGGTCGAACGAAGGAAAGAGGAGGCGGTTTGGCCTTATAAAGGAGAACCCTAGGCGGTTTTAAGGGTTCCCCTTCTTGCACAACACAAGACTTTGGCTTGGTGATTGGATACAATTAGTTTAATAATTTCTTTTCCTTTTCTTTACTTTATTTCAGTTTTTATGATGAACTTTGAATTAGTTCTTGTCATATTTATGGCTAGGAACTAATTCTCTTATAGGGCTTTTCATGTTGAATTGTTAGAAACTTATGTTATAAATTAATGCATGCTTATGGTTATTTTTCTTATTGTGAGATCTATCCAATAATTGAGTTGAATTCTTGGTAATTAATTGACAACTAATTATCACTATATGATTTCTAATCAGATTCTGAAAATGGGGGATTGTGAATATGCTGTAAGTTGGGTAGACATTCTTGGATTAAGGATGAAAATACCTCAATTATTTATGTAGCGTTGATGAGAGGCTTAACAACCCTAATTTTGCGCATTGTGCGTGACGGTCAACTAGGTTTTTGTTCTTAATCCTCCTATAAAGTTATCCTTATCACCGAAAGGTAGGTAAGGTGCGATCTTTGAGGTTGAGTGTTTATATAACCCTAACGGGAGTATAAAACGATTTCGTAAACCTGCTTTCTCCTAAAGAAGAATACCATAAGTTAATGCATTAGTAAGTAGCATAAGCGGATAGTAAGGATACATGGAAGCCCTATTCTCATCACCACTGAAGTAAATCTTTATATTTAAATAGCTTGCATAATTCTTAGTTATAAACAACAAATCAAGTATCAATTCACCAAATAGATACTAGAAAATAGATAGTTGGTAATTGAACCCTAATCCTTGTGGACGATATTCGGTCTTATCAAGACTATACTACTTGTCACGATAACGTGCACTTGCGTTTAAAGTGTGTGCATCTTACCGCGTATCAACTTCTTATTAGTCTTGTTCATATACCCTCTCATTTTAGTTTACTTAAGGCACTTAATCATATCTTTAATAAAAGAAAACCGGGAATTTAACCCAAGTACTACATACTTCAACTCTTTTAAAGATGACTCTTCTTTATACATAAAAACCCTTGGCAATTGATGCCTTAAAACCAATTTGCCTCTTCATATACTTATCTTACTTTAGAGTAAATCTCTTCTCATTAACCTTTTATGAAGCTAATAAACCCACTTCCCATAAAGTTGTTATATTAACTCTATACTTTAGTAAAATCATACTTTTCCCCTAACTAAGGGACTTATACATTCTTAAAACGAAACAAGTCATTATATACTCAAAACAAGTATGAATACCAAATCTTGACGTCACTGCATTACACATAGTTTCATCTATTCATGCTCGATAGATAGGAAAGCTTCACATACCTTTTTGATCAATCCACTTGCTAAGTCCAAACTACCGCAAGTAATATGTCAACCTAAAATAACCATGATACGTTTATTAACCTCTAATTTCAATGTAGAATAAACTAAACTCAAAGCCACTAAATTCTATGGAAAATTGGGCAGCATTTCCTTTGTTTCTACATACTTTGCCACCTTTCACAAGGCCGAATTTATCATCCAAATGCCACATTTAAGGCTCAACAATCCAACACTTCAAAGGGGATTACACACCTAAACTTGGGTGTGTAAAATTTTTCCCCAATAGGTACAACAATTCACTTAACAATTCTAAGGTAGTTTTTAGGCTACAACATGCTCATAATATCTTCTTAACCAATTCCTTCACATTCAAACCATAGTTATTACATGCAATGAGTCTAAGAGCATTATTTACTACCACAAGTTCTTCCTTCTTAACATGCAACACTAGAAGCTAATTCTAAAGGAGGAAATGTTACCTTAAAGCTTTAGCCAACTTTTTCCAATCACTTGCTAACTTCCTTTTCAAGAACACCACCACAACAACCTTCACAAGCTAGCCACAAGCTTCCCTCTTTCTTTTACTTTTTCAGATTTTTCTTTAGGCTTGAATTTCTCTTGGAATTTTAGAGAGAAGTGGGAGCTTAAGCTTTAGAGAGAGAGAAAAATTGGAAGATGACCAAGTCTTCAAGACTTGGTCAATATATTGCATGCAAGAAATCAGATGGGGACACTTGCACCCTCCCAAGGTCTTTTAAAAGAAAATCGACTTTTCTAAGTTTTTCCGCCCAAAATCCGCCGCGGCCTACACACGTGCTGAAACCTCCGCAGCCTCTCTGAACTTTAGCGCGCTGCGTCGCTGGCGCAGCAACTTCAGCGACCCCCCGATTTCGTGCGCGCCCACGCCGCTTTGTCGAAACACATTTATGTCCATTGCGACCGAACTTGTAATTCTCATAACTTTCTACTCGACGTCCTATCGAAGCGGTTGGTTGCGTTGGAATCTGGACTAACGAACTACGCCTAGGCCTTTGAAACACTTAGGAACTCTCAATGTATCGGGTCATAACCCGCCTTAAAGTTGACTAAAACCCGTCCGGAATAATCCGTCAACCTATCCTTTGAAAATTTTAAGTCTTACATGCTTTCGTACGCTCTCATACGTAGGGTCAGAACTACGGGGTATAACAAATTGGCTAGTTGGAGGGTCTTCTTCTCAACACTATAAAATGAGGCATTTGGCTCATTTGCTTCTACACTTGACATTCTACACTTGACACAATACATTTCTGAAAGTATTCTTCCTCTCTTGCAATCACAAACACTCAAAGATCTTTCTTCCAAAGCAAACACTTGAGTTTTCTTTGCTCATTTCTTTGATTGCTGTTTTATCTTGGTAGATAAGTTGTCATTACAACCGTTGAAAGGATATACGGGGCAATATTATTTTAAGGAGAGATTGATCATCAATTGACTCAGCAAGACAAGTTACAGTGTTCACATTGGTTGTTGTTGTTGCATTCTCGTTTCTTTTTTCCACACAAATATCCAACAAAATCAATAGTCGTCATAACCATGTCACACTGTAACTACCACTGTCTTGGTGCTTGTTTCAAAACCATAGAGACTACTCTTTTGCAAACCAGATTTTCCTTGTCAGCCTCAATGTATCCTTCAGATTGCTGTATATCCAGGTCTTCATCTAGATCTCCATGCAGAATGACTATCTTTATAATCAACTTCTCTAAATATAAATCTTCTGCAGCAACAATGCTTAACACAACTCTAAATAACCACAGGGGAGAAAATCTTTGTGAAATCTCTGTCAAATCGTCGTGGCCTTCGGACCCTTGCTTCGTCCATTGCAGACGGCTGCCGCCCCCTGCAACCCCCGCAGTCGATCAAGCCCACCACTTAATAGTAAGTTGGTATGATTTCCCACTTTTTCCCATTAAGTTCTGCTTCTTTTGCTTTATCTTGGAGTTAATTAATGTGTTAATTATGAAGTCCAATTGAGGTCCATGATGTGTGACATAATCAATTCTTTTTGAAACTTTATTTATTCAATAGACTTTGTGGTCTGGCCCTTTTTCGAATCCTGCGCGTAGGGGACTTAGTGTACCGGGTTGTCTTTTTTTATTTATTCAATGTAAGGTTAGACTCATAATTTTATTTTAACCCTAAAGCAAAGTTTCTTGTGGGCATTAAAATTGTTGGACCATTTGGAATGTTAATGTCCAGTAAGTAAATAAAATTTCTTAAGGATTAATATATAGATAGTCCCTTAAAGTTGTCCATCATTTTCACTGTGCTGAGGCTTGTTCCAGTTGGACACTTCAACATAATTTTTACTGTGTCACTTAGAAATTTCAGAGCAAAAATGTAGGACAACTTTAAGAGGCTATCCCTAAAATAATCTATGTTCCTTTAATGTATGATCTTATATATGTTATATATATAGTTTGTTAGTCACACAAAGTGATCAAACCAGAACATTTTGTATATACATAAAACTACTTATTGTTTATTCTATGTACGTGATTATGCTTAAATAGTTTGTTAGTCATTAAAGTGGTCGAACTAGAATGATTAAATTACGCACATACATAAAATGCTCATGCACGTGGACAATATTATGCATGCATTAATGGTTATAGTTTGTTAGTCACTAAAGTAATCAAACTAGAATGTTGAAGATATACACATGCATTAAGTGACATAATATTTATTTCATGCATGTATTTACGTTCATCTAGTTTGTTAGTCACCAAAGTGGTCAAACTAGTATGTTCATGAAAGACATACATGCATAAAATTTGTCATTTGTCCATGATACTAATAAGATGCCTATTGCTTGAAATAAATGAACAAATTGAAGTTCACAATCGTTAGAGCTTACAAATTTACCCAAAGGTGAATTAATTACTCTATGAATAGTGAACATCATAACGCAAATTAATATTGTTTTAGTCAGATATATTTGTATATCCAAAGATGTATGTAAGATTGATTTAAAAAAAACTAATGGCTTATTTTCAATTAAAGGCATTTGAATAGGGTAGCATGTCATAGTATCTACTAGAATGAGAACTATGATATACTCTAATAATTATTCAATGTATAATTAGTTTCACAGTGATAGCAGCAAGGTTAAAGTTATTAAGGATGATTTTGGATGAATCATTCTTCATGCAATTGATCTCTAACTTGTTTTCTTTTAAGAATGTTTTTTTCTCAATAATTACACTATTAAGGATAAGTGAAAGGACACTATCACAAAGATTGTCTTAAGCGTAAAGCTTGACTTGAAAAGAAAGGTAAAGAAGTATCGTTAATCTCTTCATGCTCGTTCCAAGCTCGAAGTATGATTTGTACAAATAAGAAATTCAAATGTAGTTACTCAAATACTTATTGTGTTGGACGAATTCCAATCCGGACTACTAAATCCTACTAAAATATTCCTGTTTTTGAGAAATCGTATGAAGATTCCAGTTGAACAAACATAGACTTATGGCTTTATTAGGGTAATGAATATCACCTTGATCTATTACCAACACTATAAGTCCCTTTAATTTTGAAGAATTTGATTTCCCTTTCAAGACTTGTAAGTTCTGGGTTAAATTTTTGTGTGGGCATGAATGTTTTAATTTATAAGAGAATACTATTTTATGATATTGGTGTTCTTATTAATGGCTTATATACAAATTGAAACTTGATATATTTTCAGAATCACTTTCATCACGATGTTGGAATTAAGTGTAATTCACTAGATTAAAGCCCTACTTATGGCATAAATATTTGGGTCATATCCCAATTAAGTTAGAAAGATTAGTATTGAATACGACTCTTATTGATATGTTTGGAATGCATTAAGGGAAAGCATAATAAAAGAAGTGTCACAAGAAGTATTTGACTTTTTGAAATCATACAAACTCATACTGTAGACCCTTTGATGTTTCATATATTTGGTGATCGATAATTTTGCACATTATGAATACATATATTTGTTGAACGAAAATCTCAAGCAATAGACGCTTTCAAAGTATATGTTAATGAGGTTGGAGGCAACTAGATAGAAAGGTAAAACAATATTAGCCCATCTAAAGGTAGTGAATATTATGAATAAATATAATGAATCAGGACAATTTACATATCTTTTGTAAAGTTTTATGGAACATGGCATATGTGCATAATATGCTCGGAATGCCTCAACAAAATGATATCGAACACTTATATGAATATGATTAGGAACATGATGAGTAAATCCACATTACCAAATCATTGTGGGTGTATGTCTTAAAATCATTGTATATTTATTAAACAGATTTCCTAGTAATGGCAGTTCTAAAGACACCTTTTGAATTGTGAACCGGAAGGAAACATGATTTAAGGCACCTGCATATTTGAAGTTACTAAGCAGAAGTTATAACTTATAATCCACATAAAAATAAATTAGATTCTTGAACATTAAGTGGTTACCTTATTGGTTGCCGGGAGAAATGTAAAGGGTATTGATTTTTTATTATCCAAATCATAGTTTGAGAATTGTTGAAACAGATAATGCAAGATACATTGAGAATGGTGAAGTTAGTACAAGTGTTGAATGATAAAGTGTGAAAATAAATTAGTTGAGGGTAAATGTTCCATTACACATGAATGTGCCTATTTCTACATCTAGCAAATTGTCGAAGAACATTTTGATAATACTAAACAAAATTTGAATGGAACACTTCAGAAAGAAACAGTATATCTGACATATATGAACCACAAGGAATGTCATTAAGAAATCTTAATAATAAGGAAAATCATGCATGATCCGTCTCTTTGTTAAAGCCTTCAGGTTATCAAGATTCTAACTCTAGAATTGAGGATCAAATGCTTTATCAACAAGATCCTTTGATAGAACAAGGCTCCATAAGGAATTAAGGACCAGTTTTGGTTTTGGTGTATTAGCCGATACTCTCATTATGTCTCCTATTAGTCATAAGTTATGAGTTGTGAAACTCAGGGATATACAGTCCCTTTATATAGGGAATACTTAATCTTAGGTTATGATAAATATGGCAAAATAATTCAGTTTCCTAAGCATATTATATGGAAAGTAATTGATATAAAACAATTTATATACATCATCTATTAGATCTACCTACTATAAGACATCCTTTCAAGGTGAGTTATTTAGTATAAATACTCGATGCAGATAAGTATTTACTCTTGGCATTATATGATTGGACATGCGTTGGGGCGGAAGGAACTCCGTAAAGGCGCACTCGCCCCTGTAAGCATCTGCAGAAGCAGAAACTCAACTCCTGAAGAATATTCGTATCTTGAACCGAAAATTTTGGTTTCGAACTTTAGATATTGGGTAGAAATAGAAAAATAAAAGGTGCGGGGGGGAGGGGGAGTATTGGGGTTAAAATGAATAATAAGTTGAATGTTTGGACAAAATGTTCAAACAAGAAGTAGGTTTAGAACTTTAGATATTGGACAAAAGAGTATCCGTGTCCACCACGGCAACTGCATGCAAGTCTGACTCCCGCACGACTCACTGGGTAGATTTGCCCATCGATCTCCTTGGTCTGACTGCACAAGGAGATAATTTGTAATTAGAATTAGGTTTAGATACGCATAAATCGACAGCCAACCTGTAAACTGTATGTAAATCTCTGATTTCTTATCCCTTGTTTGTTCTGAATATATGTTATACTGGTTGTTATGTTTCTAATGCTCACTAGATATACGTAGGGATGGCTGCATATCATTTCAACACAAACACACCCAGCTTAAATTATCATTCTTTTGTTAATTCCTCCCTATCAACAACAACTATTGCCTGTTACTCCCTTGTCATATCTTATTTTCCGTTACAGCCATTCACTCTTTCTGTTTTTTGATTAATTCCATATGAATCATTGTTGTTGTAGGAGGTACATCAAAGAGAATGGAGGAGGTTTCTGAAAAACCAATGACACCTTATCCAGATTTGCCCGGTGATTACCACAATTGGTATCCACAGTCATCTTCTTTCAAGAAGAGGTTTCCTGTATCAATGTGCTTGCTCTGGATTGTGATAGTGGTTATTTGTCAACATTGAATTGGGCAAGATGGGTCGTTATAGTCAACTTGCATATACTGCTGGTGACTATAAAGTGTTCGTTGTTGGTAATTTTGACCCCAAACAGTCGTGTTACCCATTTTACCCTCAAGAATGCAAAATTTATGATATTTCCAAGAGGCAATGGCTGCTGGGCTACCCAAGGTTGAAAGTTTTAATGTTCTATCCAGTTATGCTTTTCGTTGATATGCGGCTTTATGTGCTTTCTTGTGGAGGACTTGACGGAGAACACTTTGTGATGCTGGATATCAATAATCTTTCTCAAGGTTGGCTTTCACTACCAGAATCCAATTATTTTCGGAGAATTGATAAGGTCAGCCCCCACACTATAATTATTGACTACTCCGAAAAGATGTTGTACATAGGCGAGTCTAGCACTTGTATCTCCGTCCAAAATATTTGCCACCTTGCACCCGTAATCTTATGAAAGGCACTTGGTCAAGTTGTTGTGTAATTGTAGAAAATCACTTGTACAAATTCCGGATATGCAAATACTCTGATGAAAAATTACAAGCCATGCTAATTATCCTTCATTTGGAGGATAAATACAGTAAAGGAGAGCAGCTCGATTATGTTAATCATTTTCACTATGATTGTGATCCACCCATCAAAGGAATATATGAGGTTAATCTCTCCCACATTGTTGACCCTAATGTGCTTCTGGATGAGTTTGCCAAAGGCAAGCTAATGTATCTGGGAAAGAGGAATTCAGAGAAAAGGTTTTCTATGCTCATCGAGTACTATAAATGGGATGATGTCGATGACAGTTTAAATGTGTATACATGCACGTTTGACCTGCAACGTATTTCAACTGAAATGTTCAATGTCAAGAAATCTGGCAACTCAACCAACTATCGTCTAGAAGATCATAATCGTAAGTTTCTCCACCTTCCACTTGCAATTGCATGGTGGCAAAATGAAATGTAAAGTTTGTTCTTTATGTTGGGTTTTGATATTGGTGAATGGGAAATGATGGGATGAAAATTAAAGGGAGTAAAAGGCTCTTTTATCCCACATCGAAAAAAGAGAAGGAAAGAGAGGTGTATATATTTAAAAGGGTTGAGAGGGCAAGGACCCCTCGCGCCGTCGTCGTCGCTTGCTCGGCATCGATTGATTGATAATCTTTTTGGACAAACGTTCCAAACGGATCAACCCAAGACCCGCGACCGACCCGACCCGTCCGGCTCTCCCTCTCTTTTCGAATTTCCCTCCAAAATTAGGTGACTATTCTGAATGGTTGCAAACATTCAGAATCAGTACCTCCAAACCTATAAATTCTTGATTGTTCCAAAAATTTATTATTCATTCATTTTCAATTTTGAATTTCATCTTCAACCTCGAAAATTTCATTATGTGTGATATACTGTCGTTGAGTGGTTCGCTGCTACCGGAATTTGGAGTACTGCTATTCTGGTAAGATAATCGTTCTATCCTGGGAGGCGATATTCCGTTAACCTCGAAATCGCGAGGGGAATAATTTCCTTAAGGACACACTTTGAACTAAGTGGGCTCGATTACATTCTGAAATTATTTTCCAAAACAGATTCTGTTTTCGTTTATTGTTTCATGATCAATTTACTATTAATTAATGTTTATATCGTGTAATCTGTTTCACTAAGTGATTAACAGATTGTGTTGAAACGTTATTTAGCCAAATACATATTATTATACCAACAATCTTAAGGAAATTACGTTTATTTTATTTTAATCTGTATTCTGGTTTGGAGATTAAAACCTGTGTGGTTTTCTACTCCGTATGAAATTTTATATTCTAACTTGAAGACATAAAAACTTCGTTGGAATATTAAAGTCCAGGAAAAAGTGTTTTCCAAAAGGAAAAAAAAATGTGTTTTTTCAGGGGGAAAAAGTGTTTTCTTGTATGTTGTTTGGAGACTAGAATCTTCGGATTTTCTACTCCGGTTGAGATTAAAGTTTTCATAACTTTCTACTCATTTGGGTACTTGATTTGAAGATATAAAAACTTCATCAAGTATACAACATACAATCTACTGCATTTCGTTTCAAGCAATTTTGATTCGGTTTGAAGAAATAAAATCTTCACCGTTGTGTATTATATTTGTTGCTATCAAAATTGATTCGGTTTGAAGAAATAAAATCTTCACCGTTGTGTATGATATTTGTTGCAACGATTTGAAGAACATAAAAACTTTATCGTTCTGTTTAAGGAGATTAAAACTTGTGTAGTTTTCTACTCCATATGAATATTAGTATTCTGACTCGAAGATATAAAAACTTCGTTGGAATACTAAAGTTTCATAATTATACTACGATTTGAAGAAATAAAATCTTCATCGTTGAAGTCTGTGAATTAATTGCTATTTTGGTTTTATTAATTAAAACAGTTTGTCGATTGTGATGACAAACAATGGCAATTGAAATCGAACTACCTCTGCAAATCTCGCACCAACTGCATTACTCGCAACCCGTGCAGCATACCTACCGAGAAACTGTGAAGTTCACCGGTGCGAACTTTAAAGGATGGCGACAAAGAATGTTCTTTTGGCTTACCACGCTTGGTTTGCAAAAGTTCACGGTGAGACCTCCTGCCCGGCGACATGCCTGACAACCAGCAGTTCATGGTTACTGAGGCTTGGAAACAGGCTGATTTTTTGTGCAAAGGCTACATTTTAAGTGCCTTAGAAGATGACTTGTACAATGTCTACAGTGCAGTAGAAACTTCCAAAGAATTATGGAATGCACTTGAAAAGAAGTACAATACAGAAGATGCTTGCTTGAAGAAGTTTGTGGTTGCCAAATTCCTAGACTATAAAATGGTTGATGGGAAAACCGTTGGAACCCAAGTTCAAGAGCTTCAACTTATCTTCTATGACCTTATTGCTGAAGGTATGGTAGTGAATGAAGCATTCCAAGTGGCTGCAATGATTGAGAAATTGTTGTCTTCGTGAAAAGATTTCAAGAATTATCTTAAGCACAAAAGAAAGGAAATGAAGTTGGAGGATCTTGTGATTCGTCTCAAGATCGAGGAAGATAACAAAACCGCTGAGAAGAGGTATCGTAAGAGTTCACCAATTGAAGGGGCCAACATCGTTGAAGATGCTGCTCCGAAAATGAACAAGAAAAGAAAGAGGTCTTCTGGAAAAGAGAAGGGTTCTAACAAGAAAAAGTTCCAGGGCAACTGCTTTAATTGTGGGAAAGCTGGCCACAAAAGCCCAGATTGTCGTCTCCCGAAAAAGGACAAGGGAAAAGGACAAGCCAATATGGTGGAAATAAATGATCAAATGAATGATCTGTGTGCAATGCTGTCAGAGTGCAATTTGGTTGGAAACCCAAAGGAGTGGTGGCTGGATTCTGGTGCCACTCGACATGTTTGCGCTGCAAAAGAAGCATTTGCAACTTATGCTCCCGCTGGACCCGAAGAGGTACTGTTTATGGGAAATACTGCAACAGCCAAGGTTGAAGGATATGGGAAGATACTTCTGAAGATGACTTCCGGCAAGATCCTGACTCTCAACAATGTTCTGCACGTTCCAACAATTCGGAAGAATTTAGTTTCAGCCGGACTACTCGTCAAAAACGGGTTTAAGTGCGTGTTGGTTAGTGAGAAAATTGTAATAAGTAAGAATGATATGTTCATAGGAAAGGGCTACCTCGCCGAGGGCCTTTTCAAACTCAATGTAATGGTTGTTGTGATTAATGAAAATTCGGCCTTGCTTACTTATCGAGTCAAATGATTTATGGCATGTTCGTTTAGGACATGTCAATTACAAAACCTTGTGAAAATTGATCAATTTAGAAGTATTGCCTAAATTCGAGTGTAACAAATCAAAATGTGAAATTTGTGTTGAATCTAAGTTTGTTAAACATCCATATAAGTCTATTGATAGGAATTCAAATCCTTTAGACTTAATTCACACAGATATATGTGATATGAAGTCAATACCATCTCGTGGTGGAAAAAAGTATTTTATAACTTTCACTGACGATTGCACTCGATATTGTTATGTGTATTTGCTTAATAGTAAGGATGAAGCAATTAATGCATTTAAGCAATACAAGAACGAAGTGAAAAATCAATTGAATAAAAAGATCAAAATGATTAGAAGTGATAGGGGTGGAGAGTACGAATCTCCCTTTGCAGAGACATGTTTGGAATATGGAATTATTCATCAAACTAATGCCCCTTACACACCACAATCAAATGGAATTGCGGAAAGGAAAAACCGAACATAGGAAATGATGAGTGTCTTACTAATTAGTTCCGGTTTACCGCAGAGCTTGTGGGGGGAAGCTATCCTTACAGCTAATCGAATACTCAACAGAGTACCCCACAACAAAACACAATCTATTCCATATGATCTATGGAAAGGAATAAAACCCAACTTGAAATATTTCAAAGTGTGGAGGTTTTTAGCGAAGGTCCAAGTTTCTTTGTCCAAAAGGGTAAAAATCGGACCAAAAACTGTGGATTGTGTTTTTATTGGCTATGCTACAAACAGCAAAGCTTGTCGGTTTTTTGTTCACAAATCGGACAATCCCGAAATTCATGTTAATACGATAATTGAATCAGATAATGCTGAATTCTTTGAAAACATCTATCTGTATAAAACTGAATGTGAGTCGTCAAGTGAAATATCTAAACGACCTCGGGAAGAACCAAAGGAAAGTATACCAAGCAAAGAGGATCCAAGGCGTAGCAAACGTCAAATGACATCTACTTCCTTTGGACCAGATTTTGTAACATTCTTGCTTGAAAATGAGCCTCAAACATTTAAAGCATCAATGTCATCTTCTGATTCAACATTTTGGAAAGAAACAGTCAATAGTGAGATTTAATCAATTTTAAACAACCATACATGGAAATTAGTTGATCTTCCTCCTGGAAATAAACCTTTAGGATCAAAATGAATTTTTAAAAGGAAAATGAAAGCTGATGGCACTATTGACAAATATAAGGCAAGACTTGTGGTCAAAGGTTATAGACAAAAGGAAGGTCTTGATTACTTTGACACATACTCGTCGGTAACAAGAATAACATCTATTCGGGTGTTAGTGGCACTGGCGGCCGTATATGGTCTTGATGTCAAGACAGCTTTCTTAAATGGAGAATTGGAGGAAGAAATTTACATGGAACAACCTGAGGGTTTTGTGGTTCCTAGTAAAGAAAGGAAAGTGTGCAGACTTGTTAAGTCACTTTATGGACTTAAACAAGCACCCAAACAATGGCATGCGAAATTTGACCAAATAATGTTGGCAAATGGATTTAAGATTAATGAGTGTGACAAATGTGTTTACATTAAAAATACTCCAAATCATGAAGTCATTGTTTGTTTGTATGTTGATGACATGTTGATAATGAGTAAAGATATTGTCGATGTAAATGCTACGTCAGATGCTCGCTAGCAAATTTGACATGAAAGACTTAGGGGTTGCTGATTTGATCTTAGGAATTAGGATCCATAAAACTCCACAAGGTCTAGCATTATCACAGTCACATTATATTGAAAAAGTACTTGACAAGTTCAAGTATTTAAATTTCAATGTTGCAAAAACTCCAATTGATGTAAGTTTTGCACTTCAAAAGAATGAAGGTGAAAGTGACTCACAATTGGACTTTGCACGAGTTTTGGGAAGTTTGATGTATATTATGAATTGTACACGACCAGATATAGCATGTGCTATAAGCAAGCTGAGTTGATTCACGAGTAATCCCAATCAAACTCATTGGATAGCAATGAAACGAGTCTTGGGATATTTACAACACACCCAAAACTATGCTTTGCATTATAATAAATATTCCGCAGTACTTGAGGGATATAGTGATGCAAATTGGATCACCGGATCATTTGAAGTTAAATCCACGAGTGGATATGTTTTCACCGTTGGCGAGGAAGCGATGTGTCTTGAAATCATCAAAGCATACGCATCGCCCGCTCTACAATGGAATCAGAATTTATAGCTTTAGACAAGGCCGGTGAAGAAGTTGAATGGCTCCGGAATTTCTTAGAAGATATTCCATTCTGGCCCAAACCTTTGGCTCATATATGTATACATTGTGACAGTCAAGCAGCAATAGGTATGACAGAGAGCGTAATGTATAACGAAAAATCTCGTCACATATGACGGAGACACAATACCGTTAGACAACTCCTCTCTAGTGGCGTTATCACAATTGATTATGTAAAGTCAAGAGATAACGTGGCGGATCCGCTTACAAAAGGCTTATCTAGAGAGGGAGTTAGTAGATCATCAATGGGGATGGGGTTAAGGCCAAGGACAAGTCATCATGGCGGTAACTCTACCTAGCAGACTGGAGATCCCAAGAGCTAGGTTCAAGGAGATCAAACAAAGTTGTGACTGACGGTTCAACATTGTCAAATAACTCAACACATTCTCGGATAAAGACAATGTTCAGAAATAAGAATAAGACTTTATGGCTTGTTAATGAGTTAATAAAGCATTAAGGTTTTTTAATGGTTATCTAAATCTGGCGATGTATGACCAGATAATGTGGCTATAGGACCACATGTTTAGAAATCACCTATGTGAGTGTTAAGTGTAAGCCGCTTTAAAGGGGAATGACAGTAAAGGCCCATTCTCTATGCACTCATGAGACCAGGCGGTGTTCATGGCTGAAACGAACACAACCGTGAGAACCATAAACGGTTGAGGGTTGATTGTGTGTCTTATGTTGTCTAGGTATACAACAAAGTTCGACGGTTCAAAGATATCAAATCTACCGATTGATCGAGTATATCCGATATAAGTTCACTACGGAAAGTTCAAAGAGAAACCTACTTATCGGACACGATCAATTCTCGCCATATATCACACTCGTCCGTACATTCTTTTATCTTATAGCCATTCCCCATTCATGTGGGGGATTGTTGGGTTTTGATATTGGTGAATGGAAAATGATGGGATGAAAATTAAAGGGAGTAAAAGGCTTTTTTGTCCCACGTCGAAAAAAGAGAAGGAAAGGGAGGTGTATATATTACATTACATCTTCTCTAGTTGCTAAAAGGGTTGAGAGGGCAAGGACTCCTCGCGCCGTCGTCGTCGCTCGCTCGGCTCGGCTTTGGATTTGGATTTGGATTTGTCAAAAGATCGATTGATTGATAATGGACAAACGTTTCTTTAATTAATTAATTAATTAATTAATTAAAAATAAATCCAAACGGATCAACCCAAGACCCGCGACCGACCCGACCCGTCCGGCTCTCCCTCTCTTTTCGAATTTCCCTCCAAAATTAGGTGACTATTCTGAATGGTTGCAAACATTCAGAATCAGTACCTCCAAACCTATAAATTCTTGATTGTTCCAAGAATTTATTATTCATTCATTTTCAATTCTGAATTTCATCTTCAACTCGAAAATTTCATTCTGTGTGATATACTGCCGTTGAGTGGTTCGCTGCTACCGGAATTTGGAGTACTACTATTCTGGTAAGATAATCGTTCTATCCTGGGAGGCGATATTCCGTTAACCTCGAAATCTTGTGGGGAATAATTTCCTTAAGGACACACTTTGAACTAAGTGGGCTCGATTACATTCTGAAATTATTTTCCAAAACAGATTCTGTTTTCGTTTATTGTTTCATGATCAATTTACTGTTAAGTAATGTTTATATCGTGTAATCTGTTTCACTAAGTGATTAACAGATTGTGTTGAAACGTTATTTAGTCAAATACAGATTATTATACCAACACTTTATACATAGTCGTGATTTTGACGTTGCGCAAAGACAATATATAGCACATATTCAATTAAAAACTAAATAGTTGCTAGCACAAAATCCTCCATAAGACGAGCAAAGTCAACATTAAAACATAAATGGATCAACATCCTAGACTTCTACAATATTGTCAATCTTGTATTCCATTATGCTCATCTTGTTCTTCTTCTTGCAGCATCTCCATGCATTAACTTGCTTCATGAAACCGAGGAGGAGGAGAAGAAGAAGAAAAAGAAGATCGAGGAGAAGGAGAAGGGGAAGGAGATCAGAAGCCTCCAGGAGATCAAGGAGATCATCAGAAAGGAGAAGAAGAAGGAGGAGGAGCTGGAAAAGGAGGAGATCAGAAGATTGAGACACATCATTGGTGTGTCCATATGAGTATTTGTATGTTCTGTCAACTTTGGCTTCTCATTATAGTTGTGTATTATGCAAAGATATAAAGCTTCAATTTGGTCTCAAAAGCAGTTTTTATCTTACTCCTTAAATCTATGTTCTTGAACTGGTGGTAGAAGAAGCAATATATTTTCAAATTTCAGATGCTTGGGAATATACCATTCTTGAAAGCATGTTGTAGTAATGTTTATTGTATTCTTCGATTAGCTGGAAAAGTTTGAGTATGCCTTCGGGGCCTATGGACATTTAGAAGAATTCATATTCTGAATTTTTTATTAGTATTGAATACCAAATCTAATGAAAAAACAGTTCTTAGCTATACTAATGGGTGACTATTGTTTAACCAAATATGAATGCAGCGTAATTTTGTACAATAAACTAAGTCCATCTAGCATTATTTGTGTTTTTTTGTTTATCAACATTAGTTGAATCAATTCAGATGATTAAAATAGATAGGCTACATACCTAGATAGCCCCTTAAGATTTTTAAGTTTAACTAATGTGACCATTTAGACACTTTTACTTGGCATGTATGTGTCTATTGAACACTTCAAGCTGACATTTTCCCTAGAAATTCGACAAAGAAGATTGGAATCGGGGGGATTCAGAATGTTTTAGTTGCAATAAACTATTTTGGAACTTTGGTAAAAACATGAAAAAGTTTTAATCATTTTTCGAATTCTGTAGTGTTTTTTTTGGATGAGATTTCGGACTGACGATTTATAGTTGAATTTTTGGTTTTGCTTCGGACTCCTAATAAGCCATCATATCTGGGTTAGAAATTTTTTAGGTGTAGTAAAAAAAAAGATGGATATGCAATGCTAGTTGATTAGTAACCTGCACTACTGATGAAGCCACCGAGCAGAATAGAGTGGTGGATGCCTTGGCAAATCAAGGAAGCAGATTTTATTAACCCGAAGTTTTTGATAGTTCCTCCAATGTTTGCTTGCAAATAAAGTGTTTTGGGCAGACATTCCATGAGCTACACCTGTAAACGATCTATTCCGGGTTGTAATATTTTTGAAAAACTTGTAGCCTATAATGCTACATGGTGTTGACACTCCAATGTTTTTTGAAAATTTCATGGGACTGTTTTGTTGGAAGTCCAAGAAACAAACATCTATCTCCCTTTCCTCAGTTAAATTGGAATACAGGTCGATGCACGCTGAGCTCACTTGGCTCGCTCGCCTTCTTAATGATGTTTCTCTCAAATCCATTTTACCAGTCCCTGGATTTTCCGACAGCAACCTACATAGCTTGCAATCCAATTTTCCACGAGTGAAATATGCACGGGGAACTGGATTGTCATTTTGTGTGGCTACAATTTCTTTCCTGTCTGTATCTCTCTTTCGTCCCATCAAGTGTTCAACTTGCCGATCTCTTATTCGTTCATGTCGGTTAATGGTTCCAAAGAATAAACTTAAGTCATAAATTTTGCTTTACTTGGAAAGGTGAGTAGGGTTTGGTAGAGATAATTAATAAGGACTCGGAACATTAACTCACTAGTATTGGACCCCAATTTCTCATACTCCCCTTAATTAACATACACATAAACACTACATTAGAGTTTAGTAAGTCTCAACTTGCATGTTTCAAGAGCCGAAGAATCACGCAACGTCTTTCCCCTTCCTCTGAGCTTTCTCACGAGCCCACTCTGTTAATTTACGTTAATTAGATGAGATTACGAGTCTAATGGTACCCATATCAATATGTAAAACTAGAATCCCCGAGTTAAACTAGAAAAGAACCCCAGTCCCACAATAGCAAAATCCGAACTTTATTACTCAAAAAGTATAATAACACTAAACTATAATATCCTTAAGTTAATTTGAAAACTAAGCCCGTTCGGATCCTTAATTACAAGATTAGGCAAAAATTCCCAAATTCAAATTCTATTCCCAATTCCAAAAAGGGTGTTGTTCATCAAATTAGTCAATTAAACATCATTATCTAACATGGATTAACACCAGTTTACAATATTGACAACAACTAAGTAATAATCCATCCTAAATTTCATGATTCATGCTCTCTGATCGTTATCATTAAACTACGACATAGCTTCCCTAACTTAAGATAAGGAACATAATTGATTAAACAATAATTAAAGAATGGAATTATACCTCTAAGGAAGAACCCACTTGAAATCCTCAATAAGCCTCTTCTTAGTCGAGCTCTAATATCAAGAAAATGTGTTTTGGAAAATGAAATCATTTTAGGGCATTTAAGACTAATAAGAAATAGTGACTCCGCTTCCACTGGAATCGACTGCGCTGGCGCGGATGCCCGAAAAAATAAACCGTCGCGGCGAGGTCACTTAAACTTCTCGATATGCATTGGGGCGGAAGGAACTCCGTAGAGGCGCACTCGCCCCTGGAATTTGCAAACAAACGCTGCCACAGTGTGTCGAGGCTGAATAAAACCTCATATAAATAGCCCTCTAACTAGAGATTACTCCTTTATTTGGTGTTGACATTTCTTGTATTGTCCAACCTAAGTTGGGACTCAAAAGGCATAATACTTCCATATACAGTAATATATTTATTGAACTCTACTTACATTTCACTTTATGAGGTATAATTTTTTCACATAGCATTACGTAGTACTTATGCAGGAATAAAACTTGTCATGTACTTATTCTATCTTAAGTCTGCTTATTCTAAAACCTTTATTCGCTAATCTACTTATTCTATAATATTTACTCGCTAAAGTACTTCTCCACGGTTCCTCTCTGGCTAATTTCGTCAGCTACAATATCACCTGCAAATAGCCACGAAATCACATCATGAGTATTACTAGTCAACTACTGAACCGTTACTATGGTAAACAAGCAAAGGCTCAATGCAATAGTGAACCAACCACTAAGGCTATTCACAACATCTTCTTGTTTTTTTGGCAACTTCACATAATATACAGAACGATGTGTTACGGTTGTGCTAACTCATACTCCATTGTTCCAATTTATGTGATTCACTTTTCTATTTCCAAAAAAAATACGTATATATACTTACAAAAAAAAATTAACTTTAAACTTTTCGATTTACTCTTAATGAAATGATTTATAACGATACAAATTTATATGGCTTGTTTTAATAGGCAAACGTTTGGACATGAATTGAGTGATACTTAGAAAAAAATAGTATTTGAAGTTGATGTTGAAAAATATTAAGTTAAAGTTATATTTCCACATGCATCTCACTTGAAAAAACTGATTCAAATTTGAAAATCTCATCTACAGAAACTAACCAGAAATCATCCTAATGTATTAACCAAACAACGTTCTGCCAAAATCTTTTGAAAAAAAAGGAAGGAAAAGAAAAACTAAAGACCATACTTTTTTTTTGGGGGGGGAACTAATGTCCAAACGTACTTACGCCACAAGTTTCCAAACGCCTTTCCTTTTTCTAAAAAAAACTCCATGCCCGAGCAGTCAAAGTGCATCACATAAATTGGAAACGAATGACTAAAATTTAGTCATAGTTGTTGTCATACGGACTCTCCAAAAATGTTGTTGCACCTGTGCGTCGGATCCTCTAAAAAATGCACTACATTAGGAAGATCTAACATACACGCGTCGGCATTTTTTAAGAGTTCGAACAACATAGATTGCATTGCACCCGTGTGTCGGATCCTCCAACAATGCACTACCTTAAGAGGATCCAACATGCACTCGTCGACATTATTTGAAGAGTCCAAGCAATATAGGTTGGTGTACCTGACTCCTGATGGTGCTCAGGAAATTGAGAAGGCAGCTTGAATCCTTTTGCAGTCAACCAAATAAGTGAAACCATAAGCTAAGTTCTTGAGTGTAGCATCATGCAATTCTGCTGAGGAAGTTGCAGTAGCATCTGTGGAAAAGAAGACTCTGAACCCTCTTATAAATGCCTCTCTGGCTGTTGTCTCACAACACAGATTGGTCATTACTCCAGTCACTATTACCTCCTTTATCCCCATATCCAACAGTTTCTCCTCTAGGGTTGTATCTGAAAATGTTTGTAAATTGTTATTAGTAGATTACTATAGTTTCAGAAACACAAATTAAGAGATTTCTAATGGTCCGTTCTTGATATTAACTTCTTTTTTATAACCGAGAAGTCCTTAGACTAGAAGTTCTTCCAGCCCCTTGTGGCTGTGAATTGAATGAATAAACGGATGAAATCAAGAAATAATTCAACTAACCGTTCGAACCAAGAACAAGAAATAATTAAACTAACAGTTTGAACCAAGAACAAAAAATAAAAAGAATTGACTGTTGAGCCGTATGAGGCAAGAAATTCTCAAGTACGGTTCTAAGGGAAGCAATTGAACTACTTATTGACGAATCGTTGCTTTACATAAATAGCTAATATTACTTGAGTTGTAAGTAAAAAAAAAGGCTAACCACATTTTGTCCAGGAGGCACAACAAAAGAAAAGCCCTCGAGACTAGAAAAGCCCTCGAGAATTGACACTTGGACACCGGGAAGCTTGCCACTTGAGACTATACCTGTCAACCGGTCCGGGTTGATCGACGGACCGTTGACCGGTAGTTTAAGCCCGGCCGGACCGGTAAGGAGCATCTGGGTTGGGGTTGGGTTGGCCCCAACCCAACCCGCGGGTTATTTAAAAACCGGTAAGGCCGGACCAGTTAGGCGAGAACGGAAAACCGGTTTCGTTCGGATTAACCGGACCGACCGGACGGTAACAAAAAAAAAAAAATTGCCCAACGGTCATTTCGGCCGTTGGGCTTGAAAGAAAGGGCGGGGGCATGGGCAACGGTCATTTCGACTGTTGGTCGATTTATTATTTATTTTTAGTTTTTATTTTGTTTAATTATTTATTTTAATTCCATTTTACCACTTTAAAAATCTATAAATTCTCTACATTTTCTTCATTTTTATCACACAACATTTCTCTCAATTCTCTTATTCTCATACTCTTAATCATCTTTATTATCAATTTTCAAGTTATTAATATTATTAGTTTTCAAATTCAAAGTAGCAAGACGCAAGACTTGAGCTTGAGTTTCTATTGAATTACGAATCGAAGTTTGGTACACTCGTTTCATTCTCTAATTATTTTATTAAATTGTCATATTTATTTGTTGATTATTTAAATATTTTATAATGTCTTTACTAAGGGGAATTGCGTCGGAACTGCGCCGTAAATCTAGTTCAAGGGGTAAAAAATCTGTAGGTTCTTCATCATCTAATCAAAATATAGATTATGATCAAATGCAAGAAGATTTTGGAATAGAAGATAATGAATGTGATAACGTTCAATTAGATAATATTGTTGAACTTGAAGAACAAGAACCTCCTACACCTTAGTGTTCCTACATCGATGTTAGTGCTGCTAGTGGTAGTCGTAGTCGTAGACCTCCTTTATCGTAACAGTGCAAGAAAAAAATGAGTAAAGTGTGGATCTTTTATGATATAGTTGTGGGTACTGATAGAGTTAAATGTAATATTTGTGGGAGAACTTATAAACATAAGACAGGGGGTGGTGACGGGGGGACGGGCACTATAGGTAGACATATAAAACACGATCATACGGCCTGATGGGATCTTGTCTACGATTTAGAACCCGCTCACCAACAACTTAATCCATTAACTGGGGGGTTGGCTAAGTACGATCCAAAAAAAGATCGCATTGAATTAGCAAAAATGATTGTCGGAGGTTGTTTGCCTTTTTCTTTTGCTTCTTCATATTTAATTACATATATTCAAAGAGTATATAATCCTTTTTAAAGGTGTTCCTCGTAGTACTACTAGAGCCGATATTTTTAGACTTCATAATGATTATGTTATTTTCTTGCAATATTTGTTTGCTAACCTTCCATGCCGTTAGTTTTACTTGGACATTGGACATGCATTGAGCAGTTATGATTATTTAACAATTACTTGTCATTGGATTGATGAAAATTTTAAAATGGAAAACGTATTATTGCTTTGCGTATGGCGAGGATCAAAGTCATCTTGGAAAATATATAAGTGAAACTATTTGTTTTTATGCCCAAAATATAATCTTTATAATAAAATACTTTGTGTATCATTTGATAATGCATCTAATAATCTCTGCTTGTAGATCTTTTAAGCGGAAGTACAACCACCACTTCGATATATTTCATGTTCGTTGTGCTTGTCATATTTATAATTTAATTGTTAAAAGTGGTCTTGATTTATTTTCACCTGAAATAAAACTTGTCAAAAGAGCTGTTGGAGTTATTCAGGGTAATAATAGGAAAAATAGAATTATAGAATTATAGAATTTAAAGAAAAATGTAAACAATTTAATTTGAGACCTAAATTCATGCGGAAGAGATTATTACAGGTGGAATTATACTTATTTATTTTTAAAAGAATGTTATAAGTATAAAGACCCATAACACATGTTGCAAATGCGCATTGTAAGAAACGTAATGTATATGTTAGCAAGCGAACATTGGAAATCAATTGGTGAACTTTTAAAATTTTACGTAAATTTTACACTCAAATTGAATTTTCGGATCTTATTACCAACAGTTTGTAATGCTTTAGCTCATATAAATTTGAAATTTCCTATTTACTTTATGGTTTAAAATCAAATGTGAAATATACAGATGCGATTCTGATTATGTTTGAAAAGTTTAAAAATATTTTTTCCTATTCCCGATGTTTATTGTATTAGTGCGATCTTAAATCCTTCTATTAAAAAGGTAGATTGTCATAATCTAATATTTAGTTTATATACTTATATGGAAATAGGTGGAACAGAAACTCCATCTTCATTTGATTGCATAAATAAACTTGATACTAATTTAACAACATTATATGAATATTATGCTACATTACATGATAACACCAACTCTGCTACTAATATTCCTTCTAGTTCGGTTACGTGTCTACACTGCGAGGATTGATGATGATGGCGATGAAGAAGAATCTTTAGACATATGGAGCACTTTTACAACACAACCAACCTGGCCGATCTTGCGATGAGATGCAATTTTATTTGCAAAAGCCAGCGGAGCCGAAGAAAAATTTTGACCCTTTACAATGGTGGCAAGATAACAAAAGGCAATTCCCGGTACTTGCAGCGATGGCCCGGGATGTTCTTAATGTGTCGATCTCAACAGTGGCTTCTGAAAGTGCATTTAGCCAAGCACGAGATCAAATAGGAGACACACGCGTCACTCGTTGGGTGGAAGCACATTAGAAGTGTTAGTGCGCAGGGATTGGATCGGATCGAGAGAAGAAATCAAGGATGTGGAGCGTTAATTCTCGGAAGATGAAGAAATAGGTAATATTTTGGAAGGCGGGAGGCGAAGGCGGATCGAATTAATACTCGATTTAGAGGCTATGGAGCATAACCAATTCAATCAACCTATAGATTACGAAGAACTTGCAAAAGGATGCATAATATGTAAATAAAATTATTATTTCTTCTTTATGTACTTTTATTAACGTTATGAAAGTTCAAAAGTTTACATCTTATCATTAATTTTAATTTTACTATCTATTTAGTTGTTAATATGTTATTACTTATAAGTTATATGACTTATATCTACTAATCTAATAAATTAATAAAATTATAATTACAAATTTACAATATAAAGTTATAAAGTATAAAGTTATAATCTATAATAAAGTATAAAGTTATAAACTATAAAATAAAAAGTTAACTTTAAAGTTTCAATTTTAATATATACAACTAAATTATATATTATATTATTATATTACATATTTAAATTGAATTTAGTTTATATTATAGAAAATAAATACTAGAATTTAAAAAAATTAAAAAAAAAAAAAAAGCAGGACGGTTGGACGGTTCGACCGCATCGGGCCAACTCGAATCCGTGAACGAACCGGACGGTTGGCGTGAGTCCGATGAATCGGACCGAATCGTCCGGAGCAGTTAAACCTTGAGGGCTCTGGTCCCGATCGGCCGTTAGCCGGGTATACTTGAGACTGGGTCCTTCATTTGGAACTGCCCTTTTCCTTTTCGAAGTGGCACACGATTCGAAGCTCAGTAGATAATGTGTTCATCATTTCTATCCTTCTCCACTTAAATATCAGGCTTATGCGTTCTTGATATTAACTTTCTATGAACTAACTAGGGTGCAGACACAACATTGTGGTAACAAGTTCATTTGAACCCACTATTTTTTACACGGTAAGTGCAAAAATCTACTAAAATTGTAACAAACAGTAAGTTTGAACCCATAATTTTTAAATAGAATCGGTACAATGCTAAGAACTTAAAGGTTGAACCCATAAAGCTTAAATTATGAATCCACTATGGCGGCATGAAAGAGGCCCCATCAGTCATCACTTATATGCATGTTTCATGTTTCTTTAAATGACAATTGCTTGAACCTATTCCCCTTTCCCTTTCTTATATGTACATTCATTTGCCTCCTGTTTGTGCTAATCATAGAAATCATTCCACTTGTAGTAACTAGAAAATTAAAGCATAAACTGAATATTAATTAGCTCAAACTAAATAGCAATAATTACGCCTCAGTCTCAAACAAGTTGTTGTCGGCTATATGAATCCACATTGCTTCATTTAAGCTCAACTCGTGTTCATTGATTTTTGTCCATATATATTAGATTATTTTTGTCCATGATACACAATTAACTACAGTTATAAATTTGATAGAATATTAGATTAATCAGCAATTTCCAGCTGGTTTCCATAATTATTGTAATATATAAGCATAAACCACATAGAGTCCTTAATTTTTCTTCCACATTAAGCATACATGTTAGTATTAGGCAATAAGTTTTATTTTCTAAAGACTAAAATGATTCATCAAGTAAAAGTAGATTTTGGTTCCAGACTCCCACCATTCCAGCCTCTTCCATTAACAAATTTAAAACAACAACAACAACATACCCAGTGAAATTCCACACCGTGGGTCATTAACAAAGTTAAAAGTTGAACAAAAAGAAATTACAGAGCAATCAATAAAAAGAAAAATCCATAGATAAACCTTATCAAACAAAAAAATCCATAGAAAATGAAATTGAAATAAATATAAAAATTGATGGTATAAAAATAAATGTTTCAATACATTGATAGCCCCTTTAATTTGCTAGTAAATTTCATTTAGACACTGGAATTATGACTTGTTACTATTGAACACCTAAAACGTGATAAAGTGTTCCTATTAAACAGTTTCAGTTCGAATTTTGGAATAACTTTTATTTGTGTTTTTAAGTGTTCATTACGTAGATACGTTAACCACTTAAAATATGTCACCTCATTTCGTTATATTTAACCTCAGTAAGCTGTAAAACTTCCGCCATGTCTCAATTTATATAATTAAAGGAAAAAAACATATTTTATATGGTTAACTTAACTACAAATAAATGTTCGAGAACAATATGTACAAAAGTTTTGTCTAATAGAAACATTTTATCAAGGTACTCAATTGGAACAAATCGTGGTTAGCGTGTTTAAATGAAATTTAATGAAAAGTTTAAGCAGCTAAATAAGTATTAAGCAAAAATAAATTACTAGATAATTACCTCTGAAGGCACTGTAAGTGTGCTTTTCCACCACCAAGTCACTATCTTGCCGATCCAACTCCGGTATGAGTTCAGCTTCAACGGTGCCATCTTCACTAATATCTCCGTTCCACCACTCGTACAGCATGCCGTAATCATCCGGCGACTTGTGACGGTGGCGCGTGAATATCACCGGCACGGAATTCCGCCGGCAGAGGTCAATTGTGGTTTTGATCGCCGGCAGAATAGGTTTACCCATGGAGTAGAAGTAGTTCTGCATGTCTATCACCAACAGAACAGCAGATTTCGGGTCGGGTTTTCGATTTCGGGTCTCATATTTGGTGTATGATGAGGAAGCCATGGATAGAGAGATGAGAAGAGTGAGCAATACAGAGTGAAAGGGGAAGAAAATAGAAAAGATTAGAGCCTAAAATATGAAAGATTGGAGCTTAATTCTTTTGCTATTATTTTGCTATAACTGATAAAGTATTGTTATCTTTAGAAATTAAGTATAATCATCCTAAATAGTTATAATTAGGACTTAAAAATATTTTATCTACGTGAAATTTTGTTTGTTAACATCTTGTACAAAGCCTTGAAATTATGACAATATCATTCATTTAATGAGTTTTTCAATGTAATTTTAATAACTATTTTATCTACTATCATCACACAACAATATTCACGATCCGGGATTGCGCTATTACTCTGAAAAATCATCTATATCGTCAACTATCACATATACTATCGCCACCAACAATGCAATAACCACCTCCACCGCCAACCCTCACCTTCACCACCAGCAACACCAACCATCGCCACTATTGGCCTCTACCATATGATGGTACCTCCATCGCTAGTCATTACCATCAACAATTACCTTTGTCCACCCCCACATAACCATCGCTGGCCAACATTACTAACCACTTCAACTAATCACAATTATCACCGCTAACTATCACGTAATAGTTGTCACCACTCTAGATCTAAAATTGTGCTTAATCAAACAAGTAATTTTACAACAACATAATTGTTATTTTATTTAAATTTTGTATTTATTACTCCATATTTTTAAAATACAGATGTTAAAAAAAAAACAATAACCTTCATTTATTCCGTGTTCAAATGTAGCGATAATATCTTAGAAGTCATATGTACCAAGGACCAAATGTAAGCATCTTGAAAAAAGAAAAACGAGGCTTTAGTGTCAGCTTACAATTATTTATACCTTGTAATAACACACCTAAAAGAGGATTTCAAACCCAGCAAATTTTTGCACGCTTCATTTATAATCTTTATATCATTCCTTGAAAAGGATGTACGACTGTATTTAGTCATTTGGTTTACACAACTAATTGTTATAACAATTGCAAAAGAGCAAGAGTAGAAAATAGCTACCGGAGCATGTTTGGATGGGCTTATGACTTTTGGTGTATAAGTCGAAAGACATAAATTAGAAATCCTAACTTTCGATTTTTGACAGTTCTGAGATATCAACAATAAACCCTGTCACAGTTTGTTGACAGTTCTTGCTTAAAAATGTATATCCATCAATATTCTTTGTTATTATCAGCCAAAAATGGGTTATGGTGGATAACCGGACATAATTTAGCAAATGCCCGCGAACAAACAAGCAAAAACAATTTCCAAATGAGGATGTTGCGCCACAGGCTTACACGAGACCCCGCTGTTTGAACACTTCGAGCATTGAGACTCCAATTTTCGCAGGAGATTCACACACTGTAACCCCAGCTTCTTTTAGTGCCTTGATTTTGTCTTGGGCTGTTCCCTTTCCCCCTGATACAATAGCTGCAATTCCAAAAATTCAGGATTAAATTATTGCACTAGGCATAACAGCAGGTAACCTGAAGCATCTTATGTTAGCCCGTGATAATGCAGCAAAGCAACACAGTAGAAGAGCGACCATACAAAAGTATAGGACAAAGATTAATGGGAATGGGATGAGAAAAAGAGAATGGAGCCAGGTATTGAAAAAGTATCCTTAATACTAATGGATATCAATAATTAGCAGATTGTTTTCACGAGTATAAATAACAAGCAATTCTGATGGATTCTTTTATTTTCTTCCATTATTTTTTGTTTGAGGGACCATGGAAATGGAAGGCACAGTTAATGAACAACAAAGTACCTCCTGCATGACCCATTCGCCGTCCAGGGGGAGCAGTCAATCCAGCAATAAAAGCAACTACAGGCTTTTGAGTTCCACTTTCCTGTTTCACGAGCAAAATATATAAACAAAGGTGTAAGCAAAAAACTCTTCAGCACAACTTTAAAATGCTATCAACCTCAGAGACATGGCAAGGAACTGGATGTTTTGGAAAATTCTGAAATGATAATCTGCCAAAGATTCTGGATATCTCTCAAATATATAAGCAAAAAGAGTATCTTGTCCTACTGTTCCAGGGGCCACAACATTAACTTTCTTGAGATTCTAATATAGGAACCATAGAGCAGTACAATAAGAAAAGAAGATAGAGAAACTGACACTCCAAATGCAAGTGGAACAACAAATCTTTAGTCATATCTTTAGTCACAAGAGAAATGAGCTCACTGGTTTAAACTACCTTTATCCAAAAAAAATGAGCTCACTGGTAAGGTTTACCAAGTTGTGAAGGGAAACCTAAAACAGGGTATTTTGTTTTAAACAGCTGAAAAGATAATTAATAGAAGTGTGAATATTTGGTATGTGGCAAGGTGTCAAATCTCTGATTCAGTTGTGCGACTAAGGCAAAAGATTAAACAGAATGATGGAGATACAGTTCTTTTACTACTTTTACATTGACAGCTGGTACGGCCATAACATACCTGCCAGAAGGAATTTTGTACCTACTGGAACAACTACCATCTCACCCAGTTTCTTACAACACTGAATTTTACCAGATGAGGTACACACTCAACATGGATAATAATATATCATGTTTGTTCAAAAGACATCTTCTCTTTCGAAATAAAACAAAGGTTGAATAAACTTATAAAAAAAAATAATGCACTCCTCTTATACGAGACTTAAGTGTAGAATTATTTTTTTAAATAATAAATATACTGCCTAAACAGAATCTCTCTTGACAGTATGGCACTCAAAAATATGGCTTGGACTCTATCATAAACAGTTTCTCAAACCGAGAGAAATTCACATTGGAATCCAGACATTGAAATACTTTACTCTGTGACATACGTATTTAAACCATCACGAACCTTTATGAGGGCTGCAGCATCTTCTTCTGCTGTGCCACCGATCTCACCAATAAGAACAATACCTGGCATACAACAACCATGTGTAATTAGATTGGATGTTCTTTAATCTTATTATCGTCTAATCATCTTGCTAATAAGTGCATATAGCATTACCAGTTCACCACACAGAAGAAAAGCATGTCATTGTAAACATGTTCTACACTAAGTTTAGCTAAATTAATCCTTCAGTAAGATTTACCTTCCGTCTGTGGATCAGCAATAAATTTCTCTAAGCAATCAACAAAGTTTGTACCATTGAAAGGATCACCACCAATCCCTACACAGGTTGATTGCCCAAGGCCAACAGCAGTTGTTTGGAAAACCTAAAAATCAAATAACAAAAACGAATAATCAGAAAAAATAACTTATCAAATAAAAAACTCACAGAAGAACTTTAGTGTATAGAAAATATTAACATCAACAACATACATACCCAGTGTTATCCCACAAGTGGGGTCTAGGGAGGGTAGAGTGTACGCGGACCTTACCCCTGCCATGAAGGTGGAGAGGTTGTTTCTGGTAGACCATCGGCTCAAGGAAACTAATTCAAGGCAGTTATGGAAAGGAAAATACGGAGCAACTATTAACATCAAAGAGCATACATACTATTCCCCAGGATTCTCAATCTGATGGTTCCCACTTCCCAGTGCCATTTTCTAAGAAAAAATCTAAATTACAGATTAAAAAAAAAACTTTTTGACTTCTTTATCTTCCCAACATTCACGATGTCAGGGCACATATACACATCCATAATTCAATGGTGAGAACTTTAATACTCATCAGTCAAAAAAAAACATAGAAACCTAACAAATTGGCCTGTGTATGGATAACTGATCGAGCGCTCTTGCGCCAAAGATGAACGGAGCTAAGCGATCTGCCGAAGGCTATGGGATGTCAAAATACATCGTCAAGGATATTTTAATTCCTTATCCACTCTTTCCGGTATTTCCCGGAAAACAACAATTATGAATAGAGAATATATATCAAAGAAAGGTCTAACTGTTGGAATCATTTTTTCGTTGCTATTTGATACATTTCGGTCATTAACGTTAGTAAATTAGGTGGAAGTGTGGAAAGAGAGAGATTCGAACCCTCGGTAAACAAAATCCTACATAGCAATTCCAATGCTACGCCTCAAACCACTCAGTCATCTAGCGAGCCAGTCATAAACAATTATTGATTGGATAGGTACAACCAATCCATTCTAACTAGAAAAATCGAAAACATCTAAATTTCTTGATGTGGAAAAAGCTCATGTATACGCAGTAAGTCCACACAAAAATCGTCTCTGAAAGACATCAATATTCTAACTATCAAAGGACGTTATGGCTGCATAAAAAAAATCACTATAAAATTCCTCATTTGTACAAAGACAGTCTCTAAACCCTCAGATTTTCTCCTATTTCTCGTGTTCCAAAGGACCCACATAAGGGATAAAGGAACCCACCCTTCTTGTGAACTAACAAAGGGATCACAAAACTCAAGTAAAATTAAAAAAGGTCTACAGCGTGGTACGATGGAGAACAGGAAGGGTTTTGGTTAAAGGAAATATGTAATGGAATTCTTTTCTTCCTGGGAAGCATGCAAGAGAATCTTCTAAACATCCAAATCTTTAGTGGCTCGTCATGAATAAGAGGGGTGTGCATAATATGTATAATTTAAACAAGTTTTATAGACAACATTTTTCCAGAGAAATCTTACTGCTTCATATGTCAGTGTGCCAGATCGAGAAACAATTCCGATACGTCCTGGTTTGTGAATGTATCCAGGCATAATACCAATTTTGCACTCTCCTGGTTTTATAATACCAGGGCAATTTGGACCAATCAGCCGAGTTCTCGATTGCTTCTTAAGAGCAGCTTTTACACGAACCTATAATAACATCGAGAAAAAACAGACAAAGAAAACAAGCTAGTGAGAGAATGGCAGAGTGAAAAGAGAAAGGTGCAAGCTCACCTAACAAGCTAATCCCAATTGTAACATTTACTGAATCAACCCAAAAACAAAAGAAATAATCCCCCAAAAAGAACCAGAAACAATTTATAATAGCCCCCAAAATAAATCATCTACGAGATGAATGACTTGCCATCAGTATAAGCTTATCATAGTTTTCCCTTTATTCTGTATCTTCAAGTAGGGTTGAGCAGCTGGAAACTAGTGTTTCAACCCATATAATAGTGCTAGTGGCACAATTCAAGTATATCTACAATATCTCCTTCTCTCTCCTGCCCTTAATAAGTGAGACAGCTTGAGTATAACCCCAGGTCCACAGAACCACACAGATGCCAAAACATAAGCAATCAGTAGATCATAATCATAATAGTTGTGTGTTGGTGAAAACTTTCTCATCACTTTCATAATTGAGCACTAAAATAAATCAGTATTGTCCCATAGGACAAAGTGTATAAAGTAAAACTGTGTTACTGCATCACTTTATATTTATCGAAAAAAATTATGTCTCTAGATCACTGAAATATGTATCTCTAAATTCTTGTGCAGGGTAGAGTTAAAAAAATTAACCAGCGGTATACAACTCTCTTACCTATAATGAGGTAAAAACGAGAGAATTCCAATAGAAAGGATTTGTTTCTTACCATCTATGTTTTGCTCGGACTCTTTAAAAATGTTAACGGGTGCGTGTCGGATTCTCCAAAAGTAGTGTATTTTTGGAAAATCCGACACGGGTGCGGAATCAAAAGTGAAGAGTCCGCGCAACTTAGCTTACCATATCATGCTGAGGAATTCCCTCTGTGATGCAGACAATTAAGTCCAATTCAGCTTCCAATCCCTCCATAATAGCAGCTGCAGCAAAAGGAGGAGGTACATAGATCACCGAAGCATTAGCTTTCGTCTCTGCTTTTGCCTCTTCAACAGTGTTGAAAACAGGAAGACCCAAGTGTTCTGTTCCACCCTTCTTGGGTGTCACTCCACCAACCTATTTAACCACATGAAAGTCAAAATGAGGAACATAAATTCTCTTTTCAGAGCCTCTCGTTCTCCACCCAAAAAAAAAGGAGCAAACCCATAGTGTAAACAAGAAGAAAACTTCCCAAATCAGTTTCATTAAAGGGTATACCTTTTCTTCTCCGGAATAGGCGCAGATCATACACAAAATATCATCTTCATAAGATACAAATAGAGAAGGAACACAACAATAGAAATGAATTCAAATACTTGCTCAAATGAAATCAACCTAGACGGCTGCAAATAGTGCCAACAAACTCTAAGAAAGCTAGCAGCATTACTAGCAGTGACAATCCCAAGGAAACATCAGAAAACAAAATATCAAGAGAAGACCTTGGAGACACAAGGAGTTCAAACCATCATACAAGAACTTTTCTGGGTAACGGTGTCATGTAGGTCAGACGGCTCGAACTTGGCTCGCGCGCTTACGCTCAAGGAGTTAATGGGCACGCTTACCAACTGACCACTTCAACAGATATATTTGAGGGATCCTCTTAAAATATATGATAGTTCTTCAAGGTATCTACACATTTCCGAAGTTAACGGAGGCACGTGCTCCCCACCCCACCATGTAGGTCCGCCCGTTCAAGCTATAAACATATATAATAGTCATACTAATTTTTTTGTGTGAGGGAGGCATGGGGCTAGTCTCCTCTTCTCATCTTCTCCTTATTTAGTAGTATCCACATTGTATCTTATTCTTCTATTTTTTCTACTACTTTTTGCTTCATTTGCTTTGTTAATCCTGCTATTTTGTTCTCGTTATTTTTCATTTTATCCTGCTTTGAGTACACTTCATTTAGTTGAAGTAGAAGGTCTATCGAAAATAGCCTCTCTACATCAAGGTAGGTGTAAGGTATGCGTACATCCTATCCTACCCTTCTCAGGCCACACTTGTGAGATTACACTGGTATGGTGTTGTTGTTACTAAATTGTGATGCATTATACTATGCATCCACTGGTCTAAAAGCTCAAGTTATAAGCATATATAATACAACAACAACCCAGTGTAATAATTATAAATTGTGATGTATTATTATACTATGCATCCACTAGTCTAAAATCTCTGATCCACCTCTATTTAGTATTTACCAGAAAAAGCATCACCAACTAAAAGGTATAAACACATAAATGATGAGATTGGTACCATTTTGATCCAAGGCTCCCCTTCAACTCAAACTATCAATATATAGTAAGTGATTTTTTAGAAAACATGTATATTGATTAAGGAGTACTAAATAGTGATGTATTATACTATGCATCCACTGATCTAAAAGCTCAAGCTATAAACATATATACTACAACAACAACAAACAACAGTGTAATAATTATAATAAATTATGATATCATACTATGCATCCGCAGGTCTAAAATTTCGGATCCACCTCTATTAGCCATAAAAAGCATCACTAACTAAAAGGCGTAGTAGACACATAAATGAATGAGATTAGTACCATTTTGGTGCCATATTCAATGGCCTGCTCGGTATGAAACGTGCCGTTCTTTCCCGTAATGCCTTGACAGATGACACGTGTGTTCTTATCAACGAACACAGCCGGCGGAGGAGGTGGCGATCCAAAAAATCTGTACTGCTGACACGAAGATGAAGATCTTAGCTTTGTTGACAGATTTGAAATCAGTTTAGTGGCTTGGCGAGCCATTATTGATCGATGATCTTCCTATAAACCCTCGATTTACAGACGTTTTGTTTGTTGTGCAAGCCAGAGCGGCAAAACTAGTAGTACTAGTAAAGGTCTTCTGAGCGACGAATGTTCGTCGGGGCGAAAGTGATGGATCCCACCATTCGAATCGGATCAACCCACTTAGAGCCTATTTGGACACGTTTGATTTATAAGCTAAAAATCATAAATTACGACGAATTCGTACTAATTTATAATTTTTCACTTATTTTTATTATTATATAAGTATTTACAAGTAATATTTTAAAGTACTTAAAATTATTTTGGTTTAAAAGTAACTAAAATAACTCTATTCAAACGGACTCTTAGCCTTGATTTCATTTAGTCCTAAAGCATAAACACGATGAAAATCGTATTTAATGTATTTGATAATAAATCATATAAGTAAGGATAATAGCTATTTTCATAATCAAAACAAACAAACTTTCTATATGTGTATTATATGAGAGCTATTAAATTACAAAATAAAGGTACATTTTTGTTAATTCCAAGATCACATCAAAATCTCTAAGCCTAACTCCATAGAGCCATGAAAATATTTCGATACAGGGATACGATTAGATAAATAATTTATATTTAATGAAGTATGGAAGGAAGCCTATAATATGTTTGATTGAGTTAAATCGATTATGTAATGAAGTAAGAAGATAGCCAAAGTATCAGTTTATTTTAAACAAAAGGAGTGATTGTCTTTATTTATATGGCTTAGGATCAAACTAGTCACTTTTGAAATTTTAGTCTACATTTTTTATTATTATAAATTTGACTCAATTTTATTCAGCTGATCGAAAAATGTATGCTCGACGACAATAAATTATTCACACAATGTGGGACGATTATATTAACGAGCTATTACTAGCGTTGTTGATTTTTAGTACTAATGAATTTTTGTAATAATATTTAAAATTGACGAAGTGTAATATTATATAGTAACTCGTAGGCGGGAAAAAACGCACAGAATCATTTTAGTTTATAGCTCGTATGCATCGATGAACAAGTTCACGCTCGTAATTAATGATAATACATGTTGAAAATGCGAACAATTGTGAATCGGGTCATGTATTCGGATCAACCCACTTGATTGATATAAACTTCCCGAGAAAATTATCCAAATGGTCCTTAATGTATGGTCTTTTGTTCTATTTGATCCTTAATTTATAAACATAATGAAAATTATTCTTTATGCATTCTGAAAAGTGATTGATTTGGTCCTAAAATATACAAATAAAGATAATACTCTTTCTGTTCTAATTTATATTATGTAGCTTGACTGGGCACGGGATCTAAGAAATAGAGGAAGACTTTTGAATATTGTGATCTAAAACAAACCAAAGATATTTTTGTGGTTATAAATCATCTCGTTGAACGTAAAAAGTTAAATTGTTGTCAAATAAAGAAATGTGTCATTTTTTTAGACCGACTAAAAACGAAAGTGTTTCATATAAATTGAAACGGATGGAGTAGTTATATTTGTTGTCAAAGTAAGTGGAGGCCTTTGTTATGTATACTGCAAATGAGCTATTAAACTATAAAATAAAAGTATCTTCTTGTATCCTTGAATCTGATTTATGAACCTATATCAAAATTCCTAACATGTCCGGAAATAGCTATGGATAAACTTTTGATACATGGATAGGACTAGTAAATTATAATTTTACCGTGAATATATTTCATGGAGTATGAAAAGAAGCCTAGAACGTTTTTTATTTAGTTGAGCCTTAGGGTGTGTATGGAGGAAGATGGCGATAGTCTCGGTTTTTATTGAGTAAAAGTAGCGATTATCTTTATTTATGTGATTTAGGACCAAATTAGTGTTGGAAATTCACTAATTTGGAATTAAGTTTAACCTATTATTTATGACTCAAACAATTGAAGTCTCGCACGTCGGAAACGTCGTTTCCACACACGTGCACACGTAGTGCCAAGTATCGTAAATTTCATTAGTGAAAGAGATATTTGTACGTGAGTAAACGTTTGAGACATGAAATGATGGACGGTCGTTGGTTAAATGACACATGTTTCCACTTTGGTAAATAAAGGAAGAAATGTAAGACTAGGAATATGAAGTGTTTTTGTTAAGACTTATATTCTCTACACTTTAAAATCAGAAGTTTAATCTCACTTACCTTCCCGTTTATGATTGGACTGTTATAAATAAACTGCCTAAAAAGAAAGGATTTAGATTGTAATAAACTGAATTTATGGACAATCATAAGCAAGGGAAGAGGACTAAGGACAAGGACTAGAGGACTAGAGACTGTTTCCGACAGAAGATCCGTCTTTGACAGGATAGTAGTGGACACTCAGTCATACAAAGCCTACGGGCGACTGGAGCGGGTCAGATCCGTCTCATGACAGGATGATATTGGACACTCAGTCATACGAAGCCTACGGGCGACTGGAGTGGGCCAGAGTTTTCAGATCTTAAATGATTTGAAGCCAAAAAAAGGCAGAAATTGGACACTCAGTCTGCCAAGGAAACTGGAGTGGGCCAGAGTATCTAGATCTAATACGATCCGATTATGCCCTATTCACGGATAAGAGGTTATTCATGTGAAGCAACGCCACCTTCAAAGTAAAACGAGTTGAAGAGGTTGTCCTCAAAAGGACTTAAGGGAATGGAATCACTCTAACAAGAGGTGATACATGTCACAAACTTGGTTTCAAGGACGATGTTGGTCAAGCTAGCTTGAGACTAGTCCAACATGTCTATAATAACTAAAAGTGGTATTGTAAGACTATAGCCAAATGAATGATATATTTGTAATTCGTGCATCTATGTCTTCTAGATTAAGACACGTTGAATAGAAAGTCATTCAAAAACTAACTAAGTTGAGATTGTTGTCATTTGTCTATATAAACCCTCAAATGATTGTGAGGTAGGCAAAAAGGCAAACCCATCTTTTCATTCCATCAAAGGAATAGCGAAAGAAGCACCGCTCCTCTATAACTCAGTCACATCTACATGAATTATTTGAAGCTTGTACAAATAAAGGGTGGAGACAAGTACGTTGTGGCCTTCATTGAAGATGGTACAACGTATTGCATCCTTTGTTATTTAATAAAGATGAAGTTGTTGAAGCAGATGAGTGCTACAAAGCAGAAGTTGAAGAGCCTACAGATTGAGGAATTTGTAGAGATAGAGGGGGGAATGTGAAGCATCGTTTATCAAACGACTGCTCCTTACTCACCTCAGTTTAACGGTGTTAGCCAAGCGTAAATCCATACGCCCAAGGTATGTGGGCAAGGTGATCCTTACCGCTAATGCGAGTTTTAACGAGAACTCCACATAAGGATAAGGATAACCCTTCAGGTGAAGCGTGGAAAGGATCTCATCTACAAATACTGTGGTATGGGGTAGTGTGATAAGTGTTGAGATACCAAAACCAAAACAGGTAAGTCGAACCTAAGACTGTAGATTGCATATCAACTGGATCTGCAAATAACAGTAGTGTGTATCACATCTTGGTGTCAAAGATGATAAATTCTTTGAAGATAACTTTCCTTAAGAAGGAAAAGGTAGTAATTGCTCAAGGTTAACAAGAACCCACAAGTGCCTTATTGTACGGAACTAGACGTTCCAGATCTATAGGATTGGGAAGTTGCTGACTATCCGGAACTTAATGTTCCATATCTACAAAACTCATGGATTCTAGATGTTGAACCGAGACAAAGCAAAAAGAGGGGACAAAGACTTGTTCCAGGTCTTCTAGCTTATATGGTTGAATGAACCATGAACAATTAACAAAGAATTGTTGTCGCGTCCGTTTTTTTTTTATCGGAGCCTAGAACGGATCCGCAACGTTGCTTTTGGTGATTCCTGAATTAATATAAGAAGTCACCACCTAATTATTATAGTGAACTATGACACTTTTAAATAGCATGAAATGCTATAAATGATCTCCATTTAATTGTCTGCGAAACTTTATGAGATTCCGGGTAAGGATTCTTTATTATCCTAAAGGGAAGGAGTTATGCATCCTTTAAGATCCGCTAACTTGCAGTTATCCGGTCAAATTTAGGTTAATCATTGTATTAAAATGTATGTTTTGAGAATATAAAGTTAAGAAAAGGTGTTGCAAATAACAATTTTAAAGATGTATATATTTTGATGAATTTGCATGAAGTTTACTTTAAAGTATGAAAAATAGTTTGTTTGAAAATTAAATGTGGTGTATAAAATTGAAGTTTTATGAAAATATGCATTTGTAAGACATTATTAAAAATGTATGTTTTAGAGATATGAAAAATAAATTTCTTAAGCTACCCTCCACTTTAATCCATTGGTCTTAAGTCTACCTATTCTAAATATCCTAAGTCTATCTATTCTACACATTTCAATATTTATGCAAGAGTACATATTTAAAATTATAACAAAAATAAAGACGGAATTAAAGACTAAAGATAAAAGAGTGACATGGGGCGGATGACATTGTCATTTGGCCCATTTGGTTTTGGAATTCCGAAGTCGGGGAATGCAAAGGACATGTATGCGGATTTTCATTTCGTCGTGGTTGCATTGAGTCTCATAATGAGACTCTTCACATACTCCCGATGCATTTCACGTAACACGAAGAAAGGAAAAGGATTAGCAACACCTCCAAATTTAATAATCCAAATAGGTAAAGTGTTCATGTAAGTTTAACATGTGTATGTTTTAATCCTAATTCCTAATAATCGAAGTAACCCAAAATAAATGACAAGTCCAAACAAATGAAATTCAAATATTGTTCAACCAAATATTGGGCCTTAATAATGCCAATAAAACTCAGAAAGGAAAGCAGGCCCAAATAATAAATTATCAATTTAGAGGAGGATAAATCGGCCCCCAAAGCAGTGTAAACCCAACCAATTATTTTTCAGATTTTAAAAGAAGGGATGGGCAGGCCCAAACGAGTGATAGACCACATTTAAACTTAGAAACCTAAAGCAATTGATCATATGATGTCCTTGCCCACCTTACTCTTGTTTACCTTAATCATTCATCCTCTGTTAAGACATGATCCTTTAAACGAATAGCAAGTAGGATGGCTTACCAAATAAGGGCAAATAATGAACGAAACTGGGATCATCATTAATTCTATTTACACTGCGAGCTTATGGACTTATCTGGAGCTAAACAGGTTCCAAGCATGATATTTCTCATAAAATATGAAAAGAGACAAGATATTCCTAACTGCACATACACACTTGATCTTTTAGGCCACTAATTCTAAGATAGTCTATCACAAGTCTAGGTATACATAATGCAAGGCATCACAACATTATTTAATCATGTTAACAGATCTACACAGGCCGTTACAGTTACATTTTTACTAACAACACACGACACTAAACTACATGAATATGCTTTGATTCATTTTAAATGACAATCCTTAAGCCTTCTAAAGTTTAAACATTTTGAGGCAGAAACCAAACTTATGCAGTGATTGGGGCTACATAGATTGACAAGGTTATGCCAAAAGGCCATTATCAGAAAGTTAAACATGCATACAGATTTAAGACCAACACAAGATTGAGGGTTGAACTTGTAGAAGGACAGTGGAAACATAGGACAAGTAAGCAAATACAAACAGACCCTTTTGTTAAGTTCTTATGACAGTTTATATTCGTTTTAAAAAAAAACGTCACTTAGCATTTACTTAACACTGGACAGAGATGCAATGAGTATGTAAGATCAACACAAGTAGCATGACTTAGAAAACAGAGCACATGGCAGAGGCGGGATCAATATTGAAGCACAGAGGGACATTTTTAGATAAATAAGATAAACAAACATACATCCTAATAGGGAAACTCTGCATATATGCAGTCTTTATACGCAGGTTCAACTCATTTTTTTTCATTTAAATAACCTCTAAGTTATTTCATCATCTTAGTAATACAGAATCATATTTGTATTAAATCAAGATTTGCAAACCAATGGTATAGATAAGGACTCATAGTTAACATGATAACAGTTGGTCATGATAAGCTGGAAAACTAAGGTCCAACATATGATTACAACACACATGGGCTATAACATGCGAACAAAATGTGATACTGATAAACACACCAAAATTCAGAATGACCAACTCAAGTTTTCACATACTGATTCATGAGCAAACTAGGGAGCGAGGCAAGAAAGAGAACTGGACTCTGCTACTCCTAAATCATAGAGGATATTTAAAATGTCCACGTAACACATATTCAGACTTACTAAAACTTTGTCAGCACTAGATTCAGATGGGTAAAGCCAAAATGTAAACTCATATTTAAGAAATAAACATGTATATTACAACCCTTAAAGTGAAACAAATTCTATTGCTAGTCACTTCTATCACAAATCGTATTCCGAAGGCGAACATACACAACCCATCAAAGGGGAGCTAGGTCCGGACTACAACATAGCATATTCAGATGAGAACCAGTAAACTGAATAAATCAACATTATATGGTATTCAAACTAATCACATCGTAGTCCTAAATAAAGCTATTGAAACCCCAAAGATCCCACATACAACAAATACCAAGTTGTACACATGTTACAAGGCATTTACCCAATTATCATCACAGACTTGGATATCAGCAAACCAACAAATGAGCAATACATACCACAAAATACTGATCTGAGCACATTAACTCCTCTAGGTCCTAACCACATATATTAAGCACACACTATATTTGCTCATTTAGATTTCATTAAGCTACTTTAAATTAATCTAGCATTTTAAACTGATACGCACAATAATAAAGTAAACGAGAGGGATTTGGGTTTACCTTCTCCGGGCAGCGAACGAGGCGCGTTTCGACTCGTCAATTCCGCTCAGAGATGTTTGTAGTTTATGCGATGTGAAAAATGAATAAGAGCTTAAACGTTTTTGTGACTTTTTCAAGTCAGGTCTTAGAGTAAAAGAAGGGGTTTTCTGGTCTGTTCAGAGAGGGGTGTTTATTTCTCTGATTTTAAACTCTTTCAAAGCAACAATGATATGAGTAAACAAAACCAGAGCCCTTTTTCCTGACCCTAACATGGCTCTATTTATAGTCAAGGATGAGGGCTCCAACATCCATAATTTCGAATTTAAGCAAAAAGTGACCGTTTCTTAGTGATTCAGAAAAGGAAGTGATGGGTCTGAATTTCACCTTTTCAGAGTGATTGGAAAGGGAAGGAGTTGTCGGGGTTAGATTTGTGTTGATTATTGCAATTATCCGTCGAATTGGAGAGATAACCGAAGGGTTTTGGGGCTTTCTTTTCACATAGCTCTGTCCGTAGGGGGACGTTATGACAGCGGTAGGCGTCGGTTGTCTGGTTTATCCGGCGGATTTTGGGTTTATCGATGGGTTCATCAGATATTAGGGGTGTTGTTTGATTTGGACGATGTTAAGGTCTGGTTTGGTTGCTGGTTCTGGTTTGGTTTGAGAAAGGGAAAAGGTGGGGAAGGAATGAAATTGTGGAGGAATTGGTATGGGCTCGGGTCTAGGGGAAAAGTTTGGGCTGGATGGTTATTTAATTTAGAGAATGGGGAATTGGGTAGAAAATTAGGTGTTTTATTTTTAATAAAAGGAAAATGGGTTGGGGTTTTAAAATGACAGATAATAATCGGATGGGAGGGACAAAATTGGGTATCAACAATTGTCATCTCCAGAAGCACTGCTTTGGAAAGAAGCAAAAAAGAAATAAATAGACTCCATCAGATAGAACTACACTTGTGTGATGGTTGATCTTCCTCCGGTAAAAGAATTCCTGGGTTGTTAAAGTGGATACTCAAATTGAGTACAAAGTAGATGGTGTTGACACCCAATTTTGACCCATCTTTTAGTCATTTCTTGCAATTTTAAACATTTTAGGACACCGCATTTTATCACCATTTTTTGACATTTTTGTATATTTTTTACCTAACATTCTATGTTGTTTTATTTTTTGTAAATTGACATCATGTTTTTACTTTAATTAGGTATTAAATATTTTTAAATATTATGTTATTATTGTTGCGCGATCATTTTGTTTTACTAATTTTGCATCTCTTTAAATAATTAATTGACATCCCGTCTTTACTTTTAATCAAGCATTAAATATTTGCTAAATATTGTATTTTATTATTATTGCATCGACATTTGCATTTTAATAATTTTGTATCTTTAAATAATTTTCTTTTAAATAATTAATCATTTTTGCATTTTTTGTCAAACCAGTCCAGTCCAAGGCACAATCTGGACCAGTTCAATCCGCCAAAAAACCGAAGCCCAAACTGAGGCCCAATACACCTTTCATCTTTTCCCTCCAATACCCAATACCCAATACCCAAAATCCTAAACCTAAATACCCCATATAAATAAAACTTTGCCCCCATTTAAAAAAACCTACTGTAGCTGCATAATACACCCTATTCTCTAACCCTCAGCCGCATAATACACCCTCTTCTCTAAAACCTAGGCAGCTGCACACCACTATCAGCACCCCTCTCCCATTTTAATCATCTCCCTTTGCCCTCTCCCGTCCACCCTCTACACCCTAACCCTAGCTTTCTCTCCCGTCATCGTCACCTCTCCCTCTCCTCTTCACCGTCGCCCGTCGACACACCACTGTCTGAAACCACCACCACTCGCCCAGCACCGGCGAAACCACCACACCAACACTGTCCGCCATCACCGGTGTAACCCCCATCACCCACACCTTTGAACCCTTGCTTTCCTATACCCCGTCGCCGATAAACCCACCACTGTGGTGGCGTTGCTCCGGCGACCTGCCGCAGGTCGACGCCGCCGCCCCCACGCCATCGCTTGCTTTCGGTTTTGTTGATATTATTTTGTTGTTGTTGACTGATTTGTTTAATCGCTTCGATTTTCGATTTTTATTTCGCCCGCCTAATAAAAATCGCGACCTTCGTTTTGCATCATTTGGTTCGGTTTGTTGTTGGTGGGTGATGGCGCATCGTTATCTGTTGTCATGATGGTTTGATTTCTTGTGTGGGTAATACGTCGAGTAAAACTCCGTGAAGCTTTGAAATTTCCTACGCTGTCATGCTTCTATCATTTTTGGGCTCTGTTCGTCTCTGTTTTGGTTATCTGTTGGACAGATTTCCGTCTCATTTTTGCTACTGATTTTATGGCTACTGCTCTACTAATTTTGCCATTTTCGGACTGATTTTAAGCCATTTGTTACTATTGATTTTTGGCGATGCTGTCCTTTTATTATTTTCTTAAATTGATTTAGAACAAATACTACTCTGTTGGTATATACTGGTTTGAACATGATACTGCACTTGATATTGGCCGATGAAAAAGTTATCCGTCGATTTTTTAGGCCTCCACGGTTGCAAAGACGGAAAATAAAATAAATAAAACTTTCTGAGCGTTGATGATTTCTTCTACTTACACTGGATAACCAACATGCGCTGGCGAGGCGAATTTTCGCAGCCGGACTTGTTTAGGATGTCCCACTTTATTTTTATATATATTTGAGCCCTCCGTGTTTAAAACTATTACTGTTTTGGTGCGGATCTGAAGGTTTTATTTATTTTATTGTTTTTAACAATATTGGCCGATGAAGGAATTTCCGTCTGATTTCCAAGGCCTCCTCTGTGCAAAAGACGAATTTATTTATTTTTTGGTTTTACTTATTAATTCCTGTAATTGCTTTAAAATTATTTATTCTATTATTAACACTTTTACTAAGTGTTTATGCAGGTACCCGGAGATCATCTTGTGCAGAAGGCCTAAAAAGGGCTAAAAGATGTCCCGGAGCTTTATTTTTATGTCGCATTTAATTTTAGTTTTATTATTTTGCATTGCATTTTATTTTAATTATAAATTATGAAAAATGTTTAGAATACGTAGAATAAAAAAAGCAATATATAATTAACCTAGGTTTGAACTGATAACCGCAAGTTAGCGAATCTTAAAGGATGTCTAACCCCTTCCCTTTAGAATAATAAAGAACTCTTAACTAGAATCTAATTAATTTCACAGACCATTAAATGGAGATCAATTGCAGTATTTTTTATTGCAATAAATCAAGTGTCATAATTCACTTAATTAATTAGGTGGTGACTCATTTAAATACATCTAGGAATCAACCATACGTAGTACTCCTGTTTTCGACTACGGTTAAAATGGGGTGTTACAGATGGCGACTCCACTGGGGATAATCAGGTTCTTGACCATAGCAAACCTAGGTTTATTATAGCTTGGCTTCATTTTTATTTGTTTTAAATGTCTTAAAATTGTTTGCTTTAATTTTGTATGCTTAACTGTTTTAATTGCTATTTACTTTTACTGTTTTCCTTAAACTGACATTCCGCTCATATTTCTTCCACTCTGGAAAATTCACATTGTCACACACTACACGCGAGGTGCGCTTGGTGCATCAGCAAAATTCTTTCTTCAAAACCCAAATTTAAGAGAGTTGGCGTTTTGCGCGGAGAATCCGGTCCAACCGGTGGTCGCGTAGCCATCTCACTCGAGTAGTCCGCTCGGGAACCTTGCGTCTAGTAAGCCAAATCTTAGAAACTTAGGATAGAGCTATACCACCTTTTTATATTAAGTCATGCATGCATAAACCTTAGGTGGGTTAATCCTTGGTATTAACGCCACAATTAGAAATCCACCAAACTTGTCGACGGGTTTCACAACCCAACGACCCATTAGCATACTATGTGTAGCGTGACAATGATAGACGGATCCAAGCCTGGTCATGACACAACGAAATTGGAAAAAGTGCACCGTCATTTGGTCGCCATTTCCAACAAAACATTGCAGTTTAACGGCTTGGACCTATTTATCATAATCTCGCATATTTGGCGTTTAGGCCGACCTCTGGCATAAGAGAGGTCTCATGCATATTAGGCGTGCGCTTGATTTGCATGTTTTTGTTTACTATTGTTGTCGCTAGCAATTCTGTACATATTATTTAATGCAATAATTACCCTTTTAACCCCTGTACATATCATGCTTATAATTCCGGCCACGAGCATTTGCATTTTTGCACCTTTTGTTGTCACATTACAATCAGGACTTCTACTGCATAAATCGCTCTTGAACAGCACGATTTGGACTTTGTGAAACATCAACCACCAGTCCGGTCGAACAAAGCAGGGGAGTCTTTGACTATATTATCACGCCCTTACATTTTACTATTTTTGTGACTTGCCTACTCTCACCAATTTGTCATATTTTTGTAGGAAGACCGTCCTCGCAAATAGTCGAGGGCGGACAACAACAAAAAAGGGGAAAAAAGAAAAAAACCATCACAAGAATGAGCTGCGGTTATGTTGACGGAAAGAAGTCAGCTTATACCAGATTCAACGAAGCATCGCTCTGAGTCCTATATCTTGTATCTTTATACATATTTGCAAATTCAATTGATATGTCTAGTATTGATTACATAATTCTTTATCATGCATTTTACAACATAATCTTCCCGAACTACGCATGTCTGATTCTCACCATACGGTGTGATACGTAGGCAACCCATCTAGGGTTCGACATCAGGAAAAAAGAAAAAAAAAAGAGGGGGACATATTTGGTTCACTCATTCATTGTATTTATCCAATCACGGACATTAATTGTGGCATTTCAATCATTCTATCACATACATTCATTTTTGCATTTCATTCATTCTATCACAGCCATTCATTTTTTTCATTACATTCTTTTACTTTGCATTAGTCTTATAGTGAACAATCATTTGTTTTGTACAGCTTTACTTTTGCATTTCTTTCATGAATAAATTCTTTTAAATCATACGTTTTATAACATATCTGAACGAACTACGCACACCTGATTCTCGTCAAAGATGAGATACGTATGCAGTCCTATTCGGGTTCGGTACCATTTATTCAAAAAATAAAAAATATTTTATTCAAAAAGCAAAAAAAAAAAAGAAAAAAGAGAGCTATTTTAAGTATCATTGTTTGATTTGGTTGATACCAACACAGTTAGGAGTGTGCATAGAAAAGAACGAGTAATAATCAGTATGGGTGGATTTCGTGGTAAACCATAGATTCTTTTGGTACCTCTTATTCACCCGTAAATGACATTGTCTTGCATGCTTTCAAGATAAGAACGAAACCAACCTCATCGTCTCATGTGCATTGTGTGGTGAGTTTTAGAATAAGTTCAATTGCATTGCATTGTGATCTAGAACTTGGCCTGAATGTTTGTTGAGGCGAAATCCTGAGTAACACTTAGTGTAGGAAATGATCGTAAGCTTTCTTTGACCCGTTTGAGCCTTTTCATCCTACCAAATAACATTATCCGTAGTACACCCCTTTGAGCCTAAAGCCTATTCTTTCGACAACCGCATATTACACCTATACCCTTTCTGAGTGCGTACGCACTATCCCTCTCTTGGCCCGACCTCCTTGAGCGCTTTAGAAATGTGCAAGTGGCTGACAAAATTCTGCGTCGAAGTTTGCAAAGACAAAATTGTCAAAGTCCCAAAAAAGGGAAAAGAAAACACAAATGACGACTTCACAAAAGAAGAAATCAAAAGCCCCGGCATTATATATAAAAAAAGAATAAAATGAGAGAATAACTTTGGAAAAGCGGGCTCCAAACGAAAGATTCAAAAGGAAGTCAGTACAGAAAAACAGGAAAAAAAAACAGATCAGCATTAAAGCACACAAATATCAAGCACAGACGTAGTCCAACGCTCGAGGAAGGATTAGTCACTTTTTACCCAAATGATATCCATCCCTTTCCCCAAGCCTACATTACAAGCCCGTGACAAGCCCTACATGATCTTATACTGAGGGTTCTCACATTAGTGGATACTTACATGACGTCCAAGCTTATGGTATCACAATTGCATGCATTGAACATCCTTTTGAGTGTGAGCGTACTTCTCTAAAACGTCCCAAAAGTCAAAATGCTGGAATATATGTGAGAAATGAGACTTTCTTTCAGTGAGGGCATGTGAAACGTGAGATTACGTGTAGTTCGAAACCTTGGCTGCAAACAAGTGTGTCGATACTTAGGTGTCTGAGGTACCATTTAAAACTATAGGAATTACCCAGAAGTCAATCTTGGTTAGACTGGAAGTGTAACGAAAATCCTAAGCACAATACTAATTGTTGGTATCAACTGAAGTCAGAACGTGATGCTGTCTTTCCACTTTTCAAAAAAAATAAAAAATAAAAAAGTGCATATATAAATTTTATCACGAACTACGTCTTGACCTGATTCCCTCAGCGGGATACGTAGGCGGTAACATTGGCTTCGGTCTCATTTTTTGAAATTGTACAATCATTTTTTGCATCATGAACTACGCTCGACTGATTCCTCGACGGATACGTAGGCGACCACGTTGGCCGGTCACATTATTTGAAAACCCATAAAAATCCTTATTTTTACATCATGAACTACGTCTCGACTGATTCCTCGATGGATACGAGGCGGCCACATTGGCTTGGCCTCATTTTTAAATTGTCTGTCATTTTGCTTCAAGAACTACGCTCGACTGATTCCTCGACGGATACGTGGCGCCTACATCGTTGGCCCACATTATTTGAAAACCCATAAAATCCTTATTCTTTGCATCACGAACTACGCTCGACCGATTCCTCGGCCGGGATATGTAGGCGGCCACATCGGCTTCGGTCTCATTTTTTGAAAATTATACAGTCATTTTGCATCACGAACTACGTCTTGACCTGATTCCCTCAACGGGATACGTAGGCGGCCTAAATCGGCTTCGGTCACACCATTAGAAATCTTCCCATTGGCTCGTCGTTTCGACGGAATGCATTTGATTATTCTGAAAAGAGATATGAGCAATTTCCGCCAGAGTTAAGTCTTACCCATGCGCCCCGCATAACGAAAACTGAGACAATTTTGGGAAATGCACCATGAAGAGATCATAATAAGTATTCCAAAAGCAATCAGCAATCGCAAAGATTCAAGAAACATTCATTCGCAGATCAAAGAAGTCCGCGAGAGATCGTGACGACTGCGGCTTCAGATCTTCATATCAGCAAAGTCGGGAGCACAACAAAGCCCATGCGGGTTACAAACGCACAACGTCTATGCAATGACGTTATCCCAACCCAGGCGAGTCACAAAGCAGGTACGTCCATAAAATGACACTATTTCATTGCAAGTCTATGCAACAGCTTCATCTATGTTTCGTCTATGCAACGACGAGCATCTGCATTTCGTCCATACAAGACGACAACGCCCATACAAGGCGTCATTTGCATATCGTCCATACAAGACGACAACGCCCATACAAGGCGTCATTTGCATTTCGTCCATACAAGGCATTTACAACGCCATCTGGCGTTATTTGCATTTCGCCCATCTGAGCGACAACGCCCATACTGGCGTTATTTGCATTTCGCCCATACAAGACGCATAACGCCCACAAGACGTCATTTGCATTTCGTCCATACAAGACGCATAACGCCATACAATGCGCTATTTGCATTTCGTCCATACAAGACGATAACGCCTACACAAGACGCTATTTGCATTTCGTCCATACAGCGGCAACGCCCATACAAGGCGTCATTTGCATTTCGTCCATACAAGACGACAACGCCCATACTGGCGTCATGCATCTCGCCCATACAAGCGAAACGCCATACAAGGCGTCATATCATCTCGCCCATACAAAACGAACGCCATAAGGCGTCATACGATCTCGCCCATACAAGCGAGAACGCCCATACTGGCGTCATGCATCTCGCCCATACAAGCAGAACGCCATACAAGGCGTCATGCATCCCGCCCATACAAGACGAACGCCATACAAGGCGTCATACGCATCTCGCCCATACAAGCGAACGCCCATCTGGCGTCATATCATCTCGCCCATACAAGCATTTACAACGCCATACAAGGCGTCATTTGCATTTTCGTCCATACAAGACGACAACGCCATACAAGGCGTCATTTGCATTTCGTTCATACAAGACGACAACGCCCATCTGGCGTCATTTGCATTTCGTCCATACAAGCATTTACAACGCCACACAAGGCGCCATTTGCATTTCGCTCATACAAGCGACAACGCCATACAAGGCGTCATTTGTATTTCGCCCATACAAGGCGACAACGCCCATACTGGCGCCATTTGCATTTCGCCCATACAAGACGACAACGCCCATACAAGGCAACTTCTGCATTTCGTCCATACAAGACGATAACGCCCACACAAGGCGTCATTTGCATTTCGTCCATACAAGACGACAACGCCCATACAAGGCAACTTTTGCATTTCGTCCATACAAGATGACAACGCCCATACAAGGCGTCATTTGCATTTCGTCCATACAAGACGACAATGCCCATACAAGGCGTCATTTGCATTTCGTCCATACAAGACGACAACGCTCATACAAGGCGTCATCTGCATTTCGTCCATACAAGACGATAACGCCCATACAAGGCGTCATTTGCATTTCGTCCATACAAGACGACAACGCCCATACAAGGCGTCATTTGTATCTCGTCTATACAAGACGACGTATCATCACATCACTTCATTACATCTACAAACACCATGTCTTTTCCAGCACCACATCACCTGCAATCCAGTGTCAATCATACTTCGACACTGGGACAAATTTTGAATTTGCGTCTGTCTGCTTTTATTTTCTAGCATTGCAGCAACCCAGTGTTCTCATAATTCGACACTGGGACAAATTTTAAATCTGCATCAGCTTTGTCTTTTATCTTGGCATCACAACGACCCAGTGTTGGCTTCTGCACATTCTTTGCTTTATCCTTGTTTTAATTCTGACGATGGGAACAAAATTGGCTACAAGTCAACGTCTTTGTCCGAAAACTCTTTCATCGTCTTCACAAAGAGGACAATCGCTGACACCCAATTTTGACCCATCTTTTAGTCATTTCTTGTAATTTTAAGCATTTTAGGACGCCACATTTTATCACCATTTTTTGACATTTTTGTATATTGTTTACCTAACATTCTATGTTGTTTTATTTTTTGTAAATTGACATCATGTTTTTACTTTAATTAGGTATTAAACATTTTTAAATATTATGTTATTATTGTTGCGCGATCATTTTGTTTTACTAATTTTGCATCTCTTTAAATAATTAATTGACATCCCGTCTTTACTTTTAATCAGGCATTAAATATTTGCTAAATATTGTATTTTATTATTATTGCATCGACATTTGCATTTTAATAATTTTGTATCTTTAAATAATTTTCTTTTAAATAATTAATCCATTTTGCATTTTTTGTCAAACCAGTCCAGTCCAAGGCACAATCTGGACCATTCCAATCCGCCAAAAAATCGAAGCCCAAACTGAGGCCCAATACACCTTTCATCTTTTCCCTCCAATACCCAATACCCAATACCCATAACCCAATACCCAAAATCCTAAACCTAAATACCCCATATAAATAAAACCTTGCCCCCATTTAAAAAAACCTACCCTAGCCGCATAATACACCCTCTTCTCTAACCCTCAGCCGCATAATACACCCTCTTCTCTAAAACCTAGCCAGCCGCACACCACTATCAGCACCCCTCTCCCATTTTAATCATCTCCCTTTACCCTCTCCCGTCCACCCTCTACACCCATCATTCCCTAACCCTAGCTCCTCTCCCGCTGCCGCCTCTCTCTCTCTTCACCGCCGCCGTCGACACACCATCGTCCGAAACCACTCGCCAAAGACCGTGAAACCACCGCACTAACACTGTCCGTCATCACCGGTGTAACCCCCATCACCCACACCTTTGAACTCTTGCTTTCCTATACCCCGTCGCCGATAAACCGCTGGCTTGCTCCGGCGACCTCGCCGTAGGCCGACGCCGCCGCCCCACGCCATCGCTTGCTTTGTTTTGTTGCTATTATGTTGTTGTGTTGTTGGACTGATTTGTTTAATCGCTTCGATTTTCTCGATTTTTATCGCGCTAGCGGAATAAAAAAATCCGTTTTCGTTTTGCATCATTATTGTTGGTTTACCATTGTTGTTGGATGGTGATGGCGCATCGTTATCTGTTGTGCGGATGGTTTGATTTTGTTTTGTTCGTACACGAGTAAAACTCGTCTTTGAAATTTCCGGCGATGCTGGTCATTTCTATCATTTCGCCTGCTTGCGTGCTTTCGTTATCGCATTTGATTGCTCATTTTGCTACGATTTTATGGCTATTTGCCATACTAATTTTGCCATTTTCTGACCGATTTTAGGCCATTTGTTACTATCGATTTTTGGCGATCTTTGTTCTTTTATTATTTTATTAAATTGATTTAGAACAAATACTACTCTGTTGGTATATATTGGTTTGAACATGATACAAAGACTTGATATTGCCGATGAAAAAGTTATCCGTCGATTTTGAGGCCTCCACAATTCTGAGCGGAAAATAAAATAAATGAAGTTTTAAGGGCGTTGATGATTTCTTCTACTTACACCGATAACCAATGCATTTGTGGCGAATTTTCGCATTGGACTTGTTTAGGATGTCCCACTTTATTTTTATATATATTTGAGCCCTCCGTGTTTAAAACTATTACTGTTTTGGCGCGGATCTGAAGGTTTTATTTATTTTATTGTTTTTAACAATATTGGCCGATGAAGGAATCTCCGTCTGATTTCCAAGGCCTCCTCTGTGCAAAAGACGGATTTATTTATTTTTTGGCTTTACTTATTAATTCCTGTAATTGCTTTAAAATTATTTATTCTATTACTAACACTTTTACTAAGTGTTTATGCAGGTACCCGAAGATTATCTTGTGCAGAAGGCCTAAAAGGGCTAAAAGATGTCCCGGAGCTTTATTTTTATGTCGCATTTAATTTTAGTTTTATTATTTTGCATTGCATTTTATTTTAATTATAAATTATGAAAAATGTTTAGAATACGTAGAATAAAAAAGGGCAATATATAATTAACCTAGGTTTGAACGAATAACCGCAAGTTAGCGGATCTTAAAGGATGCCTAACCCCTTCCCTTTAGGATAATAAAGAATCCTTATCCAGAATCTCATTAATTTCACAGACCATTAAATGGAGATCAATTGTAGTATTTTTTATTGCAATAAATCAAGTGTCCTAATTCACTTAATTAATTAGGTGGCGACTCCTTTAAATACATCTAGGAATCAACCATACGTAGTACTCCTGTTTTCGACTACGGTTAAAATGGGGTGTTACAGATGGATCTACTGACAAGTATAAGACCTTGGATACTCGGACATGTGCTCCATTGTGAATAGCTTAACATCCAGGGTCATTACAGTCTTGCGTGACATGGATGATTAAGACAGTCTTTCTAACCGGAGAGTTGGTTTGATGGACCGTTGGCCTTCTTCCTAAACTTCCATTATAGTTCTTGAAATGTTTACATTTTAGTCTTGGAAGTTTCTGATAAAACAGTAACAATGAATCTGACTACAGAAACATTGATTCTGAAGCTAGAAAGCCAACAGTTGGAAAAACAAAAGTCTGAAAGTGGAAGAAGTAAGTAATACGGAATAACCCGAGGGTTATGTGTTCCAGGGAAGAGAAGAAAGTCTGTCGACTTGTCAAATATATGTGCGGGCTAAAACAAGCCCCGAAGCAATGGTGCGAAAATTGTGATAGTTCTCTACTATCGAAGGGTTTTCTCCATTAATGAGTGTGACAAATATGTCTACATGGAAGGTAATTATGACTCGTTCATGATATGCATTTACGTAGATGATAGGTTGATCACAAAAAGTAGTCCTATTTTGTTACTAGAGACTAAGAATATGTTGAAACGATATTTCAACATGAATGATATGGGTATTACAGATGACATTTTAGTAATTGGTAATTCCAAGACATCTAACGGACTGGTCTAAACGAAACTCATATGTGAGGTATTTTGACAATCTCGTTGAAGTCATCAATATATATGAATCATAAAATTGATTGGAATCATGGTGCACCCATGTATTAGGAGCGATAGACTCAGGTCACGTGTAGTTCAATGTATCTTACACACTACAACTAACCATGTATCAACTCATAAAGAAGATCGGTTGAACTAATATTCACTGGTAATGATCAATAGAAGACGTTAAATCGGATGTGACGACATCTGAACTTTTGCTTATCTATGGATTATGGTATTCTGGATATCTAATGATTATGGGAGAACTCAGTGATGCAAACTGGACATCAGACTTGAATAACACCTAAGCCACAAGTGGATGTGCATGTTATGTCTTTGGAAAATCCTCTAAGCAAACTTGTATCGACCAATTCGTGATGAAATCAGAATTTATCGCTTTGTACAAAGCATGATGGGAAGTTGAGTAACTTCACGACCTCTTATAGGATGTCCCTTAACGGTAGAAACTCGTACCTTCGTCAGTTATACACTGTAAGGGCACGGATGACGACGTTTGGACAAATTTGTTGGAGATATAAAACCGTATGACAGTTGATCGTCTCGGGTGACATATCCTTGATTACTGAATCAAATGATATACCAGACCCTTTAATTAAGGGATTACCCAAAGATCCAGAGTTCTGTCGGTCTAGGGGAATGGGTTTAAAACCCAAACTATAAGAACTGATACGGTGGATAACCAACCATACTGACTGGAGATCCCAAGAATTTGGTTCAATGGGAAAACTAAGTCGTAAAAGTTTAGTTGAGCACTTCGGTGGAAGCAAAAGCACTTCGGATGATGATTTCTGTAAAGAAACATGAATCCAAAGTCGTTCCCGCGATAGACCTTAAAGTGCTACCTGCATGGTGGGTAGAGATTAAGTTTCCAAAACCTTTGATGATCCTCACCAGTTGAGGTTAGGTTTGGAGAAACGTTTAATAGTGTCTAACACTTGTGAAGTGGGGTATAACAGGATACCTTGTAGGAGACCACCTATTTAAGTGCGAGGACTGACCGCCTCAAATGAACGCACTTAAGAATCCAAGTGTGTCCACGACCACAACAGACAAAACATTAAAAAGAATAGAGTAAGGAAATGTGTTGTGTTAGTATCATTGTCTTGGCTTACACTAAACACTGATGGTTCAAGACATCACGTTCACCGCGCAGTAAGTAAGTCCGATGGTATTCAACTATGGAAGGTTCAAAGCTACGACTACCTATCCAGATGCAACATCAATCCGCCGAAAGATTGCTAGAAATGCACCATTTAGGTGCGCCAAAATCTCTTTCAAGAGGGGATTGTTGGAAATTTACTAATGTGGAATTAAGTTTAACCCATTATTTATAACTCGAACAATTGAGGTCTCGCACGTCGAAAACATCGTTTTCACACACACACGTAGTGCCAAGTATCGTAAATTTAATTAGTGAAAGAGATATTGGTACGTGAGTAAACGTTTGAGACATGAAATGATGGACGGTCGTTGGTTAAATGACACGTGTTCCACGTTGGTAAATGAAGGAAGAAATGTACGATGTGTAAAAGATGAAATAAGTCGGAAATCATCGCGAAGCCGTGAAGGGCCGCGATGCAACACCGTCGGAGCCGCGGCGCCGGAGTGTCGCGGTGCCTCTAGCCAGCGGCGCGATGCTTGAGTGGCAGTTGGTCGCTGGAGCCGCGGCGCTTTGGAGGCAGAATGGTCGACGGAAGATGGGAAGTTTCTGACTTTTGGGCTGGTTTTGAAGTATTGATCCTCCATTGCTTGGCACTTGAATTCGACCATTATTTGGCTGAATAACACCTCTCCATAAGTGTCATTACATGGTCATTGATTACCATTAGTTGGCTAGATGGGAGGTTATCTTACACACACTATAAATTGAAGTCCTTGACTCAATTGTAAAACATACTTCACTCTTGTTTAGTTCAGATTTTTCTGAACTTCTTCCTCTCTAGCATTCTTTCATACACTCATAAATTCTTCTTGAGAAACACTTGAGTTTCCTTTGTTCATTTATTTAGTTGTTGTTTTATCTTGAGAGACAGTTGTCCATATCGTAAAAAGGATATATACGGGGCAATAATGTATTAAGGCCAGAGTGAATATCACTCGACTCAGCATCGAAATTGTAACGCTGCCAGATTTAGTGTCTTTTGATTTCAGGCTATCAAGATCTATGAGCTTGTTACAATTGGAACGAAGACTCAAGACGGACTCAAGAATCATTCAAGAACGGAATGAAAGAACCCACAAGTTTACTGTAGCCACAACTCTTGTTGGCTACAAGATTGTTAACCATTGTAATTACTTTGTTTATCCTTTCGGAACACTTATAAATAATCGTATACTATTTCCGTATGGTAAGTAACCATTAATCACTTTTTGCAATATATTCTGAAGACGCTTTTGCATATTTAACTCTAAAAGTTATAACTGCGTGAATGAACAGTTTTTTCAATCTTTTAGTGATTCTGCAAATGATTACCTCTCATTAATATTTTAATGAAGCTTTGGCAACTTCACCAATTATGCAGTGGTGGTGGTTTTAGCTGTTGATGATTTAAAATCACTTTTTCATTTCATCAGTAGTTGTTATCAATAATCAAGGACCCCAAGTACAAACTTTTTCATTTTATTTTAGTTTAATTAGTCACTATGTGTAGTGACTAGAAGTAACGGGTAAAATTGCTGACATGTGATCAGAATGTCATAAGTTCAAGTCGTGGAAACAGAACTCTTGCAGAGGTAAGATTGCGTCTGATAGGCTGCAGGCTCAGAACCTCAACCTCGCATGTTTCAGAGCAATCTTAATGCACTGACTTTTTAGTCACTACACATAGTGACTTTCATATAATCATTTGACTTGTCAAAAATAAAGAGAAAATAACCATAAGCAAGAGCTAACGCTTCAAAATCTCATTAAAGTTCCCAAAGTCTTCAGCAACTTTAAAGTCCAGTTTCAGAAGATCTGGTGGAATGATTATCTGTGAAATTGTGGGATCATTTTCTTCTAGTTTAATTCCTTCATCTTCACCGTTAAATAGATATTTGTTATGCCAAAGTTAAAAAAAAAGTTAGGCTTTTACACGTTATCCATCAAAGTCTCGCTAAATGATATTCATTTTTGCAAGTTGAATATTTTTCAAAACTTTGAATTACCCCCAACATTGTTGCTATTGTTCTCTTACCCGTTATGTCTACTATATTTTATATTTTTCTTTACACACATAATTTTATTCTGCTTTACTTGAATCAAAGGTCTATCAAAAACAACCTCTTTATCTTCATAAGATAGGGATAAGACGACGTACACACCATCATTCTCATACTTCACTTACAAGATGTACTGGGTATATTATTGAATTATACAAAAATCAATTTGTTGAAATAATGAATTTTGTATATTATTCTTAATTGTCAAGCCTTTTTGGTAGGAAAATAACAAAAACAAATGGTAAAGGAAAATAACAATCTTGATCTATAAGCTATTAGTAAATTCTGCTTTTGATATGATAATATATGACTCTATATGTTTAGCCCTCAATTAACTAAAACCTATATTTTTTTAATCCATTTATATAAAAAAAATATGTTATATTTTTAATAGTTATATCACCGCATTACCATCAAAGCGTAACAACACAAAATCCGCATAAATAATACTGTGTTTGGTAGCTAGTTATGAGATGCGTTATTCATGTATAAAATTAGTACATTGTTTGGTTTGCAATTTAGAATCTCGCATAACTAATACATATACAAGTTATGAGTGAATCTATGTATTATTTTATGCAGGGCAAAAAATGGAATAACTAATACATGAATAACTAAACCATGCATAATTAATACATGCATTAAATACTATACATATTTTTTCATACTAATTCATGTATTACTAATACTTGCATAACTCTAACCAGCTATCAAACAACCCCTTAGAAAAACTTTCCAGACGAGTTGGAACCACTCCAAAATCAGCAACCATAAGAAGAACAAGAAATTCACTAGTATCGCAAATTTTGCGGTGTTTGATTTTTATTTTTTTCTTTGAATTTCACTCTTGCATGGTTGGGGATCCCTTAGAGAGCATTTGAGGGTATTTGAGAACTTGTTCGAGCAAAAAAATGACTTAAAACAATGTGAAACCACCTTAAATATGATTTATAATTTTCCACCGCCTCAATCGAGTTCCGAGGGGTTATCTGCGCAGCCTCACAAAAACGAGAATATTTCTCTACTTCGACGCCGTATCGACGAATAGTTTAATGCTTAGAGAAAAGCTTAGTGACATCTGACCGAAATTTCAGTAAACTTATGAACTTAACTTGCAATAACTTTTGCCGACTTTTGTTTTACATTTCGCTTGACTTCAAAACTTAACATATGACTATTAAACACTTCAAACACCTTAAAACACGACTTCCTTAGCATATTAAGCACTCATAGTTTTACCCCGGTCCGAAATACGGATTATAACATCTTCGATTCTAACCTCTAACACTCACAGTACTTCCTTAACATTTATTTTAACGCATCGTTATTTGTGTAAAGGTCCTTAACTTCTCCGGCTCATATTGATTCACTTACGACACATTCTAACATAAAAAAGTATGTAGTATAACATAGAAAAGTTAATAATTATAATATATTTATAAATATTCACAAATAAAGAGATAAAAAATGCATTATTCAATTAATCGAAGATTATTTATGCTTAGTTAGATATAGTTATCACCTACAATCAAGGGACCAAAGTGCTATTGACACTTTTCATTTTTAAATATTTTGCGGCGTTGTACCGTGTCCTTACTCAATTGGATTCTTAAACTGATTGGAAAAAATCAACCATTTAAAAATGCCCCCGGCGACCCCTCAATCCACCACCACCGCCCCCTCCTCTGCCGCCAACGCCTCCGCCTCCGCCGCGAATCACCGTCAAGGAAACTTCAATCCAAACCTTAAACCTAACAAAATTGACCTAAAACCCCCAAACAATTTCAACAGAGCAACAACCAATTCCCGTATCTCTTCAATACAACCCGACATGCCCGACCCGAATTCATCGACCGCCGGTCGTCCTTATTCTTCGAATACCTTAACGCCGACGATCAAAATTGATGGATATGAGGAAGACGCTATTTTAGCCCGATCCAAGTTTTTGACCCGAATGGAAGTTCTTAAACGAAGGCATCGAAGGACAAAGCAACTACAGCGTATATATAGAGATTGTTACTGGTAAGCCTTTAATAATTGAGTTGTGCAATTTTTATAGAGTTAATGGTAAAAAACACACCTAAACTATCATATTTTCGTGTGCGGGTTCTAAATTATACAAACAACAACAACATAGAGTACACAGACCTTACCTTTGGTTGTTTCCCGGAAACCTTGGCTCAAGACCATCCTTATTACTTTCGTGTGCGGGTTCTAAATTATAAGGATTCTAATTATTGAAAACTGACAGTCTTTCTTGGACAAACTAAAAAGAAAAGGGTGCCGCATAAATTGAGAGAGAGGGAATACCATTTAATGACTCATGTGTTATGTTAATTTGTATTTGTATTATTACTCTTTATTTGGCGATAATATAGTTATATAAATATAAAAATGTAACACACAATTTAATTTATTGAAAGCTAAACATGTTGAATCATGTATTATCAAGGCAAAAAATGTAATTTATCAACAACTTAGAAATAAAAAATGTTATTTTCCTATCAGGTCCTTAATGGAGGAAGTTAAGCTTAAGCACAGAGAGTATTGCTGGAAATTTGGAATGAGTGCATTTCAGGAAGACGAGGATAAGAATAATAAGGATGGTACTTTAGGAACTGGAGAGAACAATAGCAATGTGGTTAATAGTAATACGTGTGGAGTTCATGGATGTAAGTCGAAGGCGATGGCGCTTACGAGGTTCTGTCATATGCATATATTGTCCGACTCCAAGCAGAAGCTCTACAAGGCTTGCAATTATGCTATCAAAAGGTTTGCTTGCTGTTCTTTTCTTTGTGTTTCAGACATTCATATCTTATTAGTATTTTGCACATTTACTAGAAACATATGAGTAAAAATGTCTTTTCATATGTCTCTGTCTCTTGATTGGATACGTTTATTGTGCCCTAGAATATACAGCACTACTTGTAATTACCTTATCAAATTATAGTACACTTGCTATTTAGTTATCTTGAGAATAATTGCTATGCGAAATCTGCAGACGGTGGAAAAAGATAGTGTCTTTCTTTTGTGGAGTAATTGTTATTCCAGGTGAAATGGCTTGTTTGCATTGTCTTGGGGAGTAATTTGCGTCTTAAAGATGCATCCTTTCTGAAATTGGTTCTGAAGCTGAACGCGTGCGCCTATTTTAATGCTTTATTATTTGACGTAAATTTGGTCATTTCTTTTTGCTTACATATAAAAAAAGTCTCATCTTTCTGCTCAAAAGGAACTTTGGTAATGTATAACCAATGTTATTGGGAGTTCTACTTATATTTGCTCAAACTTCAAGTACTGAAACCGTAGGATGTCCTCAATTTCATATTCTACAATTAGAAGGTGTATGTTCTAGCTTGAGCTAACCGTGCAAACACTCGAGTAATCTCTCCCAAATCAAGCCGGGCTACCATCAAAGTCTACTCTTTTTTAGCTTAGTCTTAAAAATCTCTTTCTTTTGTCCTAAAATGCATAGTTTAGCAGCATAAATTTTTTTGTTGAAAAAAAAACTTGTCACTGCCATATCCGATGAATTTCAAGTTGTCTCAATGTTTTGGGAGGATTCTATGATGATGGGTGTCCATTCACCACTCCATTCTCTAATTTACCCTGGATGTAGTTCTGTTAACTTCTTTTGTTACCGTAGTGTAGCAATGACAAGTTTTTCTAATGGGAGCCTTTGCTCCAATGATCATCCCATAATTTTCACTTGCTTCTCTTCCATACCTTAAAACTGGCTGCTTTATGAAGATCCCATCCTTTCATAATGTCCTTTCAGAAGTACTAGCTTAGGCACCATTAGTCCATCCCTTTTTAAAGTGCCAACACCACTGATCCATCTTCCATTATATGCTTCATATTAGCAGGTGATTACTTAGTATTACTGACTGCCTTCATGCATTTTATTTCTCCAAACCAATTTACCCAGAAGATATATCTCAAGGTCAACTAGAGTACCTGACCTGTTGAAAGAAAATAGGAGCAGGGAGTTTGCCCATTAACTTTGATAAATCATGTGCTCTTTGCTGTTTCACTCAAACAGAAATCTGCTGTTAGTTTCTTTAACCTATCGTGATTGGATTTGATGACAAAAGTCTTTCAAAGTTTGTAGAAGAGTATTCCTTTGCTATTCTTGGGTGATTGGTGAAGTGAAGATATAAAAAGCTAAAACTAAATGGTTGGCACCAAGGTGTTGCATAAAGTACAGGCAACATTGGGAATGAGATAAATAATCAATTTACGTGCTATGGCAACAATATGTATGTGTGTGTGTGTGTGGGGGGGGGGGGGGGCGAGAGATATTTTCCAAATACAAATTTAGTCACTGCAATTGAAGAAAGTTTGGGAAGCTCTAAATGTGTTCAACTTCTTCCACGGCATGAGCTTTACGTTACAATATAAAAGCCTAATGTACCCAAATTGTACTATATGCACTTTAACGTCTTCAAAGAAGCGTCTGTTGTTGCTCTCTTTCCAAGGGGGAGATATTTGCCAAATACAAGTTTAGTCACTGCAATTGAAGAAAGTTTGGGAAGCTCTAAATGTGTTCAACTTCTTCCACGACATGAGCTTTACGTTACAATATAAAAGCCTAATGTACCCAAATTGTACTATATGCACTTTAACGTCTTCAAAGAAGCGTCTGTTGTTGCTCTCTTTCCAACTGGACCAAAAAAAATAAATTACAATTAGGAACAGTCTCCTGTTATTTACATTTGAATTTTTGAATCTTCCATACCTTATACGAGAAAATGAATGAAAAATGAACAGATTAGGCTTGAAAACGTGGGTAGCCCGAGGTTCAAGCACAATGTCAGGACTATTATTATTGAAGATGGGATGTTTGCAGCTTACCTGATTATTTTAAAGTTATTGTTCTTTTTTCTTCTTCCTATTTTATTAAGTTTCTTTATTATTCTGGAATCTTTTGTGTGGATTTCCTGATACGTTTTACCCTTGTGCAATGATTGCTGTAGTACCTAGCAAGCTAAACATTTGTGTGTGAGAGTATGGTTCTGGAAGGTTGGAAGCTAAAGTAAAAGTATGATAGGTAGTTGGATTCGCTTTTGTTCTGATAGCCTTTACGGGTAAGATTAGGTCATATGGTGCGTTTATACCATTTTAATGCTTTATGATCACTGGACTTTCCCCAGCAACTTTCTAACCTCATGGTATAATGCCTGTGGGCTAGTTCTGATTCCTAGGGTTTATCTTTTCCTTTTCTTCAGATTTACTTAACTACTTGTTATTCATTTTGTTCCAGCTCATTTATGCTTAAACCTTCCCTAAGATATTAACCATCATTTCCTTCTCAAAAGATAGCAACCATCATTATTGATTAAACATTTAAACCCATAAATTTCCGCCAAATTCAACACCAAAAATCTGCACTGTATTGAATCCTAAAAGGTGCTGTAAACCCCCATGCTTTGTAGTAAAGGAGAAACTTCCAACTGTGGTGATTGTTAGTTTTTGTTAATTGAGAAATCCGGTGTTCCAGGTGTTCCAGTTCCGAAACTTAGTGGATAAAAAAGAAACTGAGCTCCGAAACTTGGTGGATAATGGCTCTTCCTCTGTCCTCCTCCCCTTAACTACAAAGCTTTGTTCACTAGCCAACATTTGAATTCGTGATGTACGTCTACGGCACATTATGAGCTGTGCTACCTCTGCTATTGAACCAAAAGCCCACTAGAACCTTCTTTGTTTCGTGTACTACCATTTATCAAAGAAAAAAAACTTTCTCCCAATGAGAAGGCATTTGACTTTCCAATGGAGAGGTCTAATTACCATTTTATATCTGTTAATCATCACCATATTTTTACTTTATGGATGCACCTTTTTCTCAAAATAAAAATTGTACATATGTACCTAATACATCTTATCCATTTGAAGTCTTTGAGATTGACCACTTCCTTCTTGGAGTGAAGCAAGTGAATATTGGTGTAAGCCTTTCTCCTTATATTATGTGCTGACCTTAAGTATCTCAGTTTTGATGACGTCTCGTCCATGCTTCAAAAAAGCTAGCAGAAACTCATCTGACTTGGTATATACTTCTATTGGTCAATGTGATTTTATTACAAAATGCACCAAGTTGGTACACACCCATATACAAATGATTAAAAAACAGAAAAGAGGCAAAAAGTCATAGATTTTAGCAAATTGGTAAGGCCCTCACAATCATGAACAGACCACTCAGTAGTTATAATTTCTAATTCTATTTATTCTTGTAATAATTTATGCCTGCATTTTATTCTTCTCAATTAGATTCCAGCTTGATTGGTTTCTTTTCTGCCTGCATGTTCATGCGTTAAAGTTTCCATAACATCCTAAAACTTTCCAAAGGCTTTGTCTTTCCTCCGTTTGCAGTCAGATACTTTGATCCTCTTCGTTCTCATCCAGATTCACATCTATGACTCAAAAGAGGCATTGCATTCTCTTCCATCCCATTCATATCCCTATGTTGCAGTGTTAATATCAGACTGCCATGCACTTCCCACATCACTTTTATCTTTAGAAGTAGTGGAAGAAAAGAATGAACTCCAGATATTCCATAACTCCCTTCCGCTAGTATGGTTAATTTCCATGGCTTCTGTTCCTTGGAGTAATCAGAAACAACAACAACAACAACATACCCAGTGTTATCCCACAAGTGGGGGAAACTTTGCCAACCTCTTCTCAGTGATTGCGTTGGTTCGGGTTTGCTTTCCTCATTCTGTAAATTGCTCTTTCTGGTATTTCTTCTAAGCTTCTGATCCTCCTTTTGGTTTTAACGTAGTAATCGGACATTTGGTAAGTTTGAAATTAACTCCTCTTTCTGGTGCGTGGTTTTCTATCGTTTGACATCTCCTTTCTTTCACTCTTGTCTACTCTCTATGTCCTTCCTCACTAGTTATTTTGATCATAGTAAAATATCTGGCCCAGGCTGAAATTTCATTCTTAAAAAAATGGAATTTGGCCCAGGTTATTTCCTACTTGGAAATCATGTAGTCCGTCTTGAATTCCGAGTTTTGGCCAGTACTTTGAAATATTTATGGCCCATCTGAGGTGATCGATATTGGTGATCTCGATCTAGCCCCCAGACAACACTTAAAGTGTGGGTCAGACACACATCATAGATCTGAACCCTGCCATAGAAAAAGCCTGTTATTTAAGTTGGAAGGAGTGTGTAGAGGCGAGGTCATACTCCCACAGTTTCGAAACCGTGGGTCAACTGGAGTTGGTTAGAAGTCGAGAGATTTCTCCAACATATAAAAAAGTGTATAAAGTTATTCTCTATTCTTTTTGAAAAGATCTCCTATTTCTCTCTCTTCATAGGACCACATGAGAGCTAGATGAGCAACTTTTCATGCTCTACGTCTTCTCTTCCTTCTTCTAAAGACCGAGCCGTGTAGTACAATTTCACTTTGCCCAACATTGTCCACTGTACTCCAAACCAGTGTAGGTAGTGCCACGTACCACAGTGGAGTTGCCACGCGACAATGCAACAGAAGTTAGTCCACATCGTCACCCAAGCATTTGCACACAAAGCACTGGCTAACATATGTGAGCCTCCTCTACTCAAGTTCTCAGCTGTCAGTATCGTTCACCTTGCTACCAGCCAAAAAAATGCATTGCTAAGAATCCAGATCAATAAGTGAGGGAAGCCTGAGTTCTGTCTTAGAAAAATTATGTGATAGTATGAATTCATTGAGTACAATCCACCTCTCCTCAATCCCATCTTGATGAGTGCTAGCTAGCATATGTTTTCTTGTGCTTGTAGAGCATTTCAATTGAAATTTGTCTACCTCTCAGCCTTGAGGTTCTTCTGAGCATCAGATCCCAATGTACTCGTCCAACTTGTGTCCTACATATCTACTGTACTGCACTCCCATCTCTTTTTGATAATGCTTTTTCTATTTTTTTAAAATAATGAACTGCACTCCCATCTCTCTCGCTCGATGCTTTATATATGTTGTAGAAAATGATCCTCGAGGTTTTTTCTCCAACCACTTGTGACCCTATTCTGCCGCCATCCCGTTTGTATAGTACTGCCGCTGAAATCTTTGCACTCCAGGATGTTTCTTCATAGTGTATGACTCTGAGGATTGATGTTTCTCCATAGTCCTCAACCGAAGAGTTGCTGATGTTTTAAGGCCGCCATCACCCATTCAAGTCCCATACTTTTACGTGATCACAACCCTCCATAAAGCTTGTTCTTTGTCTTAAATCTCTATAATTTCCTTGTAGTGCCTTTTTGAATATTCTCAAGTCTTTCAACCCAAGTGCTCTGAATATTCTCCGGCGCCTTCAGTTGTCATTTCATTTTTTTTAGTTTGAAGTGAACCCCTCCCAGTTACCTCGCTCTTCTCACAAAAGAAATTTGAATTACCTGGCCGTCATCACCTCTTGCTGAAGTTACCAGACAACTCCCGAAACCAATTATTCAACTTTTTGGACTTCAGATTTCCTCAATATATAGTATGCCACTCATTATGCCTTCGTCATCTTGTTCTTCTAAACAGTTCTTGTTGTACTTGGAATACGATAATCCCACAGGAGACCTTCTCTTCTCTGTTTTCCCCGTCCATCCTTCAGTGGGATGCAGGATGAGAATCCAGACAGCCACTTTGAAGCTAAATAGTTCCCTTTTATAGATATATGCAGCAGGAATGTAGTATGACAGTTGTCATCGTGGGATGAGAAAACAACTTTAGCTAGAGGTTTCTCTCTGCCTACTAAACATGCAATTAGTAAAAATGTATGTAATGTGTTGCTTTAGAGTCACGATTAGGTGTAAAATACTCGTTTCACTTGCTAGCTTCTGTAGTTGAAGACTAATAGATTCTCCTTTTAAAAACAAATCCAAGTCACAGGTGTAGACATATTTACCGTGGAGAATTATACTAGACTTTACAATGTACAAGCAATGGTATCTACTAGAAAGTTGAAGCTAGGCCTGTAACAGTGCTCTCGCTCTCCTTCAATATGTAGAGCACTGTGAGTGATCAGCCTGCTGTTGAGTTTCTTTGCTTGCATTGAGGCTACGTGCTTCAGTGTGCTAGTCTTGTTGCTATGGGTGACCGGCATAATCCATTTGCTCAGCTGGCTCTTAATTGTGATGTCTGCTGGCTGATAAATTGGTCCGTCGGCGGGACTGGTGGCAGTGGGAGCACAGGTACATTAGGAACATGCACACTCTGGTGTTGCAGTTGCTTGCACATGGAGGCATCACATCTTGTGTTATGAGTCATGGAGTATAGCAGGACAACAATCTGTGACAGTCCTCTTTTCGTGTATATAGTCTTTACGTGTAATATATATGCTTTTACTTTCACATGGTTTAGTTTTGTCATCCAGTACCATGAGCAACCTTTTCACTCTAAAGTTTGTTCGGTTTACTGCTAGCAGCTACCTTGCAATTTCCCCCCTGTAAATCTGAGCCTTTCATGGTGAGTCGTGGCTGACTGCATCTGGATTCTGTTCTTGTTTCTCTCATTTCTTAAAAGTAATAGCTGATGCTGAGATTTACAGAATTTCAGATTTTGTGAATCCTAATCATAAAGCATTGGGAGTTATCTTATTACTAGTTAGAGAGGTAATATTACTTATTCATCATTCTTCGCTGCTTCATTTTGCAGTTCACCAACAGGGCCAATACTTTGTGGTAAGCCAATATTGAGGTCTACAGTTCCTTCCTACTGCTCTCTTCATTTTCAGAAGGCTGAGAAGCACGTGACACGGGCTTTAAAGAAGGCAGGCCTTAATGTCTCTAACACTAGTAAACTAGCCCCCAAATTTCATCTTATAGTTGCGGAATACGTTAGCCAGATCAAAAACAGAAGAAGAGCTGCACAAAAAGCAAATTTAGAGATTGCTGAGATAAAAGAGGAGAACAGCTCTTAAGGTCCGGCATCATTACGTAAAACAGAAGCCTGTATATTTTCTTGGCAAGTTGGTGATGCAGCTATAACAAGTATATTTGGTTAAATAGATTTCGTTGGAAGACATGACTTACGACTTGAAAGAGAGCTTGTACGTATAAAGGGCATTACAATCTAACTGGATTTGATCCATATTGAGCTTAATTAGTTCAATTATGTTCTGCTTATGTTGGTGTTCTTGTGATCCATTCAATGTTGAACATTATTATACAAGGAAACACACAGCAATTCAGTTGTATTTTAACTGATATTTTGGTTAAATAAAGTTCATCTTTGAACTGACATCTGCTAATGGTTGCTGTAGTTCTTGTTGCAATGTGTTATCTGCTCACGGGAATGTTTATTATTTATGCCTTTATGGATACGGAGAAGAAGCTTTCCCTGATTCCGTCTTGCATACTATTCAAATTGCAAAGAATTAAGGTGAACCATTTCTGGTCACAAAATTTTCACATGATTTTGTGCCAGAAAAATAACATAATAATTACATTTCAAATTCTGGTCACGATTTTCTTCTTTCATACATTGTGTAGAAACAACAAAGGATTCTAGTGTGAACTTTGGCTAATATTTTAAAATGTATTTTTTTCATCGTATTAACATGAAAATAATTAAAACTTATAGTATTTTTCGTGTAGTTATTGAATAACTAAATTTTAAAATATAAAGTTAATCTAATCCGATTTAACTTCAAAGATTAGTCAAATTGACTATCGGAAGCGAGTGAGGAATTATTTTACCCTTTACCTTACCTTTTCTTTTATGATAACTTTACATGTACCTTACTTTCTAATATAAAATTTCAATATTACATGGAAAATAATATAATTATCCATATTATATTCATCAAAATATATAATAATAATACAGAACAACACAATAGAATCCAATACAATTTTATTTGAGCAGACACGAAATTTACTGTTAGTATCAAGCTGTTGGAGTGTAGCAGTTGAGTCTATAAACATCAATGAAGCAAAAATAAACTAATTATTCTTCTCAATATGGAGAGATCTGAAAGCATCAATCAAGCAAAAAGATGCATTATCCAGTTAATCTGAAGCACGAGCTATATAGACCTTTCAGCCGGCCGTGACTGGTATGCACGACACTTGAGTAGAGACTCTGCAGTACGCTGCTGCAAGAAGATACTTGTAGGATCATTCGGGTCGACATAACTGCAAAATTTACCAAAATAAGAGTTGTATGATATAATCTCAATTCCATGCTTCAGTGAAGATATTGAAAAGAAAGATATCACATACTCCCTCGATTCCAATATATATGACGGTGTTTGACTGGACACGGTGTTTAAGCAAGAAAAACTTTTGAAACTTGTGGTCTAAAACAATTCTTAGAAAGTTTATAGAAAAATGAAAGAGTGTTTAATAAATTGGGATAGAGGAAGTAACTTGATTGTACAAAAAGCAAGGGAAGCAATGTGACATACGCATATCTCGTCATCTCATCAACCGGTGTTTTTGCTGCTTCGTGAAGAGGATCTACGCGATGCTTTGCCCTTGACCGCCTGTAGCGTCGTCTCACTTTTCCAATTAAATTGAAAACTAATGGGATGAAAGCCTCACTATCACCTTCTTTGAACAAAATTTTAAACGAATGAGTAATGACACTGTTTTCATTATCATTAGCTGGTACAACCTGAAATATGCAAGAATCAGTCATACAAAGTAGGGTACATTGTCCATGAATAAATAAATACTTACCGGATTAACATATCCAGAAATGTTTTTGCAGGAGAATATTGGTTGATTTAATTTTTCACCATGAACAAAAAGCTGCAGGAGTGAAGTAAACTCAAGTCAGCAGAAGCAATTATCAGTTCTAAATATCATTTCCTAGTCCACTTGTCACAAAAGAACCATGAATTGGTATCGATTTAATTCACAACTACAGAATCTTCAAGTGAGAAGGAATTCATCAAGGCATGGGAGAAACTCCTAGCCATCCAAGTCCAGCGTTATCAAATGTGAATAGTGTGAAAAAACACCGAAGTTTATTAGTGCTTTAATTAAGCACAAAGATGAAATAAAGTGTGAGCTTTAATGACAAATAGCGCAATTGAAGCAAATTATGAGAGATCTATATGTAGCAAAAACCAAACAACAACTATTCCAGTCTTTCTCTCTTCAAGATTGAGCCTATGGGCGATCAGATGCACACTTTAATTCCTTGTGCCTACACAGAAGCGCCGCCTTAGCAAGAAAAATTGCACAACCTATTTTGCACCTAGCCTCAGGGCTTAACAGCCTTCAGAAACAGTGTTCATGTTCTAAGACAGTTACCCACACAAACAATAGTATTAGACAACAAGCCGTAAAGCTTATGTGAAGCTAGCTAGAACTAACCAGACAACAATCTACCAGATATAGGCACATGCACAGTATGGAAAATTCAAATGTTTAGTACCTCTGGAACCTTCATTCAAGATTCTGGACAACAACTTGAAGTATGGAGTAGTTTCAAAAGACATGAAAAATTTTGAGTTTATAAATTTTGGATTCTAGAAAATGCAGTTTACTGGGTTCTAGATAAATTATTTGTAAATATAAATACAAATACATGATTTGACCCAAAGCCACTGGGTTCTGCCGAACACATAGGCGAAGCTCTAGCTCTGCCCCTAGCTATAACATAAGAAGACTAGCCACCATAGATTTCTGACATATTTAAACAAAAGAGGGCATATTATTATCCTGGAATCTAAAGACATCAGCCTTATATATTGCAATTTTATCAAATAGATATAAACAAGTAATCAAATGAACAATGGTATCAATTTGGGGCAGAAACCAATCATTTCCACTCGAATTGAAAAGCATACATTTCAGAAGCTAGAAGGATGAGCATTATGCATACCAAGGGAATGTCAAAAGCAATGAAGTTGTCCCTAGGGTTCTTTGCCACAAAGACCATCCGGATATTCGACAAGTAGATGGTTCCTTTTGCTTGTACTTCTCCTAAACTGCATAGCAAAAATATTCATAATTCATGTCGACCCAGATATCATTAACTGGCCAAAAAGCCCAAAAGGAAAAAAAAAAGAAAAAAAAGAGAAGAAAGACATCATAGCCAAGGAAGCGCCCGAGGGAGTGGTGTAGTGGTCAATGAAGTAGGTTGAGAACCATGTTATCTCAAGTTCAAATCCCAATGGAGGCAAAAACACTAGGTGAAATAACTAATACTTGCTATCTACGCTAGTGAGAGGTAGTAGGTACCCACGGAATTAGTAGAGGTATGCAAAAGCTGATCAGGACACTACAGTCATAAAAAATAGCTAGAGAAGGCGATACACAAGTAACGTTTGAAGTTCTCTAAGTTCATTACAGCCAGAAATCAACTCATATAGAACAGCAAACGGCCAGACACTCCATCCACACTCGCTCAATAAACTTAAATGCATCTATTTTTCAACTGAAAAAGTAATCTTGTGAAAATTAAGCACAACTATACAAATACATATACTTCAATTCCTACCGTTAATCATATTTCTGCCCATGATCCTAATTTTAGAACTATATCAGCATTTTTGGTCGATACAAAAACCAATTAACAAGATGAAACGAATTAAAATAAAGACAGCAAAATGGAAGAATACAAAGAAGAATCAATGTGTACCCACTTCATGCACTCTCAACTAATTTACGGGGTAACCTACTAGCAGCACATGTACGAGTGACTTTGTTCAACAAGGCTTGGACAGATAAAAAAGAAATCACCTAATGTTTTTGCCTCAGCTTGACTCACGATTCTCAACCGACTTTACTAACTACTAGGCCGCATCCTTGTGTTACTCACTCAATAAACTTAATGCATCTATTGAAAAGAGTAATCTTATGAAAATTAAGCCCAACTATACAAATATATACTCCCTGTCACTTTTCACTTTCCGATATTCAAACTTAATGAATTCCGACCAACACTTTAAGATGTATTTTTCACCAAATTGATATAAGAAAAGTTGCAACATATAGTATTTTTCATGTACTTTTCAAATATATAAATTTTAATCTAAAAATATTGAGTTAATCTAATTCAACTTAGCTTCAAAATTTAGTCAAATTGACTCTCGAAAAACGAAAAGTGTCACATAAATTGGAATGGAGGGATTACTTCATTTCCTACGGTTAATAAAAAAAAATCTTCCCTAGATCCCTAATTTCAAAATTATATCATCACTTTGAGTGGTTCAAACTCTGCATTTGTTTTAAGAAATCCATTGAATATACACATATTATTATTTAAAACTCAATAACTTAAAAGGACTAGAATCCCGAAACAATGAAAGAAGAGAGATTATGGATACCGATGAATGTTATCAATCTCAAAGTCAACTCCATCGCTAGCTAAGACGAACAATTCATTGAGAAATGGAACTGGCATTCCATGAGGAAATACTTTTGGGTTCACTGCCATTTTCAACTTTAACAAGAAACTGAATATTGATGATCAATATCAGAAATGTACTTTGTTTGTTTGGAAATATTTTGATTTTTTCAAATCCAGTGTATTTATGGACTACTCTTACGTGTTTATCACGTGTATACAGCTTAATATCCTTTACCAAAACAATTACAATATGATTTAAATACTATATTCTTGGAGATATATTTAAGTTGACCTTGAATATGTAATTCTGTTTTAACAACCATAACAATAACATATTCAGTCTAAATCCACAAATAAGATCTAGAAAAAATAGAATGTACGAGAAACTTACTCCGTTGTAAGTAATGTGCTATAATAAGTTAAATTACACTAATAATATGAAAGAAATCTGTTGATGTTAGATAGGATGTTGTGACAACATCTGCGAAAGCACAGGACAACATCTTCAGGATGTTACCTGTGATGTTGCGACAACATTTCTGCCAACATCTATGTAACTGTTTTGCCTATTCTTCCGGCCTAAGCAGTTGGAGTTACTGCGGGTAAAAATGACCTGAACAAGCTTGCAGTTGGTGTGTTTAAAGCGTGGCGAAAGACCGAGTCAAAGCGTGGAGAGAAGCGGCGAAGACCAAGTCGGATCGTTGAGGATTTTTAGGAGAAAGACTGGCCCAGTCTTTGCCATCTTTTGCTCGACCTCATGACCACGGTGAGGATTTCAAGGGAAGCTCAACACTATAAATAGAGGAGAGCTTCACAAGTATCCATATCCAGATTTAGAGAAGAAGAACTTTCAAGAGAGCTCTCAGATTTTACCTTAGAAAACTGGATCAACCTTTTAGCCTAAAGTTGTTTTAACAACATCTTATCCTACATTGCAATCGCTATTTCTATTCTAGATTAAGCTTATTGTTCAAGTGATTGTAATGAAGATGCTGTCTTTTATCTTTTAGATTTTGTAACTTTAGGCGAAGTCATCTGCGACTTCATTTGTGTATGTAATTTCTTTTCTGTTTGTAACACTCAATTTGTAAAAAGAAATTCTTTGTAATTGTATATAATTTATACAATTATTTTGGTCATCGACCATCAAGGGATATATTTATATATACCCTTGAAAATATAAACCTTGTGTTCTTTTACTTTTCCGCTGCATTTACTCTAACAAGGTTTATTCTGTTTTATTACAATGTTGACCCAACATTGAAGGCAACATCCAGTGACTGTTTTTGTTGTTCGTAGTTTTGCGACTTTTAATCTTACGTTTTACGAATCCGTAGCCCACGGGACCCAACAGAATCATTAAATTATTAGTGTATATAACTTTAACTTTTTAAGTTTTACGCACTACAATTTTCTGGCATTGAGTTGAGTTATTTAATAAGTAATTACAGACAAGAAACTGATTAAGGTGGTGTTTGGTCAAGCTTCTGGAAGTGTTTCTGTTTCTCAGAAACACTTGTTTGGCCAAACACCCTCTTTTCAGAAGTAGAAACACGTTTTCCAGAAGCCAAAAAGTGTTTCTAGATGGGAAGAGAAACATAAACACCAATTTGGTGCTTCTAGAGAAGCCATTTTTGCTCATTCATTGAATTTTTTTGGACCCATTTACCATTTTCTTTTCACAAAATTCCTTTTAATCTCATATAATATATCCATATAAAATAGAAATTTCAGAATAGGGTTAGGGCGGGGGAGGGGTAAGATTTTTTTTTTATAAAAGTAACAAAAAATATGAAATAGAAATTTGAGGATGGGTAGGGCAATGGGGTGGGGTGGTAGGGGTAAGGCGCGGGTAAGAAAAAAATTCATATATTTTTTTTATAAAAGTAACAAAAAATATGAAATAGAAATTTGAGGATGGGTAGGGCAATGGGGTGGGGTGGGGTGATGGTAGGGCGGGGGTAAGAAAAAAAATTCATATTTTTTAATATTTTTTTTATAAAAGTAACAAAAAAATAGAAATTTGAGGATGGAGTAGGGCAATTGGGTGGGGTTGGGGGGTAGGGCGGGGGGAAGAAAAAAATTCATATTTTTTATAAAAGTAAAAAAAAAATATGACATAAAATTTTGAAGATGGGGTGGGGGTAGATGTGGGTAGGGCGGGGTAGGTTTTGACATATTTGAGTCATTGACTATCATATTGTCACATTTCTTATGTACGATATAATATTATTTTTTGATTAAATGTTGCAATTAAATAATTATTAAATTGTAAAGATATACTAATTTTTAGAAACATATGATAGAAAAGAATATTTTAAATAGTTTTAAATCTATTAAAAAGAATATTCTAGTAAATTTGCATAAATGTTTGCCAAACAGAAGCTATTTACATTTCTTGAAAGACTTATAATTATAGGCCAAACATCCTGGCGATTCTCCGGAAATAGTTTACTGAACTACTTACGAGAAAGCGAAACACATTTTGAAGAGCATTAAAGCATTTAATTGCTATATTTTCGAGTTAATAATAAATGGAGTACTTATTGAATGGAAGCGTTTGCATATTTTAAATGATATGATAAGGCTAAAAGAATTTGTATCGACAATGCATAACATTATTCTATAAACTAATGTAGTAAAACATATATATAATCAAGTCAATTATTATGTAATTACGCTAAAAATTCTCTATGATAAGTATTAAGTGATTGATAATCTAATAAAATTCTGTGAATTTTAAATTACAAAATCCTCATAGTTTATTATACATTTATGAGTAGGTCAACATTATGATTTCGAAATGATTAAAGAAACGCCCATGGGACTCGTTTGTCACACTATATAAACAAATTACAGTTTTCCACCGGCATAAAGAAAGTACATAATTAATTTAGTTTACCGTTTTGCAATGTCGACATTAAATTAAACCAGGTGTAAGCAAATCATTCTTCTCTTTAATTTCAAGGTCCAATTATTAAATAAATGTTAGGTATCCTCTTAAAATTCTAAGATTCAAAAAGGAAATTACCAAAGCTCAAAGCATTTAACATCTTTTCAAAAAGATTTGCAATTACTCTCAGAGGAGCAACTAGTCAAACTTCTTGAGCTTTGAAACAATTACTTGTCTCACCCTAAGATGAGAGAGAGTGTCGATTTGACTCGAATCCTGGGACCTGATCTTGAACCCACTTAGATATTACTGCTGAGGTCTTCATGGTTGTTGAAAAGAATTCCATAAATCCAGCAGTTGCCAGGCTAGAGAGTTCAACCTGATCTTCTTTCACCAATTCATTTCAGAACATAAGCAAATATTCACTGAAAGTCTAAGAATTCAATCAGAAATCATTAGTACACATTCACTTAAAATTTATTCATTACAAATAGACTGGAAAAACATCAAACTTGTAACCTTTAGTAAGGAGGACTTGCAAACCCATGCGGTTCCTCTAAATATCAGCCCATCAGCAAGCAAAGTAATCTTTTACAATCACTAAATAAATATAGTGTATATGCAACCAAAATCTAAGGCAAAAAACTGAAATGCATCTTTACTCTCAGATGTGCTGGAGAGCAGAATTCACCAGCAGCATTAAGAAAATAATTACAGCATGATGTAGACTGCAGTGTACTCTTATCCTCCTCCAAGTTGAAAATAGCATAATATAATACCATGTTCAAAATCAGCTAATACACTTCAAAAGCATTTACCAAGTTCAATCAAGACACTTTACACCTTTTCTATCATTTACAACGTCCGTACACTATTGAGTTCAATCAACACACTCCAACTCCAACGATTCACTTTACACCTTTTCAGGCATCACTTCGACAGTGGCAAGTAAACTTTTTCATGAACACACACACACAAACATTATTCAATAAAGAAACACAACGCATGATATCTAAGGAACAAAGTCCACAGCACTCTTTCTATCTGAAAGACTATCTTCTCAGGCAGACAGTTTCACAAATTACATAATTCAATTCATCAGAAACCTCCGCGGTTTCATAACAAAAAACATTCATGCGGAACTACGAGTTTTCGTAGACCACATACCGATACTTATCTTCTCCACTCACCACTATCGAAATGGTCAAGCACTTATTGAGAGTACCAATTTCCAACCAAATTCAACACAAGAAACTCCCTTAGAATCTTGTGTTCTCTTCTTCTTATCTCTTCATGGCTACAGCACTCATAACTTAAGAACTGAAACCCTAACAAATGCAATGGAACAAACAAACACTCTAACCCTAGCAATAATTCAACAAATTGCACAAAACCTAGTTCCATTTCTCACTCACTAAACCCCTAAAAATTAACAATGTCACATCTAGAGAACAAATACAAACAAACAAAGAACAACAATACTCATTTATACATATCAAATACTTCATATCTTCCCTTCCGACCCCGCACATAGAGAGCTTAGTGCACTGAGCTGCACTTATATAGACATCAAATACTTCATATCTTCAGTGTCTATCATCGTCTCTTCTCCCCGAGGAAGGCGGTCCGGAACCCGACAGAGAAGCTAGCAAATTCAAATGCCCTTGAGCAATAGGAAAGTAATTCCCAACCTTAGCAGCCGATGCTTCTTCCATCTGCTGCTGAAGAAACCTCGACGGCTGCGAATTCATCACAGCCGCCGCCGAATGTGTCGGCACTACCATTTCCGGCAGCGCCGCGAAGCTCCAAACTTGTCCGAAATCAGACCTAGATGGAACAGCCCAAAATCCAGCAGTAGGTCCCACAACCGTACCTCCACCGTCATTGCTGATGTCATCCTCGGACCGTAAACGCTTCCCGAGCAAAAACGGCGCCGGAGAAATCATCAACGGCGATGACGACATTTTGTGATTGAGTGGCGCGGAAACTGAAGAATTATTATTCCGTTGTAACGAAACGGCAACGTTTGAGAAGCTAGCAGGTATAGTACCAGTACCAGTAGCGGCGATAATCGACGGCTCAGCTTGACGCAACAGCCATTCAATTGTTTGACCGTCAGATTTATGACCTAGTTCACGAGTGAGCTGAAAAACCCTAGCCGCACAAACAATCGGCATCCTAATACGCCGTCCTCGGCCGTCAACTTTGCTGTGACGGTCCTTTGCCGGCTGTTTCTTCACCGTTAAAGCACCAGCACTAGAATCATCAATTATAGCGCCGCCGTTAGGTTCTACTGACGTCGACATATATATTATTTTTTCTAGTAAGATAAACCTTAGGGGAAAAAAAGGCAGCAATTATACAGAAGAAATTGAGGGAAGAGGGGGAACAGGCGTGGGGTGGGGGGGTGGGGGGGTCAAATGATTGAGCGGCAGGAGCTGGTGGAGACAGGAGGAGGGCACATGGTTGGGTTGGACCCTTAGTTACTTCTTACTTGAAAGACAAAATAGTCTACTAATTAGAAAATGTGACAATTTTGACCAGCCAAGATCAAAACCTACTTAAAAATCTGATTAAGTTAATTGGAGTCTGAAATATAATTTTTAAAAATTATTAATCTTTACAAAATATAAAAACACCCACATTATACCAAATCAATCATGACCCCACTTCTTTCGTCTTTCAAAATCAAAAAGTCTCTCCAGTTATCTTATCAAACAAAACACTCAAACTCTCCATCTTCTTCACATTTTTTCTCTTCAATAACGATGATTTGTTCTTCCGCTTCACCGGACCATTCACTGTAACAATATCGTTTCTCTCTCTCGTCGATGATGTTGCTGCTTCTCTGCCATTTAAGGTAAAGTTTTCTCTTTCACTGAGTTCAAAAGTTAAAGTTTTGAAATCAAAGTGTGAAAATGATTATTTTGGTCAGAGAAGAAGAAGAACATGAGTATGTCTTCAATGTTGTTTATTTTGTTGTTCCATGTTTGAGAAACCCTTATTTGTGGTATTTGTTTCACTTGTTGACGTTTGTGTGTTTGTAAATAGTGTATGTGGTTGTGAAATTATGAGTTTTGATGATGTTTTTGTTCTTGTTCTCCTTAGAGTTTCGAAAAAAATGCTTGAAATTTTGTTGATTTTTTCCAACACCAGAGTAAGCTGTTGCAGCAACTTAAGCACTTGTTTAATAGTTGCAAACATTTATTGAGGTTGCAACATATTCACCATCTGTTATAAAAAATTAAAATAGTTGCTAAGGTTGATGTTGAGGTATTACAACTATTTTATTTTTTCTAATAGCTGAAGCATCTGTTGCAACAACTCACCAAGTTGTTGCAACATATTCATCAATTGTTGGAAAATTCGATTACTTGTTGTATTTTGTTTGATCATCTATTGCAATTTTTTTCCTGTTTACTTTGAATGATGCACAAATCAATTGAAACTATTTTTGTTTATCTCTTGTGTGCAGATAAAATGACTTTAAGCAAAAGAAAATGAGATAAATCAATTGAGGAATCTAAATAGAGTAAACGACTCAATGGTCAAACACCGTTAGATGAGCTTGATGAACAAGCTATTTCAAAATCAACAAATATAGATGCAAGTAATAGTCAAAATAAAATACAATCTTCTAATAGAGAGGAGGGCTCAGAGTCTAAGAAAACCTCAAAGTAGAAGTGTCTAGAGATGGCAATGATAAACATCCTGAAAATGGCCAAGAATCAGATAAAACTGAAAAAAAGATAAGGAAGAGGTAAGGTCTACGTACACTCTACCCTCCCCAGACCCCATGTTATGAGACTTTACTGGGTATGTTGTATGTTGTTGTTGTTGTTGTAGAATTGAAGCCAACTGTGAAGACGGTCAACTTATATGACTTCCCTTGGGCTTTCATGGTAAACTTCTTCAATATTTTTATCTTTTAACTTATTTTTTAAAAAATTTTTTTTTATTACATAGAGGATAGGGGAAGGGGTAATAGAGAGGGAATTACAATGCTCTCACCAACAAGGTAAAAGTTCAGGTAGCCAACTAACTAAGCTATTAGATCCCTAATTTTTTTTTTTTTTTTTGCATTTTAATCATTATTCTGATTTACCTGGCATATTGTTTTCTAGACTTGGACATTTGAAGTCATTCCACACCTTCGGCATCAAGTGAAGGACTACTCAAAAGAAGTTTTTTATCCAAGGAGATGAAGAAAATGCTGGAGGAGATGAAAAAGAAGGAGATGAAGAAGAAGTAAGTGAAGATACCGGTGGCCGATATCAAGTGACAATGGTTTCTGAGCTTTTCTAAGACATTATGTAATTTAAGTAATATATTAGGTGTTCAGTACTTTTCTAAGACATTTTGTTAAGTATATATTAGGTGTTCATTATTTAAGTTGTGTTCAATACATTATGTTCAGTGATTTCAGTAGTTTTAAACAAGTCACAAAATCTAACAGCTGCTGAAGAAGTTGCAACAACTGACCCATCTGTTGCAACAAGTTTTTAATATGTTGCAACAGATGAGTAAGTTGTTGCAACAAGTTTGTAATTTGTTGCAACAGATGGTTCAGTTGTTGCAACATATGGGTCAGTTGTTGCGATAAATCTAACTGTTGTTGAAGAAGTTGCAACGACTAACCCATCTGTTGCAACAAATTTGTAATCTGTTGCAACAGATGAGTCAGTTGTTGCAACAAGATGTAAATTTGTTGCAACAGATGATTCAGTTGTTGCAATATATGAGTTAGTTATTGCGATAAATCTAACAGCTGTTTTAGAAGTTGCAACAAGTTGATAATCTGTTGCAACAAGTTTGTGATATGTTGCAACAGATGAGTCAATTATTGCAATAAATCTTTCAATTGTTGAAGAAATTAAAACAACTAACCCATTTGTTGCAACAAGTTTGTAATCTGTTGCAACAGATGAGCTAGTTGTTGCAACAAGTTAATAATATGTTGCAACATGTGCATTATTTGTTGTAGCGAATGAGTATGTGAAGCCCCAAATTTGTTACAATAACAATAAACATTATTGTGTCTATGTGATTATGTTATTATTGTGTCTATGTGATTATGTTACGACCTTATTCACATTCGAGGACGAATGTTGCTTAAGGAGGAGAGAATGTGAAATCCGGAAAAAATAAATAATAATATATAGTTGTGGTTGGGTTAATAAAAAAAAATATATGTATAAGAAAACAAAGAATAAATTGCATGAGATATAGTTAGTGTTAAAGTTGGATAAATAGATAGATGAAATGAAAATAAGAAAAAAAAAGAAAAAAAAAAGGGTGCAGCAGCATGCACGTACATTTTGCTTCCCCCCTTCCCCCTTTTCATTTCCCCTCCAACTCTTGTCATTTCACCTCTCATAGGTTATAGAAAACTCTCCACTTATACATTGTATTTACACACAAACAAAGTACATAACATAAAGGTTAGAAAATCAGAAAAAAACAAGTGAAAAGAAGAGGAAAAAATACCAAGAGGGCAAGAAGAACAAGAAGCAAAATACTAGAGAGTAAGGATAATTTTAGCAACCACACAACAATAATCTTCACACTTACAAGGTGAGTTTTCTCACTCATAAATTCTTGGTAATATCCTTTATTTTAAGTTCAATACATGTTAGAATAAGAATTGAGTGTTGAAAAGAAATATTGAACTTTTGATTGTTTAGACAACTAGTTGCGTCATGAACTTTACGAACTGTTCTCACTGAGTTATAATTGTTAGAATTTGATGAAATTCGGAGGAATAGTACACCTCTCTAATATGATCATATAGAACAAAAAATGAGGTAAAATGGACATACGGTTTGAAAGTTATCATAGTTCAAAGTTCCTGCCTTAGATTTGGCCGAAATTCGGAAAGGCATAATTACAGACTGTTTGTATTGAGCTTTACTTATTAGAATTATATGAAAATTTACATGGTTGTAAATATCTCTGTTACGGACATATATAGATAAAGATTTATTAAAACGGACTTACGAGTTGAGAGTTATTGTAGTTTGAAGTTGCTGCCTCGGATTCACCGGAATCCAGAAGGGCAGGACGTTGAAACGTAAAACTGTACTAATCTGTGGAGAATATGAAAATTTGTTATAAATGAAAGTTCTATATCTATCTGTTGTGGACATTTTTAGACCTTACGGGGGTCTATCCGACTTACGGATTGAGAGTTATCGCTGTTTAACGTTTCTGCCTCGGATCTATCGAGATCCAGAAAGGGCAGCGAATAAAAGTGTAAAAACTGTACCAAATGGTACAGAATATGAAATGATGGTTCACATGGAGACATGTAGCTCTCTGTTCTCGTCGTTTTGAGATTTTATGGGGCTTGAACGGGTTTACAGATTAGGAGTTATGATTATTCTAAGATTGAGTTACATTTAATAAAAATTCTGCGAAACAAATTTCATGTGGCTGTTTTGAGGATAAATTTGTGTTAGTTACCCAAAGTAGTTTTAAATGAAATTTGGTACAGTGAAAGATCCCGTCTTACCTTAGTTTCCGCTGAGAAACACCTTAGTTGGAGTTATGGTTAAAAGTTATAATCGTTACAAGTATGAATGACAGAATGGTGGGAAAGAGAATATTATTTATTCGATCTTCTGAAAAATATGAAAAGTGAATACGTGTTCACATAAATATATAAATATATAATGGATCGGGTTGCACACCGCAACAAAACTTAAAGTGAATACGCGTTCACAAATACGTAAACATAATGGATCGGGTTACGCGCGCAACAAAGCGTAAAGTGAATATGTGTTCACAAATACGTAAATATAATGGATCGGGTTGCGCACGCCGCAACAAAGCGTAAAGTGAATACGCGTTCACAAATACGTAAACATAATGGATCGGGTTGCGCGCGCAACAAAGCGTAAAGTGAATATGTGTTCACAAATACGTAAATATAATGGATCGGGTTGCACGCCGCAACAAAGCGTAAAGTGAATACGTGTTCACAAATACGTAAATATAATGGATCGGGTTGCACGCAACAAATATGAAAGATGAATACATGTTCACCTATATATAAATATGAAAAGTGAATACCCGTTCACAAATATATAAATGTAATAAACATGTGGAAATGCAGGGGAATGTCTTAACGTATAATACGAGATAAAATGAAGTGTTAGTTAAGCGAGAGTTTCCTATGATGAGTTGTTGCATATTTAAAAATGTTGTAACCTGATATGTTTTTGCAATATGCTTATTACGTTATAATGTGATTGCGCTTGGAATATTGTGGTGTTACTTTGAATTGCAGGATAAGGTTCTCACCATTGAGATGGTAGGTGACTTTTATTTAACATGTTTGAAAGCGTGATAGAGAAAGGCTCCACGCCAAGGCTAGCGATCGTCCCGACCTCTTGTCACACCAAGTCCATTGTTTGCTTGGTACTCGTCGAGTTCGAATGTCGGTTCAATGTCTCGAAATGCGTGTGGAATGGTCTCCTTCCAACTTAGAATAATATTTGTCGGTATGTCTATGTAGAAACAATATTTGCACGAGCATGAGCTCGCGTTATATTTTCAATAAAGTCATAAACAAATTTCTTTATTGTTATTTTTATTAATAGCTCAGATTTGAATATAAGTTTAAATTTCTAAATAAAGAGAATTAAATGGTGCTCTGGTGGAAAATAATTGTCAGTGCCATCACGCCTAAGTAAAGACTTAGGAAAAGTCGGGAGTGACAAGTTGGTATCAAAGCTAAACCAGTTAGGAGATTCTAGGAAGTTTCTTGAGTTGGGTGTTTGAGCGGTTACTTATTGCGGCGGTGCGCGCCACCTTAGTAATAAGTAAGCGGAATAACATCCTAAAGTTTCACTTCTTTCATACTTTTCGTGCCTATCTTGAGTCTTTTCAAAGACTTGGTTCTCGTACTACCTCCTTCAAAGGATTGTGGAAGGGAGTGTACAACGATAAAATAACCAGATGTATTGCACTAACCGAAAAGGTAGGAGGCGTGCAGATAGACTATGGGGCAAATTATGTGAGAAGAAGGGAACATATCTATACATGGAAGTACTACAAGTCTAACACAATGGTATTTATCGATGAGGTAGAAAACCTCTCGTTTACGAGGATGTGTAGAGACGCATGACGTCAATTTTGTAATCGCACGGTTAGTGGACGACACACGGGTGTGGTGGAGAAATTTTAGAAGAAATCATTTTCCGATGTCACCACCGATGTCGTGGGGAGTTGAGAGCGCATTCTGAAGAGTACATGCCTAACTCCCGAAAAGATGCGCTCAGACGTGAGTTTGAACTGTTGAAAAAAGGAGACCGCAATGTGATAGAATACAATACCTAATTCATCCGATTTTCAGCATACAACGCACATATATTATTCCTACGAGAAGGAGAAGGTCAAAAGAGTTGTTAAGGGTTTAAACCCAAACTTGGAAGAGAAGGTAGTGACATTAGCCCATTATCGGGCATACCTTCAGATCGTCGGTATGACAATGAGGATAGAAGGTTTTGCTAAAGGAAAAAAAAAAGTATTCGCAGAAAAGGTTTCGGACGTCAGGATCATTTAGTCAGAGTCAAAATCAGAAGCATGAGTTTAGTAAGAGATCTTCAAGACCGAACCAATCTATGGGCCAGTCTTATTTCAAGCCTAAGGGGAACAGTTGGTTTAATCACCAAGTGAGCAAGGACAAGGCCACCAATCCTAACACAGGAGGGGACAAACCGGTTTGTAAGATTTGTCAAAGGAAATACGCTGTAGAATGTCGGCTCTTAACGAAGTCATGTTATAACTGTGGAGAATCAGGACAATATGTCAGAGATTGCATAAAGAGGACTCAAATACAATCTATTCAGGGGAGGTCAGAAGCAACCACAACTGCCTACAGGGAAAATCAGGGAAACCAACCCCGCCAGAGTCAGGGAGGTCAACAACCCAACAATTCTAATCGGCTCTACGCTTTGCCCCAAAGGAATGAGGCAGAAGCATCTAATGCGGTGGTCACAAGTATTTTGCTAGTCTCGAGTATTCCTGCATTTGTATTATACGATCCCGACTCTATATTGTCATATGTGTCAATGGGCTTTGCTAAGAATTTACACGTAGAACCTTCTTATTTAAGTGACCCTTTTGAGGTTATGACACCAGTAGGGGCCTCAATTTGGGCCTCTCGGGTGGTAAATAATTTTCCATTAGAAGTGAATGGCAGGGGAACAATGGTGAACCTAGTACTCACGATATTGTAGGCTTCACGTCATTTTGGGTATGGATTGATTGTCAGCATGTTATGCCATGTTAGATTGTCGGCGAAAGATAGTGAGATTAACTTTTCCCGGAGAACCAAAAGTTGTTATAAGGGGTAGGGTTGGAATATCCTCAGGTTAGTTTATTTCCTACCTTGGGGCTCAAAAGTTATTGAGAAGTCACAGAGTGGAGTACGCATATCTGGCTAATATAGTGGATACCCAAAAGGAATCCCCAGCAGTGAATGATGTTGTTCGAAATTTTTCGGAGGTTTTTCCTGAAGATCTTCCAGGTCTTCCTCCGGATCGAGAAGTGGAGTTTGCTATAGAGTGAATTCCGGGTACAAGACCCATTTCTATTCCTCCATATCGAATGGCCCCAACTAAATTGAAGGAGTTAAAAGAACAATTGAAGGATCTTCTGGATAAAGGCTTTATAAGGCCTAGTGTTTCCCAAAGTGCACGATTCTGTTTGTGAAAAGAAAGACGGATCGCTCGAATGTGCATCGATTATCGGCTACTCAATAAGGTCACGATCAAGAACCGATACCCATTACCAAGAATCGATGATATTTTTGACCAACTTCAGTGAGCTTGCTATTTTTCCAAGATTGATCTCCGTCGGGATATCACGGTGAAAATAAATCGGATGATATATCCAAAAGCCTTTAGAACCCGTCGACCATTATGAGTTCTTGGTCATGTCTTTTGGGTTAACCAATGCCCCAGCAGCTTTTATGGATTTAATGAACAGAATCTTCAAACCATTCCTAGATTTGTTCGTGATCGTGTTCATAGATGATATCCACATTTACAGTAAGAGTGTTGAAGAACATGAAGAACATCTGAGTGTAGTGCTTCAAGTCTTGAAACAGGAGAAACTATTTGCTAAATTTTCAAAGTGTGAATTTTGGTTGGAAAATGTAGCCTTTTTGGGCCATGTTGTGTCAAGGGATGGAATTATGGTAGACCAGGAAGATAGAAACTTGAAAGAATCGCCAAACCGACCACTCCGGCAGGTTAGAAGTTTCTGGTTTGGTGGGTATTATAGAAGATTCCTAAAAGGTTTTTCTAGTCTTGCTGCTCCCTTGACCCGGTTGACTCAAAAAGCGGTTAAGTAACAGTGGTCAGAAGCATGTGAAGCAAATTTTCAGAAACTCAAGGAATGGTTGATCATCGCATGATCCTAACCTTACCATCGGGAAAAGAAGGTTCACGATCCTATTGCGATGCCTCTAGAGTTGGGTTAGGATGTGTCTTGATGCGATTTGGAAAGGTTATGCGTATGCATCTAGACAGTTGAAGATACATGAGAAGAATTACCCAACTCATGACTTGGAATTAGCTGCGGTGGTGTTTGCCTTACGAATATGGAGACATTATTTGTATGGTGTGCATGTGGACATATTTACAGATCATAAGAGTTTGCAGTACATAACCACGCAGAAGGACTTGAATCTCCGACAAAGAAGATGGTTAGAGTTGCTTAAGGACTATGACCTTAGTATTCTTTACCACCCTGGGAAAGCCAACGTGGTGGACGACTCGATGAGAGATCAATGGGCAGCTTGGCCCATTTGACAATACAAAAGAAGGGTATTGTTCGTGAGGTACAAAGATTGGGAAACCTCGGGGTTAGCTTAAATGAGATCGGTGAAGGTAGGGTGGTGGTACATGATACCTCGCAGTCTGCCTTAGCTTCAGAAATAAAAAAAG